>JANUYF010000002.1:371287546-371912546 GCA_026167975.1 Phrynosoma blainvillii
ATGAAAAGGATGAGAGAAAGAAAGAGAGGGAAATAGATTGAAAGAGTAAAAGAAGAACTGTTGGAAGTTTGTATTTCACTCTAATCCTAATATGTAGTATATATCTGTTATAACAATGTAAAAATGATATTTTATTATAAAACCATAATTAAGAACATTTTAAAAACAAATAAAAAAATCTAACAAACATTACAATAAAACAATTAAAAACATCAGCTCAGTTTGACATCTATTTCATAATACACACATACACACACATTTTATATGATGATGTCCGTGAGCCGCCTTGGGTCCCTTATATGAGAAAGGTGGCATACAAATGAAATCATAGAATCATAGAATTGGAAGAGACCACAAAGGCCATCCAGTCTAACCCTATTCTGCCATGCAGGAACTCACAATCAAAGCCACACCAATCAATCAATCATTATTATATTGTCTGTGAGCTGCCTTGGATCCCTTCAGTTTATATATGTGTGTGCACACACACACAGAGAATTCAAAAATATAGTCATGTTAGTCTATAGAATCAGTATGTAGAGAGATCTTCTAGTACCTTTGAGACTAACTGAAAGAAAGAAGTTGGCAGCATGAGCTTTCCTAGACTTAAGTCTGCTTCACTCTAGGAAAGTTCATGCTGCCAACTTCTTTCTTTCAGTTAGTCTCAAAGGCGCTACGATGTATATACATAGATGATGATGATGATGATGATGATGATGTCTGTAAGCTGCCTTGGGTCCTTTATATGAGAAAGGTGGTATACAAATGAAATAAATAAATATTATTTTGTCAGTGAGCCACCTTGGGTGCCTTCTGGGAAAAAGGTGGCATACAAATGAAATAAACTATTACTATTTTGTCTGTGAGCTGCCTTGGGTGCCTTCTGGGAGAAACGTGGCATACAAATTATATGTATGTATATGTATATTATAAGAAAAGCAGGCTTGGACACAGAAGAAGGAGTGAAAATAGGAGGAAGGAATATCAACAATGCAGATGACACCACAGTACTGGCAGAAAACCTCTCAGACCTGGAACAACTCCTAAGGAAGATCAAAGGAGAAAGTGCAAAGGCAGGCTTAATGCTGAACATAAAGAAAATAAAAATAATGAGGACCTTCACAAGTTCAACCTAGACAATGAAGAAATAGAAATAGTAAAAGAATTCCCATACCTGGGATCAAACATTGATAGAAATATGGACTGCAGTCAGGAAATCAGAAGAAGACTAAGAATGGGGAGGGTGGCTATGAAAGAACTAGAAAAGATCCTAAAATGCAAAGATATACAACTGAACACAAAAGTCAGAATCATACAAGCCATTATATTCCCTATTACCATGTATGGATGTGAAAGTTAAGAAAGATGATAGGAAGAGAATCAATTTGTTTGAGATAATGTGGTGCTGGAGAAGAGTGCTGAGGATCCCATGGACAGCCAAAAGGACAAACAAATGGGTCCTGGAGCAGATCAAACCGGAAAATTCCCTGGAAGCCAAGATGAACAAACTGAGACTGTCATACTTTGAACACATCATGAGAAGGAAGGACTCATTGGAAAAGACAATAATGCTGGGCAAGGTGGAGGGAAGTAGGAACAGAGGAAGGCCACCAGATGGATGGATTTTATTAAGGAAGTCACTGATATTAAGGGGTTGCACGAATTAAGCAGAGCAGTGGAGGACAGGGAGTCTTGGAGATGTCTCATTCATAGGGTCGCCATGAGTCGAGATTGACTCTAGGGTAGTTAACAACAAAATATATGATTTCTATGCCACCTTTCTCCCAGAAGGGACCCAACTTATGGTTATATTTCTAACTTATGGTTACTGAAGGCAACCCTATCGCTGGGCTGTGTGTGTGTGACTTGCCCAAGGTCACCCACTGACTTTCCATGGCCAAGCAAGGAAACAAACCCTAGTTTCCAGGGTTGTAGTCAGATGCTGAAACCACTATATCACACTAGATCTCAACAATACGAATTGGCGATTATTTTATGTTTTTTACATTTTTGTCTTTCCCAACTTTCATGTATTCACACTGCAGAAATAATGCAGTTTGACAGCACTTTAACGATCTTGGCTCCATCCTGTGGAATGCTGGGATTTGTAGTTTGGTGAGATATTCAACCTGGTCCGTCAGATAGCTCTGGTGCCTCACCAATCTACAAATCCCAGGATTCTGTAAGATAGTGCCATGGCAGTTAAAGCAATGTCAAACTCCTTTATTTCTACAGTATAGATGCATATATAGTTCTTCCTTTCTCTCCCTTTTACCTTCCCAACAATGGTTGGTTCACATTAAAACTGAGTTTTTGGATCTGGTCTGAACACTAATTGCTATACCATCCTCGTTCTTACCTTCAACATGCTTAAGTACTCTTTTTGTATATGCAATACCAGATAACGCTATACTTTTGAGCAGGGCCGAGGGACTTCAGCTCCCAGAAGCCTCAGCCATGTTGGCCAATAGTCCCATGTTGGCCAATAGCTCCTGGGATTCTGGGAGCTGAAGTCCCTCGGCCCTTAAAGGGGAAAGGTTGCCTACCCCTGCTTTTGAGGAATGTTTCCTATTATATGGCCATGTTTATTATTTTTACATTTACACTTTTAAAAAAGTAACATGTTAGTGATACATCACTACCACATCAAAACAATGATGAGTAACGCTAGCACAAACTACTGTTTGTAGTAACACAAATGTGGCAGCTTTAAGGTAATGTTCCTGGTTGGGTGGAATATTGTGTGTGTGAGAAAAGACTGGCCTTCTCCCTTTTGTAGAGGATTTGTTTAAGAGGATGGGAGCAAGCATTACAAATCTATACAGCACCAACTCTCTTTCACTGATGGGAGCCAAGGCCTCCAGATTGATTGTTCCATGGAGAGATCCACATCAAGCAGGAGTCCACCAGCCAAGGACAGGTAGGCTCAGCAAGTTAGGGCCTTTGCAGACTGCTAGAAATAGTGCAAATTGAGTCCACTTTAAGGATTAGGGAATCAGGGGAACTGTATTTTATTGTGGCACCAGAACTCTCTGACAGAGAAGGCTCAATGTCTCAGAAAAAAAACAATTCCCATGATTCCCTAGCACTAACCCTAATCCTAAAAGTGGACTCAAATTGCACTATTTCTGGCAGTCTATAAAGGCCCTTAGTCTTACACAGAATCATAGAGTTGGAAGAGACCACAAGGACCATCCAGTCCAACCCTCTGCCATGCAGGAACACACAGTCAAAGCACTTGTGCATTTTGGTTGGCCAATAAAGGTATCACTGATGGAGTTTTGTTTGAATTTGCTAAGTGGCCAACACAGCTACCTTTGACTGTTTTATCCAAGGGAGCGTGTTTCACTGTCAAACAGTTCCTACTATCATGAAGTTCTTCCTAATTTTGAGCTGGAATCTCTTTTCCTGTAGTTTGAATCCATTGTTCTGTGTCCTATTTTCTGGAGCAGCAGAATACAAGCTTGCTCTAGCCTCAATGAACTGGACACAATGGGGGGTTGCAGACTGCCAGAAATAGTGCAAATTGAGTCCACTTTAAGGGTTAGAGTTAGTGCTAGGGAATCATGGGAATTGTTTTTTTTTTCTTTCCTCTGAGACATTGAGCCTTCTCTGTCAGAGAGCTCTGGTGCCACAATAAAATACAGTTCCCATGATTCCCTAACCCTAACCCTAAAAGTGGACTCAATTTGCACTATTTCTGGCAGTCTGCAACCCCCCAATATTCCAGGTGAGGCCTGACCAGAGCAGAATAGAGTGGCACTATTACTTCCCTTGATCTCTAGACACTATACTTCTATTGATGCAGCCTAGAATCACATTGGCTTTTTCAGCTGCTGCATCATACTGTTGACTTGTGTTCAACTTGTGGTTTACTAGGACTCCTAGATCCCTTACATAACGGGCTCTCCTGAGAGGCAGTGCATAACAACTCCCACCATCCTCAGCCAACAAGATCTAATAACATTTTTAGAAAAAAAATACAATCACTGAGATATACTGGTAACATAATGTTTACTTGTTTAAAAAAACCTTATAAGTAGTAATGCAAAGGGAAAAAAACAGATCAAACAATGAAAATTAAACTAATTTAAAACAAACAAAACTTCTTATTAAGCTTTTGTTATCAAGACTGGGAAATTTCCAACTTTCAGGTGAAGGACAAAAGTTCTAATTTGACTTGTGCATGGCTTAGAATGATAATCATGGCATCCCCAATCCTGGTGCCAGAAAAGCCTCTTAATATTTTCTGTTGGCCATGTCAAATTTGCTGCCACACAAAAAACTTTGTGGCAGGCATCCAAAGGGGCTTTCAGTCTTAATACCATAGAAAAAAAATTATTAAAAACTGCCAGCATTTGAAATTTAATTTTCAATATGCTAGGGAGCAGGTTTGGCTGATCAACAAAAACAAAACCAAGTACCACCTGGATGCATGCAAGCCCTTGGGTAATATGCCTCTGGATCCAGGCATGTAGTAACTTACTGTAATGGCTCAAACCCTTTAACCCAAAGCTAGGAATTGTGCAGCCCCCAAGATATTGCAGAACTGCAACTCCTAGTAAACCCCAGCCAGCATGGCCAGTGGGGAGGAATACTGGGAGTTGCACTTCAACATTTGGAGAACTGCAAAATCTTCCCTCAGCACTTTAACTTAAGGCACTGTGGAGTTTTACAGTGCTGTTTACAGATCAGTGATCATTGTGAATATTGATGAGTCATGAAAACCGTATCCTAGAACCTAAAACACCACTTTGTTTTTTAAATGTATTTTCATTACAACTGTAAATGCTGTGGTTGTTAATGTTGGACCTTTTCATAATCTATCTACAGTCACTTCTCCATCCTCACAAAGTTTATGTCCGTGGTTTTAGATATTCACGGAGGGACAACCTCCGTTTAAAACAATGGGGTGTGCTTGAATATAGGCGAATAAAGGGCTTGAATATTGACGAATCTTCATTTTTGCAGGGGGTCCGGAACGGATCCCCCGCAAAAACAGAGGGCCAACTATAGAACAAACCCCCTGACTTGCTCGCAGTACATGGTTATTAAAACATAGTGCCTCTGTCTGCATTCAGGTATCACCACAAATCAAAATGCACTGCTGATGAGAGTAAGCAAATGCACTGAAAAAGCATAGCATAGCCTTTGCATGCCAAAGGACAAATGACATCTTTGAATATGGGAAAGACTGTACTGCAATCACCTACATAATCCATTCAGAATAAAGTCCCATTATATTCAGTGGGATTTCTGAGTCAGTGAATACAGCATTTCACCCTTAAGTTTGTTTTTTGTTTTGTTTTTAAAAAAACAGGATATGAAGTTATAATCAAACTGTGATTTGATATCCTACATTTTTTAAATCCAGGAGGGGCAACCATATTAGTCTACTGGACTAACAGAAAAATAACAGGGTCATGTGGCACCTTAAAGTGAATAAAACACAACTCTTTAAGGTGCCACAAGACTGTGTGGTGTTCTAGGCTTATTAGTGGGTGTGGTGCATACAAACTAAGTTTCCCCCAAATTTGCACAAAACAAGAAAGCTCCATTTATTACAAATCATGAACAAAATTGCTAAGCTTCCTTGCGCTATGTGCCAAGAACATGGAGTGGGATCCATGTAGGTCCAAAGTGTGTGGTTGTTTGTTTTCACCACCATGACAAAATAGTTCCCAAGCTACTTTGAGAGGGTAAGCCTACTGTCATGACCAGACATGGTCTTCATCTTAACTTAGCACATTTTCCATTCAGGATGGTTAGGACTTCTTGAAGCCCTTGACAAGGCTACTGTCAGAGCTAGGCAAAAATATTTTTGAATGGGCCCATACAATAACTTTGTTAAGCTTGGGCCATCCATTTACCTACAATAGTATACATGCAGCTGCGTCATGCAGGGAATGGAGGAGGGTCTCTGTCAAGGAGCAGCTGCATGCTGGAAAAGGATGCAGGGAGGTTGGTCTGAATCTGTGCAGTTGCCAAGCCAAGTACAGTCCTCCTATTATACATAAATCCCCCCCCCCCCAAACCATCTGTGCTTCTTGTGTTACAGCAAAGTCTTGTGCCATGGATTCACCATATTATTATGCATTAACAGAATGGATTCTTGCAAAGGCTTCATGGCTGTGTTGGAATTCCAGCCCAAAATTATACAAAGAAATAATGCTTGTTGGTATCAGATTTCTTGTTTCAGCAGTTGCCTTGTCCTCCTGAAGAAGAAAAAAATTAAAAAAGAAAGTCAGCAGGGTAAATGGGAAGGAAACCGGAGCTCTGTCAATTCTCTGACAGAGGGGCAGGGTATAAATATATTTTATTATTAATTTATTATTTAATAGTCTGAGGGGGGTTGCAGACTGCCAGAAATAGTGCAAATTGAGTCCACTTTTAGGGTTAGGGTTAGTGCTAGGGAATCATGGGAATTGTTTTTTTTTTCCTGAGACATTGAGCTTTCTCTGTCAGAGAGCTCTGGTGCCACAATAAAATACAGTTCCTATGATTCCCTAACCCTAACCCTAACCCTAACCCTAAAAGTGGACTCAATTTGCACTATTTCTGGCAGTCTGCAACCCCCCCTGGTTTCACTGACCAGACAGGAGAGCCTAAAACAGGATTGGTGATTGTGACCCTCCTTAGATTTTTTGGCCTCTGTGTGTGTATGTATGTATGTGTGTTCCTATCCACGTATGGCAACCTCATTAGTTTCATGATGTTTTCTGAAACATGGAATATTCAAGAGGTTTTTTTTCCAATTCCTCCCTCTTAAATTTAGCCTACAGCACCTGGTATTTATTGGTGGTCTCCCATCCAAGTACTAACTAGGGTTGACCCTGATTAGCTTTCAAGATCATATGAGATTTGGTGCCTACAACTTCCATATTCCCTCACCACTGGCTGGGTCAGAGGGAGCAGTAGGCCAAAATAATATTTAGAGGACTAATATCCATAGCTGTCCATCCCTGAAAGAAACAGTTCACAGTGATGCTGTGTTTTGGTCCAAAACCATCAGCCATTGGGTTTAGAATAGGAAAGAAGTGAAGACCACTTAGGAATGACAGAACCATACCCTCCAATATTTCACAAATGAAAATTGGGACATGCATGGTCCAAGTGACAAAAATACATTAATGAGAAAGAATAGTTTGTTTTTTCCTGTCCTTACCAAGAAAGGCAAGATTCCTCCCATTCCTCCTCTCTGCAATCTGTTGAGTTAACTGAGTGCAAACTACTTTTGAATGACGTTTGCAGCAACTGAATTAAGCCGAGGACAAATGGGGTGAGTGGGGGAGAGAGAAATTGGGACATTTTAAAAGCATCTGAAAAATGGGATGACAGATTAATCAGGACTGTACCTGCCAAATCGGTACAGTTGGAGGATATGCAGAATCCAGCCATTTCCAGGCCACCCTGGAAGTTAGCAGAAGAGGATTTTCTGAACAGGGGTGGGCAACTTAGCTCTAGAAATGGGAATGACTTCCTAGTGGCAGGCTTCATTTTTTGCAAAGGTTTCTGCCCTCCACAAAATATCAACCCCTTCCTCTTCCTCTTTACAGTATTTATATTCTGCATTTTCTCCAGAACTTGGGACTCAACAACAACATTATCAACACTTTGCCACCAATGATGATGGATCTCCTGACACACCTTAGTCTCTCTAGTTGCTTTCAAAGTTTCTGAGGCTTACTGCCAAGAACAGTCCCTTTCAGGGAAAAAAGTGACTTTGGATTTTTTAGCCTGCAGCTCAGATGCATAGAACATAAAGCCTTGTGTAAAATTCTAGGACCATAACCAGAAGATTTCTAATGTGAAGTCAGACTTTCATGTGGGGAGGGATTTAATGAGAAGTGAATTTCACACTAAACCTTCCCTACATGAAGGACTAACTGCCACAGTGAGAAAGGTAGTGGTTGTGTTCTTAGGATTTAATCTTTTAAAACAATGCTGCCAAATGTCCTAATATTATTGCTTGTCAGTGTGTGCCTTCAAGACATTTCCAACTTATGGTGATGCTAATCTGAACCTATAATGGGGTTTTCTTGGCATGTTTCTTGAAGAGGGGTTGTCATTGCCATCCTCTGACGCTGAGAGAGTGTGACTTGTCCAAGGTCACTAGCATGGTGTAGTGATTTGAGTGCTGCACTAGGACTCTGGAGACCAGGGTCTGAATCTCGCCTTGGCCATGTAAACCCACTGGGTTGTAATATTAAAAGGACCTTTATCTGGAGGGTGCAAGGAAGGAACAGGAGATAAAACAAGGAAGCCATGAATACACAGATTTAAAAATAAAACTGGTAAAGTCCACTTAATTTAGCTAGTGTCATATTATCTATTTTGATCTAAGTTCTCACTTTAGAGCCCAATTACATTAGATGTGATTAGAAAGAACACTGGGTGAGCAAAATTTAAGTTTCACAAAATTTGACCCCTTTGCAGAGAATGATTATTCATTGTCTTCTCCAGTATTGCAATATCCTTCATTTCTGATGTCAGTGCTCTAGTCAGCAAATCAGAAAACTACTTAGTGGCTGGATCTAGCTTCATAGCCACCCTACAACTAAACTGCAAAGGAGTTAACCAGTCCTAACTCATCAAACTACAGCTGGCCCTTGGTATCTGCGGTGGATCCATTCCAGACTACCCCCCCCCACGGGTACCAAAATCCGCAGATGCTCAAGTTCTGTTGTCCCCATTGTGCCATTGGGGACAACATGGGCTTGTTGTGCCATTGGGGACAACATGGGCTTGCCGTCCATGCTCAAATATGTGGATGGCAAGTCAGCAGATACAGAGATCCCACTGTATCGCACAAAAGTTCTTAAGTTCAGGTTAAGTATAAATAAACCAAAGAAAAGATGCTGTCTAGCAGGGTGGAAAACATAACAGGTGCTTAGGCCACTGTTACTGAATGTGGTCGTCCCTGGACTGCTTCCAGTTCATAAGCCATTGGCTGCCTCATCCATGGAGGGTGTCTAAGGAAGAAGCAAGCAGTTTTAACTCTGGGTGCAAATATGATACAGTTAGCCCTTCCAAACTGTGGGCTTGCCATCTGCAGATGGCCCTGCCCTGTTCTCCCCAATGGCGGTGTGTGCTTGCAACCATGCCAATGAAGTCACGCTTATGTCAAACCACCATTGGGAAGAATGGGACTAAGATCCTGCATTTTTTGCCATCTGTGTTGGGGTCCAGAATTCACCTGAGTAAAGGTCAGGTCAAACTGCAGAATGACTGAGTCCAGCCTTATCAAGAGTTTCTTCCATGCAGACAGTCTCCACTCAGAAACCCTGCACAAAGAGGTAATTGTGGTCAGCAGAAGTGCCTTCCAAGTCAGGTGTCCTAATGAAGCTTCCCTGATAGGCTTGAAAGGAAGCACTGTGGGCACTTTCAGTACCATATGGAGGTCTGTGGATCACTGGGCATGTGGAGAGTGGCAGACCATTGACAAATGTGCGTACATAAGGATAAGTCAGTATCCTCTCCCCTTTTGCCAAAGGAAAGATGGGTGGCAGCAATCTGTCTTCTTATCATGTCGGACCTGAGGCTTCAGTCAATATCCTCCTGAAAGAACTCGAGAATCAGAGGAACAGAAGCCTTGAGACAGTCTTGCTTCTTGCATCTATACCACCTTCTGAACACATAGAAGATATAAACTCTGTTGATGAGGCTAGGATGGTCTTAGCTACCTTGTCTGACTATCCATGACTCTGCAGCATGTACCTTTCAATAGCCACAGATGAAGCCAGTCTGAGTTCAGATGGTACATCTTCTCCTGTAACAGGAAGACTGTCCTCTACCATGGTGGCTATTTCTGAGTACTAAAGTTTTCTTGGCCAAGCTGAAACCACCACCATCACTCCAATACTATCGTGGGGCTCTCTGTTCTTACCTTTCTCAGGACCCTGCTCAGTAGTGCCATTGAAGGGAAGACATAAAATGGTCCATCAGGCCAGAACTTCCCAGAAGCATCTCCCCTTGCTTGTCACTGGGAAAGTCCATCAGGACAGGGACCAAAGGATCTTTGAGGGACCATAATCCCTCTTGAGGCAACGGCCAGCTGGTGAGGGAGGAGAAGCCAGTGCAGAGGCCTGGCATGGAATATGGCCCACAGAATACAGTCTATGGTGGTGATCATAAGACCTTGCAAGTACACCAGGACAGACAGGTCCACTCACTCAGATTGCTTGACTCACAAAATAGCCTTCCTGATGCTCTGAATTGTGAAACAGGACTCACAGATCCTGACATTGGTGTTGATTACCCCAGATTCTGGATCTTCTAGGAAGGGACAAGGTGGCTCTTCCCACAACTAATCAGTAAATCATTTTATCAGAAAACTGATTTATAAGAAAATGAGTCCAGCTCCCATTGCACAGTCTGTGGCCTTAACAGGAAGTTGTTGAGTGCACCAGCAGAGCGTTCTAATAAGAACGGCCGTAAATGTGACTTCTCCTCCATCCTGCCACCAGATTTACCATGATCTTATTAAAACATTGGGCACTGAAGTCAGGCTCTGGACACTGAAGGGAAGGATTTTTTACTGGAAATGTCTTCCTGCATAGGTGAAACAAAGGATGTTGCACTGTCCTAACTGGACCAGAAAACACAAATAAGCTTTGGTCAAATCAAGTAATACTATGTAATCACCCTGCTGGATAGCTTGGAGGATGCTCTCCAGAATTTACACCTTGCACCTTCGCTTCCTGATAAACCTGTTTACCCTCCTGAGGATTTGGATTGCCATCCACAACACATTCTTCTTGGGAACAAGAAAAATAATACAATAACATCTTTTGAGTCTCTGTATTTCTTCTATTGCTCCAATCTGCATTAGGTGGTTGATGGCACCTAGTAGGAGGCTGTGCTTGTGGGGCTTCTAGGATCCAGGTGATGCTATAAACTAAGGTATCCGAAGGTTCCTGCACAAATTTGATCTTATAAACCCAGGCTGAGGGTACTTAACACCACTAGTCTGAAGTTTGCTCCCATGTGCTCACAAACCCCTTAAGCATGCCCCCTACTGAAGGGTTGGCATGAGGCCTGTTGAGTTTTGTGTCCACCCTTGTTGGAGGGGCCTGCCTGAGGTCTTGCATTCTGGTAATGCTACTGTCTGAATTGGAGCCTCTGCCGCTCACTGCTGTCTGAGGTCTAAACCAGCCTTATAACCATCAGCCAGCCTCCCACTGTGCTGGGTAGGCTTTCCAACCTCAGTGCAGAGGACTCCAAAATCTCCAGTGCATTGGACTTGTGCTTCCAAGGAAAACCTCACAAGTGCCCATTCATGTGATGTTGGTGGAGTTCATTCAGCTTTTCCTGTTTGCTGTGGGCATAGCGGAGGGAAGGCACACTGCAGTCTCTAAAGACACTAGTTTCCTAAGCCAACTCATAAACTTCCGGGGGGAGATTTTTGAAGCCAATCAGGGCCCACTGCACTTGCATCCTCCGCTTGGACTTCTACTTATATTCCTGCCTGTATCCCTGGACCATTTCAGACTGGGTGTTCATGGTGTGCTTGGGCAGTGGAATTGAGGGACTTTCCCTACCACTATGGTTGCACAGCCTTCCCCTTCCGATCTCTTCTGCCCTCCGGAAGCCCCTCTTGCTTGGCAGGGTTTGTTGAAGGCCTGCTGCATCTCCCCAGGTTGCAATGAGCATTGCATTTTTCTGCCCATGTGCTTGCTCCATAGGAGATGAAAAGAGAAGATGGGAAATGGAAAGAATGGAGGTGAAGAAGAAGCTAGCAAACAATAGGAGAACTGACTAAAGAAGTGAGTGAAGTGGTGAAAGAGCAGAAATTAAAACTTTTTTTCTAGAGAGAGAGAGAGATAGAAGAGGAAGGAAAATGCAAGCAAAGCAGAACTAAGGTGTGTGCTAACAGAGAGAAGGCAGGAACTTAGTGGCCTTGTAATGAGGGTTCCCAACCCCAGTGGGCACTCTTCAAAAGGTTTCTGTGCTCCTGCACAGAAAAAAAGGGGAAACCGGAAAAAACCCTACCAGGATTTCCTCCCCTCTCCAATGGGAAATATGGCAAGAGAGGTGTATTCAGGGTGGCATGGTGGGAAGCCCATAAATGTCAGACAAGTCCTGAACAAGAGGAGGAAGAAGTTTCTTTTGATGACTCCCTTGGCTGGGGCCTTGCAAAGCAAGCTTGAAGTCACCAAAAAGGCATGTTTCCTAAGCCAGAAGAGGGTCTTCCTGCGGAATTCCTTTCCAAGGGAAGGTAAGCTGGCTCCCTCCCTGTTTCTTTTTTTTTCTTTTTTTTTCTTTTAAAAAAACATAAAAAATCCACTTAAAATATATTCTTAGTCATCTTTACAGTACATTTACCCATAGTTCTAACTTCTCAATAGTTCTTTGAAAGTAAGTACATTTTTTTTTCATTTTACATACATCATTTCTGTGTCTATTACTTCTATCTTCTATCATCATCTCAGATCCAGTTCATTTACACAATCTTAATAACTACTTTGCTGCTTTATTCCCATTTTCTATTTATATATTCTTCCACTGGAGCCCACTCTTCCTCAACCAATTCCACATTCTCATTATTCAATAACCTTGTCAATTTGTCCATTTCCTTCATCTCTAACAATTTCAATAGCCATTCATCTACCGTTGGAGTTGTCTCCTGTTTCCATTTGGAGGCTATTAGTATTCTTGCTGCCGAGACCATGTAAAGTATTAGTCTCCAATATTTTCTAGTTATATCTGCTTCTAGTTTGTATGTCATATTTAATAAATATAGTTCTGGATATAATTCAAGTCTGTTTTTAAGTATGTCTTCCATCGTCATGTGTATTTTTTCCCAATACATTTTCATTTTGGGACATCTCCACCAAACATGATACCAAGATCCAACATTGCTTTTACATTTCCAACATTCGTTCGTTTGTAGTTTATAAATTTTTGCCATTCTAGCAGGGGTGAGATACCATCTTTGTTCCATTTTCCATTGATTTTCTCTTATGTCTTGAGAGCGAGTAAATTTTCTTGTCATTTTCCTTGCTTTCTCCCAGTGATCTACCATTATTGTCCTACCAATGTCTGTTGCCCACTTGATCATATTGTCTGATATTATTTCCTTTTCCTGTCTCTGACACATTAATATTTTATATAATTTACTTATTCTCTTCTCTCTTGTCTCTTGCTCCCTCCCTGTTTCTGCTGGTAGGAAAACTCTTTTTGGGTGAGTTTTGGCATATGACTGGCTGCTTAAGAAAGGAGGGTTTTAATATTGGGTGCTAGCTTTTCTTGGCAGTCTGATTGCTTTAAATTTTATTAATGGCTATTAATCTGGCTAATGTTTCATTTGTTGTTGTTGTTGTTGTTGTTGCCTTCAAGAGGTTTTCAAATTATGGTGACCCTAAGGTGACTTTATCATAGGGGTTTCCTGGCAAGTTTCTTCACAGGGGGTTTGCCATTGCCATTTCCATTCTCTGAGGCTGAGAGAGTGCGACTTGCCCAAGGTCACCCGATGGGTTTACATGGCCAAGCCAAAACTCAAACGCTGGTCTCCAGAGTCCTAGTCCAACATTCAAACCACTATGCCATGCTGGCTCTCAACCTACCAACATTTCACAGATGAAAATTGGGACCACCATCATCCTTACTCTCCCAAGCATGATAGCTGCTCTCAAAGTAGCAACCACTGCTGTTGTGGTACCATTGCAGGCTCACATTTGCTGCCACCATTTCCTCACCCTCTGTGTTCTGTATTGCCTCTTGCTCCTCTACCACCCAATCACTTGAGTGGGGCAATAGCAAAGCAGATAACAGCAGCGTGAGTGGTTCCCCCTGAAATGATGGTGTGATGCTGCCATTCAACATGGCCAGGAAATGTCCATCAAGGTCAGGTAGGAGAATTGTGGTGGTGATAGTAGCCCAGACCACTACTACTTCACCACATGCTGCACAAGAAGAGGAGGAACCATTAGCCTCCACCATCATGGTCACTGCTACACCAAAGATGGCTTGTTGTTACAGGATGAGTTGCTGTCCTCCTCTTCACCAGCATTTCCTCCACCCATCTAGATGAGCCTTTGCCAGCCATGCCATGTAGCAGTACGTCATGGAATCTAGATGCTGCAAGAGGAGCCACCCAAGCTGCTGGTTTTGTTGGTGGTGCATTTCCCAATTATGGAGACACTGAGGCCATAAGTCATATCATGGGGTTTTCTTAGTAAGATTTTTTCAGAGGTTTGCCACTACCTTCCTCTGAGGCTGAGAGCATGTGATTTACCCAAGATCACCCAGTGAGTTTTGATGGCAGGAAGGGATTTGAATCCTGGCTTCCAGAGTCACAGTTCCAACACCCAAACCACTATGCCACACTGGCTCTTACAATTTTTTTTTTTTACATATATCATGTCACCCCTCAGTCTTCTTTTCACCAAGCTGAACATGCCCAGCACCTTCAAGCTTTCCTCATGTTTTGTTCTCCATGGGCTTATTCCCACTATGATGTGCCTTGTTCACACTTGATTCGATTTCAGATCCGAACATATTTGATCTGAATCTATCTGAATTGTGGTGAACTGGTGCAATTCAAAAAGAAGTGGTTCTTTTGGAAATGGATCAAATATAGGTTCTTTTGAAAAGAATTGGGTTACAAGCGTGTTGGACAAATGTGAACACATGTCTGGTCACATTCGGGTCTTTCAGGAGGGGAAGGACAATGAGGAGAGGGTGGGCAGAGGGGTGGTACTCACCCCGCCCCAAAGGTCTTGTCAAACAACCTGTGCTGTCAAAGTGGTCCCTTTAAATCATAGTGCAGCTATTTTCCACTTCTGCCGGTGTTTTGGTGCCCTTTTTACCTGTGGGGCAGAGGTCAAGGAAGTTGGGGAGGGTCCTTGAGGGGACATAGAGCGGCTTTTTTGTTTAAAACTTTGGCACCCCATGCACCCTTGCAGAGGTCACAGTTGCATGGGTTCACGGGTGCAGGGAGTCATGGACTCAGTGGGGGGGAAACTGCCACAGCCCCTTGCATGCTAGAGTGCAGTTCCCCCCCCCCCAGCATGCTTGGATCCCACAGCCCCATGCATGCCAGGGGGGCAGTTTTCCACCCCTGGCTTGCTTGGATCCCACAGCCCCATGCATGTTAGGGGGGCAGTTTTCCCCCCACTGAGTCTATGACTGCCTGCACCCGTGAACCCATGTAACTGTGACTCTGCTCAGGAGTACAGGAGGTGCCAAAGTTTGTTTTTACAAAAAGCTGCACTATGTCCCCCACAAGGAACCCCTGACTTCCCCAACCCCTGCCCCACAGGCAAAAAGGGAACCAAAACACCAGCAGAAGCAGAAAATAGCTGCTTAAGGATTTAAAGGAACCCACTTTGACAGCGTGGGAAATTTTAAATCCTAAGGAGCCCCATGAACTGCTGCGAGCGCTGAGAGGGGAAAAAAAGGGGCGGTTTGGCAAGACCTTTGGGATGGGTATGTTCCACCCCTCTGCTCATTGCCCCTCCCTCCTGGGTGCCGGCTTCAATAGCCATTCAAAAGTGAACTACATTACGAACACAGACAGATTCAATTGTGGCAAACAATTGGGTGCAGGCTCTCCCAGCTGGGTACTCAGTCATTGAGCAGGTGAGGGAAAGTGGGCGGGGGGGCGGCGGCATAGCCCTTGTCCATAGGAACACCTTAACCCTGATCAGAAAGCCTATCCAAAAAATGACCTATATCGAGTGTATGTACCTTAGCCTGAAGACCAGGGATAGTTTGGGGATTCTGTTGGTATACCGGCCACCCCGTTGCTTAATAGACTCCCTGACCGAGCTGACTGCCCTGGTTTCTGAGTTGCTGTTGGAGTCACCCAGACTTTTAGTTCTGGGCGACTTCAACATCCCACTCGAAACCAGAGTACAGGATTTATCTGGCGCGGCTTGGGAGTTCATGGATACCATGACAAACATGGGCCTATCCCAACTGGTTGACGGGCCCACACATTGTGCTGGTCATACACTCGATGCGGTCTTTAGTACGGAGCAGGAATATCCATGGGCGGAGATCAAGAAAATCTCCGCATTGTCATGGACGGATCATTTTCTGATCAGGGCGGAATTAAGGGCTATTGTCCACCCCGCCGGGGGTGGCGGACCCATTAGAATGGTCCACCCTCGAAGGCTAATGGAACCAATTGGTTTCCAGGAAGCCTTAGAGGGTTTAATGGTCGGCAACGCCGGTGATTCTGTCGAAGCATTGGTGAACACTTGGAACACCGATCTCACCAGGGCTATTGACACAATCGCTCCCAAGCATCCTTTCCGGCCCACTTCAAACCGTAGGCCCTGGTATACTGCGGAGCTTAGGGGAATGAAGCGAGCCGGACAACGACTAGAGCGCGAATGGCGAAGAACTCACCTCCCATCCGACAGAACTCGCCTTAGGAAGCATCTTGATTCCTATAGGGAGGCTTTACGCGCAGCGCAGAAATCTTTCTGTTCTGCTCGTATTGCATCTGCAGAGTCTCGCCCGGCAGAATTGTTTAGGGTGGTGGGGGAGTTGACTAAGGTTTTTCCTGCGCCAAACCCCCTACTTAACCCTACGACAGCCTGCTGTGAGGCATTTAATATCCACTTTGCAGATAAAATCTCTCGGATAAGAGCCGACTTGGACGCCATTGTTCTGACAGAATCCGTAGATGAGGTATCCAGGAGCTCCGTTGATGGCATTTTACTGGATCATTTTCAATCTGTGAGTACCGATGACGTGGACAAGCTGCTTGGAAGGATGAGGAAGACGACTTGCCCCCTCGATCCTTGTTCATCTTGGCTGGTCGCCCATGGGGGTGGCACGCTGAGGGTGTTCCTTCGGGACACAATCAACGCGTCACTCAGGGAGGGTAATGTACCATCTTGTTTAAAGGAGGTGGTGGTTAGGCCGCTCCTGAAAAAGCCTTCCCTGGACCCCCTGGATAAGAATAGTTATCGACCAGTGCTCCCTTTTTTGAGCAAGGTGATCAAAAGGGCAGTTGCTTCCCAACTCCAAGCAGTCTTGGATGAAACCGATTATCTTGATCCATTTCAAACTGGCTTTAGGACAGGATTTGGAGTGGAGACTGCCATGGTTGCTCTGACCGATGACCTCCGCCTGGGCATTGACAGGGGTAGTGTGACCCTGTTGGTGCTCTTGGATCTCTCAGCGGCCTTTGATACTATAGACCATGCCATCCTCTTGGATCGCCTGAGAGAACTGGGAATTGGAGGCACTGCTTTGCAGTGGTTCCGTTCCTTCCTCTTGGGCAGATCTCAGAGGGTGAGGCTCAGGGACAGTTGCTCTTCCAAAATTGAGCTTAATTGTGGCGTCCCTCAGGGTGCCATCCTGTCCCCGATGCTATTTAATATCTATATGAAGCCGCTGGGTGAGATCATTCGGAGGCATGGAGCGCGGTGTCTTCAGTACACTGACGACACCCAGATATATTTATCCATGACCAGATCATCGTCTCAGACTTCAAATGGCGTCTCTCCTCTCAATGACTGTCTAAGAGCGATAATGGATTGGATGAGGAAAAACAGACTGAAGTTGAATCCAGACAAAACGGAGGTACTCACAGTCACAGGCCCGAACCCAGATTTGGGAATACAGTCTCCAGTCCTGGATGGAGTCACACTCTCCTCTAAGGACTGTGTTCGCAGTTTGGGGGTACTTCTAGACTCGTCGCTTCACATGACTAGTCAGGTGAATGCGACGGTCAGGAGTGCCTGTTATCAGCTTCGGCTGATACGCCAACTGCGCCCTTATCTGGATGTGAGGGACCTGAAAACTGTGGTACACAGCCTGGTAACCTCACGTCTGGACTACTGTAATGCGCTCTACATGGGGCTACCCTTGTGCCTAACCCGGAAACTACAACTGCTACAAAATATGGCAGCCAGGTTAATTACCGGAACATCAAGGAGGGGGCACATAACACCTGTGCTCAAATTCCTCCACTGGCTGCCGATTAGTTTCCGGGCACAGTACAAGGTGTTGGTTTTGACCTTTAAAGCCCTACATGGCTTGGGTCCATCTTATCTCAGGGACCGCCTCTCCCCATATGATCCCCCCCGCGCCCTTTGGTCCTCTGGGAGGAACCTGTTATAGTCAATAAAGACCAGGCTGTCTCAGACCTCCCAGAGGGCCTTTTCCGCCACTGCCCCCAGACTATGGAACGGCTTGCCGGATGAGATCCGTCTGATTACTACTCTTGCTGCTTTTAAAAAAGCAGTAAAGACGGATCTCTTCCGACAGGCCTTTCCAGAATAACAGCTGTTATAAGGAGATGAGCTTTTATCTTACTTGGTCGGCACAGCTGATCCCTTGTTTTTAGTATATTGTTTTAAGCTATTGCTTTGTTTTAACTCTTTCCTGGTTTAATCTTGTTTTAAGGGGTGGGAGGGTAGATTATGGGAGGAGGGAATGTTTTTAACTTTTAACTTGACTTGTTTTAAATGCTGTAACCCGCCTTGATTGCTATGCAGAGGGGCGGGCTATAAATAAAATTTATTATTATTATTATTATTATTATTATTATTATTATTAAACATAACATGAATGTCTCTTTGGTGCGAATCGATTCAGCAATACCGAATCTATATGACTCAGAAACCGGTTTAAATGCAAGTGCAAATTAGCTCCATACCTCTTATCATCCTTTTTGCCTTTCTCTGAACTCACTCCAACTTGTCTATAGCCTTCTTAAAATGAGTCACCCAGAACTGAACACAGTACTCAGGATGAACCCCAAGCAGTGCAGAAAACAGTGGGAATATTCATTCCCTCAACCTGGAAATCATGCTTCTATTAATGCAGGCTAAGATAGCATTTGCCTTCCTTGTGGCAGCATCACATCCCAAAGTCCTTAGCCATGTATTCTTTCCCCCATTCTATCCCTGTGCATTTGGATTTTGTGCCCTAAATCTAAAATTTGCATTTGTCTCTTGAATTTCATTTTATTAATTTCACCTGTTTTCTAGTTTACCAATGTGCTTTTGAATTCTGTTCCTATCTTCCAGTGTTAGCCAGCCCTCCCAATTTTGTATCATTTATAAATTTGGTAAGGATTTCTTCTACCCTATCATCTAAATCACTGGTAAAAATATTGAAGAGCATTGACCCCAGGACAGAACTCTGGCTCTTTTGGGAGAAATGCAGGATATAAATTCACCAAACAAACAAACAGACTGGGTATAGAACATAGCTGCAGGAGACAGTTCTTACCTCCTTTCCTAAAGTGCCTCCCTTTTGGACAAAAGGGTGCTGTGCTTTTGTCGGTCATGCCTCTTCAGGTGACTCTTCTGAATGTAGCTTTTGTCACAATGGAGACACTTGAAGGGCCGCTCTTGCTGATGCAGCATCTCGTGCCGTATCATTGTCCACTTCACTCTAAACCTCTTCCCACAGTAAGAGCAGCAGAAGGGCATCTCCATATCTGCTTGGTTCCTGCAAGGCTCTGATGCCAGGGAATCAATCTGTGCACAACCACTACTCAAAGTAGAAGTGCACTGATTGTGGAGGTCATCTGGCTTCTTGGCACTGCCATTGATCTGGCCTTTCCCATCAGCAGGAAGCTGAAAGAGTTTCTCCTTCCCTGAGTGGGGCTTTTGATGGGAAAGGGGCTTCATGCTCAGGCTGAGGCTTCTCTCCTGCCCAGAAGGTAGATAAGAGTTTTCCTTCCTGTGGAGTCTCTGATGCCTAGGGATGTTCGATCGGCGACGAAAGCCTTTCCCACAATCTGGGCACTTAAACGGCATCTCTAACTGGACATCCTTCTGATGAGGATGGTGGCCAAGGTTAAGCTGCCTAAGGAGTTTGTCCCACTCCTTTGCAGGGATTAGCTGGTATTCAGTGAGTCCTGCTGTGCTGCAACTAAAAGAGTGGCCACAGTCTGGGCATCCAAAGGACTCCTTTTCAGAGGGAGCCAGCTGAAAAGCAGTGGGGTTTAAGTTCAGCTCAAGCTTTCTCCCACAGGTAGGACACAACTCAGATACCAGTCTGGTCTGAGTTTCCTCATAAACAAGAGAAGATACTGAGTCATTGAGAAGACTTTCCTGAAAATTACCACTGGGACAACTTTTCTCCCCTGAATGGAGAAACTTTTCTCCAGTATCATGACCTTTCTTGCATGAACTATCTTCTGGAAGCTTCTCCGATCTCCAAATCTCTTGGGAACGACTCTGCTCAAATACCTGGGAGACAATTCCACCATTTTGTTCTGTGACAAGAAAGGATACTGCAACTGGCTGTGGAAAGCCTTCCTGCTGTGGAATTGTGGCACTGAAATCTCCTGTCAGTCCTTTCCTGCCCAGTTGGGCTTGGAGTGGCTTGGCGGACTTACTGCAATTTTCCCCATTGGAAACAAAATCACTTGTCCAGGTCTTTGTTTCCTGCTGGAGCAATGAAGCAGTCAAGGAGCCAGGAGAGTTTCCCTGGAGGACACCTCCTTCTGCGACTGGCGCAAAATCATACTGCATTCGCACCAGTGGTCCAGAACTACTTCCTTGCAGCAGAGGCTCATGCAGTTTTGTTTGTACTGTGTCATCATCATCTGGTAGGAAAACAAGAGAATGTAGGTATGAGTCATGGCCTAGTTTTGAAAATAGATTAAAATTCAGTCTTTAGTCTAAAGTACACAAAAGGACAGATTTAGGGGCTCTGCAGACGGCGCAAAGCACCGTCTTGGAGCCAGGGAAGGGTAGGGGCAGCCGGACACCGGACACCCCAACCCCTTCCCGAGGATGTCATCAGAGGCGAACGCTCTGATGACGTCCTTCCAGCACAGCGTCCCGACATGCTGGGCTGGAAGAGACACGGAAGAGACATGCAGCGTCTTTTTGGGTGCCTCTTCTGCCCGCTCTGGAAGGAACGCTATTTTAGCACTCTTTCCAGGGTTGGCAGAAGGGTGGATTGGGGCCACTGTATGTGTTAGCGGCGGCTCCAATCCTCTGCTTCTTTGGGCAGCCCACGGCCGCCCGTCTGCAAAGCCCCTTAATTGTTAAATGCACATTTTGAAAACAATGTTGTCAAAGGTTTGAGGTTGCTAATGCTGTGGAGCCCTAGAGAAAGGGATTTGTTTCTGGAACGACTGTGGGGTCAACATCTGTAATCCAAACTCAAGAATCCTTAGCCTAGAAGCAGGCAAGCTGCAGCCTGTAGACCACATGTGGCCCTTGGATCTCTTTTTGTGACCTCAAAGCCTCCCAACAGTCTTCAAAAACTCCAACCCCTTGCTGATGCTTGGCAGTTAGGAGCCCTAGTGGCACAGTGATGAAATGCCAGTACTGCAGCCATTCACAGCCACAAGGCTGTGAGTTCAATCTCAGGCAGGGCTCCAGGGTCCACTCAGCCTTGCAACCTTCTGTAGGTTGCTATAATGAGTATCTGCTTGTTGGGGGCAAGTAGCTTACACATTGTAAACTGCTTAGGGAGTGCTTAAGCGCACTGATAAGTGGTACAGAAATGTACTTGCTTGCTATAGTCCCGCTCCCCCCCCCAAAAAAAAACTATACAGAAGACCTCCCAATTATTTGAAAACAGGAGTAGATACCCTCATTCCCACAAGCACACCAGAACCCCACAGCCTCCAAGATGCAGTACCTGCAGCTGCAGTTATTGCAAAGTTCAGCAGCTGCAACTGTAATAGTTCTCTGTGGCACAGGGCAGTGCCAGAACATCTTCCTATACCAGTCTCTGAGTTAGAAAGGCAGTACATACAAACACTGGCCTTTTGGCATTACTGCTACAATCCATTTCTAGAACTATGGGTTTGTTGGCAGTGTTGTTTTGGTGGCATTTTAACTATGGGTTTGTTTTGCATTACTGCTACGATCCATTTCTATAACTATGGGTTTGTTGGCAGTGTTGCTTGGTGGGGAGGGATGGCTTTGGGGCACATGTGTCATGAATGAGGATAACAAAGCGCTACCCACTGTCCACATTCACAATGACCTCAAGATCTCCTCCTCCAACTAGGATTCCCAGATTTTGGGGCTTGGTCCCTCTTCTCTGGCCCTCAGAGCAAGGGAGAGGAATCTCAGGGCTGGCATGCTGGTTTGAAAAGTATATACATATACATTTTCCTCATTTGTTAAGACTTGGTATTGTTTTATCTGAATAACTTATTCTGTGCAACTGTAGTTGATGCTTGACAGACCATGCTTAAATAAATAATTAGAGCCTGCCCCCTGTGAAAGGCTTCTTCCAAGACTCCTGATTAGCTTCTTAATTAGATCCCGGTCTCAGGAGCAGTGTCTCTTTACCTCTTTTTGCTCTTGCTTCCTCGCGGTTTGTATTTGTCTGTTTAATTGTTTTAATTTTTTTTCTTGAGATTTTATGTTAAATTTTAATATGTGTAGTTTAATACCTTTTTAATAGGGGGAGGGCAGGGTCCTGGGGTTTGCTTTGTATTTGCTGTAATTTTAATTATTGTAAGCCACCCCAATTGTTTTAACAGAGGGGCGGGGTATAAATAATTTATTATTATTATTATTATTATTATTATTATTAGACCTCAGAACAGGAGGCTTTCTCTCAGTCCCATTACCTTCACAGGTATGTTTGGTCAGGATGTGGTGGCGCAGTGGTTAAATGTGCCTGTACTGCAGCCACTCACTCATAGACCACAAGGTTGCGAGTTCAATACTAGCCAGGGCTCAGGCTAGACTCAGGCCTGCATCCTTCCGAGGTCGCTAAAATGAGTACCCAGCTTGTTGGGGGGCAATCAGCTCACAGTTGTAAACCGCTTAGACATCCCATAGCGGGATATGAAGCGGTATATAAATGAAGCTCCTTTTGCTTAGCCTTCTCCATGGCTGCTCCCAGGCTGTGGAACATAGTATGTCTAGTTGGCCCCCTCCCTGCTCTTTCCATCAGTAAATGAAGACTTTTTCATTCAGGCAGGCTTTTGAGTTTTAAATTATATAGTAGAAGTCTGTGTGAAGCAATGTGTTGTAATTTTTAAAATATTTTATTGGTTTTTAATATGTTTTAAGTGTGGTTTTAACTCTTTTAGTGTTTTTTTTTTAAAAAAACAATACTGTTATTTAGTTCTTTTTTAACATTTGTAAAACAGAATTTTAATTTAATCTTGTTTTATATTTCTATAACCCACCTTGGATCCCATTCCAGGGAAAGATCAGGTATAAATTCAATAATAAATAAATAAAAGACTTAGGACCTTTACAGACCTGCCTAAAGGGGTGGCCCAGAGCCACCCCTGGGAGTGGCGGATCAGGGCCATGGCAACCGGACTCTGTGGCCCCGCTCCTCCCTTTTGCCACCCCCAAAAGAGTGGCAAAATGCTGCTCCTTTTAGGGGCAGCAAAAGGTCGCCCTAAGAGCTGGAGCCGCGGGTCTTGCACGCGCTTTTGGTGCAGTGTGTGTACATGCTGTGCCAGGAGGGTGTCCTGATGCTGTCGGGGTTGAGTTGGGACAGCCGGCGTGTGGCTGCCCTGCCCCAACTCCACCCCCAGGCTGGACCATTAGGCCAGTCTGCATAGCCCCTTCATGGCACCTGGGCACCTGGAGGTGAGCTTGCATATATGCCCTTGAGTGTTTTGTTCCATAACTTAGAGAAGGTTTTTTTAATTGTTTCCTTTGTAGAATGGATAGGATGTGATATTTAAAGGAGTGATAAGGTGATAGATATATACAACTGCAATTTATATGAATTGGAAACCGATCACACTTTTAAGGCTTGTCCATACAGAGTGCATGCCTATATGAAGGTTTTGTCTCATACAACTGGTGAACTACACCTGTCCCTCCACATTTGTGGCTTTGACTTCTGCGGATTTGATTATTCACAGATTTTATTAATATGTTCTCTCTAGGAATATCTAGGTCCTCCAGCACAGCTCTATGGTCAACTTTAACCAAAAGTCGCACCGAAGAACCTAGAGATTCCTAGAGAGAACACTCCACTAGGCATTTGTAGGTCCTCCAGCACAATTCGATGGTCAATATCTGGCACATGTTGATCACAGAGTTCCACTAGAGGACCTAGAGGTTCCTACAGAGGTGTTCTCTCAGGTAAAAACATAGTGTTTTTGTTATTTTTGTTTTTTCCACATTCATGGGGGTCCTGTGACCCTAACCCCAGTGAATATAGAGGGATGAGTGTATAAACCATTACAAGGGTCAGTAGAGGTAACCTTGGACATTATGTGTGGTACTGGGCAGAGGAAGTACCAGCCATCCGCTTTGCCATTTGTATAACTAAGATATTAAACAGTCCTAAAGGTCATCTGCTAATCCTGCCACCTATCATTTGCCTGAGGCTGCATCTGCACTGCAGAAATAATCCAGTTTTGACACTACTTTAACTGCTATGGCTCAAAGCTATGGAATTCTGGGAACTGTAGTTTGTTGTGGCATAAGAGCTCTCTGACATTTAGAAGTCTAAATGTCTCCCAAAACTGCAATTCCCAGAATTCCATAGCACTGAGCCACGGCAGTTAAAGTGGCATCAAGCTGGATTATTTCTGCAGTGTGGATGCAGCCATGTCCAACATTTTCTTGAATAGTCATGAACAAGACAGTATTACCATCAGCTCGGTTCTGCCACAGGCAACAATTTATTACTCCCTAAGAAAAGCTTTTAAAATACTGAGTAACAGGAAAATATGAAATAGAATGGTAGCATTTATACAAAATGCCAGCCTATTTCAGGATGCATTCTGGAAAATCACATTAAAATCACTTCAGCCTCGCTCCCACTCCCTGGACATCCTTTTTAAAGAAATGGGGGATATCATAATAATCTTCTGAATAGGACATAATCCTTTTTTTTAAAAAACTGCCCAAATGGTCTGAAGCAATACTTCTCAGGTTTTCTCATTTTTTTAAAAAAATGTACCAGATCCCAGTACCTTATTTGTGCCCAATGGCTGAAACTGTGTCCTTCCTGGAAACTCCCCATGGACCTGTAACAGATGCTCACAGAATGACATTGGACCAGGGACCATCATTTTGAGTGGGTCTAAAGTACACCACTCAAGGATTTACTTTTCCCTCTTGTAGTGTGACTTTCAACTTGAGGTGAGGGCTGAAATCTCACTGCTGACAGAACTGATTTGGAAAAGGCAACAGCTCAGTGACAAGAAGGTGTGCCTGCACTGCAGAAACAATGCAGTTTGACACTACTTTAAACTGCATGGCTCAATGCTATGGAATTATTGGATTTGTAGTTTTGTGAGATATCTAGCTTTCCCTATCAGAAAGCTCTGGTGACCCTCCAAACTATGAATCCCAGAATGCCATAGCATTGAGCCATGGAAGTTAAAATGAGGTCAAATTGCTTTATTTCTGCAGTAGGTACATAAGAAGTGGGAGATCTTAATTGCAATCTCTGATATCTCAGAAGCAGGGCACCTCTTTGCCTGAGATCCTGGAAAATTGCTGTCAGGGCCAGTCCTACCATTAGGCAGATGAGGAAGTCTCCCTAGGCAGGAAACAGTGGAGGGCAATGGCAAAGTGTTAAGAGAGAGAGAGCTGTGTGCTCCATGGCCTGCCCTGCAATGACAACCTTTGCTTATTGTGAGACTATGCAATTCCTCACCTTGGTATAAGCCTTGTAAAACTTCAAATTCTTCAGCAACTTGGACCAGCGAGAGTGGCACTGAGGAGCCTTGTGGTGTCTCCAAGAACATTTCAGGCTTGGACTTTTCCAGTTCTGCTCAGCCAGAGAGAGAGAGAGAGAGAGAGAGAGATTAGGACCAAATTTATAAGCCATTGAAGGGCTACAGCCCAATGTTACAGCACATGCTTTACACACAGAAGTTTCCAAACTCAATCCTCAGTACTTCCATCAAAGGCAAGGTGGGTGACTGAAGCTCTCCAGATACTGTATTTTTGGCCTACAGCTTTCCATCAGCCCTACCCAGCATAGCTAATACTGAGGAATTATGAGAACTGTAGTCCAATCAATTGTTCCCTGTACACTGCTGCTAAATAATAAACCACATAAGCTATTGACAGGTTTGGAGCCCAAGTGTAATAGCTGACGTTTTAAGAATAGCCCAGGGAAAACTATGATGGGTGGGACTAATCAGATTTCCACCTGGCTTTTTAAGTTTGGGATATTTGAATATTTTAAATGCCCAATGTGCTTATTCAACTCTGGAAAATTTTGTTTAAAACTGTGTATATGCACCTTGACATGTGTAACAATGTGGTATATATGTTTTTAAAGAATATACATGTTGAGTCTCTCTTATCCAAAATGTTTGGGACCAGGTGTTTTGGATTTTGGAATACCTGTACTTGCCTATACATACATAATGAGGTATCTTGGAGATAGAACCCTAGTCTAAAGACAAAATTCATTTATGTTTCATATATGCAAAGCCTGAGGGTAATTATATACAATATTTTTAATAATTTGTGCATGAAACAAAGTTTGTGTACAATGAACCACCAGAAAGCAAAGATGCCATTAACCACACATGATTAAAAAAATGGTTTTTGGAATATTTTAGATTGTGGAATTCTGGAAAAGGGAGACTCAGGGGGGTTGCACACTGCCAGAAATAGTGCAAACTGAGACCACTTTTAGGGTTAGGGTTAGGGTTAGGGAATCATGGGAACTGTATTTTATTGTGGCACCAGAGCTCTCTGACAGAGAAGGCTCAATGTCTCAGAAACAAACAAACCAATTCCCATGATTCCCTAGCACTAACCCTAACCCTAAAAGTGGACTCAATTTGCACTATTTCTGGCAGTCTATAGTCCTTTAGTCTATATTTCTGTGTTGTTCTTGATAATATATTTAATGGAATTATATTTCTATTTTTTAGTGTAGCCCCTGAAGTAGCTTAACTTTGCCAGAGGCCAAAATGCATTGAGGTTTTTAAATGTATAAGAAATAAAACAAGTGATCTTCTATCAGCATGGTCTCCTATTTTGCTTTTGCTTCATATACATGCTCATTAGTTCTCTCCCACAGCACATAAAATCAAATTCTTGAAAATCATAATTCTTCTGCCATTAAAAAAAACAAATTACTTTCAAAGCTCTTGTCTGTCATCTTTGACTTCCTTCATTCTGGGGGTGTCAGGTTTCATCCTTGCCCTAATGCTCATGTCAAAAGATCCAGCACAAAAGTGTGCTGTGCATGCATGTATGCAAGGCAGCAACATTACCCATGGGTGGCTCCCATGTCAGTGGGGTGGTGAACCTTTTCCAGGTTTCACTGTGACCTTTAAAGAACCTATCCAAAGTACTGAATCTATTTGCAGTCACCTTGGATAGCTTCCTTACACTTCAGACTACAACTCGAAGCAGATCCAACACCCCACTGATATGGAGGCCACCATCCATCACCAATAACTGGAGCACATTTCAGAAAAGTGTAGTAGACCAGCATGGCTCTTCTTACATCCTTCTGTATTCAGCAAGATCAGGGGTAGGCAACCTTTCCCCTTTAAGGGCCGAGAGACTTCAGCTCCCAGAAGCCTCAGCCATGTTGGCCAATAGTCCCATGTTGGCCAATAGCTCCTGGGATTCTGGGAGCTGAAGTCCCTCGGCCCTTAAAGTGGAAAGGTTGCCTACCCCTGAGCAAGATGAACTGGGACCTGGATCGGGTAATCTTGAGCTAGCCAGTCTCTTACAACCAGCACTACCTTCTCAAAAGTTGTTGTGAGAATAAACGAAAAGGAAGGAGAGTCATGTACACTGCCTTGAGCTTATCAGAGAAAAATGTGGGATATACTTGAAAGTAGCGTGTGTGTATGATTTCCCATACCTTGGATCAAATATTGACCAAAATGGAGACTGCAGACAAGAAATCAGAAGAAGACTAGGAATGGTAAGGGCAGTTATGAAAGAGCTAGACAAGTTTGTTGGCAGGCAAAGATGTTTTTATTCAATCAGGCTTTAATCATGTCAGGGAAGCTTTTATAGTGGGGGGTGTTTTAGTTATATTTTTACTTTTGTATGTTTATAAATTTTACAGAGTTTTGATTTTGATTGTCTTTTACATTTCTATTGTAAAGTTTTTTAATGGTTTTATTTGTAAGCCGCCTTGGGTCCCTTTCTGGGAGAAAGGTGGCACAGAAATGAAATAAATAAATAAAGTCTAAAGTCTAAAGATGAACACTAAAGTTAGAATTGTCCAAGCCATTGTACTCCCCATCACCGTGTACAGATATGAGAGGTGGACAGTGAAGAAAGCAGATAAAACAAAAATCAACTCATTTGAGACGTGGTGCTGGAGAAGAGTGCTGAGGATACCAGCAAACCAATGGGTCCTTGAACAGATCAAGCCAGAACTGTCCCTGGAAGCCAAGATGACAACACTGAGGCTGTCATACTTTGGCCACATTGTGAAAAGCCAGGACTCACTAGAAAAGACAATGCTAGGAAAGGTAGAAGGCAGTAGAAAAATAGGCAGACTGCACACCAGATGGATGGACTCAATTTAATAAGCCACAGAACTGAGCAGTGCAGTTGAAGATAGAGGATCTACAAATAGGGTCACATTAGGGCACATAGGGTCACATTAGTTGGGGATGACTCGAGGGCAGTTAACAACACAACAATCTCTCTTTCTCTCTATGTGTGTGTATATATATGAGAAGACTCATATGTCTTACCCAGCAAAGACAGAATAGTGCAATACTGCTGGATGTCATTCCCACTGAGAGCAAACAGGTAGGGATCCAAAGTGAGTTCCTTTTCCTCAGTGAGACTCACTGATACCTCTTGAAAAGTTGTTGGCTCCTGAATTAGCAAGGAGAGAAACAAACCAACGTGTGATCAGACTCAGAAATGGAAAAGGGAACAAGAGAATGCCCACAGTCCATCTCTCTTTTGCCATTCCATTGTGTGGCCTACACATGCAACTGTAGGCACAGAGGCTTTTGTCCCGTGTATGTGTTCAGTTTGGGGTCAAGCCTTCCATATCCCCTCCACTGTTATCATTTTGCTCTGAATGGATTCCTATCAAGACCAACCCAAGGCATATTTTTGTCTCAAGAACAAGATAACATCACTTTCTCACAACCACGCAGCATTTCACAAACAGAAACTGACTCAATGGTTGTATCCGCAATGCAGAAATAGGAGTTTGACACCACTTTAATTGCCATGGCTCAAAGCTATGAACTCATGGGATTTGTAGTTTTTTGTGACACCAGAGCTCTTGGATAGAGAAGGCTAAGGAGCTCGTAAAACTACAAATTTCAGAATTCCATAGCACTGACCCATGGCAGTTAAAGTGGTGTCAAATTGGATTATTCCTGCAATGCAGATGCAGCCAATGTCAGGAGAGCATCCTCCACTGCACTTGAAGAAAGCAGGAAGCCAGACCCACTGCAGGGCACTGACAACTCTGTTGTCTAACAATGCTTTAGGCCCCACTCCTCTGTGCTCCCCCCATCTGCTTGCCTGAAGCAGCTGCCTCTTTCTGGCTAGCAGTAGATTTGGTCCTAACTGTAGCAAAAGGGATTCAGGACAGAGTTTGATTCTGCATCTACAGGACTCAGAATTCATGATCAAGGACCTGTCTTTTGCAGGCTGCAGTTGTGGAAGTCACATTTCCAAAGCTCTGCAATTCTGATTGCACAGAAATTATAGGGTTAAACAAATATGTGTGCTTAGGACAGTATTAGAGCTTTAGATAAACACACAAAGCGCAGGGACAGTGCATGTAATAATTGTAATCCCTGCCCTCATGTTTGCTGAATAGCTGTATTTTACAAAAGTAAAATACTTTTTACTTTTTTTTACAAAAGCAAAATAGTTTTGTGGACCTTTTCCTAGAGTTCTCAGGCATTCACTCCTGAATAAACACCTTGTGCAATTTTGTCTTTCAGGTTTGTCTATGCAGGGCTATTTAAAGATAAGTTCTAGTGCACTCAGTGTATCAGATTCTCAGGAAAGTGGACACTGATTTGGAAATTGCAGTCCTATATACCAAGGGCAAACCAAAGGCTAAATTCAGTTTCAGAGAAGCTGAGGAGTGCAGAGCAAAGACAATAGGTGGGACCCAAAATATTAGCAAATTTTAACTTCCAGCACTAACTAGTTCCTGAGGAGAGGAATTATAACCTTTTAGATTTATGGTGAGGGGGGAGATCGATCCAGAAGCTTGAAAAGCACCAAGTGAGGGTTCAAATGGGAAGGAAACATGGCCTTCTGGGGAAGCCCAGGCAACTGAATTGGGATCCTAAGAGAAATAGATTCAGCTCCACAGGCTTCTCCACCTCTATATGTATACTAACCCTGGAGATAGACCCAGTGAATTTAATGAGGCTTTTCCCCAAGTAGAAATACATAAGAGTTCTGGTTGTAAACAATTGTTTCACTCTCTGCAATGCTAAAAATTTGGGGACTGAAGGAAAATTTGATGCAGAGGCAGAATTCTTACTTGGGATGTCAATATCCTGACTTTGCCCCTCACCATGCAGCTATGCCCCCCCATACAATCCTCAACCCACCCCATCAGTGGCAGCAACAACATGCCTCTGGAAGAACAGATCTGACTGAGGTCAGTCCTATAAGCCTGCCTTTTGCATGTCCAGCCCTACATCCTGCACCTCCTTTCCTTACCTGAAAAGGCTCTTCAGCAGCCATCGCTTCCATCTCTTGGGGCCTGGGATTAATCAAGGATGATCTGGAGAAACAATATATTATTCTACAGCCTACATTTGTCCTTTCTTAATGTAAAATATCAGATTCCTACTTCATCCATTTTTATATCTACCTGATCCACTGGTTTGTTTCAGTCTCTGTGTGTTTGTGTGTGTGTGTGTGTGTGTGTGTGTGTAGTTGGGGGAGGGAGTAGTTCAGAAGATATATAAAAAAGTTAACAATTATATCTATGGTTGTCCTAATTAAATTTCAATTATTTCCTTCTTTCCAGACTTCTGAAAGTAGATAATACAGAAAGGTCTCCCAAATCCAGCATTATTATCACCACTTTAGGCATACAGTGCCCTCACTAAGTGCATATTTTATAAAAATGATGAAAAAACACCAAATTAGATTCCTTCAGCAAGCAGCTGGCAGAACTACTCCATACAAGCCTACTCAGAAGTAAGTCCCAGTAAGATCAATTAGACTTACTTCCAGGTAAGTGGCTATAAGAATGATCCCTTAGAATCTTAAGGTCCAAAACACACTGCAGAAATAATCCAGTTGGAGACCGCTTTAACTGCCCTGGCTCAATGCTAGGGGATTCTGGGAGCTGTAGTTTTGTGCGACATTTAGCCTTCTCTGTCAGAGAGCTCTGGTACCACAATAAACTACAATTTAGGGCAGTTAAAGCGGTCTCCAACTGGATTATTTCTGTAGTGTGTTTTGGATCTAAATTACAATGCCTGGAGGGAAGAAGACAAAAAGAGTAACAATCAGTCTTATCAGTTTCCACTGAATTAAGTAGGAGACAGGGAACTCAGTGCCCCTGGTAACTGTGCATAAGGGCATTGAGTTTTGAGTACTTCAAATGTCCAATATCACACATTATTTTAGGTCGCATAAAATCTACAGACCAATTCCTCTACAACAACTACTACAGAGACATAGCCCTGTTAGTCTGGAATATCAGTATGTAAAAGGATCTTGTAGCACCTTTGAAACCAGTCACAGTAATAGTTTCAAAGATGCAACAAGATCCTTTTGCAGTTACTACAGTAGCTGCCACATAAACCTGCATACTTTTGAACACTGCCAATTTAAAAAGCCTTGGCTTACCTTCTACTTCCACCTGGAAGAAGTCAGAAGATCAGAGCTTTTATCTCAGTCAGAGTATTTACAGGTTGGGAGAACTTCCCAGCATATTCATAGATAACTATTTTGTGTTTAAGATCTTGAAGTAAACCAGCACCTCACTCAGGACTTGTCTTTATTTTAGAAAGACTACCCACCCTCTTTCCTGGCCACAAACTACAGTACATGGATCCCCAAAACAGGTTGATCAATTATGCCCCCCACCTACATACACTCTCTCACAATGGCAATGGATATCATGGCTCTTGAACTGGGCATTATTGCTGTCACAGTTGTTTTCATTTATATTCCATTTAATTCCTCAATACTGAGACTTAATTAAGGCAGCTTACAAATACTGATGCAAGCAAATGCAAGGCAAACTGTAGATAGAATTAAAACCAAGATCACATTTCTAAAAAAAAGAAAGACAACTCTGGGTGGGGTGCTGGCTTACTGCGAGATATTAAACACAAAATTGTTTCCTATTAATATGCTGGGAAGTTCTCCCAACCTGCAAATTCTCTTAATAAAAGTTCCAAAACTCACTGCAGAAATAATCCAGTTTGAGACCGCTTTAACTGCCCTGGCTCAATGCTAGGGAATTCTAGGAACTTTTGTGAGACATTTAGCTTTTTCTATCAAACAGCTCTGGTGCCACAACAAAAATTCCCAGGATTCCCTAGCATTGAGACAGAGCAGTTAAAGTGGCCTCAAACTGGATTATTTCTGCAGTGTGTTTTGGACCTGAGATAAAAGCTCTGGTCTTCTGACTTCAGTGTTATTGCTGAAATGCAATTACACTGTAGATAGAATTAAAACCATTTTAAAACAAAGACAAGTGGACAAGACACCATGAAAAGCCCCTTGTAGTCAGTTCTCAAAGACCTGCTGGAACAAAAACAGTAGTTTTCATTTGTTTGCAAAAATACAAGAAGCTGGGCAGCCATCCTTAGCCTCCCTAGGGACTGATCTCCAAAGCCTGGAAGCAGCCATGGACAGGTTCATTTCCAATCATTATGCAAAGGGATCTTGTAGCACCTTTGGAATAACTTGCAAAAGAAATTGTAACAAAAGCTTTCCTAGATTTCTTCCTCAGAAGCATCTGAGGAAGAAGACCCAGTCTAATAAACTTTATGCTGTGACTTCTTTTGCTCAGTTAAAGTCTCAAAGGTAATACAAGATCCCTTTGCATACTAAAATTCCAGACTAATATGGCTATGGCTTTGAATTCTTTTTTCCAACCATTGTGTGAGATTTGCAAAATTTGGCCAGACCATCCAGATCTGAGCTTCCAAAGCCAACATCCTGCTTTCCGCTTGTCCTCCTGTTTCAACCCGAGATTTCCTCAAAAGCAAGAGCTGTGTAGAACTTTAAAGGCAAACAAATTAGAGTTACCCACTGGGTGACCTTGGGCAAGTCACACTCTCTCAGCCTCAGAGGATGGCAATGGCAAACCCTCTCTGAAGAAACTTGCCAAGAAAACCCCATGACAGGGTTGCCATAAGTCAGGAATGGAGGCAGACAACCACAGAGTTCAGTCCATCAAATCAATTATCTCTTGGTTCAACTCTTATTTTGTTTTCACTTACATCATGAGCTGCCTTGGGTTCCATATTGGGAGCAAGGCAGGAAATTAAATTAAATTTATGCACACGCATATCAATGCATGCATTTCAAATAACCCTGCCTAGGATGAATCGCAAACCAGATGTAATTTAAGAAATACCATAATCAATGTACAACAACACCCCAAATCCACAAAACAGTGATACCTTTATGGGCCCAACCAAAATGCACAACATATATGATGCTAGCTTTCAAAGCTTCACTGTTTTCTTCATCAGGCACAGGTGTTAAAAAACATGTACATTTGGGTTGGACCCATAAAAGTATCACTGTTTTGTGGATTTTGGATGTTATTATACTTTGGGTTACCCCTAGATAGGTTTTCTTAATAAATGTGTTATCCATTAAGCTAACAAGAGACTCTTTTCCTTGGCTGCATCCACACGGCAGTAATAAATCCGGTTTGACACCACTTTAACTGCCATGGCTCAATGCTATGAAATCCTGGGAATGGTAGTTTATTATTAAAATAATAAAGTTGATTATTAAATAAAATATTATATTCAGAGTTTGGAATATTTGCATAATGAGTCCTCTTGGAGATGGGAACCAAGTCAACATGGAATAATTCATTTATGTTTCCTATAGACTTTAAGCAGGTGCATTGCCATAGCACTGAGCCATGGCAGTTAAAGTGGTATCAAAGGGGGGTTGCAGACTGCCAGAAATAGTGCAAATTGAGTCCACTTTTAGGATTAGGGTTAGTGCTAGGGAATCATGGGAATTCTCTGAAGATGCTAACCACAGATGCTGGTGAAACGTCAGAAAGAAAATCTTTCAGAACATGGCCACACAGCCCGAAAAAACCCACAAAAAAATCATGGGAATTGTTTTTTCTTTCTTTCTGGGACATTGAGCCTTCTCTGTCAGAGAGCTCTGGTGCCACAATAAAATACAGTTCCCATGATTTCCTAACCCTAACCCTAAAAGTGGACTCAATTTGCACTATTTCTGGCAGTCTGCAATCCCCCAAAGTGGATCAATTCTGCAGTGTGGATGCAGCCTTTGTTGTTTTTTGTCTTCCTGACCCACTCAAGACTTTTTCCATCCCACTCCACAGCATTTGTTCTCAGTCACCTGTATATTCCAGCCCTGGGCAGGAGATCCTTGTTGGTTGTCTTCGGTGAGAGGAAGAGATCTGGCAGAAAAGGGATCACTCAGGGGAGGCCTTGGGGATCTTCATCACTATCGTCATTTCCAACAAAAGAAAAGGAAAATGAGCCATCATTAGTAACACAATGATGGGGAGGAACCATCCTCTGCCTCATAAAAAAGGTAAGAGTAAAGGATGCCCAAACCCATGGTATTTCAAGTCATGAAGAGGGAGAAAATTAAGAGAATGCACACATAAAAAAGTACACACTTCCTACAAAAGAGTGTGTGAAATCCTTGAGATGGGATAAATAAAGTATCTCAACAACAATGAGAAAAGGACCTGATAAGTTCTCCCTCCAAAAAAAGGCAGGAAGTTAATAGGAGTTCTTTACCACAGAAAACAAATGAATTGTTGTACCATGAAAAAACTTTTTTACTACGAAAACAAATAAATTTCTCCCTCCATGCTGCAGAAGTAGCACAAATTATTAGGTTTTTGGCTTTCTTTCAGTCATTACATTGTTCTTACTCACTCACTCCCAGACCAGAGTCTTTCAGTTATTCAGGATAATATGAGGGAGGTTTAAGGTGGTCTGGAGTCTGAGGTAATAGTAAAGTTTAAAATAACCAGGTACTTTGCTACAATTAGGAGCCACAGTGGTGTAGTGGTTTGAACATTGGGACTATAACTCTGGAGACCAGGCTTTGAAATCCTAGCTCCACCATGGAAACCCACTTTTGGGGCAGGTCACACACTCTCAGCCTCAGAGGATGGCAGTGGCAAAGCCCTCTGAAGAAACTTGACAAGAAAAATGACTCGAAGGCACACAACAACAAAAAATCTTGCTACAACAACTTTTGCACAGTTAGTCTCAAAAAGTGCCTCAAGACCCCTTTCCATTGAGGGATCTTGTGATACCTTCAAGCGCAACGCGTTTTATACAGTATGACGTTTGTGGACGACGTTCGACAAAAGTTTATGCCAAATAAAAACTATTACATTTTAAAATGTTTTGTTGGTTTTTCTACAACAGGCCAGCCTGGTTTCTTGAATCATGTTTGTTGTTGTTGTTATTGTTGTGTGCCTTCAAGTCATTTCCGACTTGTGGTGTCCCTAAGGCGAACCTGTCATGGGGTTTTCTATTGCCAGGTTTCTTCAGAGGGGGTTTGTCATTGCCATCCTTTGAGGCTAAGAGAGTGTGACTTGCCCAAAGTCACTAAGGGCCTAAGCAGACTGCCAGAAATAGTGCACATTAAATTGAGGCACTGCCCTGGCTCAGGGCTAAGGAATCATGGGAACTGTAATTTATTGTGGCACCAGAGCTCTCTGACAGAGAAGGCTCAATGTCTCAGAAAAAAATACAATTCCCATGACTCCCTAGCACTGAGCCAGGGCAGTGCCTCAATTTAATGTGCACTATTTCTGGCAGTCTGCTTAGGCCTTAAGTGGGTTTCCATGGCTGAGCCAGGATTCGAACTGTAGCCTCCCAGAGTCATAGTACAATCCTTAAACCACTACACTACGCTGGCTTCAGCTCTCAAAATATGTGGCTAGTCTAATCGTAAACCCCATATTTGGGGCACAAGAGAGACATGTGGGATCTGGAAGTGTGGTGTTAGAGTTTAGAAAAGTTTCTTTTCTGGACTGTAACTCCACAATCCTTCCTCTTGATTAGAAAGCACATAACAACAATGTGCCCGCATGGTATAGAGGTTTGAGTTTTACTCTAGAGATGCATATTCAATTCTCTGTTTGGCCAAGAAACCCACTGGGTGATTTGAGCAAGTCACACTCTCTCAGCCTCAGGGGAAGGCAATGCAAACCCCCTCTGAACAAATCTTGCTAAGAAAATCCCATGATAGGTCCACCTTGAAGTTACCATAAATCAGAAACAACCTCAAGCCATACATCAGAAATGATAGCACACAACAATAAGCTATACATCCAAATTAGGGATGAATAAAAGGTAGATTGAGGAGCCAGCATGGTGTAGTGGTTTGAGTCTTGGACTATGACTCCGGAGACCAGGGTTCGAATCCTGGCTAGGCCATGAAACCCCTTGGGCAAATTACACTCTCAGCGTCAATGGCAAACCTCCTCTGAACAAATCTTGCCAAGAAAACCCCACAATAGGATACCTTATGGTCTTCGTAAGTCAGCACACAACAACAAGAAGGTAGATCAGGATCTGTGGTGGATCTCTGGATGATATGTAGTAAACCAAGGAGAACCCCAGACTCCTAATTGTTTTAACATGCCAGCAGCAACAAGTAGAGGACTTTTCTAACCTAAATTAGATTGTTGAAAGGAAGAAAGTATGGAAATAAGATGTAGTAAAACCCCATTGTGAGCACAGTATACATTGGGCACTGAAGACAAATCCTAGGCTTAGAGGCACCCAGTTCTTTCAAATGAAGCATATCCATGTTTGCAATGGTAGTGGTTGGCGGATCTTCAGATTCTAGTTAAAACACCAAAGTAATTTCAAACAGTGTGGTGAAGTGGTCTGAGCTCTGGACTACTACGACTCTAGAGATCAGAGTTCGAATCCTGGCTCAGCCATGGGAACCCACTGGGTGGTCTTGGGCGAGTCACATTCTCTCAGCCTCGCAGGATGGCAATGGCAAACCTCCTCTGAAGATACTTGCCAAGAAAACCCCATGACAGGGTCTCCATAAGCGGGAAATGGCTTGAAGGCACATAAAAACAACAAAATTTTTAACAAGCATTGGGTTTTTTGGACCTAAATGGCTGGGTAGTGGCTATTTCTCTATCTGCCAGGAGAGGGAGTCATTACCAATGATGAAATACCTTTTGTTCAAAAAGGAATAATGGACTGTTTCCTTAGCAGGATGGAGGAGAGAAATGCAGTTGAGGTTTGACCTTGACAGGAAGGAAAGGAGATGAGCATTTAGGAGTGTACTCTTGGAGAAGTATAGAGCAGGCCTCCTCCATCCATTACTATTGGTTTTCTAGGTGGCATAAGAGAGATCCAGGTCTTGCTAAGAGGCAGACATTCAATAGGTGCAGATTTCCTTAGCACAGGTGTGAAATGCTGAATCAAAATGCACCTGTTGTAATATGTGCCTCTCTGGCATCTGTTATGCACAGTGCCTCCATCAGAAACCAAGACTGCATCCACACTGCAGAAATGATCCAGTTTGACACCACTTTAACTGGCATGGCTCCGTGCTATGCAATTCTGGGATTTATAGTTCTGTGAGACATTGTGGGTGCTTTCTCTGTCAGAGAGCTGGTGCCACAACAAACCTCAGTGCCTAGGGTCCCACAGCATGGAGCCATGGATGTTAAAGTGATGTCAAACTGGATTATTTCTGCAGTGCAGATGCAACTAAAAATAGCAACTCTAAACCTAGAGAATAAATACTAGCAACACATCACCCCCACTTCCAGTAGCACATCCAGTGGAAAGGAAAAGGATTTCAGACAAAGGTATTGGACCATTTAAATGGCAACCCCATTTTCCTCCCTCCTCCATCCAGATTAGAGTTTGGGGTGGCAAAGCCTGCCTTTCACAGAGATTTGCCATTCAGAAACCAAAAGGTGAACATTTACATGGCCTGAAGCAAAACATTCACACCTGCCAACTGCAATTGTTAAGAGAACACTGGGCAATTCAAATGCTGGTCCTTCTCTAAACCCAATGACAAATAGTTCATTCAGTGCTAAATAAACTGATTAAATGAATGTACCTGATTATTTTTAAAAGGTTATTTGTTTTAAAAAGTGGAGGCACACACTATACCACCCAGAGTTATGTATGCATATGTTAAATCGCACATATATATGCAGAACTGTGAGACAGGCATATTTATCATACAACTCAGCCATTAATAGGTTGTACAATTAGTATGCCTATTATATAATCCTTGTTTCAAGATGTTACATTGTGGGCTCCCATCCAAAAAACAGTATCCATAAAAACCTGTTTGAATAAAATATACCCCATTCTTCTGGTGTTTGTCTCTTTGAAATAATAATAATAATAATAATTTATATCCCGCTTATTGGCAAACAATCCAAGCGGCTTACAATAAAACCCGTATAACATATTTCAAAAAAGAAATCAACCCACCCCCTTAAAACAGTATTAAATAATTCATAGTTAAAATTAGAGGAATAACCATTTCTTTTTTTGTGCCATAACTACTTACTTTAACATTCATCTGCAGAAAATGATTGTTTTTCTTTCATTAGTTGGCTAATAATATATGAACTGTAATTTACATCTTTTTAATCAACTCATAACACTTTCTGATCACAACTTCTTTTATGTAACCAAGCCAAACTGTGATTAAAAAGGAATATTGTGTCCACTTATCTTTTGAAGGTCATAGACAGCCTTTCCCACTGAAAAAAAACCTTAATTAAACATTATTTTTACTAACCACAAAAGAGGTTGTGGTTCTTCTTTATTATGTTCCCATCCTGCCAAAGAGTTGAAGGCAGGGCAAATAGTTTTCTTTCCCCCCATTTTATCATCACACCTCTATAGTGTAGATTAGACCCAGTGAAAATTAGTGATCCAAGATCATGCTAACCACTAGACCAAGCTGACTTAAATATGAATTTGCAATGTTAACTTTCTTAAATTATATGTCAGTTTTTATCAGCTCATGTTAGGGGGTCCATTACTGATAATTTAGCATTTTATAACAATCTTCCTCACTCAAGCATTTTGTTCTTTCTCTTTTTTGTGTGTGACTTTTTAATTTAGAAAAAAACATGAGCAAGAAGAGAAATGATAGAAATGTTCATAATTATCGACAGTGTGGACAAAGCAGATAGAGTGTTCTCTTCATATTTCATGATAGTACAATCCAGGATCATCCAATATAGCTCAATGGTGAAAAAGATTCAGGACAGATAAAAAGAAGAACATCTTCTACAGCACATGAATTATGGAACTCACTACTACTAGATGGAATAATGGACACCAATGTGAATGGCTTTAAAAATTGCGCTCAGAGGGGCGGGGTATTAAATAAAAATTATTATTATTATTATTATTAAAAATGAATTAGACAAATTTATGTAAAATAAAGCTATCAGCAGCTACCAATCAGCATGGTTATACATATTTTTGGGGATCATAAGCACTTTGCTTCTCAGTACCACTTGTTTATGGTGTGCTTGTCAGCTTCCTGACCAATTGCCTGTGAGCAATTGGTTGGCTACTATGGAAATAAACTATTTGACTTAGGTCCAAAACACACTGCAGAAATAATCCAGTTTGAGACTGCTTGAACTGCCTTGACTCAGTGCTAGGGAGTACCAGCGCTCTCTGACAGAAAAGGCTAAATAATAGTCTCACAAAACTACAGTTTCCAGAATTCCCCAGTATTGAGCCAGGGCAGTTAAAAGCAATCTCAAACTGGATTATTTCCGCAGTGTGTTTTGGACCATAATTAGGCTTTTGGGATGATCCAGCAGGTCCTATGCACCTATGTCAAGACTGTGACAACTATGAAGACAAAGAAGGGAAGGGTTTTCAAACCATGCCCTCCTGAAGAATATTCTGGAAAACTTTTAAGGAGGGGCATGGGCAGAGTGTACTGAGATTACAGTTTCAAGCATTCCTCAGCTGTGGTTTTGCTGGTTAGGGATGATGGGAGTTATTTTTTGGGGGGGGTCGCCCACCCCTCCGGTAAAGTATCAGAACTGTTATCCATAGGCAAAGTGGAGTTGGAGTGGTGGTAAAAACAGCCTTGCTGTCTTTTCTGAGGGAAAAAAAATAATCACACAATTAATACACTAGGATGTCAACCTTGTTTGATGGTTTGGATAGCAATCTCTTCTGATCCTTTGTTGGGCTGAGATATAAATGCATCCGAACGACAGGGGCAGGGCATCATTTTGGCTTGAATCCTTTTCATGCTGTACGGTTACCTAGAGCTAAATTGCTTAAGGGTAAAAACAGCAAAGGCATCCTTCGCTAGTTGCTTGCCCTAGATAGTCAGCGAAGTGGATGACTTCTTCCGAGGCTGTGATATTCAAAGGGAAGAAGCAGACAGGACCACGTTCCTTCCCCATTGTCCCAGATTCCTGGCAATGTAATTCCCCCCCTCCTTTTTTCCTTTCCCAATCAATATGATATTTTTATATGCATTTTTTCCATTTGTACAGCACATGGAGAGCACTCAAAGCACTTCTCATGGTGTACTTGCGTGTGTATATGAGAGAGAGTGTGTATGCAAGAGAGTGAGGAGAGGAGGTCGACAGTATGAGAGCTTTCTTCAAAGTGCTCCCAAAGGACTATCACACAGAAAAAGGCCAACCCTTCTTCACTGCTACTCTAAAGGCCAAGATTAAGATTAGCTCTATATGCCTTGAATTACAGGAAGGCAGTTGAGGGTCTAAATACCCTAAAGGCACCAGATCCCATCTGATCTTGGAAGCTAAGCAGGTTTAGTACTTGGATGGGAGACCATCGGTGAATCCCAGGTGCTGCAGGCTGTTTTTCAGAGGAAGGAACTGGCAATACACCTCTGAGTATTTCTTGCAGAAGAAAAGCCTAATGAAATCCATGGGGTCCCATAAGTTTACAGGCAACTTGAAAGTACACACACAGAGAGAGAGAGATCTTCCAGCTATTAGTAGGAAACCAAAGCTTGGTATGACTGCGAGAGGGAGAGAGAAACATTTTAAAAATAACAACTTCCTGAATCCCTTGGCTACCCACAGGCCATGCTGGCTGGAAGATTTAGGAACCTGAAGGATTCTGGAAGTTGTTGTTGTTGTTATTATTATTTGATAATCCAAAAAAAGGGGGAGTTTCCAAGCTAAGCCTCTTAATGGTTAGAGAAATTTAATGATGGAATATGTTGGGATCAGGATGTCTCAGTGGTTATTAGTCATGATAGTTAATAGCTCCCAGGTCAGAAGTAGGGTGCCCTTGACTGCCAGTGGCTGGGGAACATAGCCTCCATACCTTCCAACTGTCCTAATAATAATAATAATAATAATAATAATAATAATAATTTTTATCACGCCTCTCTGTAAAATACAACTGGGGCGGCTTACACAATAAAATGAACAATCCCATCCTGATTTGGCTGGCACAGTCCCAATTATTCCTGTTGTCCCACTTTTTCAACAGCTTGTAAGATATTCTTGTTTCTTTTTCTCCCTCCCACTTTCCCTGTTGGTCTTTGGCTTACGTCCACTGGTTGACTTATTTAGCTCAGTTTGCACAGTTAAATTGGCTGGGAAGGGGAGAGGAGTGTTGCCCTTCCTAGTAAGTACAGGCAAAAGCAAACTGCTGCAGCCTCTCCTAGCTTGTCTATTCTTCCCCATTAATAACTTTTGCCAAATATGACACTACTTTACCAGACATGTCTCAGTTTTCACCTCTGATGTGTTGGTGGGTTTGGGCTTCCTGTCCTCCATGTGGGCTTCCTAGAGACGTCTGGAGAAAAAGGATGCTGGACTGAATAGTAGGCCATTTGAGCCACTTCGTAATTTCTTTCCTTAGCCAGAGGGTGGCTGAGGTCCTTAACTAAAGAATGGACATGGAGGGACATTCACACGCTCGTTTTTTCTCAAGGAGATCTGCATCTCCGCAGTGATGCTTATCGGTTTTGTTGTTCCCATTTTGCTTTGGTTTCACAAATCTCTTTGAGACAATTTAATCCTGTGTTATTCACACATGCATATTTTTGGGTTAAAATGGAGTCACTGTTTCGAATGTGCCATCCCTCCCTTCAAAACCCCTCCATTCCTTTTTGAGGAGGAATAATACAGAGTGATTCAAATCAATTTGAAAGGTTAATTACATTGCCAAAGATGCAGATCTTTCAGGAAAAGTCAGAAAAAAACCTAGTATTGAATATCCCAGGTTAAGTGGGGGGTTTGCCAGCCCCCTCCCCCAAAGTGCAGCAAGTGCATTCGGGTTGTGTGGGAACAATAAGGATTCATCCTGGATTATTTTTGTAGTGTGAATGGGGCCTTGGATTGGTTGCACATACTCTAGCTCATGATTTCCAGCCTCCAGCAAGGGACTAAACTAAATAGTCTACAGCAGGGGTAGGCAACCCAAGGCCTGGGGGGCCGGATGCGGCCCTCCAAGGCCTTTGGACCGGCCCCAGGCCGGTCTTGCCGCCGCCACCGCCCCCCCGCCGCCGCCGCCCGCCATGATGATATTGATTATTGTTGTTATTACTTGTTCTTGGGATTTTCTTGGCAAAATCTCCACAGGGGTTTTGCCATGGCTTTTCTGGGGCTCAGAGAGTGTGCATGCATATTTTTTTAATTTTTAATTTTTGTAAAAATATATATTTTTATTTATTTATTTATTTATTTATTTATTTTTGGTGCTTCGGCCCCCCAATTGTCTGAGGGACAACAACCTGGCCCCCGGCTCAAAAAGGTTGCCTACCCCTGGTCTACAGAAACAGTCCAACTCTCTGATTATTTCAGGCCTGGTGTACACATGCAGTGAAATGTACGTAGAGGACAGGATCAGAATTCGAAATGACCTTAACAGATTAGAGAGCTGGGCCAAAACTAACAAGATAAATTTCAATAGGGAGAAATGTAGGCTGAAAAAATGAAATGCACAGATATAAGATGGGTAACACCTGGCTTGACAACGGTACATGGAAAAGCGATCTAGACGACAAAGTGAACATATGTCAACAGTGTGATGTGGCAGCTAAAAAAGCCAGTGCAATTCTAGGCTGCATCAATGGGGTAGATTGTCTGGAGGGAAATACAGGTTGATGGTCCCTTATCTGGAATTCTGAAATCTGAAATATGCCAAAATCCAAAATTGTCCACATGAGTGAATGAGATAATGGCACCTTTGCTTTCTGATGGTTCAATATACTCAAATTTTGTTTTTAATTAATTAATTATCTTCAGGGTGGATATGTGTATAAGGTATATATGAAACATAAATTAATTTAATGTTTAGATTTGAGTCCCATTACCAAGATATCTCATTACATATATGCAAATATTCCAAAACCAGAAAAACTATGAAGTCCAAAACACCCAATCCCAAGCATTTTGGAGATTGTAATAGTGCTGCTCGATTCTGCTTTGGTCAGACTGCATCTGGAATACTAGAATACTGTGTCTAGGCACCACAATTCAAGAAAGATATTGACAAGCTGGAGCATATCTAGAGAAGGATGATCAAAAAGGTAAAAGTTCAGAAAACCATGCACTATGAGGGGCGGCTTAGGAAATTGATTGTGTTTAGCCTGGAGAATGTAAGATTAAAAGGTGACATGGCTGCCATGTTTAAACATTTGAAGGGATGACATGTTGAGGATGAAGCAAGCTTGTTTTCTGCTGCTCCAGAGACTAAAACATGGAGCAATGGATGCAAACTATAGGAAAAGAAATTCCATCTAAACATTAGGAGGAACTTCCTGACAGTAAGAGCTGTTCGACAGTGGAACACACTCCCTTGGATTGTGGTGGAGTCTCCTTCTTTGGGAGTCTTTAAACAGAGGCTGGATGGCCATCTGTCAAGGGTGCTTTGATTGTGATTTCCTGCATGGCAGGAGGCTGGACTGGATGGCCCTTGGGGTCTCCTCCAACTCTATGCCTATGGGCCGATGCAGATGGCCCATAAGGCGTGTCTCTGTGGGCCTTTGCAGACTGCCAGAAATAGTGCAAATTGAGTCCACTTTAAATTGAGGCACTGCCCTGTCTCAGTGCTAGGGAATTATGGGAACTGTAATTTATTGTGGCACCAGAGCTCTCTGACAGAGAAGGCTCAATGTCTTAGAAAAAAAATACAGTTCCCATGATTCCCTAGCACTGAGCCAGGGCAGTGCCTCAATTTAAAGTGGACTCAATTTGCACTATTTCTGGCAGTCTGCAAAGGCCCTGTGTTGCCCCTGGGAGCGCTGGATCGGGGCCGCAGCGACCACACGCTGTGGCCCCGATCGTCCTTTTTGCCGCCCCCAAAAGAGTGGGCAAAAAACTGCTCTTGGAGCTGCTGCAGCAGCTCTTTTGCATCCCTTTGGCACAGTGTGTGTGCACGCTGCGCCAATGGGACGCCCTGACGCCATGCGCCATGCAGTCGGGCGTGTGCAGCGTTGGGGCGGTATCGGGGTAGCCAGCATGCAGTCACCCAGCCCCAATTACACCTCCAGGCTGGCCTAAAGTGCTGGTCTGTAGTGGCCCTATGATTCCTTTTTAGATCAGTCCCTACATTTCTGCTGGACTATCTACTGGCTACGCTTGCAGCCCCAAAACAGTAAATATCACTTGTTGCTGTCAGATGCTTGTAATACCTTTTGAGAATACTTTCCCATATGAAAACAGAACAACACCCTTCAAGTTATCAAAAACAAAAGCAAATACTAGAGTATTTGGAAGAAAGGTGTTCTTCCAATTTAAGAAGGTTCTAGATTAGTGTTTTTTTTAACTTATTTTTTTTAACCTGATAAAACTAGAGATGAGATGGGGCTGGGATAAGATGAGTGGGGGTTCTCATCACCATCCTTTCCTATAATTTTGAAGAGTTCTCTTGACTTCCCTCTTAGGTGTAAAAGGTATGTCTTACAGTGAATCTACACATCCAGTGAAATAAGGTGGCTGAATAAGGTGGCTGTTGTACCATCCTAGAATACAGTTGGCTTGGAGGAATCACATTCCCTCTATTGTTTTGTTTTTAAAAATCTCTGCAAAAAAATACACATAAATATTAACAGTGTCAATAAGAGTTATTAATTTTTTGTAAAGAAATAGGTAAAAGAGAAACATGATTTGTTGTTGTTTTCTTTTCTTGTTTTTAGATTGTCATCATGGAATAAGTGAAACTACCAGGAAAAGGACAATACAGTAAGTTAATGATAAATTGGTTAGATTAGAGATAATAGACGTATCTGGATGTTAAAGCAACAGAAAGGGAAACATCGATTTACAAGTTATGGGGAATTTATGTCTTTCATCAAGCTTTAAAATCTTAAGAAATGCTGTAGATAATTTCTTAAGCGCTGTTGTATTAATTTTTTTTGGATTTTCACATATTGTATATTAGTCTGTTTTGTCTGTTTGTCTGCTGTTTCTTTGTTTTGTCTTATGTTATTTTTTCTGTATGTATATTTTTCTATGTTCATATATTTCATTAAAAAAAATCTCTGCATGAAGAGAACCATCCCAAAAATAATGCTTTTTCCCTTTTTTGGTTTACGTACTTTCCTACATGCGAGAGTTCTTTCCTGGCCTATACCAAGGGTGGGTACTGTGCAGCCCTCTAAATATTGTTGAACTACAACTCCCAGCAGCCCTAGCTAGCATAGCCATTGGTGAGGATGCTGCAGTCCAACTAACTCTGGAGAGCTGCATGATTCCCAACCTGGTTTATGCAAAGGGCCATTTAAAGTGATGTTTCCTACCAGTAGCCTGAAATGATACCATTCATTCTGTTACAACGTACATCATTGCATGAGTAGACTGAGCCCTGGTAATGTTTGCAACATTCTTGTAAATCATAGACTTCCTAGGTCTCAGTCCTGAGGATGAGGGGGAGGAATCTTAGAGCAAGAGCATAGGTGTGAGCATGATGTAACTCCTCATTTATTAGACTTTGCCTTTTTTAATTTGAATTTATATTCTGTGCAACTGTGGTTGATGCTTAATGGGCCATGCCTAATGGCATCAGCAGGGCCCAGCCCACCTTCTATGAGAGCAGAAGGAGTTGTCACTAGGTCTCAGATTTTGGAAAATCTCAGGGCCTTGGATAGTGCAACTCTAGTAAAACAGGGCCCATGCTGTCAATATGAGCTGAGGCTGAGATGGTAGCTCATTTCTGGATAACAAAAGGGTACACTTGAACCCAGTGATGATTTGCAACTTAGGGCCTTTGCAGACTGCTAGAAATAGTGCAAATTGAGTCCATTTTAACTGCCCTGGCTCAGTGCTAGGGAATCATGGGAATTGTATTTTTTTTTTGAGACATTGAGCCTTCTCTGTCAGAGACCTCTGGTGCCACAATAAACTACAGTTCCCATGATTCCCTAGCCCTGAGTCAGGGCAGTTAAAGTGGACTCTTAGGGGGGAAGCAGACGGTGCTTTGCGTTGTCTTGGAGGCAAGGAAGGGGAGGGGCAGCCTCACGCTGGGCACCCCAACCCCTTCCCGAACACGTCATCGGAGCACCCGTCACTCCACATGACGGCTGCTCCGATGACCTACTTCCGCCGCAGCGTCCGCACATATTGCAATGGAAGAGACACTGAAGGTGCGCCCAATGCCTCTTGCGGCGCACCTTTGGCTCCTTCCAGGGCCCGAGAAGCTGCAGATTTGGGCTGAGAAGTGCAGCTACCTCGGCCCCAATTCGCAGCTTCTCGGGGCGGCCCAAGGCCGCCCGTCTGCTTATGCCCTTAGTGTCCTAGACAGGGAAGCAATCAAATCCTGGCTCAGCCATGGAAACCCACTGGATGACCTTGGGCAGGTCATACTTTCTCAGCCTCAGAGGATGGTAATGGCAAACCCCTCTGAAGAAACTTGCCAAGAAAACCCATGATAGGTTCATTTTAGGATCACCGTAAATTGGAAATGACTTGAAGGCACACAACAATAACAGGTCCTAGCTACTCAATATGTTTAGCACTCTACTGACCATACTCCACCCAGGCAAACACTTCTGTCCCTCTTTGTAAATAGCCAAGTACCACCTGGATTTTAATAGCTCTGTGGAAGACATAGTTTTCATAGTTATGTTTTTTCTGGACAGCAATGGGATAAGAGGATGTACTGTTTCACAAAGCAAGGAGTTAAACTGTGGAATTTGTTACCACAAAATATAGTAAAGCCAGGTCCTTTGAAGCCCCCCCAAACCATTAGAATTAATTTTTAAAAAATAGTAGGCTGGTTTTTAAGCATTTTTGTTCCCCTAGACCACCCAAAATGTGACCAAACCATAGCAGTTTGCTTCCCTTGGCCCTCCAAAGCTGGCCAAACCTCCATAAAATACAAATGAAATCTTAAAAAACCCACTGCAAATCAGCCAGAAGTTATGTCATGTCACTTTGGTGAGACTAGCTGACTGACTTCCACAACTTGGAAAAGTTACATTTTGGCCTCCAGTTCTCAGATTTACCACTCAAATAAGCATATCGACTGAGGGATTTGTAGTTGCAGAGTCATGTTTCCAAAGTCTGATGGCATCTGATATTTTGTCACCTTTTTGCTTTTTCATCCTGAGACCCAGATGAGAGATCTAGCGGCATCACAAATAATACAGATGGCAGAATTTCACTTGGTGCAGATTTTCCTCTTCCACTCAGCCTGTCAGATTTGGTGGAATGCATATAGATGGCCACTCTTTCCTACCCCTCCCCATCAAGAAAGAGAGAAAAAAATCAGCAGTTGCAACTTTCCTCTGCATTGAGATGATGATGATGCAAAAAGTTCTTTCTGCCAAATTTGTACAGCTGTTAAGGCTGCAGGAGCTTAGCCAGAAAATGAAGTTGGCAGCCCTGCATAACAAAAAAAGACAGGGCTTGGGAGAGCCGAAGCTGTGCTAGCTGCAGGATTCCAAGGGTTGTAGTCCAAAAAAGTAACATCTTAGAAAGACAGACAGTTGTTGTTAATTGGTGTCACATCAGCTTCCACTTATGGCAACCCTATGAATGAGAGACATCCAAGGCACCCTTTCATCAATCAACAGCTCTGGTCAGGGCCTTCAAAAAGCTTGGTTGAGGCTTCCTTGATTGAGTCAATCCATCTGTACTGCAGTCTCCTCTTCTTGTTTTTGTTAGTTGCCCTTGAGTCAACCTCGACTCATGGCAACTCTGTGGATGAGACATCTCCAATCCCCCCGGCCTCCATCCTTCACTGCTCTGCCCGTGACCTCCCAAATTGAGTCTCATCATCTCGCATCTTCTTCTCTTTCTGCTGCCTTCTACCTTTCTTAGCATTACACTCGTCCCTCCCCATTCGTCGACTTGAAGGGACAAAATGGTGTGTGAATCTAAGGTATGTGTGCAGTGCTGCATGTGGGAGTGCACACTCATTTTAACCAATAGGATTTGAATATTTGCAGTTTTTCCAATGGGGGGGATTTCCTGGGAATCAGGCGGGACAACTGTATTGTCTTTTCCCGTTATTCATGCCATCTCATGATGTGGCCAAAGTACAAAGTACAACTTTGGCTTCTAAGGAGATTTCAGGCTTGATTTGTTCAGGGACCCATTTGTTTGTCTTCTTGCCCATCCACGGTATCCTCAGCACTCTTCTTCAGCACCACATCTCAAATGAGTTGATTTTCTCCTGTTAGCTTTCTTTACTGTCCAACTCTCACATCTGTACATGGTGATGGGGAATACAGTGGATTGGATGATTGGATGATTCTAACTTTAGTGCTCAGTTGTATATCTTTAAATTCTAGTCTAGGATCTTGTCTAGTTCTTTCATCTGTCCTTCCCATTCCTAGTCGTCTTCTGATTTCTTGACTGCAGTCTTCTTTCTGATCAATGTTTGATCCAAGGTATGAGAAATCTTGTCACTATTTTGATTTCCTTATTTTCTAGGTTGAATTTATGTAGATCCTCCATGGTCATTATTTTTGTTTTCATTATGTTCAACATTGAGCCTGCCTTTGCACTTTCTTCCTTGATCTTCCTTCCTTAGTAATTGTTCTAAGTCCATGATGTTTTCTGCTAGTAGTATGGTTCCATCTGCATATCTTAGATTGTTAATATTCCTTCCTTCTATCTTCACTCCTTCTTCTTCTGTGTCTAAACCTGCTCTTCAAATGATATTTTCTGCATACAAGTTGAATAAGTAAGGTGATAATATGCAGCCTTGTCTGATCCCTTTGTCAATTGGGAACCATTCCGTTTCTCCATATTCTGTACTAACAGTTGCCTCTTGTCCTAAGTACTAAGTTCTCTTCCTACCACTTTCCATTTTACTAAGTATTATTGTCTTCTCCAATGAGTTGCATCATCTCATGATGTGTCCAAAGTATGATAGCCTCAGAGTAGTTATTTTGTCTTCTAGGGGGAGTTCAGGCTTAGTCTGTTCTCAGACCCATTGATTTGTCTTTTTGGCAGTTCATGGTATCTGTAGAACTCTTTTCAGTGATTTGATTCTCTTTTTGTCAGCTCTTCACTGACCAGTAGAAATCTGAAATCTAATGGCAAGATATTATTATTATTATTATTATTATTATTGATTCTCTTTTTGTCAGCACTTCACTGTCCAGTAGAAATCTGAAATCTAATGGCAAGATAGATAGATAGATAAGAATTTATTGGAATTAACCCCCTCCCCAGCCTGAATAAATAATCTGAAATGTGTCATATCAAACCCATAATGGCATTTCTTTTAAGCCAGCAAAAGCAGGGCTTGCATGTACTTAATGGCCAAGTTAATCGCTGTTGATAGAAAGCTTTCTTGCTTTCTAGCTGCTGTTTACATAATGCCTCTGGCCTTTGGCTGCATCTGTCCCTTTGGGGATGTCTGCTTGCCTCTTATATTATACTTGGCAAGAAGCTAATGAAAGGCATTAGCTTCTGTCCTTTAAAACCGGAGTCAGGATGTTGTGGTCTCAGGATGGTGCCGGTTTGGCGAAGGTTGCCTACCATTTGTGGGAGGATGTCCATCATCCCATTTATCAATACAAGGAGGCCCGGGGGCCTATCATAACTTTTGTGAGGGGCATTATTCATGCCTGGCTGAGGCTTCTGAGGCATTTATCACATTGGCAGTGTCTCAGCATCCAGGTGAAGAAGAGACAATCTTGAGAAGAAAGAGTCTGGAAGTGTGTGTTGGGGGGGGGGCAGTTAATATACACAGGATTGGGCTATAAAACACCCATCTACCCCTTATGGATTATCTTTTTCTCTTGCCCTAAATTCTCAAGGAGAGAAGGTGGCATCTCTGGTTCCTCCCACACTTTATTCTTATAAGAACAGCAACAACCTTGTGAGGTAAATTATGTCTGAGGCTGCATCCGCACTGCAGAAATAATCCAGGTTGACACCGTTTTAACCGCCATGACTCAATGCTGTGGAATTCTGGGAATTGTATTTTTGTGAGATATATAGCCTTCTCCGTCAAGAGAGGTCTGGTGCCACAACAAAGTACAGTTCCCAGAATTCCACAGCATTGAGTCATGGCAGTAGTGTCAACCTGGATTATTTCTGCAATGTGGACACAGCCTGAGAGATAGTGATTGCTTGGCCCATGGTCAAGTGAGGTCTGTGGCTAGGATTTCCAGATCTCAGGGACTGAACCTTTTTTCCATTCCTCAGAGCAAGGAGGAGGAATCTCAGGGCTAGAGCAGTGTTTTAAACAAAAGTGTATGTGTGGGATGTGTGCATCTGTGTTGAGGGCCCTACTTCCTTCCTCTTCACTAATTTCACTAGGGACTGCCACCAGTTTCAGAGTTTGGGCTTGAACTGGCAGTTATACCTGTGGCTAATCTTTGGGACCGAGCTTGATGATGTTGTTTGTATTAAAACTCCTATTCTCCCACCAGCACTGGCCATGTTAGGTGAAGGATTCTGGGAGTTACAATCCAACAATATTTGGCGAACTCCATATTGCACACTTGCTCTCACCCCTTTACCACAGTGATCCACAACTTTGTGGCATGGTTGTGTCAAAAGTGATCCGCAGTTCTTACCTCAGTTTTGCACTTATTATAGGATTGCATGACCCTGGTTAATCCACTTCTGGTTTGATGATCAGTAATGAGTGCAGACCCACAAGTTCTGTTTCCATCTGAGTGAGAACATTAATACTTAAAGGGTCTAGCAACAACATGAAAAACAGGATCTCCTATTGTAGTTGTTTATTTCCATCCTTCATACTCTTAGAGTAGCCAGCCTTACAGCACCACTATCAAAGTCAGTATTTTACCACCACCACCACACCATTTTATTGATGAGAGATGAGACTGAGAACATAAAAGGCCGCCAAATGATCCTACATACATTTATGTTGCTCTTGAGTTTGAAAGAGCTTCCCCCCTCCCCATACCTCCTATATGTGATGGAAGTGCAACTGCCAATTTGGCTTTTCTTTCTACTAGTGCTGATCCAGGGCCTTCAAAAGCAGCTGGGCACATAAAAGTAAGAAATGTGACTTTCCTCAAAATCACTGTACTAAAGAAGTTTGCTGTTAAAGATACAGGAACAGGGGTGGTGATGGTTGTTTTTAAGTAGCAAGCTTAACTTTTGCTAGTCAGCCTTTATGAAATGCTCACCCCATCTGTGCAATGGAGGCACTGGGGCTGAATGAGACAAACACATATGCCACATTAAGAACTCCGACAAAATGAGTTTGCTACCTTTTAAAACTAATATTAGTGATATTGTTGTTTGCTGTCACGTCAATTTTGGGTGCATCTCCGAGGTAGAAATAATGCAGTTTGACACCACATTAAGTGCTGTAGCTCCATCCTATGGAATCCTAGGATCTGTAATTTTAAAAGGTCTGGGAATTGTAATTTTAAAAAGTCTTTAGCTGTCTCTGGCAAAGAGTTCTTATGCCTTGCAAAACTACAAATTCCAAGATTCTGTAGGATGGAGCTATGGCGGTTAAACTGCATTATTTTGACAGTGAGGATGCACCCATTGACTTAAGGCAACCCATGAATGAGAGACCCTCAATATACCTGGTCATCCACTGCCTTGCTCAGGTCTCGCAAACTCATGGCCATGGCTTTCTTGAGTGAATCAATCTACTTGCAGTATGGTCTCCCCTTTTTCCTACTATCTCCCACTTTTCCAAGTATCAACCATCTTTTCCAGTGTTTTTCAAGATATGTCCAATGTACAAAAGCCTAAATGTAGTCATTTTTGCTTCTAGTGAGAGTCCTATTCATTTGTTTTTTTAGCAGTCATGGTATTCATAGAACTCTTGTCCTGTACCACATTTTAAACGCATTGATTTTCTTCCTGTTGGCTTTCATCACTGTCCAGTTTTCACAACCATACATAGAAACTGGACATACTATGGCATGGATGTTTCTGACTCTAATATTCAATTATATATCTTGACACTTGAGGGTCTTACTTAATTCCTTCATAGATGCCCCTTGAAGCCTTAGGTCTATCTGCACTACAGAAATAATGTAGTTTGACACCACCTTAACTGTCATAGCTCAATGCTGTTAAATTCTGGAATTTGTAGTTTTGTGAGAAATGTACACTTCTCTGTCAGAGATGGGATTTTCTCAGTAAGATTTGTTCAGAGGAGGTTTGCCATTGCCTTCCTCTGAGGCTGAGAGTATGTGACTTGCCCAAGGTCAGCAAGTGGGTTTCATGGCCAAGCGAGAAATCAAACCCTGGTCTCAGGAGTTGGAGTTCACACTCAAAACACTATACCATGCTGGCTCCCAGAATTATATATAAATATCTATCTATCTATCTATGGATGGATGGATGGATGTGTGTGTGTATAAAGATAGAAATATAGATAGAATTGTATATAACTATATATATTTTTATATATACACACATAAAATACACACAGGCACACACATACATACATAGAGCTGCCTTGAATCCCATTTTGGGAGAAAAGTGGCATATAGATCCTATAAATAAATAAATAGTTGGAGTTGGTGTGATTTGTTACCCCTAGATATTTGTTTTAGATATATAAAATGTAGTATATTTGGTTTTATTGTATTATTGTTTTTGTTAATGTTATTGTTATGGTTGTTTTTATTGTAATAATAATGTATATATATTTTTGAAAAGATATTTGTATATATGAATGGGACAGTTCATAAGTTTCCTTCTTTATTATAATTACAGTTGCATACCATATCTCTTGCTCCAAATTGAGGGGATGCCCTTCTTAACAAATGACAGTACCTTGAACAAGAAGATGATAGGAAAGGCAGATTTGCAGTTAAGGGGTAAGTGGAGCATGAATGAACAACAACAACAAAAGCTAATTTTCTAATTAATAATTGAGAATCGGCAGTTTTGCTGGTTCTTCAGCTCTGGAGACTTTAATTTAATTTAATTTAATTTAATTTAATTTTAGCGTGGTTTCAGAAGCATGGCAATGACACGGGGATGGGCCTGCCTGGCTTCCAGGAAGACCAAAGAGATGCTAAATCTCCAAAGGCTGCCACAATAAAATAAATGGGAACAGAAAGGCTTGTGTTCAGACCTTCCTTGGAGGACTGAGCAAAGCTTATAGAATGACTATGATTTTCCCCCCTGCTACTTTTTTCCTCATTTTTATTTTGTAGGAAGCTGCCCATGTAAACACTTGTCTGTGTCTGAGGAATTTACAGAGAGGAATAAAGGTTGTGGGAAGGTTGTTTAAAGTCATCTAAGCTTCCAGCTTTGAGTGCATCTGCACTCCACAGTTATAGTGGTGTGATACCACTTTAACTGTTGCAGCTCCCTTCTGTGTATGGAATCCTGGGGTTTATATACAGAGTTGCCAGATTCATAACAGAAGAGAGCTCCTATATATTTATTGGTTGTGTGGAAGAGGGAATTGCAGTAAGTGTTGCTTGTTATGCAGCCAGATAATGAGCAACTGAAATGCCCTCTTCTACACAGCCTTTAAAAATAAAGAAGCAACTCCAGTTTTCAGTCTGGCAATTCAATTTATAGGCCAGTGGGGTACTTGGAAGGTTCTGCTATAGTTCAGGGAAGCGGAGTAGCAGAGACGTCTACAGATCCCAGGATGCCATTGCGGTGCCCATGTTGGCTGGGGACTCTGAGAGTTATAGTTTAAAAACAGGATGTTTGCTAGTCATGGGAAACAGGATGCTGAGCTAGATGGACCTTTTGGCAAGAGCTGTGTGCAGAGGCAGCCCTCCCATGAGAATGAGGTCCAAAACACACTGCATAAATAACCTAGTTTGAGACCACTTTAACTGCCCTGGCTCAGTGCTAGGGCGTTCTAGGAACTGTAGTTTTGTGAGACATTTAGCCTTCTCTGTCAGAGAGCTCTGGAAGCATAATAAACTACAATTCCCAGGATCCTCTAGCACTGAACCAGGGCAATTAAAGAGGTCTCAAACTGGATTATTTCTGCAGTGTGTTTTGGACCCAAGTGAGGCTTCCATGTCAGGCAACAGACTGTAGGAGTTGTGAAAGTCCAGAAAATGGTGAGTTATTTCATATTGTATATTTTACCATCAGGGATGTGGAGAGATGGTTATGGGATTTTGTGTATTTATATCGAATATTGTGCCTGACATTGTGTATACTGTTTGTACATTGAGTGGGCATGAGTGGCAAAATGGCTTTGGGCAGCCCTGGTTGTGTGTTTGTTGTTGTTAACTGCCCTTGAGTCAACCTCAGCTCATGGTGACCCCATGAATGAAACAACTCCAAGGTCCCCTGCACTCAGTTGCTCTCAGTCCTTCATACTCAGAGCCATGACCTCCTTGATTGAGTCTATCCTTCTGGTATGTGGTCTTTCTCTTTTCGATACCTTCCACCTTTCCTTCTATTATTGTCCTTTCTAGTGAGTCATCTCTTCTCATGATGGGGCCAAAGTACGATAGTTTAGACATCTTGGCTTCCAGGGTTCAGGCTTGATTTGTTATTGTTAAGTGCCCTCAAATCGATCTTGACTCATGGCGACCCTATGGATGAGACATCTCCAAGACCCTCTGTCCTCCACTGCTCTGCTTAAATCCTGCAACCCCTTAATACCCAAAGTGACCTCCTTAATAGAGTCCGTCCATCTGGCATGTGGCCTTCCTCTCTTCCTACTTCCCTCAGCCTTTCTTAGCATTATTGTTTTTTCCAAAGAGTCCCCCCTTCTCATAGTGTCCAAAGTACGTCAGCCTCAGTTTGGTCATCTTGGCTTCTAGGGAGGTTTCTGGCTTGATCTGCTCTAGGAGCCATTTCTTTGTCCTTTTGGCTGTCCATGGGATCCTCAGCACTCTTCTCTAGCACCACATTATCTCAAAGGAATTGATTTTCTTCCTATCATCTTTCTTAAATGTCCAGCTCTCACATCCATACATGGTAATATACATAACAACATACATTGTTGTTAGCCGCCTTGGGTCCCCACTTTGGGAGAAAGGTGGGATATAAATAAATAAATAAATAAATAAAAATAACAGGGAATACGATGGCTTCTAAACTTTGTGCTCAGTTGTATATCTTTGCATTTTAGAATCTTTTCTAGTTCTTTCATGACTGCTCTCCCCATTCTTATTCTTCTGATTTCTTGACTGCAGTCCCCATTTCTATCAATGTTTGATCCCAGGTATGAGAATTCTTTTACTATTTCTATTTCTCCATTGTCTAGGTTGAACTTCTGAAGGTCCTCGGTGGTCATTATTTTTGTTTTCTTTACGTTCAACATTAAGCCTGCCTTTGCACTTTCTTGTTTGATCTTCCTTAATAGGTACTCCAGATCTGAGAGGTTTTCTGCTAGTACTATGTGTCATCTGTATATCTTAGATCATTGATATTCCTTCCTCCTATTTTCACTCCTCCTTCTTTTGTGTTCAAGCCAGGCTTGATACCTATCTGCAAAACCTGGGACTGAATACAGAATCTGGGGATCTGAGAAATCTCATTTTCCAGCTTTTAATGGGCAAGTTTCTGCTAGGCTTTACTTCCTAGCACTTAAGGGAGGTTTCAGATTTAGCAAACACAATGAATTCACATCTGTTCTTTTCAAGGAGAAGAAAACAAGGATGTGTGAACCAGAGCTTAGAATAACTACATAGGGGACCATAATTTTGCCAGCAAACATACCTATGCTGGCTGGAGGAATATTGGGAGTTGTAGTCCCCAAGGTAATTATTCCACTTGCTATAAATGACCTATGTTCTTTTGTAGATTGAATGTGCCTAAATTATCAAGGAAGTACTGTATTCAGTTAACTGGAAGACTCTGAATCTCTTTCTTATATCCACACATGTAAGCCCAATAGGGATACCATTCAGAACTGAATCCTATAATTCAGCACATGAATAAGGTACTTAGGCTCAAATGACCATAGCAGTTAGTCCAAGAAGCTGCTGCAGTAGGAAGCTCTTGATGGTGTCTGATGAAAAGGAGAGACCCATTAATTTTAATGTCTGGAACCTTCAGCCCCAAGAGGGCTGGAAATTGCCCATCTCCCATAGATAGCCATGGAAAGGGACAGAGCAGGGGAGGGCCAGTGCCAGTCACTTATGGGGAAAGGAGGGATCCAGGCAGCTGGAATGTGATGCAAAATGGCAAGGTGTAGCACTACACAGTGCTGGATATGTTACCATCCTCACCAGTCCCTCCATTCCTAACTGGGAGAGAAGATTTCTGGGGAGGGGATAGTAGCTTGATGCCCCTTGTGGGGGCATGCTAGGCTGAGGGGCACAGCAGGGACAGAAGTGGGCATTTACACACACACACACACACACACACACACAGAGGCAGACATTCACAGATACACCTAGGCAGGTGTGTGCACCCGAATGGCTTTGCTCCAACCTTGCCTTTCTCAGGGAGAGGATGAAAGAGCAGAGCTGAGAAAGAAGAAAAATTACTTACAGACCCTAGCCCTGGTTAGATGGATGTTCCTGCCCCTGGCACTTGGGCCTGCAAAGCTTTGCCTGCCCCATTAAGATGTGGTTGTGATGGAGAGGCCTAAATATAAAGAATATTTAGGGCTGATGCAGACCGGCCACAAGGGCTGGCCTGCGGGTGCAGTTGGGGTGGGGCTGCTGGCCACCCTGACTCTGCCCCGATGCCATGTGCCCATCTGCATGGCATGCAGCATCAGTGTGCCCTATTGGTGCAGCGTGTGCCCACGCTGTACCAAAAGGGTGCAAAAGAGCCGCCACGGTGGCTAAAGGGTGGCCTTTTGCCCCCCCCAAAAGGAGTGGCATTTTGCTGTTCTTTTGGGGGTGGCAAAAAGGAGGATCAGGGCCGCACTGTGTGGTTGCCATGGCCCCGATCCGCTGCTCCCAGAGGCAGCCCAGAGCTGTCCCAAATGGGCCATCTGCATCGGCCCTTAGAAGGCTTAATAGTAGAAAAGCAGCTGAAATATATTAGAGTAGAGGCTGGCTGAATGGTAGATAGCAGCCAGGTCAAAGTGGCTTTTTGGAATGTGAGCCTTGAATCCAGGCCACTTTGACCTGGCTGCTATCTATCTTAGTGTCCTGGTACGGACTGTTAACCAAAATAAAACAAAGTTGTGCAGAAACTACTGCTAGAAATAGTGCAAATTGAGTCCACTTTAAGGGTTAGGGTTAGGGAAATATGGGAACTGTATTTTATTGTGGCACCAGAGCTCTCTGACAGAGAAGGCTCAATGTCTCAGAAAAAAAAATACAATTCCCATGATTCCGTAGCACTAACCCTAACCCTTAAAGTGGACTCAATTTACACTATTTCTAGTAGTCTGCAAAGGCCCATAGACAGAGATGAAAACTTACATAGGTAAGAGACTGTCAATAAAGTGTACCACGAGGGCCAAGAAATGTATATGAAATGTAACCAATGAGCGTAGACCAAACATATATGTTATTTTTAATGTAACCAATCATACTGTAACCTGTAGTTTCTTTGTTCAAAGTAATATAAAAAGGTAGTTCACCTGAGCCTTGGGGCTCCAGAATTTGGAAATTATATTCCTCTGGAGACTTGCTGCAGCTTAAATAAACTGCTTACTTTTCATTCAACTTCTGGGTCGCCCTGGTCTTATTCCTGGAAATTCTGCCACAGTGGGGGTGAAATGTTGTTGTGTGCCTCCCAAGTCATTTTTGACTTATGGTGACCCTAAATGAATTTGCCATAGGGTTTTCTTTGCAAGTTTCTTTAGAAGGGGGTTTGCCATTGCTATCTTTTGAGGCCGAGAAAATGTGACTTGCCCAAGGCCATCCAGTGCTGTTTTTTTTAATGCTCAAGCAGGGAATTGAACCCTGATCTCCAGAGTCCTAGTCCAACACACAAACCACTACACTATGCTGGCTCTCCAGAGGTGAAATAGGCCTCCCTATTCTAAGCAGGAGCTGCAAGAACAGTCCTACCACTGGGGCTTGGGTTCAGAAGCTGTATATGTACCCTGCAGGAATGTGTGAGTGTGTGTGTGTGTGTGTGTGTGTGTGTGAGAGAGAGAGAGATTTTTTAAAAGGATAATCCTAGACTCTGATGTTTCCACCTCAAAACCTGAGACTTATGGATGGCTTCTGGTGATGTCATTAATTACTGTGCATTAAGTACCAACCACAATTGCTCACAATTTTTCATTCAAACAGAGAGACCATATTTCCATGCTTGGAAATTAAGAGATAAAGGATCTGTTCTTGGATCAAGTTGAAATGAGCAGACTATACCTTCTTACTTACTTAGAAAGACTGGAGAAGGAACATTTTATCTAGCCAAATTGCTTCAAGACGTAACATGGATGCAGAGTAGAGGGTGAGTCCTGGTGCCACAGCCACAGGGAGGGAAAGAGGAAGCTAACTAAGGGTGAATCTAGAAATCATGGAGAGAGATCTTGTATCCCCTTTGAGACTGCCAGAAATAAAGCAACTTGAATCCACTTTAACTGCCCTGGCTCAGTGCTAGGGAATCATGGGAACTATAGTTTATTGTGGCACCAGAGCACTCTGACAGAGAAGGCTCAATGTCTCAGAAAAAATACAGTTCCCATGTTTCCCTAGCACTGAGCGAGGACAGTTAAAGTGGACTCAATTTGCCCTATTTCTGGCAGTCTGTAAAGGCCCTTAGGTCTAGTTCCTCAGATGCATTTGGACTTAAGTAGACTTAAGTCTACCTAAGCTTATGTTGTCAACTTCTTTCTTTCAGCTACAAGATCTCTCTACATACTAATTCTACATACTAACATGGCTCTGTCTTTGAATTTCAGAAATAATGGGGTTTGACACCACTTTAAGTGCTGCAGCTCCATCCTATGGAATGCTGCTATCTGTAATTTACAAGGTCATTAGCCTTCTAGGCCAAAGTGTAGTGGTGCCTCACAAAACTACAAATCCCAGGATTCTGTAGGATGGAGCTACAATATTTCTACAGTGTATGCACCTTAAGTAAATACGTAGACCATCATCCCTTGGCTCTACTAGCTGAGTTGGAGGTTTGCACGCAGTCCTTTCCTCTTGCCTAGAGCTCAGGCTACCAAAATGTGGTAATTTGCACCCTTAAGAGTCAAGAGCAGACCCCAGCACAACCCTAGTGAGAAAAGGCTGGAATCCCAACTGTTATCTTCTCTGCAACTCTGGTGCAAGATGGCAAATTTCCCCTCTCTGGTCTGTTCTGATTTATAAGATAAATGTGTGCACCTTTGTTTGCAGATAATCCCTGAGGGCCAGGTTGGAAGAGGGGTGGAGGTATCTCTGAACTTTTTTGCAGCCCAGATGGGGATTACTCATGGTTCGATTGGGCCTACAAGCCCAAAGTTTCCCTTCCTTACCCCAGAAGCTCCTACCAAGAAATATCTTATTTTGATTTTATTAGGCAAGTTATTAGGCGACCTTTAAAATTCCTTCAAAGCTGTTGGTGATAGCCTTGTCAAAAATAAAAATTTGATCAACTCAGGCCGACCTGTCTTTTGTCATCTGTCCAATGTGTTTGTTTAACAGCATCACAGAAATTAGCTCATCAATCCACTCCTGGCTATGCCCAAGATTTCCAAGGTGGACTCTTCGCACAGTATTCCTCCTTTACACCAGGAAGGAAGATATGAAGGTGTTCATTCATACGTTTCCCATCCACTGTACTGGGGCATTAAAATCAATCTCCTTGAGCAGGGGTAGGCAACCTTTCCCCTTTAAGGGCCGAGGGACTTCAGCTCCCAGAATCCCAGAAGCTATTGGCCAACATGGGACTATTGGCCAACATGGCTGAGGCTTCTGGGAGCTGAAGTCCCTCGGCCCTTAAAGGGGAAAGGGTGCCTACCCCTGTCCTTGAGTCTTATGGACCATCTTGAGCCATTTAACTGAGCTTAAAAAAAGAGTCAATAGTCTTGAGAAGAGGGATAAAAGGAGAATTTCCAAGATTGTGATATTTAGGAGGAGCCTTCAGGAGACTTACCCCCCCACCACTTCACAGATGAAAACGTGGACATGTGAACAAGCAACATCAGACTCTGGTCAAGATGGCAAAAGGTATTAATGAAAAAGAACACATAACCTAGGAGAGGCTGTCAGTTTGCTTTTGCCTGAGCCTACTGGGAAAGGCAAGACACCACTCTCTCTTCTCTTCTCCCCGTGCTAAGTTAATTGAGTGCAAACTACTTTGCACTTTGAATTCAGTTTGCAACAAATGAAGTAAGCTTAGGATAAAAGGAGAAAGTGGGAAGAGGGGAGAGAGATAATGTGCATTTTAAAGAGGAGTTGAAAGAGTAGCAAGATTGGAATTGTCTTTACCAAATCCAGACAGTTAAAGGACGTGAGAAGGCCATAGGAAGCTGCCTTAAGCTGAGTCAGTTCTTTGGTCTATCTATCAAGATCGATATTGTCATCTCTGACTAGCAGCAAATCTCCATGGCTTCAGGCAAGATTCTTTCCTAGCCCTACTTGTTGATCCCTGGTAGCCCCACTGGTGGTCTTCCATCCTAGTAGGAGCTAGGTCTGATGTTGTTTAATAGCCAGAACCAAACAACAGTGGGATGATAGAATGGTACCATTGTTTTCTGCTCAGAAAAGCACCCACTTCATTTTCTCTCTATTCTTTCTCATCTGTGAAGATTCCAACGCCCACAAGGGCCAGGGTTAAAAGAGAGACTTAAAAAAAACCCCCACACACACACAAGCAAAACTGACATTAATTCCTAATTTATCTTTTAACTGCTTCAATAGCCAACTAGATAATTTCCTCCAAACCTCTTGATTTATTTCTCATTCTTTTCTCCTGGACACTCTTACCATGCCACAAAACCACTCCTCCTCCATTCAGATCACCCCAGGACTTTGAAAATGGACCCCACGTTTTCTTTCTTGATATCTAAGCACACTTATAAGCTTATCACACGGCACTTACAGGAACGGGAACGGAACGCAATAGAACATAACAGGTTGAGAACGCATGTTACTGCACAAAACGCCACCGATGCCGCCAGGAGTTCCCAAGCCGTTCCCCAGCCATTCCTGGCAGCCTTTCGGCTGGGGAACGGCTTGGGGACTCCCAGCAGCATCAGTGGTGTTCTCCTGTGCAGTAACGTGCGTTCTCAACCTGTTCCCTTCCGTTCCATTCCTTTCCGTTCCCATTCCTGTAAGTGCTGTGCGATAAGCTTGTTAGACTTGGCAGTACTTTGGCCTGGCATGTATCTTTCCCTCTGGGGAATAGTTTCCCTCACCCATCCACCGAGCTATGGCTTTCCCTTTATTAAGCTGTCTGCTGGATTTTAAATCCTTCTTGTCTTCTAATCATTTCAGTCTTAACGTCTTTGGACGTATGAATTTTAATTCCCCTGACATCTGATTAAAATTCATAAACAAAAACGAGTGATAATTCAGAGCCCTTGGTGGTAGTCTCTGATTTCCTTAGTTTTGGGGGTGTCAGATTTTTCCTCCATCCTCCGAGTTCGATGCCAAACAATCCAGCCCACGTCCTTAGATTGCATGCATGCATGCGTGTAAGGCAGTTGCATCCATGTATCTACTCAAGCATGTTTTTCAACACACAAGTGAGGCATATGTATTGCAGCTGATGTGGAGTTATAAGCTGTGGGGTGACTCCCTTTACTCCCTTGTAGGCATCCCTTTAAAACATAAGCCTTTGTCTTATGAATCTGAATATTTTTGTGGGGGCATCAAAGGTGTCGCACACACACCCTACCTAGCACTAGAATAAAAATAATGTGACAGTTTCCAAAGCAACCACTAGACTTGCTGGAGGATTCTGTGCGCTTTAGACCTGGAGGAGCAGAAGTCCAGGTGGAGCAAAAGCTGTGGGAGTTGGGAGCAGATGGTGTGCAGGGCTAGCAGGAAACCAAAGGAGACAGAAATTTCCTCAGAGGCAGTGTGTGTGTGTGTCTCTGTGTGTGTAAGATCGAGAGAGCAAGCGAGACAGAAAGAGAGAGAGCTTTGAGGACACAGAACTGCTTAGGAGCAGTACTTTAAAACCTCCGGAGCAAGGAAGTGGGCTTGACTGGTGTTTTCTTTCCCTGGGGAAGTTACCAAAGTACATGGCCTTGTCACTGAATTTCTTTTCACATCAATGGAGACAAGACAGACAAACAGACAGAGAGAGACCTCATTTGGGCAAACAGCTTGCTTAGGCCTAAGGGAAGGCTGTGTGTGCCGAAATGAGTCCATCCGTAATGGTGGGAACAGTCAGGGAGCATTCTGTGTGGGCTAAGATAAAAATGAAAAATGATGCACTGTTGGCTTTTCAGGGGGCAAAGGCAACATCTCATATCATCATGTTGCCAACTTTGCAAATGCCACTGCACATCACAGAACCGGAAGAATGATAGGCTTCCTCTCCTTTTTTCTTCTTCTTTCTCCCTGTTCTCAGCTTCTACAGTGCCAAGAAGGCTAAGAGTGGTTTTGTCTATGAAGAGTGCGTAGAGCCGTCATTTGGCAATAACAAAAGTTCCCGTCATTGCCAAATGGTGGTCCAAGGACGCTTTACTTATGGGACAAGCGAGAAATGACACCTCCATGACGCTTTACTCATGGGAGAAGCACGCAGGGGTGTGAATGCCGATCACGGGTTTCCCACCATTTCTGACTATTTCCTGATGATACACACAGGAAGCTTCCCATGTGATATTCTCCACAACAGCGACAGGTTGGAGTCTACATTGTGTGATACCCAGCTCCATGGATGCTCGAGTCGCATTAAATAAAATGGCATGATAAAATGGTATCCCTTATTTAAAGTAGCAAAACCAAGGTTTGTCTTTTGGAAGTTATATATTTTTTTTAATATTTTCAAGCCACGGCTGCTTGAATACATGGCTAAGGAATCTGTGGATACGGAGGGTTGACTGTATCACCAGAGGCACTATTTTATTACTATAATTGCTCTTTAAAAGCTGCATGTGATAATCTCCTTTGTTAGAATAGAGGGTGGCGGCCAAGCCAGTTCTGCAGTGGTCCTGGGGCAGCAGTGCTGTGAAATGGGGGCACGGGCTCCATGCAGTGTGCTGCCCACCTCTGCTAATCTCTCATTCTCAGTCTGCGGCTTCTGTACCTTTAGTGGTTAATGTTAACAAGGAACACCTTTTGAAACGTCCTCTTCTCCACCATCATTGAAGGTACAGGAGCTGTCTCCAGTTTTTACTTTGGCAAGCCATTGTCCCTTCAGGTACTAGGTGAAAGCAAATTGAATTGTTGCATTTCTATGGCATTCTTCTGTCATATTGAATCTGTGTTTTTAAGCCAATCAATATTGGTCTTATTTTTCATAAGATATGTTTGTGATTCTTCATTTTAACAAATACTCACAGAGTTATGAAATACCCACTCATCTAAGAACAATTCAGACTAAGATGGCCAATGGATGTTCTTTCTGTAATATTTTCCCCTGCACATATGCATGAAGTAAAGGGGTCCTGAGGTAGAGGAAAACCTGAAAGTAATTAAAAAATCATAATTATTAATCTCTATAGCCATTATTATTAATCTGTATAATATGATCTGTATTAATCTGGCACTTGGATTTTTTTTCTTTCAATTTGGGCCCTGACCTTACCCCAAGTTTTTATTTATAGTCCATCTTTCTCTTGGCATGGGTCCCAAGGTAGCCGAAGTACACTAAAAAGTACTATTTGGTATAAAACTGTTTTTTTAATGAACAGTTCTATTAAAAACACTAAATTACAGCAGTTAAAAATACATTAGAACATAGTAAACAAATAAAAAAGCATAATGAACCCCATTAAAAAGGTCCTTCTGCCATCGTAATGCCAATGTTAATGGTCTTTGCTTACCTGTAGAAAGAGTGTAAGCAGGAAGCCGATCCAGGGCTAGTCTACACATAAGTGAACTAGTGCACATTTTCATACATTTGTTAAAATAATGTTGTAGGAGTGTTGAAAACAGTCCTTTAAAACCAAACATCCAAACCTGGAACTTTCAGCAAAGCTTCTTTATTGTAAAAGAACAAAAGCAAAAAACAAATAATAATAATAACATTTCTACTTTAGCCAAAGTTGGCTAAGCAGGAATAAAATCTATCTGCTACATGATTCAAGATATGTTAGTAGCATTACCAAAAGAATGGTTTTATTAGTTCATTATAGTTCAAAAGCCAAAAAGCAAGTGAGTAGCTTTCTGATTCTCAGCCCTCAGTCCCACAAGACTCCACCTTTCTGGGTGTAACCTTTACAAGCTGATTGGGTGATATTACGTGACGTGTTCTAGTCCAACCCTTAATTACAATAACAAATCATGTGACTACATTTCCCATAACAAAAATGTGTTTACATAAACCATAATATAAACAAACCTTCTTTCCCATAGAATGGAGTCCTGTTAGCCTCCTGTTTTGGCTAGATCACACCTGGGACTGATAAACTGTGAATCTAGCTCTCAGAAAAACAACTTTTCACAGCATGGAAAAATACAGACACACATCTTTTACATTTCAACATTTTTAACATTGACTCTATATCCCATTTAAACCTAACAATCCCCTCCTGAAATGTAAGATGTGTGTATGTTGTACACTAAACTAACCCTGTTGTAAAACTAACTTAGCTCAATGGCTAGGCCTAAACTTAAGACATGCCAAGTAGACGTGACATCTGTTCGTGTCTATCAATGGTCAATGCCTTTGTCAAGATGTCTGCTTGATTATGAATTGACTCAATGTATTGCAGACTCACAATTCCCTTCTGTACCATTTCTCTGACATTCTGATACCTCACACCAATGTACTTTGTTCTGCACTTCATGTTTTCAGCTTCAGCCATAGCAATGCATGTCTGAGAATCCTCATTTATCATCACTGGATCAGCACATTTTTCATTCAGATCTTTTAACAACTATCTAATCCATTCAATCTCATTAACTAACTCAGATAAGGCCCCGAATTCTGCTTTTCCTGTACTTTGTGCTACGTATCTCTGTTTTCTACTTTTCCAAACAATTGCACTTTTTCTAAATTTAATCAACAATCCTGTCACTGACTTTCTATCCTGTAGCTCAGAAGCAAATGAACTGTCAACAAAACATTCAAGACCAGCTCGACTGTTTTGCAACTTTAATTTTCTGTCTATGTTACCCTTCAAATATCTCAACAAATGCTTCACTGCTGTCCAATCTTCCACTGTAGGACAATTTGCCTTTCTTCCAAGCATGCCCACGGCAAAACAAATGTCAGGCCTCGTGTTATTAGCAATAAACATCAAACTTCCCACAAAGCTCCTATACATTTCTGAATTTTCAAACTCCTTAGTCCCTTCACTATTCACATAACCAACAGACATTGGACTTTTCACTGTTTTTGTATCCTGCAATCCACACTTTTCAATCAAACTCTGAATTTTTTTCTGTTGACTCAACAAACAACTCCCATTTTCACACCATTCAACATCTATTCCTACATAAGACCTCAAAACTCCAAGATCTTTGACACTAAATTTCTGTGACAATTCTTTCCTAACTGCCTGAATTTCTTGCTTTGAATTTGCTGCTACACACAAGTCATCTACATAAATCACCAAGACCACATCTCCTTTTGTGTAAACACATGCATCAGCTATACTGTGTCTGTAACCTAGCTTTACCAGCTCTTCATGAATGCAAAGATTCCAGCTTCTGGCACTCTGTTTTAAACCATATAATGCTTTCTTCAACTTGTACACCTTGTTATCACCATTCTGTTGAAAACCCAAAGGTTGTTCCATGAAAACAGTTTCATCAAGACTTGCATTCAAGTATGCAGTCTCAAAATCAAAATGATGCACTATCTGGCCTTTCCTTGCAGCTAAAGCCAACACCAACCTCAAATTCTCAGGCTTTGTTGTTGGAGAAAAAGTTTTGTCATAATTCTCAAACCTCTGTTGTGCAAATCCTTTAGCTACCAATCTGGCCTTGTATCTCTGACTACCATCCGGCATCAGCTTTCTTTTGTAAACCCATTTGCAACCTATCACCTTGTGATTTGTAGGCCTGTCAACAATTTCAAACACCTTTTTATCTACCAAAGACTTGAATTCCTGTTCCATTGTAGACTCCCATTTTTGCTTCTCTTCATCACAACACTCTTGTACTTCCTTGTAACTTTTAGGCTCCTCTACCATAACTACACAAGCCTTAGCTTCCTGCACTTTAAAACGATCTGGAGGTTTCCTAACTCTAGTAGTCCTCCTCAAAACTATGGTCTTTGTTCTTCCTTCATCATCCTCAGTGTCTGTACTTGAAGCTTCTCTGTCTGTGTGTCTCTTTGTTTCTGTCATTCTAGGTGCAGGTGGACGTGTGTGTGACAACTTGTCTGATGTGCTAGCCTCACTATCTGAAGAATCTGTTTCTTGCTTCACTGCCCCTCCATTTCTGGCAGGTGGTGGTGTCTGTGTTTCTAACTGACCTAGTCTGAAAAACACCTCTTTGTTTGAATGAATGTTTTCCCACCCAGAATGTTTCTCAAAGTTTGCGCTCCTGGAAAAAAGAATCCGATTTCCACCCAGGTAAAACCTGTAACTGTTTCCTGTGTAACCCACAAACATCAAACGTCTCCATTTGGGCTGACCTTTCTTTCTGAAAGCTGCAGGTATGTACACATTTGCATACTGCCCAAACACTCTAAGATATTTTAAATTGGGTGGTCTCTTGAAAAGCATGTGGTAAGGAGTATTCTGCACAGCTGAATTCCAAGTGCGGTTTGTCAGGTAATTAGCTGTGAGAATAGCCTCCCCCCAAAGATGCTCTGGAGCATTGGCATCAAGCATCATACAATCTTTTATTTGTTTCAGAATGGCTATTTTTCGTTTGGCCAGACCATCTTCAGCCGCACAAGATGGGTTAGTAGTAAAATGTCTAATTCCCATTTTTCTTAGCCAATTAGTCAAATGAGTAGCCAAGAATTCTCCTCCTCTATCTGTGACCAAAGTTTCCACTTTGTAGTTAAACTGTCTCTCTATCATGTTCACCCATTCTTTGAACTTCTCCCCTGCTTCACCCTTTTCTTTCAAAAGAATCACATAAGAAAACCTTGTGAAGCGATCCACAATCACCATGAAGTATTTACACCCTCCCTGAGAGGGGGGGTCAATTGGCCCAGCAAGATCACAGTGTAGAAATTGAAATGGTCTCTGGGCTCTAAGTTTTGTTCTTTTTGCCACAGGATAAGCCTTCAGCTTAATCCTGCTGCAAACTGAACACTCCAAGTTGTTTGAGCATGGTGACATTTTAAACTCAGGACAAACCTGCTTCAATTTCAAAAGATTTGGAAAACCAGCATGACCCATCACTCTGTGAAAATAATGAATGCAATTTTCATGCAAAGGCTTATTTTGTGCGACTGCACAGCTTTCTCTGTCTATCATGTGGTACAGCTTGTCTTTCTTAATGGCTTTAGCACAAAATTCACCATCTTTAAAGATTAAACATTCATCCCCCTCAAAATTCACTTTGTATCCATCTGAGGTCAAAGTTGACACACTAACTAAACAATTTTGCAATGTAGGTACATACAAGACATCATCAAAATTGGTACCAAAACTTGGAATGCAAACAGTTCCCATTTCTTCAATTTTTGGCCCTTGTCCATCTGCCAAAGCAACAGAAAAAACATTAGCTGGTTTTCTACTCTGGAACAGTTCAGTTTTGTTTGCCATGTGGGTGGAAGCTCCACTGTCCAAAAGCCATACTGTGTGTGGCTGAATTTGGGGCACACCATCTCGGCTTTGAATTGTGGCAACAAATCCCTGGTTAGCACTGTGTTTCTTTTGTCCACCAGGGGGACGTGGCTGCTGCTGCTGCTGTGACTGCTGCTGTTGTTGGTGCTGCCCCCTTCTGGTATCTGTAATTAATTTTCTGCAGTCCTTTCTTAAATGTCCAAATTTTTTACAATAGAAGCACATTTTTCTCTTTGAAATTGCAGCTTTTTCAGTTTGCATCTCTTTCGGAGTTCCCTCTGGGACATTGTGAGGCTTTGTAGTTGCAGACCCCTGCTTTCGTTGCTCTGCCTCAAACCTCCTCCTTTCAGCGTCTTGTAAAATTCTCTCACAGACCAATTCCATAGTTAATTGAGCCGCAGGCAATGTTTGCAATCCTAACAGTATATTATCATATGATTCATTGAGGGAACCCAGGAGAATGTAAATTCTGAGGGTTTCATCTAGGGCAATGTCCCTTGCTTGAACCTGGGCAAACAAATCTCTCATTTTATGAACATGAGTCTCTGCACAATCTTTGTCTCCCATTTTACATGAAAACAATCGCTTTGTCCAAATCATCTTTGCTAGATCAGAAGAGGACTGATGAGTTCTAGGCAAAGTGTCCCATATTTCTTTTGCTGAAGTAAAATCTTTTACAAGATTTAATTGTCCCTCAGATAAGAGGAGTAGGAGGGTGGCTACAGCTCGAGAATTTCGGTCTTGGTCAGCTGCAGACGGAGCAGCCCCCAACCCAGCCTGCACAGGTTGCCACAAACCCTCCCTTATCAAAAGAAATCTCGCACAAACATTCCAGGATACATAATTTTCCGTGTTTAGCTTTGGAAACCGGGCTTGTTCCATCATTAATTAATTTTAAAATAGTCCAGCACAAGTCTTAAAATTGACGGCCCCTCCCGGGTGCCTTCCTCCAGGACTCTGCCTCTTTAAACTGTAGCTTTTCACAGCCTCCGGCTAATTTGCTGCTTTTCTTGCTGCTTTACAGCTTTGAGACAGCTTTGAAACAGTCCATTTAAACTAATTGCCTTGAGATAAGGGAGGTTTTCTACTTACAGTCCTCTGTGGAGCTTATGCCATAAATCAGACGTGAAAAATCCAGGCTCCTGCCTCCGCGGCTCCCGGCTGTAGAGCTGCTGCCATAAATCAAGCCTGGAATTCCAGCCCGTCTGTTTGCTGCCTCCTCCTAGCCTTCCGCGGGTCCCCGCTGGCTAGGACAGGAAAAAAGTTGCTTTTTAAACTCCAGGTTCTGCAGCAGAGGTGTCGTGGATCAGAACCATCCCTCTGGTACCACATGTTAAAATAATGTTGTAGGAGTGTTGAAAACAGTCCTTTAAAACCAAACATCCAAACCTGGAACTTTCAGCAAAGCTTCTTTATTGTAAAAGAACAAAAGCAAAAAACAAATAATAATAATAACATTTCTACTTTAGCCAAAGTTGGCTAAGCAGGAATAAAATCTATCTGCTACATGATTCAAGATGTGTTAGTAACATTACCAAAAGAATGGTTTTATTAGTTCATTATAGTTCAAAAGCCAAAAAACAAGTGAGTAGCTTTCTGATTCTCAGCCCTCAGTCCCACAAGACTCCACCTTTCTGGATATAACCTTTACAAGCTGATTGGGTGATATTACGTGACGTGTACTAGTCCAACCCTTAATTACAATAACAAATCATGTGACTACATTTCCCATAACAAAAATGTGTTTACATAAACCATAATATAAACAAACCTTCTTTCCCATAGAATAGAGTCCTGTTAGCCTCCTGTTTTGGCTAAATCACACCTGGGACTGATAAACTGTGAATCTAGCTCTCAGAAAAACAACTTTTCACAGCATGGAAAAATACAGACACACATCTTTTACATTTCAACATTTTTAACATTGACTCTATATCCCATTTAAACCTAACACATTTGCACTGAAAGCTAATTGTCTTCACTTTCCTGTGCAAATTCGCATCTATTTACATCAGTTTACCCTCCCTCTGCCAAAAATGCACAGCCATCCAAATGTATGTGAAGCAGACAAAGAGCCACATGAGAGATAAATGTGCATTTTTGCAGATTTTAGCAGATGCCGAAGTAAAAACCTTGAAGCTTTTTTGTGGAGTTTAAGCATAGGTGGGGGGGTGGCGCAAAAAGTACTATGGCTTGTGTCGCTTGTGCAGAAAGATAAAGAAAGTTACTACAATGACCAATGTAGAGAAATAGAAGACAACAACCAAAAGGGAAGAACAAGCAATCTATTTTACAAGATCCAAGAAATAAAGGAAAATTCAAACCAAGGACAGGGACGATCTATGACAATAAAAATAGCATAATTCAAGACCAGGAAGGAATTAAAAAAAGTTGGATGCAAACAGAAGAATTATACAAAAGAGATGACAAAATGAAGGACATATGGAATGAAGAGCCATAAGAAGCTGAACTGCAAATTCTCAAAAGTGAGGTGGAAACTGAAAAGAAATAAAAGAAATAGCAAAAAATAAATCACCAGGAACAGATGATATTCCGAGTGAACTGCTGCAATCCACACTGACAGAGTCAACTCTAGTGCTAACCAACATATGTCAACAGATATGGAAAACAAAACGATGGCAAACAAACTGGAAGCGATCAATATACATCCCTATCCACAAAAAGGGGGACACAAGAGACTGCAGCAACTATAGAACCATAACACTAATCTCCTATGCAAGCAAAATCATGCTCAAAGTTCTGCAACTTAGGGGGGAAGCGACGGGCGGCACGGGGCCGCCCCAGGAAGCTGCGCTGCGGGGCCGAGATATCCACACACCTGGGCCCTGCAGCGCAACTTCGCCGCCCCTGAAAGGAGAGCTAAAATAGTGCTCCTTCCACAAGTCGTCAAAGGTGCGCTGCAAAAGGCTGCCGGCACACCTTCGGCGACTCTTCCGCCGCAGCATGTGTGGACGCTGCGGCGGAGAGGCATCCTCGGAGCCCCAGACGTGCGGTCCGACAATGTCTTCGGGAAGGGGTTGGGGTGCCCACCGTGCGGCTGCCCCTCCCCTTCCTTGCCCCGAAAACGGAAGATCAAAGAATAAAGTGCAAAGGCAGGCTTAATGTTGAACATAACCCCCCCCCACCAAAAAAAATAATGACTACTGAAGACATTTGCAAACTCAACCTAGACAATGAAGAAATAGAAATAGTAAAAGAATTCTCATACCTGGGATCAAACATTGATAGAAATGGGGACTGCAGCCAAGAAATCAAAAGAATGAGGAGTGTGGCTATGAAGGAACATGAAAAGATTCTAAAATGCAAAGATATACAACTCAGAACAAAAGTTGGACTCATACAAGCCATTGTATTCCCTATTACCATGTATGGATATGAGAGCTGTACATTTAAGAAAGATGTTAGGAAGAAAATCAATTCATTTGAGATGTGGTGCTGGAGAAGAGTGTTAAGGATCCCATGGACAGCCAAAAGGACAAACAAATGGGTCCTAGAGCAGATCAAGCTGGAAACCTCCCTGGAAGCCAAAATGACCAAACTGAGGTTATCGTACTTTGGACACCTCATGAGAAGAGAAGACTTATTAGAAAAGACAATAATGCTGGGAAAGTGGAGGGAAGTAAGAAGAGAGGAAGGCCATATGCCAGAAGGATAGACTCTATAAAGGAGGTCATGGGTATGGGTTTGCAGGATTTAAGCAGAGCAGTGGAGGACAGGGGCTCTTGGAGATGTCTCATCTATAGGGTTGCCATAAGTTGAGATCGACTCGATGGTAGTTAACAACAAAGTGCAAAAAGTCCGAAGTCCTGCGAATCAGGTGTGGCTGGACCACATTCTATTTGATTGGAATAAGGAATATTTTAAATTTGTAGACTAGCCTCCAGCCTTTCCACAGAAGGCCCTCTCTGTTTTCTTCGCCAAATGCACCGGTGAAGGTGGTGGGACTGAGAGAAATGACTTTGTCTGAAGCTCTTAAAAGTTGAGCAGGCTCATAGAAGAACACACGGGACCTGTTCACATTACACAATCATTGTTAGCGTGGTTACGCAGCGCGTGAAGATCCACGTAGGCGTGCAGCACCAGGATCACGATCTTCTCAGATGCAGCAGGTAGCTTGTCAGCTGGAGAAGCACCTCTCCCCTTCCAAACAGAGTAAAGAGACTCCACAGGCAGACATCTCTCAGATGAGGCTTTAATCTTTGTTCCTCTATGTACAAGGCTATTTACAGCAATAATCCAATGTAATCCACAACGACACCACCATCACATGTGTGTCCAGAGGCTTCTGCCTTATATAGCCATGGTTCCACATGGCCTTCTGGCCCTGCCTCTTCCTCCTAAACACCTGTCACTCACCTGAGTGACTCTGCAGTTTTGTGTGCTTTCCAGCAGCAGGTGACCATCTCCCTGATGTCACATCCTATGACACAGCATGACTCAGCATGACTCAGCCATGATCAAATGCTGTGTCATCATGGCTGCTGCTATCCCCACATTGTACATTTTACCCCTGGGACTCCTTCCTAACAATCATAGCACTGTTATTCCATTTTAACTACCATGGTTCATCCTATAGAATCCTGGGGTTTGTAGTTTGGGGAGGAACTAGAGCTCTCTGCCAACTGTTCCTCCCTAAACTGCCAATACCAAGAGTTTGTTGTATGGAACCATGGGAGTTGAAGTGGAATAATAGTGCTATAATGGTATAGTGTGAATGAGCACCAGGTCTTTCAAATCAGGACTTTCAGAGATTTGAAGAAATCAGCTCTCCTTGCGTGTACCCAGTTTGGCTCTAGAACTATCTCTTCCCAGGCATTGGTGGGGCTTTGATGGAGGCCATTATGGCCCTGCCTGAGGAATATGCTACCGACTGCGTCACTGAACCATCTTGACAATGGGAGGGATGCTGGTCCCTCTCTTCTCCCATGTTCTCTGTGTGCTTGCCTGTTTTTGCTTCAGTACACCCATCTCTCTGTGCCTTTGAGCACTTTATCTCATCAACTGCTCTACCCAGGTAGCCTGACATGACAGGCATAAGTCTCTTTTTCCAAAATGCCCCAGGCATGCTTCTTACCTAAGCATGCTCTTTGTGTGTGTGTGTGGGGGGGGGAGGGAGGATATGTCACAGGTAGAAGAATGGATATTCCTGAATACATTGTCCCTTTACTGGTATAGACAACTTAATGCCCTTTAGATGTTTTGGACCACAATTCTTGGAAATCCCAGCCAGCATGGCCAGCCAGAGTTTTGGGCCTTGTCTACATGGGTTATTTACTTTGATTTGTCCCCAGGCTTTCTGTGTCCTGTTTGTATGGAATTTTAACTATTGTAAACCGCCTCGATTGTTTGACAGAGGGGTGGGATATAAATACAATTTATTATTATCATCATCATCATCATCATTGTTGTTATTATATGACACACGTCCAAAACCCCAAATTGGGCGCAGATTGTCTTCATGACTTGATTCAAGCTTTCCTCCTCTTCACCCTTTGCATAACTTGAATTTAAAAACCTTATCTTTTAGCAGTAATGTAGACGCAAGTCAATTGACTTGGACTTAAGTCGGACTCAAGTCACTTCAATGACTTGACTTGCCAAAAATGACACATTGACTCAGCTTGAGATTTGCATATTTTTAGTCTCTGATGTGCTGGTGCCATTCACTTTGAGCAGCAGGTAAGACCTGCCCCCAAGGTGCATTTCTTGGAAGGGAAGAGCAAATGCATTAGGCAATGGGCTTGAGGCAGAAGGATCCTTCTAAAGCTTTTGAAAAGCTTTTGAAGCCCCCTCTGATGTGCTGCAGAAACAGGCCGGCAAGCAGAACTCAACCTCCACCTCAAGCCCATTGCCTAATGTGCTTGGTATTCCCTCCAGTAAATGCAACTTGCCTCCTTTTCTTCTATTAAAAGCTTGGTCCCATACTTGAGACTGGGACTCAACTTGAAAATATTTTGCAACGACTTGAGACTTGACTTGAAACTTGAAGGTAAAGACTTGAGACATGACTTGAGACTTAGGTCCAAAACACACTGCAGAAATAATCCAGTTTGAGACTGCTTTAATTGCCCTGGCTCAATGCTAAGGAATTCTGGGAACTGCAGTTTTGTGAGACATTGAGCCTTCTCTGGTAGAGAGCTCTGGTGCCACAATAAACCTCAATTCCCAGGGTTCCTTAGCACTGAGCCAGGGCAGTTAAAGCAGTCTCAAATTGGATTATTTCTGTAGCGTGCTTTGGACCTTAGACTAAAAGACTTGAATACATCACTGCCTTTTACTCCAGATTTTTGGCTCTCCACAGCAACCATGGGCTGGTCTTGTCAGTATATTTTTGCCCCAGGTTGTGTAAAATGGCTCAGGTGCATGCAATGGGTGAAAGAGGAGATGCTGACTCAGGGGAAGCTGATGCAACTTGAGCATGGAGATGAGTCATAGCAGGTCCAAACTGCACTGTCACTGTGGAAGGAAGCTGATGAAACACTAGCAGGGGTTGGATCAGACTCCTAGTTGTGTTTGTGTATATAAGGAGAAATGCTGCAGTGTACCATGTGCTGGTGCGGATGTCGGTTGACGGTGAAGCATTATGTCAGTTGGTGTAAATATTGCTGTATCGTGCTTGTAAATACTTTGCTGCAACTAAGATTAAAAAGCCTCTCCAGAAGAACCCAGCAGTCGGGAGTGACTTTCCAGACTTGGCAGTGGCATCTGTTTCCTAGCTTACAGCCTTCAGCGTACGGACTCAATTTTCCCTCTGCGCTAATAGGTCTACACTGGCCAGAATACTCTGCGCTTCTGCCAGAGCATTCTGGCCCTGAATTCCCCTATTACCTGTGCTCTTTCTGCACTGACAACAGCAGCTACTTTCCTACGCGATCCCTATTCATTATCTGGTGCCGCCACTGGGGTTACAATAAGGTGCTGGTTATGTTATTGATGGTGGGTGTCTCCCCATGGCTGCCTTCCCACATGGTCACTGTGAACCATCCAGCACCACCACTGTGGACCCAAGTTGCTCTGAGATCAAAATGAGGTACCAAGTGTCAATAATATGACTGACACCTTGTTGTAACCCCAGTGGCAGCACCTGGTGATGAATAGGGACCACACAGGAAGGCAGTTGCTGTTTTCAGTGCAGAGACAGCACAGGTAACAGGGGAATTCAGGGCCAGAATACTCTGGATGCAGCCCAGAGTATTCTGGCCAGTGTAGACAAGCCCTTGGACAGTAGTTCATATAATAATAATAATAATAATAATAATAATAATAATAATAATTTATACCCTGCCCCTCTGCATAGCAATCGGGGCGGCTCCCAACATAAAAAGACAATACATTAAAATCAACCCTAAACCCCAACCCTCCCAACCCTTAAAAAATTATTAAACAACATCAAATTTAAAAAGAGTTTAAAACAAATTACCAAAAAATTTTGCTATCACCAGGCTGCCAATTCCTGCTCTATGGAGATTCTGATGAGCAGGTTCTTGAAGATATGCAGGGGCATCACTAAGGGGGTGCGAAGCACACCAAGTGATACCCTAAGCTAAGAGCTGAGGTGACTCCCCTGAACCATAATAATAATAATAATAATAATAATAATAATAATAATAATAATAATAATAAATTTTATTTATAGCCTGTCTCTCCCTGGAGATCACAGCGGGTTACAACAAATAAGAATAACAATAAAATATAAATATACAATTAAAATCCCAATTTTAAATAATTCCCTACCCCAACCCCCCATCATAAAAAGGAAGCAAACTAAAAACAATGACTATATAAAATGAATAACAATATAAAATACTAATTAAACATCTGCCATTCGGAGAAATGGGCTGCGGTGTTTGCCAGAATCCCTTTAAAATGCGGAGCTCAATGGAAGCGATACGAGGTATGAGTTGGGGAACACTTGGGGGGAGGAGAAAGGAGAGGCCTCAGTTTAAAAAATAAAAATTTAAATTAAAAAAATTCTTTGAAAATTTTATTTGAAAACATCACATCTTACAAATTTTTCACTTTAACCACATTAAACTATGTAAATGTAAATACATTTAGGTAGCGTGTATTATATTGTAATTGAAAGGTTTGAGTTTAATTTTACTAGTCATTTACATTACAACTGATGGTATTATATTTAGTGATATATGGGAATTATGAATAACATTCATACAAAAAACATTACTTAGGATCCTGTACAGTGTCATATAGGAAGAGGTCAATGGGGGGGGGGGCACCATGAGTTACCGTACCAGGTGATCCCAACCCTAATGATGCCACTCAGTGGTGTCCCCATCCCAGTTTCACCCAGTGTGTGTGTGCTGCTGACAGGGGGTTACTGGTCTGGCGGGGGGGGGGGGGGAGGACTAAAAGATCATTTGCCTGTCTCCTTCTCTACTGCCATGGCCTCCTCAAAGGAAATAGGAGAAGTCTATGAAAGTTCATGCTATCAATTTCTTTCTTTTTAGTCTCAAAGGTGCTACAAGATCCCTTTGCGTACTTAGTGAAAGAGTCAAAGGTGGCCTTGAAGAAGACATTATTCGTTGAGCTTCAGACTCCTCCCCCCTCCACAGGCCATCATCTGGAGGCTAAAGAAGGCATCTATAATATGCCATCTGAGATAAATAATGGCAGCCTACTTTGCATGATTATTGTGAGGATTATTGACGTACTGCACTGAAATGAGGTTTCAGTGTCATATCTTCATTCTGTGTCATATCTTCGTCACTTTAAAGTTTGTTGAGGGCAGAGGTCTTTTTGGCTGAAGAGTGGGATATTAAAAGGCTTTGAATAAATAAATCAGGTATTTGGTTGTTAGATTTGTGGTTTTCTTTCTCTTAAAACACACATAATCCCAAAACATTAAAAGTATAAAAGGCAGGAAGAGTGGGAACCAGGCCATTATACATTTGAATTTCCACTAGTAAATTAAAGACAAGAGGATTTTATACTCTCCAACTTTCCTGATTTGGCATGGACAATCCCACTTAATCCTCTGTTCTCCCACTTTTCCAGCTGCTTTTAAAATGCCCTGGTTTCTTTTCCCTCCTCTCACTTTCCTTCTTTGTCCTCAGCCTACTTCTATTGCTGCAAACAAAGTTCAAAGTGCAAAGTAGTTTGCATTCAATAAACTCAGGAGCAGGGAGAGGAGAGGTAGTGGCAAATTGCTGCAGCCTCTCCTACCTTGTCTTGTCTTCCTCATTGGTAACATTTGCCTTCTTGACCACACTTGGATGCTACTTGAGCACAGTGAAATGCTGGAGGATATGGGATTTATTCTGAGAATTTCCATAAACCTGAACATGTTTATTTGTAATCTCTTAGGCCCTTATCACATGGGGTCTGAAGCAGAGCTAATCCAAAGGGCATCCACAGCTAATACATATTATTCCCCCGTGTTTACACATGACGCTGCCCCAGAACACGGAGCTAATCCGTATTGTTCCCCCGTGTCTACACACGACGCTGCCCCAGAACACGGAGCTAATCCGTATTGTTCCCCGTGTCTACACACGACGCTGCCCCAGAACTCGCCAGAATACGGAGCTAATCCGTAAGGAGTAGGGAGATTTTGACATTCGGTTTGTAGAGGATGTACCTAGGGAGCCTTCGCATTCATTGCGAATTGGTGGGCAAGGCGAATTGGTGGGCAGGGCGAAAATCCCAGCGAGGGGAAGCGATTGCCTTGGCAAAAGGCAAACCGGATTGGAAAGAAGAGGAGGAGAGGAAGAGGGAAGAGGGAAGAGGGAGGCGATCTCTCTCTCTCCATGGGCTGCCTTCCCTTCTCCAGTCCTCCAGCCCTCCTCCTCCTCCCCGGTTCCCATGGCTGCCTTTCCTCCCGGCTTTTTGTGACGGGAGAGAAGGGAGCCTTGGTATTAATTGCGAAATGGCCAAAAGGGCGATTTCGCTACGGAACCGAATTTATTTCTACTTCTGTTTTTCTTCGCTTTTTCTTTGCTTCATGGCCAGCGTTTGATAAGGTCCTTATAGTGATTTTCAAAGAAATAGCTGTGTTAGTCTATTTCAGCATAAAATCGAAAGGGAGCAGGAATGCAGTGAACAAGCAGAAGCCTCCTCCTCTTTCTCCTCCTCTTGTTCATTTCTATCCTGGTTTTCTCCCAATAATGGGACCCGTGGCAATTTACAAATTATTAGAATCAGTACAGATTAAAAACATTAAAAATCAGTAATGTGTGTGTGTTACTTTAAAACTATATATTGGGTTAAAACTGTTTGAAATTCAATTAAAATACAATATTGTAAAAATCAATGAAACAACACAATATAGTATGAGAGGCTAGGAAAGTTTTTTACTTGCCAGCAGAAAGAGAGCAAAGGAGTCATCCTAGCCTCTCTAGGGAGGGTGTTCCAAGGTCTGGGACCAGCCACCGAAAAGGCTCTTTTCCTAGTTTCTACCATACAAACTTGGCAAGGCAGTGAGACAAAGAGAAATGCCTCTCCTGGAGACCTTAGCGCTTGAGCAGGCTTATAGAGAGCGATGTGGTCCTTCAAATAGCCTGGACCCAAGCGATTAAATCAGTTTGTCTCAAAGGTGCTACTAGATTCCTTCATACCCCAGTCCTTTTCCATTTTATTTTTAATCCCTGCCCATGACAGAACACTACAAGTCTCCAATATATTCATTCCCTCCAGCCTCACATAGCTTCAGTGGCATCAGTGGCATCCCTAGGCAATGCGGGGGATAGGGGCTGCTCCGGGTGATACCTCAGAAGAGGGTTTACACCACGTCAACCACTTCTCCTGTAAAGACAGAGATACAGTCTTTAGGTCTGGGCATTCCCTGGGGTACAGTTGGCTTAACTCAGTCAAGAAAGGACAGCCCTACATCTTCAAGCCCTAAGAACAGTTGTTAATAACAATATCTTTTTGAAGTCTCCCGTTCATAGAGTCATCATATGCCAAAGCCAATGTACAGCAACATAATCTGAAAGTTAGCACACTACATCTTCATAATTGAATATGATGGGCACTTGTCATTCAATGTTTGCATCATACACTCATGGACTTCCTTTGAAGTTTTCTTCTTCAGGAATAGGAACTTCATGACAGCCAGGAGTTCAGCACTTGAAAATTCCAAATTTTTTCATTTACATGGTTCTGTTGATTATCTGGGGGAAAAAATAATAATCCAGAAATTAGAGCTATGATCCTGCAAATTGGCAGCTTACAATACAAAGGAACACTCTTTCAAGCTACAGTGACAGATTTTGGGAAGTGGGTTGGGCTGAGAACTTTTCAGCACCCCTTCATAGATAGCTTCATAAAGGTTTAGACTTATAGCTAGAGGGAATTGACTGTTCCCACTCAATAGAGTCTGATGACTCAGATATCAATCGGGTAGGGAATTTGCACCAGATTTTAGTCTGAACTTTAAAGGAGATATCTAAGATGCTGAACCCATTTTGGGGATAGGGTTCCATGCCTTGCACAACTGATTTAACATCTGGCCAAAATTCTGGAGTAGATGCACAGCTCCACTGACTTCTGAGCATCCAGCTGGCATTGGCTCTGCTTACATGGAGACCACCAGCCATCACCTGTGGCTTGGGAGAAGAGTTTGGAAAACCATCTTCTATAGTGAGCATGACCAACCTGCTATCTGAAGCATTCTGGGAGATAGTCTAAAATGTTCGTCACTTGTGAGGAGAAGCAAAGGAGATGCCAGGGAATAGCTACACGGAGGAACAAAATTAGAATTCTAGGGGCCTCTGGGAAATTTTCCTTCTATACCCAAATATCTAATGTTGCAATTATTTAAAACTTCAGCTAAGCATTTAGAAACACAGGGGGGCATAAAAAAAAGACAAATCAGGCAGGCAAAATGACCAAGGGAATGCAACACACAGTAAATACAAGAGTTTTAGATGGGAATATTTTTCAATGTTTCACTCTCTGCAATGCCAAGAATTTGAAGACTTATTTAGAGGCACAGTGTTCTCCCTACCTCTCCCAGTAGCTACATCCCCGAAGAGATGGAAACAAATCAAATGCACATTTATTTGTCCAGGCGCATGCCTTGAAATGCATCTACACTAGATCTACGCACTTGTACCAGATACATCTCTTCTTTTCCATTCCTATTCACATTCAGATATTTGTCTTCAGATTGGGATGAGAGATTTATGACCTAAAGCACTTTTATACATGCATACTAACAATTCAAAAGAGGAGTGTCCAGCATCCTCCCCCAAAGGCAGGAAAACATTGACAGCAAAACAACAAACATAGCAGGTGCGGGGACCAGAAAGCTGTGGAACTGAACTTGGAAGATAGGGACAACTGGAATATATATATGTGATGCTGTGACTCAGTGTGAAGCAGCTTCTTATGTGCCCTTTTTCACACATTATCATTTCGAATGAGGATGGTGTTAAGATCCCAAATGGGACACCCACTCTTTTGCACAGTAAATACCATGTGCTTATAGGACCTGCAAGTATATGTGTACTTTTAGGTCTTGAGTACATTGCAGGAAGCCATGGTGCAACACGGTTAAAGAGAGAAATGTAACTTTCTGGGTTTGTCATTGTCAATCATTTCCATTATTAGCCCAGCTTCTTGGGTTCTCATTCAGCAAAGAGCATGCAGAGCAGCCTAGCAGCATGGGCACACGCAAAGGAGGAGGAAGGGGGAAGAGCTGAAATCCTGACAGTTTGCTGATTGATTGGGATGGGTGGGATGGAGATGGATGGCCTCAGTCCAACCCACTCCTCTTTCTTCTGGTTTTCAAGCCTTTTTAAAATGGGTTACACTATGCTTGTTCAGCTCTTGTTGGCAGTGGTGTCACTACCTATGGTGTGGAGGGCTATTAGTGGGGTGGGGTGGGGTGGCAGTGGCCTGCCCTACACACTTCCCAGTTGCCCAGCCCACCACCAGACCTGACCCTGGAAGGGTTGCCGAATGGCAGCGGACTCCCTTCCCTCCCCTCCCCAGCTGCTGTGTTGCCCTGACCAGGCAAGTGGGGCAGTGGGAAAGGGCAGAAGAGGTGTGTTTGCCCCTGGAGAAACTAAGAAGGGTGTGTGCTTGCCCATCTAGTCCCGAAGGAGGAGGAAGGCCCAACTAGGTGTCATTCCTGCTCTGGGGTGTCACCCAGTGCTGTTTGTACTCCTCACACCCCCTCAGAGACACCATGGCCTGTTGGCTGTGGGATTCTGGTGACTGTAGTACTAAGACAGCTTTCCCAAGCCTTGGGCAACTGTGAATGGACTCATAGCTACATAAGAGTGGAGTCACAGGCCTGAATCCTATTGTTAGTCCCAACTGCTGTTCATTGATGATAACCTTATGACACCCTGTTATTAATGGATCTGCTCAGGTCTTGCAGACTTAGGGTTGCAGTTTCCCAGGTTGAGTCTATCCTCTTCTCCTACTTCAGTCGTCCTCTTCTCCTACTGCCTTCCACTTTACTGACCATTATCATCATTTCTAATGAGTCGTGGTGTCTTGAGATATGCCCAAACTATGATGGGCCTCAATTTAATCATGTTGGCTTCTAAGGAGAGTTCAGGCTTGATCTGCTCATGAACCCACCTGTCTTTTTGGAAGTCCATGGTGTTCATACCTCTCTCATCCAGTTTATTGTTAGTTGCTTTCGGGTCGTTCTTGATTCATGGCTACCTTGTGAATGAGACATCTCCTAGCCCCCCTATCCTCTACTTCCCTGCTCAGATCCTGCAAGCTCAGGCCCATGGTCTCCCTGATTGAAGGCCTAAGCAGACTGCCAGAAATAGTGCACATTAAATTGAGGCACTGCCCTGGCTCAGTGCTAGGGAATCATGGGAACTGTAATTTATTGTGGCACCAGTGCCTCAATTTAATGTGCACTATTTCTGGCAGTCTGCTTAGGCCCTGAGTCTATCCATCTGACATGCGAGTTTCCTCTCTTTCTATTTCCCTCTACCTTCCCCAGCATTATTGTCTTTTCTAATGAGTTGTATCTTCTCATGGTGTGGCTGAAGTATGACAGCCTCAGTTTAGTCATCTTGGCTTCCAGGGAAAATTCTGGCTTGATCTGTTCTATGATCAATATTTTTCTTTTTAGCTGTCCATGATATCCTCAGCTGTCCATGGTATCTCATCCAGTGCCACATTTCAGATGGGTTGATTTTCTTCCTGTCAGCTTTCTTCACTGTCCAGCTTTCACAACCATATATAGAAATGAGAAATAGTGTGGCCTGAATGATCCTGACTTATCTTTATCATTATAAGACTTGAGGATCTTATCTAGTTCCTTAGTGGCTGCCCTTCCAAGACTTACTGATTTCTTTGACTACAGATTCCATTTTGATTTATGACTGAGCCAAGCTATAGAAAACCTTCAACAATTTCATTGTCTTCACCATCTACTTTAAAGTTATGTAAATCATCTGCGGGCATCATGATTGTTTTCTTAATGTTCAGCTGTAACCCTGCCTTAGCACTTTCTTCCTTGACTTTCCTTAGTTGTTCCAAGTCTTTCCTATTTTCTGCTAGTATTATGTTGTCATCTGCATATCTTAAATTGTTGTTATTCTTTTCCCCAATTTTTACACCTCTTTCCTCTGAGTCTAATCCCAACTAGAGTAGATTCAGTGGGATTCACACATCAGTTGATTTGCAATTATTCAATGGGTCTTAATCTGGCAGGCACTAACAAATACCGTAGGATTCAGGCCAGACTCATAGATTTTTACATCCAGAAGTTATTTGACTCAAGCCCCTTGTAAAGAGCAGATACCTTACATTTCCAGCATCCATCCTGGACAGGGAGCCATGGGTGTGCTTTCAAACTGCTTGTCAACTTATGGCAACCCTATGATTTTCATAGGCTTTCCTTAGGCAAGGAATACTGATAACTTCACAAATGGGACTGTTGCAGTGCACTCTACATGGGGCTCCCCTTGAAGACACTGAAAACTGTAGCTGGAGCAACTGGCCTGGATATTGACAGCAGCAGCTAAGACTTAACATATAACACCTGTTCTGAAATCTTTACTCTGACTGTCAACTCTCTCCCAATCCCAATTCAAAGAGTTAGTATTAGTTTGTGTGTGTGTGTGCCTTTAGGTTACCTGTTGACTTATGGGACCCCATGGATTTCAGCGGATTTTCTTAGGCAAGGAATACTCAGAGATGGTTTTACCAGTTCCTTCTTTGTGGGTTTTTTAAACAAAGGCTGGATGGCCATCTGTCATATCTCTGCATCTCAGGGGGTTGGACTTGATGGCCCTTGAAACCTCTTCTAACTCTATGATACTGTGATTCTATGAAATATAGCCTACAGCACTTGGTATTAATTGGTGGTCTCCCATCCATGTCTTAACCAGAGTCTATCCTGCTGAGCTTTTGATAGTTTCAGCTGACAGCTTAGCTTCAGACAGGATCTGGTGCCTCTAGGATGTTTAGGTGGATAGGCTGTACTTAAATAAATAGATCCAGTGAAGAAGAGACCCTCTCACCACTTCAGAAGGATTCGGTTCCACTGTCCAGGCGTTCTTATTTAGGGATGTTTCTCCCAATTTTTAGTCTCAAAGCCAACCTCCATTGGGCTTAGGTCTATTCTCTGAAGAATTGAGAACATGCCTGCTCCATCTTCGACATGACAGCCTTTCAAATACTTGAAGACAGCTGTCATGTCTCCCTTAAATCTTCTTTCATCCAGGCTAAAGAGATCCTTCTGGTTTGGTTTTGTTTTTTCTCTCTTCAGCATGTTTCATAGGACTTGGTTTCAACTTTCTAGTCTCTTCTCTAGGTTCATTGTCCTCCCCTTTATGTACTATAGCAGAGCTTGGAAAGACACTTTTTTGGACAGCAACTCCCAGGTTCCAACCTGTCAGAAATAGACCCAGTACTACACACGTGGTGTGCAGCCAACTTAAAATAACACGGAATTGTTGCTTCTTTTGACAGAGACATGATGCTTTTTTGTTAATGCAGCCTAAGATGGTATTAGCTTTTTTCACAGCTGCATCACCTTGCTGGCTCATAGTCAGCTTGTTATCAATAAGCACATTTTCTTTAGATGCATTGCAGCTGACTCGGACCTCACCCCATCCTATAAATGTGCTTTTCCATTTTTTCCATTTAAATATGGGACTTTACTTATGTTGAGCCTAACTTTCATCCAAATGTATCTTTGATCCCACCATAAGCATGCTTGACAGGTCAAAAGAGAGAAGGTACCCACCAGGATATTGGGCTCTGTTGGTGTTGTTGTTAGCTGCTATCGAGTTGGTTCCAACTCATAGTGACCCTGTGGATGAGACATCTCCAAGAATCCCCCGTCTTCCACTGCCTTGCCTAGATCCTGCAAGCCCTCCCCCATAACCCCCCTGAGTGAGCATGTACATTTCTATACCGCTTATCTATCCATCTGGTTTGTGGTCTTCCTCTTTTTCTTGTATCCTCTAACTTTCCTAGCATTATTGTTTTTTCTAGTTATCAGTGCCTTCTCATTATGTGGCCAAAGCACGATAGTCTAAACTTGGTTGTTTTTGCTTCCAAGGAGAGCCTTGGTCTGATCTGTTCAAGAACCCATTTGTTTGTTTTCTTGGCTGTCCATGGTATCCTAAGTACTCTTCTCCAGCACCACATTTCAAATGAGTTGATTTTCTTTCTGTCCGCTTCCTTCACTGTTCAGCTCTCACATCCGTACATGGTAATTGGGAATACAATGGCCTGAACAATTCTGACTTTAGTGCTCAGTTGTATGTCTTTGCTCTTCAGTATCTTTTCCAGTTCTTTCATAGCCGCCCTTCCCATTCCCAGTCTTCTTCTTATTTCTTGACTGCAGTCTCCATTCTGGTCAATGTTTGATCCTACATATGGGAATTCTTTAACTATTTCAATTTCCTCATTGTCTAGAGTGAATTTGTGCATTTCTTCTGTGGTCATTATTTTTGTTTTCTTTATGTTCAACATCAGACCTGCCTTTGCACTTTCATCTTTGACCTTCCTTATTAACTGTTCCAATTCTTAAATGTCTTCTGCTAATATTATAGTGTCTTCTGCATATCTTAGGTTGTTAATGTTGCTTCGTCCTATCTTGACTCTTCCTTTTTCTGGTTCTAAGTCTGCTTTTCTTATTATGTTTTCAGCATATAAGTTAAACATGTAGGGTGATAGGATGCAGCCTTGTCTAAACCCTTTGCCTATTGGGAACCACTCTGTTCCCCCCAAATTTTGTTCTGACGGTGGCCTCTTGTCCTTGATACAGATTCCTCATCAGGACTATCAGATATAGTGCCCCCCCATGTCTTTGAGTACATTCCATAGGTTTTTTTTTTGGTGCATTCCATAGTTTTTCATGATCTATACCAGGGGTTGGCAACCTACGGCCCGCGGGCTGCACCCGGCACGCCGAGGCCTACCGACTGGCCCCTGCTCCTGCCACCACCTTCACCACCTCTGCCTTTCGCGGCCGCAGGGGTTCTCTGGGGAGCCATTTTGTGTTACAAAATGGCACCCAGAGTCTCGCGCGACCTTTCCCATCCTGCCCTGCAATGGGAAAGGTCGCGTGAGACTCCGAGGCCCGGCGCAGTCAAGGGAGCCCTCCTGGGGGACCCCCGTGGCCATGCTGGGCCTCTCCAAAGCTCGGTGCTGTTGAGGGAGCCCTCCTGGGGGACCCCCGTAGCTGCCAAAATGGTGCCCCGTTGTCATGTGCATATGACGCAGGGCACCATTTTGGTTTCCAAAATTGCGCCCCCACACGTGGATGCATGCGCATGACGGTGGGAGTCGTGCGCATGCACGCACACAGGGAAGCGCGTGCGCTGGCCCCCAGCGCCATTCCCCCTCCCCCGGCCCACTGGCAAAAAAGGTTGCCGACCCCTGATCTATACAATGAAATGCTTTGCTGTAGTCTATGAAACACATGCTGATTCTTTTTTGGAATTCTTTGGTGCACTCCATTAGCCATCATATGGTTGCAATGTGGTCCCTAGTGCCCTTCCTTTTCTGAATCCTACTTGCTCCTCTGGAATTTCTCTCTCCATGTATGGTTGGAGTCTATGCTGCAGAATTTTGAGTATTATTTTGCTTGCATGTGAGATTAGTGCTATTGTCCTATAGTTGCTACAGTCTTTTGTATCTCCTTTGTTGTGGATTGGTATGTATATTGAGTGTTTCCTGTCTTTGGCCACCACCCCGATTGACCTCAAAGGGGCGGGATATAAATAAATATTTTTATTTATTATTATTTGTTTTCCACATTTGTTGGCATATTTCAGTTAGCACTAAAGTTGCATCTAACTGTAGGCACTGTAGCAGTTCAATTGGGATATCATCTGTTACTGGTGATTTATTTTCCCACATTTCCTTTATTGCAGATTCTACTTCAATTCTTAGAATTTGGGTTTCATCTTCCTATGGCTCCTCATTCCAAATATCACTCATTCCCTCACCTCTTTTGTATAACTCTTCTGTGTATTGCCTCCAGCATCTTTTTATTTATTCTTGTTCCTGTATAATGTCCCTTTTTTCTGCATAAAGCATCCCTGCCCTTGGTTTGAACTTGGCCTTAATTTCTTGGATATTTTGATAGAGGTCTCTCGTTCTTCCCTTTTTGTTGTTGTCTTCTATTTCTCTGCATTGATCATTGTAGTATTTCTCCTTATCCCTGCGTGTCAGACGTTGGACAGTTATGTTCATACTTTTGGCTTTGTTCCTATCTTCCTTTGCTTTTGCTTTTCTTCTTTCTTTTATTGCATGAAGTGTTTCATCTGTCATCCATTGTTTCTTATCTTTCTTTTTAGCCACTGTTAGTGTTTTCTTGCATTTGTCCTTACTTATGCCTTTGACTTCTGTCCACAGTTCTTCAGGTTCCTGGCTGATTATACTCAATAGTTCAAATCTGTTTCTTACATTGTACTTGAATTCATCTGAAATGTTATTCAGGTCATATTTTGGTATAATGATGGTTTTTGCTTTCTTCTTCCGTTTAACTCTGATTTTTGTTATGAACAGTTTGTGGTCTGTGCCACAATCACTCCTGGTTTGGTTTTGGCCACCAGGATAGAATTTTTCCATCTTCTAGTTCCAATTATGTAGTCTATCTGGTTCTTGTGTTTACCATCTGATGATGTCCAAGTGTATAGTCTCTTGTCTGGTTGTATGAAGCAGGTATTTGCAATGAATAGATTATTGGCCTCACAGAATTCTGTCAGACACTCTCCTGATCAGGGGCTCTGTGGCACCTCTAAAATTATGATTACACTGATTTTCATCTAATTTGATAAAGTAATGTACCATTCTGTCCTAGTACAGTTTGGGGGAGATCAAAAGAAAATTGGATCAAAAAGATGCTTTGTTTTAAATTAATAATGCAGATTACATTCTCTTATAGCCTTCTCCCATTCCCCTTCAGCTTAGATGTAATCCTCACAGTGGAGGACTTTTCAAGGGTAGTCTTTTTCAGCAGCAGAATTTTGTTGTGAGCTGTCCCTGTGGTAATGCAAAGTATTAGGAAGGAATGGACAATTTGGGGCCATTAGCTTTACAAAAGACTTGTTCCTGATGGAGATGGAAAATTGCTAAGACTGTTCTGTTGATTTAGATCAAGTCAGCTACCTATAGGCATGGACTCTCTCTGGAAAGTGTAGCTATGGGACTGTTGTGATGGATGTCAACACTTCAACATTTATCACTACACCAGAGAAATTAATGTTTCACACATGAGTCTACACAAAGTATTCGTGAGGTAGGTCATGATGGATTTCCTTTGAACAGATGGAAAACTGAGAGACAGTGAATCTGAGCTGGATGTCCACACTTAGCGTGGGACAGGTGCCAAATTTGATTCTCACTTCTGCAGTATTTCTTTGAACTGTCTTTGCAATGCATTTACCTTTCAGTATGTGTTTCCCTCACAAAAAAGGATTTGTTCCTCTTCTTGCCTAATGGAATAGGATGTGCAAAGCTCTCATGAGGGTGAGACCAGTTGCATGAGCATTGAAAACCATTTTGATTACTTGTTTGAATTTTATTTTGGACCAAGATTAGCTGGCATGCTTTTAAGTTCCATCATGCAAGCTTTGACATTGTTTACAGGTGCAGGTTTTCTTTCTTTCTTGTGTGCTCGAGGTGGCCGACTGGAATGAACAAATAAAAACAAACTAGCAGGAAAAAGATGGTGTGTCATTATGAGGAAATCATAATATTGTACATTACCTGGAAATTGTCTTCTTTTCAGTGGAAATGTGTTTAAATTGAATTTTTAAAGTATGCACACATTTCTGCAACAGAATGTCACTGAGTGTTTTTCAGGTGGAAGAATATAATGAGTTATTCATCACACCATGCACTCCTCTCTGGAAGAACAGAGTATCTTCTTTAGAGAGAATGGCAGAATGTAGGGAAAACTGCCAAGAAACCAAGAGTAGGAAACTTTCTTTTTTTCTTTTTTCTTTTTCAGGCGAGAGAGCCACAAAAAGCTTTAAAAGTGTACTTTTTGAACTCCAGTTCCCCATGTAGATATGACTGCGGGATTCTGGGAGTTGTAGTTAAGAAATCAATGTTTTAAAACTCTGCATAGTCACATTAGTCTGTGAGAGGAATCATAGCAAAGAGCAATTTGTGGCACCTTAATGATGAACACGTTTATTATGGCGGAAGGTATCACAGCCCAGAATCTATGTGACCTTGGCTGTGCTGGCTAAGGACAATACAAGGTATAATTCAATGTATATGGAATTACTGGCTTGGGGAAGGCGACCGTAATAAATGTGCAATCCTCACTCCTCTTGACAACTGCTGGCAGAGAAGATCTTCACCCAGGAGGGGCAAGGCCTGTTTCAAATCTCCCTAGCAAGCTAGCAGAAAGACCTGTGTCTGACTTTATTACCAGTGATGATGGAGTGCCATTGGATGTAGGACTGAGCAGCATTTCACTCGGAGATTTCTTTAACTAGGAACCTTGGGCAAGTCGCATGCTCTCAGTCTCAGGGAAGGCAATGGCAAACCTCCTCTGAATATGAAGTAGAGGCTTTCATGGCCGGCATTCATAGTTTTTTGTGGGTTTTTTGGGCTGTGTGGCCATGTTCTAGAAGAGTTTCTTTCTGACGTTTCGTCAGCATCTGTCAGATGCTGGCGAAACGTCAGAAAGAAACTCTTCTAGAACATGGCCACACAGCCCAAAACCCCCACAAAAAACTCCTCTGAATAAATCTTGCCAAGAAAACCTTTAGGGCCACCATACATCAGAAATGACTTGAAGGCCCACAACGACAACAACAACTACAATGTATAGTGTGACAGTTAGTGCTGGGCCTTGGTTTCTCTCCACTAAGACAGGTGATTTTGGGCCAGACGTCCTCTAACAGCCTGGCCTACCTCACAAGGTGCTTGTGAGCAAAGGTGGAGAAGAGGAGAATCATGTCCGCCACCTTGAGTTCGTGATAGGAAAAGCAGGTTATAAATGCAAGAAGAAATAAAAAATGAAAAATTATTTGTAAAGATTTTATGTGCTGTTTTCACTTTTGAAAAGCAGATATCCTCATGCAGCTCACAGTACAACAGTACAACTCCACCGCTTCAAAGCCCCAAACTATTTGGAGCCAGGCTATCTGAAGGGCCACATGAATCTGTATGAACCTACGCAAAGTTTGTGCTCAGAGTCTGAGGCCCTGCTCCTTTGTCCTTTGATTATATTTTTTTAGGCTGGTAAGTATTATAGAATCATAGAATCATAGAGTTGGAAGAGACCACAAGGACCATCCAGTCCAACCCCCTGCCATGCAGGAACTCAAAATCAAATTATGGAGTGGCCTTTTCAGTGATGGCTTCACATTTCTAAAATCTATATAGACCCTTCTTTGAGGCACTGTGGACACATACCCTTCAACATTTCACAGATGAAAACTAGGACACCTGTGGCGAATTAACATCAGTGTGGTCAAAATGTCAAAAAGATTTTTAATGAGGAGCAACATATGAGCTAGCAGATCCTGCAGTAATTTGCTTTTGCCTGAAACTACTGAGAAGGGCAAGATTCTGCCTTTGTCCTCGCCCGACTTTTGAAAACTGAGTGCAAACTACTTATGCACTTTGAATTGAATTTGCAGCAACTAAAGTAAGCTGGGAGTAAGCCTGTAAAGTAAGCCTGGAAGCCAGCATGGGGTAGTGGTTTGGGTGTTGGACTATGACTCTGGAGTTCAGGGTTTGAATCCTGTCTTGGCCATGGAGCCCACTGGGTGACCTTGGTCAAGTCACACTCTCTCAGAAGATGGCAGTGGCTAATCTGCTCTGAAGAAACCTGCCAAGAAAATCCAGCAATTAAAATCTTTTGGAAAAGACTCCACAAGCTATATGTAAACTACTTAATGTAACATATAATCTAATTCCAGAGATAGACCTACTTAATATGGTTAATAATGTAAGATAGGAACAAACATTGGAAAATGATACTGTATGTGGTTTCAATAGCAAGAATTCTCATAACCCAAAAATGGAAATTGACAGAAACGCCTACTATGGAAGATTGGTTGATCAAGATGATAGAAGCTAAAGATATGAATAAACTGACATTAGCAATAGATGGAATTGGTAATGATGGAATAGAATGGGATTTTCTTATAGAACACTGTAAACAAAAATGGAACTGTTAAGAAGGATATAATTTCTGAAATATGAATAAATGGTAATGTAACAACTTCTAAGGCAAAAACCTAAAGAAGGAAGACAAAAATAAAAATGAAGTGATGCAAACAGTAAAATAAAATGAAGTGTTAGATCAGGGGTAGGCAACCTTTCCCCTTTAAGGGCCGAGGGACTTCAGCTCCCAGAAGCCTCAGCCCTGTTGGCCAATAGTCCCATGTTGGCCAATAGCTCCTGGGATTCTGGGAGATGAAGTCCCTCGGCCCTTAAAGGGGAAATGTTGCCTACCCCTGTGTTAGATCAAAAGAAAAAAAAGACAAATCACACTGGGTGAATTAGACTATAAGAAGGACAGACAAAATTAGTATACAAACAGATCACAGATATAATGTTGAGGGATATTGGGAGGCAGAGGATTAAAACAAATTTCTATAATATGTACTGTGATGTCCAGCCTGGACTGTTTAAATTCTCCCCTGCATTTTCCTTCATTTTCAGTTTAGTTTGAGCATAGGAATGTTCCACTGTATTAGTTTGTGGGAGGAGCTGTAGGAATCCCCTGCATTTTTCTAGTTTTTGGTTTGCCCCTTCCCAGCAAGCTCTGCTTTAGCTTGGGTTTTTTAGTTTCTTAGGCAGGCTTGGCTTGATCTGTTTGGTGGCAACAGGCTCAGGCAGAGGGAAAGGGCATTTCTTACACCATTTAGCCAGCTTACACCTGCAGCCAAATTATTTACCATATAGCCCACTTATTTACCACATTAGCCAATTTAGTTACCTGTAGCAGTTAATTCCAATAAACATCAACATCAAAGAAAACAAGAGCACCAGAAGCTGAAAGACCCTGCACCAGCTTCATTGAGAAGGAGATCAGTCCAGGAACAAACCCAAAGAGATGACAACACTGAAGATCTTTAAACCTGAACTGTAAAGTACCTTTTATTTTAAGCCTTTTAGAGCTTGGGAGGAGAAACCCTTTTCTTTTGTTTTTCTTTAATAAATTGCCCTCTTTTTGGACTTTACACTCAGCTTTGGAGCCTTTTTGGGTTAGAGATTGATCTCACCAGGGTACTGGCGTTGCACACCCATATTTGCCACCACCTTTAGTTGGGTGTGTCTTCACATGTACAAATGTATTACTATGTAATGATTTTTTCTTTGCTTATCATCTTTTAATTAAAAAAATAAAGATTAACAAAAGGAAAACTGCTAAGAAAACCACATGATATGACTTGAAGGCACTTGAAGGCACACAACAACAAAGTAAGCTGAAGACAAAGAGGAAAAGTGGGAAGAGGAGACAGAAAATGGGACATTTTTAAAGCAGTTGAAAAATTGGGAAGGCAAAGGATTACCCAGGTCTGCCCTTGCAAAATTGGGGCATATGGAGGGCATATGGATGTAGGTCAACACTTTGATTCAAGATTGGGCATCATGTGGCTTTTTGGGCATTGTTGAACAGTAACTACCAACATTTCTTGCCATTGGCTATGCTGGATAGGGCTTCTGGGAGCTGTTGTTCCGGAAGACCTAGAGGGCTGTGCAGTTCCCCCACTCTGGAGTAAAAGAGTACCATAGCATACAGTATTTGTACACCATAAATACATACTGCATGCAGTTGCCACCATTTTGCAGCGGCAGCACATTAGGAGGCTGGCTGTGGAGACATTTATTTCTGGTGTCCCCTTCCCACAGGCTAACTAACTTCAACCAGATGATGATGTCCATCTCCAGCCATATTTGTGCCTCTTTTCCCTTCATTTGCTGGGGTTCAAAGAGAAATCATGGCTTTGGAAAATTACCTCCCCCCAGAATAAACTCTCTCATTCTGATCCAATGCCACGTTTTAATGAATATTTTCTATGCTGCTGTTGCTAATGTTGATGCTGTTCTATCATAATTGTTCATTTCCTCTCTTAATAATCTGGAATTTTAGTACATTACTACTACCTATTGATCGTATTGTGAGATGGTTTTTGCAAGTAGATACCTTGAAAGGCAGATTAAAAGCCAACTTGATAATTAATATAAAGAAACAAACCAATAAATACTCAAGGCAGATCCCATTGAGATCAGCAAGACTTAACTTTTAGAAAATTGGGCATGGAATTGCAATCTAAAATAGAAAATGCAGTGATATAAAATTTAAACACAAGGAAACGAGGAACTGGATAAAACTCTCAAAGTGCAATCAAAAGGGGAGAAAACCAAACTGAAAGGAACACTTAAAAAATAACAGCTCAATTAAAGCTTAAAAGAAAAGGGGGACACCAGATAAGAGAAGAGTTGCACAACCTGACGCCATCTCTTTTAAGCATCTGGTGGGCAGCCAAAACAATGCTCTTTTGCATGGCTTCATTGCTTGACATTGCTGTTTTAAATGCTTTAAAACTGGTTTCTAGATTGTCTAGACTGCTTTTAGGAATTTTAAATAATGTTTTTTTTAAATGCTTTAAACCTTTGTACTGTTTTAATTGGTTTTATTTGTTAATTGCCTCAGGAGCCCTTGTGGGCTGGGAGGCGATACAGAAATACTTTAAATGAAAAAAGTTAAATAATGAGGCCCTGTTTCATCCCAGATGTGCCTCTGTTGAGTCTGCTACTGAATACAGCTGAAGGGCAGGAAGAATCATGTGGAAGAAAAGAGCCCTTCAGATAATAGGACTTGGGCAAGTTGCTTTTTTTTTTTTTACGATAGTTTCCAGAGTCTTCCAGCCAGTATGGCCACTGGAATGATACACTCCAGTAAGTTACTCTTCCAAATTCTGCAAATATCCTGCACCAGAGTATTTGGGGAAAACCCTGATAATTCAGGGCAGAGCAAGGATTGGAACCCTTCTCACTATGTTTTGTATTAGATATGCTTCACACAAGAAAGATCTGCTGCATGGGTCATTGAACAAGAATCCTGCAGGTTGATTGACATAAGAGGCAGAGGCTGCATCTGCACTGCAAAATTAATGCAGTTTGACACCGCTTTAACTCCCGTGGGATTCTGGGATTTGTAGTTTTGTAAGTTATTTAGGCTTCTCTGTCGGAGGACTCTGGTGCCAAAACAAATGACAATTTCCATGATTCCATAGCATAGAGCCATGACAGTAAAGTGGTGTCAAATTGCATTAGTTCTGCAGTATGGCAGCAGCCTAAGAAGAGTCATGTTGGATCTGTCCAAGGTCCTGTATCTAGTCTGACATTCTGTTTCCTTAACTTAAGTGGTCAACCAGATGTGTCTAGGAAGCCCAACCGCAGGACACAGGGACATTAGCATCCTTCATCTTGAGTTCCCCAGCACTTGGTAGATCCTTCCTTCATGAACTGTGACAACATGAAAGAAATCCTGTAGCATCATTGAGACTCACTGAAAAAAAGAAAGCCAAAAAAAATTATGCTGAAAAAAAATGTTACTTTCAAAGGTGGTACAGGATTCCTTTGTACCTCTTTATGCTTCAACAAACTAATATTTTTGGGTCTTGGAATACCATGACAATTGAGCACCCACATATTTTGGTATCCATGGGGGAGGGGGCTCCTGGAATCAAAACCCAGCAGATATGAAGGGCCCACTATAATACTACTGACTTCTTGCATACCAATATGCAGGATTCCTAAAACCTCCTTGGGCTAAAAATCTCAGTACCTAGGACTTGTATGACAAAAAAGGCATGGCGGGGGAGGGGAAGTAACCTTGCCAAACACAGCCAATATAACTTTCCCATTGATCACATAAGGCACAACAACAGTTCATGTCCTATTTCCTGTCTAGCCCTGCTTTGTACAGTGGGCCCTTGGGATCCGCTGGGGTTTGGTTCCAGGACCTCCAATGGATACCAAAATCTGTGGATACTCAAGTCCCATTAAATACAATGGCACAGTAAAATGGTGTCCTTTGCATAAAATGGCAAAATCAAGCGTTTGCTTTTTGGAATTTATTTATTATGAAAATATTTTCAATGAAGGGCCGACTATATGAAGGAATTTTGACACAATGGATGTGGCAGAGTATTAACCAATGCCCATTATTGTCCTGTTCCAAGGCTAAGCCAAAGGCCCCTGGGCTAACATGCCAAGGGAGAGCTGCTCAGTGTGAGCAAATGAGCCCCATGTTGTTTCTCCAGCAGGATCAGTGCCACGCCAGCTCCAAGGGCAGCATGTCCGTGTCCCTCCATCTGTTTCCTTGTCCTTGCCTGCCATGTGGGATCAGAGGCTCTGGCTGTTTATTGATCAAAGCACTCCTGCAGCTCAAGATGCTGAATCAGTGGCTCAGCGGGAGCTGCCGGCTGGTGCTTTAACCCATGCTTTGCCCAGAGCCTGCTGTGTACAGCCTTCACGGCATATATCTACAAAAGGGACCAATGTCAGTCTTCTTACCCTTTCTTGCTATGGACAAAGGGGAAAGTGAAGCTGGAAAAAGTCACTTTTTGGAACACAGCTCCCAGAAAACTCTGGCAGTCAGAGGCCCTATCTTCACAGGCCAAATAAAATGGCTTCCCACTACCCTCTTGGTATGGAGACTGTATTTTATCTTGTGAGCTGCCTTGGGTCCTGTTCTGAGAGAAAAGCAGCCTAAAAATGAAATAATAAATAAATAAATAAATAAATAAATGCACAGCCCAAACACTGGTTCTAATACGAACAGACCGGACAATGTTGGGCCCATTCAGCACCTTAATGCAGACTAAGGGCCTTTGCAGACTGCCAGAAATAGTGCAAACTGAGTCCACTTTAACTGCCCTGACTCAGTGCTAGGGAATCATGGGAACTGTAGTTTATTGTGGCACCAGAACTCTCTGACAGAGAAGGCTCAATGTCTTAGAAAAAATACAATTCCCATGATTCCCTAGCACTGAGCCAGGGCAGTTAAAGTGGACTCAATTTGCACTATTTCTAGCAGTCTGCAAAGGCCCTAAAATACACCACCCTTTGCTCTGGATCTTCCTGGAAATGTGTCCCACTGAGCCACCCGGCACGTCCACCGCTGCCACCAGTTGCTCACTCTGAGGCACCCAGCTATGTGACCATCACTGGACACCTTGTTTTGGCCCCAGAGCAACGTGACCCATAGCTGCAACAGACATGCCAGGTGGCTCAGTGGCACACATTTCAAACAGCTGGCCAGAATCAGAACTGGGGGCCAGGTAACAGAGGGAGGTCAAGGCAGCTCCAGGGTGTACCTGGAGTATCTTGGCTGGTGCAGACAAGGACAGAGTCCAAAAAGGTAACTTTACCATGTTCTGGGTGAAGATGTTCCAGTCACTCCACTCCACCCTGAGTCCCAAAGATCCTGGATTCCCTTATTAGAAGGTTGCCTGCAGTGGTTTCCCTTAAGTTCTGGTTTAGGACAAGATCATCTCATTTCAGTTTGAGACTCACTTGTGGTGCTGGTAGTTCTGGAATCTGCTTTCCACTGGAGATGGTGGCCCCTGATTGTAATTAAAAAAAAAGTTCATACTCTAATAAACACTGTTAATCTCACAAGGTACCACAACACTCTGGCACATGTGACAATTGATACAGGGCCTTTTAGAATAAGGCCAGCTCTACTGTTGGGCAGAGTGGGGCAGCCATCACAAGTAGCAGAATTTGCTGTCGCAAAATGGTTAGTTGTTTACTTTGCTATTGTTGTTGTATTTGTAATTTCTGGGGAAGCAGAGGAATGTTTGTGGAATTTGCTGCCTGCTGTGCCAGAATGATTTGATTGATTCTCAGTACTGTTTACCTTGATTTGGGCAACATTTGTTGCTCTACTTCAAACTGTTTTCAGTCATCCCTGTTTTAGAGTGTTCGAGGAACTTCACATCCATTATTTTATTTATTTGTTACATTTATGTCCTGCTCTTCCACAAAAAAAAGCTTAAGGAAATGTGCATGATCATCCTCCCCATTTCAAGCCTTACCATAGCCCAGCCCCAAGGTCACCCAGTGAGTTTCATGGCCAAGTAGGGATTGAACCCAGGATGTGAGAGCTGGACAGTGAAGAATGTGGACAGAAAGAAAATAAACTCGTATGAGATGTGGTGCTGGAGAACATTGCTGAGGATTCCAAGGAGAGCCAAAAAGACAAACAAATGGGTCCTAGAGCAGATCAAGCCTGAACATTCCCTAGAAGCCAAGATGATCAAACTGAGGCTGTTGGACTTTGGCCACATCATGGGAAGGCACAACTCATTAGAAAAGACAATGATGCTAGGAAAGATGGAAGGCAGTAGAAAGATGGGAAGACCACATACCAGGTGGCTATATTCAGTTAGGGAGGTCATGGCCTGGGCCTGCAGGATCTGAGCAGAGGATAGGATAGGAGATCCTTGAGTCGAAGGATCCTGAGTATAATTTTCTCAAAAATGGCTCATTGTCCCACACAATCTGTCCTTGGGCATCAGGTATTACATCCCCAGACAACACCGCTAGGAACATTTTCCTGGCAACATATTTCTCTGGGATTTCATTCTTGGCTTGCCTTTCTTTATAGTACATCTCCCTGATAGTTTCTCCTGGCCTTAAAAGGGAAGCAATTTCTCTCATCCAGGAGTGACTGTCTTTAGATAGGAGGTCCCAAACTATTATAGCTGACTCCAAAATTTTTCTGTCCTCTGGGCTCATACACATTCTGGCAATTTGGGTGAGATCTGGACCTTTTGCACTGGGGCAACAGTTTGATATTTGCATCAGCCATGGCAAAAGGGTTTGTGAATTTAAAGGTCCCAATAGCTGTGCTATGCAGGATGCCTCATTAATAGAAAATGTGGGTTTTGCCTCCAACTTCTGGATTCTGTCTAGTGCATCTTTAAGTGTGGCTGTGAGAATGGAATTTTCTGCCTTAAGGAGATTAATTTGGTTTGCCAAATCTCCAATCTCCCTTTTTATTGGGGGAGAGTCCTTGAGTGTGGGTGCCATTGCCGTAGGCTTGTAATTGGGTTTTATTGGCCCAGTGCGTTTGGGTCGAGCAGGCTTTGGCTGTGCCCTGGGGATCCTAGGCCCTGCTATCTTTCCTGATGTTAAACAGGATCCCGGGCTGTCCTAACCCGAACCCTCCTTCTTTTGGGTTTCCTGGGCAACTATCTCCCTGGTCCTTTTTAACAAGAGATGCACCAGCTCCTCACTGGGGTGGTGGTCTATAGCTTCCCTGGGAACCCCTAGTTTCCGAAGCTCATGCCACAGCTCGTTTCGAGTCTCCTGAGATATCTGCTCTCCTCTCTCCGGGGCTCTCTGGGGGGGTGGCCCTCTGTATTCCCTCCGGAATGACTCAGGCCTCCCGCTCGGTCCGGGATAGTTGGTTCTTGGGTCTTTGGGGGGTTGGTATGAGTGGGGGCCATTATTTCGATATGTTACAGTTTGGATGGGTTCTCCTTCTCTCCCCCCCCCCCCCCTTCGACCTACAGGCTTGGCTGGTTTGGGGCATCCCGTGGTCACAATCTGTTCTGCTTTCAGCACTCGATGCAGTTTGGAGACTTCTAAAATGTGTTCCATGAACTGTTTCCAAGTAATGGTGTGCAGTTGCATGGAAGCAGGACCCAGATAGGTCTTGGCCGATACTTGTAAACCCTTGTATACTTCAGCAATGAAGTCCTTGTTGTCAAATATAGGCTGCCCTTCTGCATCGAGTTCTACCTGCCCAGCTATGATTGCTAGAATTTTCTTTCGAGCTACATAAGCGTCCGGGGATTCGTCCTCGGCTTGTCTCTCTAACTGGAATTTGGTCCGTAGTAAGGTCCCTGGCCACAGAACACTTCCTACTTTGGCCATCCACTCGCTACATTCCACATTAGCGAGGTCTACAGTTAGGGCAGCAGCCTCGAAGGCTCCTATATATGCTGGGTCTATACACATTCGTGCTATTTGTGTCATGTCCTGTCCCTTAGCTCTGGAGTACAGAAGATATGCTTTGGTCATCCATCTGACTCCAGTTTGGGCATCTAGCTTCCCTAAGTAATCTGCGATGGCCTTCAATTCGGACATGGACCAGGTGACATTTTCGACCACTGTTTTAGTTACAGTCCCGTCCTCGTTAGTTTCTTTGGTCTCTACCATGCTGCATGTTTTAACCGGCTTTACTGGGACTGCTGTGTCTGGGGGCTCTAACTGAAGGGACTGAGTTGTTAGGATGTCTCTCCTTCCGCTCTCTTCCCATTGGGGATTGTAGGGCGGCGGGGTTCTGGCCTCTATAGGAAGGGGGCGAATTTCCTCTTCATCCCACTCCACTGCCTCTAGGTTTTGAGGGCTTATAATGGAGACCACGGACTGCTGTAGCCGTAGTTCTTCCCTTAGGGCCTTAATCTGCTTTTCACATTGGGTGTGGTCTGCCTGTTGGTTCCCTGTCCTCTTGCGCTCCAGTACATAGTCCGCGGCTATTTTAGCTTGTTGCGACTTCTCTTCCAGCTCCCTATTGCGTTGTCTGAGCAAGTCTACCTCCATCCTAGCCGCGTCTAACTGTCGCGCTGCCTCTTCCCTAGCCCTGATGTGTAAGGCATTATCAGCTACCTTTCCCTGGATTTCGGCTAATGCCTCCTTCAATGCTTTTTGCAATTGTTCCTTTTCTACGGCCAAATTTTTATATTCCCTAGTGGCTTCATGGGCTAATGTCCATATTCCCCATGACGCCCATCTGTCCTTTTCTGTTTTGGACACTCTCCTTAACCCGGATTTTTTTGTGTGTTGGTTGTAAACTCTGAGCAGGGTTGCAAAGGGGTCCTCGGTCAGAAAGCCCTCAGCCTTCCATGGATTAGGTCCCTTCCCGAGGATCCATTTTTGCAACCTATCCTGGGGCTGCTCAGTCCTAACCAGATTATTGTCATCAGTGTGTGGGTTCATGGTACCTCCTACTGTGGCGGGAGAGATTGCAGTGCCTGAGTCCTCTCCTAGCCAATTTTAATGCCCCTCTCTGTCCAAGAGAAGTGTGGTTCTTGGGATCTCCCTGAGAACTCCACAGAACACCTAAAACCAAAACTCTGGGTCAGGGACGCTGCCCAATTCATGTGAGGGCCCGGCGCTGCTGCAGCAAGCGACTTAGGGGTGATCCTCCGTTTAGACCCGGTCAGAAGTCAGTTCGGCCCCTCCTCACGTTCACTGGGGAGTTTGGATGCTGTAGCTCCACTCTGGCGTGGCCTGGCTAACAACCCCGAACTTTGGCCCCCAGCTAGACTTCTGCCTGAGTTTTTCCTTTCTGGGACCTCTCTGAGGCTCCCACCAATGGCACTCCTTGGAGCTGCCTTCCCCTCCTCTTGACCCCGGGTGTAGACTTCAGGACCAGGACGTCTCCCTCCTTTGCCTACCCTGCCCGTTCAAGGGAGTTAAACTGTTGGGGTGATCCTATGTTTTATGGTGATTTGAAGGTCGGGGGATGGGGAGGACCTCTCCTCTGCTTTCCCACCCACGATAGCAAAAATAAAAATAGGGCGTCGGGATGCCTACTCCGACAACACGCCCAAGGGTGATTAGGGCCCACCACTGGATGGCATCCACCAGAGCCAATGAGCAGGACACCTAACCAAAGAGGTGAAACGGGATCAGCCAACCCAAGATAGCCCTTTGCCCTTATGGCCAGACGTACAAGAACACACACACACCTCCCTATTTATTCCTGTCTGCAGCGACCTCTTTGGAATCCCTGTTCTCTCTACGTTCCGAGATCTAGACAGCCCAAGTGATCAGTTTGGAAAGTCTAGGTTTCGGGGGAGAGTCCAAAATGCCCAAGCTTTCTCCACCAAATAGTAGCCAAGAGTCTGTTTAAGGGGAATTTATGATTAGCTCAATTATTGCAAGAGGGGGCTGACTACAAGAGCCCAAGAGATCGCCCTCCCAATGTTTATACCAAGAGACCAGGGGATTCCAAGGAATGAAGCTGAGACTGATGTTGGTAGCTATCTAGTTTATTGAAATAGGTGAAACACACTCACAGACCATACACTCACACACACACTCAAGGCTCAGGAAAATCAGGGTTGGAGTTTGGAACAGAATGCAGGCGTTACTAAGGGTGATGCTTACCGAAATGTAGCCTCCTCTGGGAAGCGAAATGGGATGCGGGATGATGGGAGACAAGTCTAGCTCTGCAGCCTGGGTTGGAGCTGACTTGCCGGTAACTAGCTTCGGAGGTCAGAGTGACATGGAGTCGTTTAGACCAAGAAGATAGCACACTGACTTGCTAAAGTCTAGGGTTTATATAGGGCCAAACGAGCCCTGGGGCGAAAGGCGATGATGGCACCCTGCTGTATAGGGTTACATTGTGTTTGGTGGTCTTAATCCGAGGGGCCCATTTCCTGGGGGAATGTGTGACTAGGTGACACAATGCACCTCCCGATGGGTGGGGGCATGTGAGACTGGGTGGCACAATACAAACATTACACCTTTGATGGCCGAGGGTGCTTGTGGCTGGGTGACACAATACACCTTTCCAATGGGTTTGGATGATCTCATCAGGGAAATCCCATCTGCAACTCTCCTGGACTATCTGGGGGTTATGTATGCCTTAAGAATTAAGGGTGGTCTGCCCAGGCCATGGGTGCAGAGGACCTTTGCCTCCAATTCCACTGCCAGAGTTCATCTGGAGGTCATCATGGAATTTCATATTTTTGATAGCAGGGGAACTATGGGTAGCATATGAGGTTTTTCATATTTTCAGAGGCCCAGCGCCACTGTGGGGCCCCCCCAGGAGGCTTCCTTCAACCGCGCTGGGCCTCCGAGAGGCCCAGCGCCGCCATGAGAGTCCTCTGGGGCACCATTTTGGATTCCAAAATGGCCCCCCGGAGGACCCCTGCGGCAGCGGCGGCAGCGGTAGGACTGGGCAGGAGCCTGTCCGAAGGCCTCTGTGGGCTGCAGGCTGCTGACCCCTGATCTATGCAGTCAAAGGCTTTGCTATAGTCTATAAAGCACAGGCTGATTTTCTTTTGTAATTCCCTAGTGTGCTCCATTAGCCATCGTATGTTTTCAGTGTGGTCCCTCATGCCTCTTCTTTTCCTGAATCCCACTTGAACTTCAGGGATTTCTCTCTCCATGTATGGTTGGAGTCTGTGTTGCAGAATTTTGAGCATGATTTTGGTTGCATGGGAGATCAGTGCTATGGTCCTATAGTTGCTGCAGTCTCTTGTGTCTCCCTTTTTGTGGATGGGGATGTATATTGATCTCTTCCAATCTGTTGGCCATTGTTTTGTTTTCCATATCTGTTGACATATGTTGGTTAGCACTAGAGTTGACTCTATCAGTGTGGATTGCAGCAGTTCAATTGGAATATCATCTGTTCCTGGTGATTTGTTTTTTGCTATTTCTCTTACAGCAGTTTCCACCTCACTTTTTAGAATTTGGGGTTCATCTTCATAAGGCTCTTCATTCCATGTGACCTTCATTTTGTCATCCTTTTTGTATAATTCTTCTGTGTATTGCATCCAATACACATACTCATTATTAACAAATAAAAAATAACCCAAAGAAAAATGGTTTAGAAGAATGTCACCTGTTGTTTTTTCATAAAAATTGTTGAATAAGAGAAGGATAAAGGATGAAAAAAAGGAAATAATATTTTGGAAATATAGGTCCAAAACACACTGAGAAATAATCCAGTTTGAGACCACTTTAACTACCCTGGCTCAGTGCTATGGAATCCTGGGAATTGTAGTTTATTGTGGCTCCAGAGCTCTTTTAAAAAGAAAATTAAAGTGTCTCAGAACTACTGTTCCCAGAATTCCCTAGCATTGGGCCAGGGCAGTTAAAGTGGTCTCCAAGTGGATTATTTCTGCAGTGTGTTTTGGTGAACCAAAGTCTCTTTTAATTGTTTTTAGCTGGAACAATCTACAATTTTCTTTGGGAACCCCAGACTCCCAGGCTAAATTGTGGAGAGATGTTTTATGGCTTTTGGAGAGTGGATAAATTGAACTGGACAAACAAAGTAGGAGCTAAGATATAAGAAATAAAAGGCAAACATAAAATGCGTGATTCTTCTATTATATGAACTAATTTACTTGTGGTTTTAGAAAGGTTTTCCTTTCTTGTTTTTGTTTTTTGTTCTTTCATTTTATGACTTTAATGCTAGTTTTTACATGCAATGTTATGTGTAAATAAAACTTAAATGTCTGTGAACGTTTTTCTCATTATTTCAATATAGTGATTTTTAAGGCACCATAACCCATCTAATCTTTCAAGCTAAGCATGGTCAGCCCTGGTTAGTACTTGAGTGGGAGAACACCAATGAATAACAAGAGCTGTAGGCTATATTTCAGAGGAAGAAACTCACAGAACATCTGAGTATTCCTTGCTTAAGAAAGCCTTATGATACCCATGTGCTCATCCTAAGTCAACAGATAACTTGAAGACACATACACAGACTGTGTAACTTTGGTTGATGCTTAATTTGTCATGCTTAATGACATCACCAAGGGCTGTCCCTTCTAGCATCATCCCTGTAACTTTACTGGACCCACTTCCTGTGACATCAAAACCTGTAGTCTTAGATTTTGGCCCTGAAATCTCAGGTCCTGGGATAGTCCTGGCTTGGCAATCCTTTCTTGTTGCTAGCTGCCTTCAAGTCAACCTCGATCCACGGTGACCACAGAATCATAGAATCATAGAGTTGGAAGAGATCACAAGGGCCATCCAGTCCAACCCCCTGCCATGCAGGAACTCTCAATCAAAGCATACCTGAAAAGCATACCATCCAGCCTTTGTTTAAAGACCTCCAAGGAAGGAGACTCCACCACTCTCCAAGGGAGTGTTGTTGGGAAACAAAGACCTAATTTTGGGGGAATTCATAATTAGCTCAAATGTGAGAGTGAAGTGCCCAACTTCGCTTCTGAGACCTTATCGGATAGCCAATTGTATACCAGAGATGTAAGAGTTCTGGCAAGGAATGACACTGAAACGGACCAATCTCCAATTAAAGTCTGAAAATATTTATTAACAAAATAAGCAAACATTCAAATGTGGCACACACACACACATACTAGAAGACAAGCGGGGAAGAGCGAGAGCAGGAGAGGCAAAGAGGGAAACCAGGATAGAGGGGGATATACTCACGCCCGAGAGACTCCTCTGGACTTCTGGCGGTGAATGAGGATGAGTTTCATGGAAGGGGCACGACCAGCAAGAGAGGGGGTCGCGGGAACTATCTCAGAGCGCAGACCGACAGAGATTCAGCATGCACTTCCAAGGTAGCACGAGGTCTGCTAAAATCCAGGGGTTCTGGATTTTAGGGAATTTCTGCCTCCTGGCCATGAGTCAAACAATAGATGGACAAAGGCTTGATGGGTTTACTATTGTTTACTTAAGTCTGGGCATAGTCTGAACAATGCATTTGGTTTCAAAACTATCAAGGAAAGGAAGCTAGAGAAAGGGGTGCAATCAAATCTGATCACTGTCCCATTAAGTGTGAGACTAAGACAAACAAACACCATTAGGTATCTTTTCCAACATAATAGGATATTCCCGAGGGCAACTCCCAAAACCTGCCTGTCCAGGAAATCTTTAGTGGTCTTAAGCAATTTCAGCTTGCTTACCTGACCTTACATTTAGGGGATTATGGCTGCCATCTCCCAAGGGTCAGGCTGGGGTCATAGGGAACTCCACATGGCTAAAATATATAGGAAAAATGGAGCACATTCACTAACAGTGTGTTTCACTATCAAACAGCTCTCATTGCCAGGAAGTTCCTCCTAATGTTGAGCTGGAGTCTCTTTTCCTGTAGCTTGCATTTGTTGTTCTGGGTCCAGTTCTCTGGAGCAGCAGAAAACAAGCTAGCTCCCTCCTCAATATGACTTCCCTTCAAATATTTAAACAGGGCTATCATATCACCTCTTAACTGTCTCTTCTCCAGGCTAAACATACCCATTTCCCTAAATCTTTCCTCATAGGGTATGGTTTCCAGACCCTTCACCATTTTAGTTGCCCTCCTCTGGACACGCTCCAGTTTTTCAACATCCTTTTTGAATTGTGGTGCCCAGAACTGGACACAGTATTCCAGGTGAGGCCTGACCAAAGCAGAATAGAGTGGCACTATTACTCCCCTTGATCTAGACACTATACTTCTATTGATGCAGCCTAAAATTGTGTTGGCCTTTTTAGCTGCTGCATCACACTGTTGACTCATGTTCAACTTGTGGTCTACTAGGACTCCTATATCCCTTTCACACATAGTTTCATTAAGCCAGGTGTCCCCCATCCTATATCTATGCCTTTCATTTTTCCTCCCTAAGTGCAGTATCTTACATTTCTCAGTGTTGAAATTCATTTTTTTAGCTTTGGCCCAGCTTTCTAATCTATTAAGGTCATTTTGAATTTACATCCTGTCCTCTGGGGTATTAGCTATTCCTCCTAATTTGGTGTCATCTGCAAACTTGATAAGTATGCCCCCTTATATTTCATCCAAGTCATTTATAAAGATATTGAATAGCACTGGGCACAAGACAGAACCCTGTGACATCCCACTGGTCACTTCTCTCCAGGATGAAAAGGAGCCATTGATGAGCACCCTTTGGGTTCGACCAGTCAACCAATTACAAATCCATGTAAGTTACCTTGTCTAGCCCACATTTTACTAGCTTGTTTGCCAGAATGTCATGGGGAACCTTGTCAAAGTCCTTACTGAAATCAAGATATGCTATATCCACAGCATTCCCTTCATCTACCAAGCTGGTAATTCTATCAAATAAATAGATCAGATTAGTCTGGCATGGCTTGTTTTTGAGAAACCCATGTTGACTTTTAGTGATTATGGCATTTCCTTCTAAATGTTCACAGACTCTCTGTTTAATGATCTGCTCTAGAATCTTTCCCGGTATTGATGTCAGACTAACTGGGCGATAGTTGTTGGGATCCTCTTTTTCTCCATTTTTGAAGATGGGAACAATGTTTGCCCTCCTCCAGTCTGCTGGGACTTCTCCTGTTCTCCAGGAGTTCTCAAAGATTATTGCCAGTGGCTCTGAGATTACATTTGCCAGTTCTTTTAATATCCTTGGATGCAGTTCATCTGGTCCTGGAGACTTACATTCATTTATGTTAACCAGGTATTCTTGTACTTCCTCTTTACTTATTCTGTGCTGCATTTCCCCTATTGTGTTGTCTGCTCCATTTTTCTCAGGTTGAGTACTCTTTTCCTTTTCTGAGAAGACTGAGGCAAAGAAGATGTTGAGTAGTTCTGACTTTTCTCTGTCCCCTATTAGAATTTCTCCATCTTCTCTATGCAGTGGCCCTACCATTTCCTTTTTCTTCCTTTTGCTACAGACATACCAAAAAAGCCCTTTTTGTTGTTCTTAATCACAGCCCTGGTGGCGCAGTGGTTAAATGCCTGTACTGCAGCCACTCACTCATAGACCACAAGGTTGCGAGTTCAATACCAGCCAGGGCTGAGGCTCGACTCAGGCCTGCATCCTTCCGAGGTCGCTAAAATGAGTACCCAGATTGTTGGGGGGCAATCAGCTCACAGTTGTAAACCGCTTAGACATCCCACAGTGTGATATGAAGTGGTATATAAATAAGCTGCTTTGCTTTTAATCTCTCTAGCAAGCCTGAGTTCATTCTGCGCTTTAGCTTTTCTAACTTTACCCCTACATGTGCTTGCTATTTGTTTGAATTCCTCTTTGGTGATTTCCCCTTTTTTCCATTTCTTATACATGTTCCATTTAAAACTTAGCTCAGTTGTAACTTCCTTAGGGCCTTTGCAGACTGTCAGAAATAGTGCAAATTGAGTCCACTTTAAGAGTTAGGGTTAGTGCTAGGGAGTCATGGGAATTGTTTTTTTTCCCCCTGAGACATTGAGCCTTCTCTGTCAGAGAGCTCTGGTGCCATAATAAAATACAGTTCCCATGATTCCCTAACCTTAACCCTAACCCTTAAAATGGACTCAATTTGCACTATTTCTGGCAGTCTGCAAAGGCCCTTAGTCATCCATCCTGGTTTCTTGAGACACCTCCCATTTTTCTTCCTCATTGGAACTGTTTTAAATTGTCCCTTCAGTATCTCCCTTTTGAGAAACTCCCATCTGTCCTGAACTCCCTTCTCTTTTAGTATTCCTGACTACTGGAGCACCCCCAGTATTTCCCTAAGCTTACTGAAATCAGCTCTCCTAAAGTCAAGAATGTGTATCTGACTATGCCTGGCTTCTCCTTTCAACTGTATAACAAACTCCAGGAGAACATGATCACTCCCACCTAAGGATCCCACCACTTATGCCCCATTGATCAGGTCATCCCTGTTGGTTAGGATCCGACCTAAAGTAGCAGATCCTCTTGTTGCCTCTTCCATCTTTTGGACAATGAATGAAACATCTCCAAGACACTGTCCTCAGCAGCTCTGCTCATGTCATGTAGACTTAAGGCCACAATCTCCTTGATTGAATCTATTCACCTGTAATGTGCTCTTCCTCTTCTCCTACTGCCTTCTACCTTACCAAGCATTATTGTCTTTTCTAGTAAGCCATGGCAAAGGACCTGTTTGGAGGAATCACAGAGACTTCTGGAAAAGGAATGCAGAGGGCAGGTCAGATTCCTTCACTTGTGACACATTTGGCTGGGGAAAAGGAAGTAGACTTTCCACTTTAACTCTGGTTTAGATAACTAACGGGGTGAAGACATGTGATAAACAATTGTGGCTGCTCCTGTCACATCTAATTTGGTCTTCTCTCTCTCAACCACTAAACTGCACAATTATGGATTGAAAGGGCAAAATAGATCTAGGCCTGGAAAACTGTTCTCCCCCCACTTTGAGGATTGCATTTCCTCAGAGTAAGCTTTCAGGACCTACTTGCCATTGGAGTGTGAGTGTGTGTGTGTGTGTGTGTGCTGTGTGTGCTGTGTGCCTTCAAGTTGTATTGGACTTATGGCGACCCTAAGGAGACCCTTTCAGGGGATTTTCTTGCCAGGATTTGTTCACAGGAGGTTTGTCATTGCCTTTCCCTGTGGCTGAGAACATATGACTTGCCCAAGGGCACCCAGTGGGTTTCATGGTCAAGCAGGATTTGAACCCTGGTCTCCAGAGTCATAGTCCAATGCTCAAACCACTATGCCATGCTGGCTGTTGGTGGACCTAAAATCAGAAGTGGGCAGGGCAGATCCAAAGGGGGCGATCTTTCTTCTATCTTCGTAGTTTTATCGCATTGTTAAATAACTTCCCTTACCTTATCCGGCTTAAAATTAAATTCGGGTGGCTTCCAGACCCTGTTGCAAGGGTTTTGCCGCTGAAATCGCTGCCTGGGACCATCCTGGGGCCATCCCTGCTCCGGCGGCCATTTTCTCAAGCCGGAAAACTCCTGGCTTTGAAAAGAGCCATGCTGAGTGGCTCTAGGAGCGGGGATGGCCCCAGGCTGCATTCGGGTGGTGATTTCGGCAGCAAAACCCTTGTGATAGCGTTTGGACGCCGCCTGAATTTAATTTTAAGCTGGATCAGGTAAGGCAAGTTATTTAACAATGCAATAAGTGCCTTCCTCTTTGTCTCTCAAAGCTTGACAAAGTTATTTATTTTGACTACAGTCTTCAGAATTTGCCAGTCAAGATGGCCACCAGAGCTTTGAAATGTTGCTTTTTGCATCACAACCTCCCCAAATTCCCAACCAAGCTTTGGGATTCTGGCACTTGGTTCTCCAAAAAGTAACTTTCCACAGTGTTTCTCTCTCTCCATCCGTTCCCAGTGGGCTGACAAGGAAGAAGCAGACCACTTTTTCTAGATGTCAAAAATCATCCCCTGAGGAGGGCTTTTGAAACTGAGCCATGAGCCACTACAGGTTACCTATTCTTGCTACAGTTAGAATAGACTAGTACTTAGCAAGGCTATTATAGGAGTTGCTTCCTGGAAAGTTTTTAAGCAGAAGCTCAAAGGTTTTCCCCATTCATTTCAAAGTATAGGTTATCCTGATTCAGTGCAAGAGGTGAATAGGTAATTCATTTTGAAGGTCTAATCTAACAGCCCATTCACTACACTGTTATAGCACTATATTCTACTTTAACTGCCATGGCAACATTCTGTGGAAATCTGGAATTTACAGTTTTTTTGGGGGGGCTTTTAGGATTTTCAGCAAGAGACTTCTTGCGCGTCACTAAACTACAAACCCCAGAATTCCAAATAATGTTGCCATGGCAGTTAAAGTGGACTATAGTGTTATTAACAATGTGGCGTGATAGGATTTGTGGAGCTGTGTGAGAATTGCTATCTCGCAGTGCTATGGAGTTTATCACATGGGGAACATTGGAAGTTTAAATGGGTCAGAACCCGTGGTTATCCATCGTATTAGGCGCAATTGCACGAATGGTTTTCACACGACGTTGTGCACAAACCGCTTGGAATCCGACAGGAAAGTGACATGAACCAGCAAATAGGCATTTTCAGGAAAATACTGTAAATTCATTTCCGTTTCATTCATGAATTTGCTTTTTTTGTGTGCAATTGCTCTAGTGTGAAAGCCATTTGCAAGATTCTCCCCATTTCTGTACTTGTTGCCAGATTTCCAGGTTTTTTTTGGGGGGGGGGGAGTAACCAGGACTCTTGAAAGAACAGTTGCTGAAGCAAAGGCAGGGACACAGAGAAAAGCTTGCTTCTCCTCAGTCTGTGTGAATGCCTCTCTTCCTCGCCCTTCGCCATTAGCCGAGACACCAGTTGCCAAGAGGGACACAGCCTTTTATGCTGTTTTTCTACCTTTCCTACTTCTTTTGGCAATGTTTTGTTCTTTTTATTTAGGTTGGATATCATTTCTTGGAAAATAAGGGACAGTACAGTATATTTTTATAAAGGAAATTGTGTAAATAAAATTGTTTATTTCTCTGGGTGATTTCTGGTGACACAACTACTAGTTCTGTGTGCATGCACAACAAAAGTGTTTCCCAAACCATTATCGGGATTTACACACATCTGTGTGAAAACCAAATGTGTGTTCTACCCTCTTTCTCGCTTTAGTAATGAGCTTATAATGCGCTATTGTGTTCTGCGTGTGAAAACTATTCGCGCATTGCACACTTTTGCGGGTTGCGGCTGCTTTAATCATTATCGAGATGGAGGTACATATGGTCCCTGTGTGCTAAACTCCTATGTCATGTAGTTGTAGTATGTGTGTAAAAATTGCAACCATATCAGTGGGGGAGTCACATCTAACCCAACTATTATCTCACCCAGCAAGGTAAGCAATTTGGCCTGAATCTTGTTGGAATTCTTAACTAGAGTTGGCCCATTATATGAACTGTTTAATAGTGAATCAATGCTTATGTAAATCCTACTGATTCAGTGTTTGACTCCAGTCCAGACTTCCAATCGGATTCAAGCCTTTGCATGGATTTTGTTTGACACAGTTATATTTTGCCTTTCCTCTAGGGAGCTCAAGATGGTATACTTGGTCCCCCCCCCCCCCCAATTTTTTTATCCTCACAAAAACCCTGTGGGGCAGCTTAGGCTGAGAAATAGTGGCTAGTTGAGATTTGATCTTCATGGCAAAGTGGGGATTTACTCCTAATCCAGTACTCTGATCCACAGGTGGGAATTGAATGGCCTTCCAAATATTGTTGGCCTGCAACTCCCCCTGGCTCTGGCCAGCATAGCCACTGGTGAATAGTTTTGGATGTTGTAGTCCAACAATATTTGGAGAGCTGCATGTGTCCTACCTCTTCTCTAACTACTACACTGTGCTGGAAGAGACCCACACAACCAGCTGAGACTGCCTCCCCCCCCCCCCCCCAATCTGGCTAAATTAGTACACCAAGAATTGTATGTAGTTGTGCCTCCTCAGAAATTATCATCCAGGAGGGTACTAAATGATGTTGTTGAGCTCTCTCAGGAATAATAAATGCTGCTTACAATCTATCCTATATACACTTATTTGGAAGTAAGCTATACTGAAAATATGGAGGGTACTACTATATACACATTGAACTTGTAAGAGTCTTCATATTTAAGGATATTTGAATGATATCAGATGGGAACAGTAATTTGTCCTTCCAAAAGGAGTTTGTTTTAGTATATTAGCATATTATTTTAGTAATTGAGTATTTTAGCATTTTATAGTGCTGTGTTTTATTTATTGTCTGTTTTTGATTATATATATATTTTCCATGTTCCACCCTTTAGTGGAAAAGGTGTTATAAATAAACATTATTGTGATTATTATTCATAACAACCTGCTTGCCAATGTTGAATCCCCTAAAAACAATTCTGGGGGCCCTATTGGTGGAAGTATTATTCCCTTTCTTGATCATCCTTCTCCCTACAGGGGACAACAAGGGAGCACTTGATTAAGAAACACCAAGGTTTAGCATTGACTGGTGCAAAGAAAAAGGAAATCAGGTCCAAAACATACCAAATAAGCCAGTTTGAGACCACTTTACCTGCTCTGGCTCAGTGCTAGGGAATCATGGGAATTGTAGGTTATTGTGGCACCAGAGTTCTCTGACAAAGAATGCTAAATGCCTCACAAAACTACAGTTCCCAGAATTCCTTAGCATTGAACCAAGGGAATTAAAGTGGTGTCAAACTGGATTATTTATGCAGTGTGTTTTGGACCTAAGAGCCTCCAAACATTTCAGTACTGGGAATTCCCTTTAGCCTAAACATACATTTCAGGATCTATTTCCTTCATTCATATGTTTGCCAGAGCTTGGAAATATTACCTTTTGGACTACAGAATCTGGGCACTTTGGTGACTGAGGGATACTGGGAGTTGTAATCCCAAAAAAGAAATTTTCATAGCTCTGCTTTTTTTAAAGTACAGATTTTTATGGTGATAGCACTGGTAGTTCTTCTCACCTTTGGTCAGGCTTTGGTTTTTTAAAAACTACAGATTTGGGTAGTGATAGCTTTGCTAGTGCAACTCACCTTGGGCCAAGCTGCTGTGACCTATAGCATGTAGAAATGTACATGCTATTGGTAATGCTTTTGACGTCACTGGGGATTACAGTCATAGAATAATTGAATCATACAGTTAGAAGGGACCTCAAGGGCCATCTAGTCTAACTTTCTGCCACACAAGAATGCACAATTAGAGAGAGGGTATCCAACCTCTGTTTAAAGACCTCCAAAGAAATCTGCCTGCTGTCAAACAGCTCTTGTCACAAGGAAGTTCTTCCTGATATTAAGGTGGGATCTTTTTTTAATAATTTGACTCCATTAGGTTCATATCATAATCTTTTGAGCAGCAGCAAACAAACTTCCTCCATCTTCTACATGACATCCCTTCAGATAATTAAATCATCAGCTGAAGAATGACAGACTAATGTTGTGCATGCAGCCCGCACTGCTAAGGCCACATTAGCCAGGGATGAGGAAGCATCTTCCATAAACTTTGACTTGTTCTAACTTTAGTGGACCAGTTCCTCTTTGCCAAATGGGGGTACCACTGGCCTCATAGATGTTCAGACTACAGATTGGCTGCCATTTAGATACCTTAGGTCCAGAGCAGGGGTGTCTCTGACCCACCCTAAAATTTCAGATTCAGGCACGCGCACACATGCACACACACACACACACACACACACACACTGCTTGGGCTACAATCTGCCGTAGAAACTGGCCCCACCTCTGCTTTCTTACCCCAGTCTCTGTAAATTAGGGCAGAGGGATGGCTAATGAGTCATGTTGGATGTCTGTTCTGTGGAGCCCATAGCTGCCAAGAGCATATAATCCAGTAATCTGCCTAATCCTCTGAGGGTGGATGGAGGGGAATCCCAGGGGAAGGACAGACAGATGGAAAGATGAATGAGGTTATGACATTCTTTTTACTCTGTTGAAGGCAGGGAAGGAGAGGTGAGTGGCTGCTCTTAAAGCCATACATAGCATCACACCAAGGAGCCAAAGGTGTGACGTGAAAGAGATGGGAAAGAGAAGAAAAGATTATTTATATCTCTCCATATAAATGTTTGATGTATACAGTTTCCCAGCACCTCTGATTTTTGTCAATGTGCCTGCACTAGAAATAGTGTGCCCCCAAATGGCACATGGAGGCAAAGATGCCAAGGAGTGTTATGCAGGCTGTGGAGAAACCTCACACAAAGACCAGCTAACATGAATTGCATGTCAAGATCCATACGAAGCCACAGATAATAATTTGGTGAGAAAGAGAAACCTGCAGATGGCACATGCTGGGCTCAGGGGAAGAGGCACATTGTCACACAGCTTTGAGACAACAGCACCCAAGACTTATCCTGACAGTGCTGGTTGATGTTATGCATTTACTCATGTGTTCCTTAGACATGAAAGCAGAGGAGAGCATGGACAGACAGAAACATGGTTGGATGAAACTGGCATGCACACTTACAGACACAGTCACCTTTAGCTGCTGGCAGGCATATGTCTACACCTATATGTCTGGATAGCTGTTTCACTCCTATACACAGTGACAGAAATTGCACCTGATGTCTACCCTAAGCATGATCCAAGCAGCCACCCATTATTGGTGTAAATCTTAGAGTACTGGTTTGGTCTGGTGAGTGAGGAAACCCTAAGGAAGGGAATGTACTGACTGAGTTCAGGAGGAGAGAGCTGGAGCTGGAGAGGAAGTACAGTTGTCAGGGCTAAGGAGCAAGCCCCTTTCACTTTCAATAAAGTTGTGGTATTTTCAGTTGTATATTTAGAAGGGAACAAAAGGATAAATTCTTTGCAGTGTCATTTCAATATTGCATTTGCTTCTATTTTGTATTTTTTTTCCATTTAGAGCTTTAAGATTTACATGCAAATGTTGCAGTAATACTGAGCAGCACAGGCACAAAAGTCCTGCAATCAAGTTCTACAATGGCACCTCTCTGGAGGCTTGGAACTTTTTGGGACAGTGCAAATGTGTCAATTTCAAACATCTGCTGGAGTTTAGTTCTGGAGGGTCCCAAGCATGGAGAAATGCAGGAGTTCAAGCCCATATTAGTCAATGGGCTGTGAATTGCTCAGGTGCCTGCACCACCATGCCCGTGAACGCATGCCACCATGGACTAAAATAGGATGGGGCAATCCATGGGAGCTCTAATTTGTAGACTGCTAGCCCACTGATATAGCTGGCTCACTGTATAATTTGCTGCATTTTTTTAATATATATATGGTCTTAAATTGTGACTGTATTTGCAATAGCCAATTATAGTTGGCCCCATGGAACCCCTAAACAAGTACATTTGCGGTCACATTTCGAAGCAAAAGTGCATAAATTGAGGCACATATCCCTGGTAAGTGGTGTCTCTTATATCAGTGGAGGCAATGAATGCACATTAGGTTTAACCTGGACTTTAAATCCCCTCCCCCACCTTCATTGGCTGCCGATTAGCTTCCGAGTGCAGTACAAAGTGTTGGTTATTACCTTTAAAGCCCTATATAGCTTGGGCCCAAGTTACTTGAAGGAATGCCTCTCCCCACATAATCCGTCCTGCACTCTCAGAACATCTGGGAAGAACTTACTAGAACATCATAAAACTAGGCTGAGTACAGCTTCCCATAAATCGTTTTCAGCTGCAGCCCCCAAGTTGTGGAACAGCCTACCAGAAGAGATCCGTCTTATTACTACTTTAGATGCCTTTAAGAAGGCACTTAAGAAGGAGCTCTTCTGGCAGGCCTATCCACTTGGATCTCCTTTAGTGGACTCTCAAGTTGAATAACTGTTACTCCTAATTCGATTGTATGGCTTTTTGGGTGTCAATGATGATTGGCTATTTTACTGAATCATTATAATGTCATTATTTTATTGATTGTATTTTGTATTGTTTTATATTTTATTTTTGTATTGATTATATTTTGCATACTGTTTTATATCTTATTGTTGTAATCCCACTTCGATCCGCAGGGAGAGGTGGGAAATATAAATAATAATAATAATAATAATAATAATAATAATAATAGGTTCTGCCCCTTGTGTTGCTCCCTTAAAGCTTGAACTAAAAGCCAGAGTAGAATCACTGATCCACAGGTATGGAAGCCACTAACCACCACCAGCACATATAAACTGTTACACAAATTCAGGGGTAGGCAACCTTTCCCCTTTAAGGGCCGAGGGACTTCAGCTCCCAGAATCCCAAGAGCTATTGGCCAACATGGGACTATTGGCCAACATGGCTGAGGCTGCTGGGAGCTGAAGTCCCTCGGCCCTTAAAGGGGAAAGGTTGCCTACCCCTGCACAAATTCCTTAGTTGTGCTCAGATGTGCACTGGGAAGATAAGTGAACTCTCTCTCTCTCTCTAAGGATGCAGTGGCTCAAGTGGTTAAGATGCTGACTCTGTTGATTGAAAGATCTGCAAGTTGGCAGTTTGAGGTCCAGGTGCTGCATGATGGGTGAGCTCCTGTCACTAGTCCCAGCTTCTGCCAACCTAGCAGTTCAAAAGCATGCAAATGCAAGTAGATAAATAGGTACCACTTCTCAGTGGGAAGGTAAACAGAGTTCTGTGCAGTCATGCTGGCCACATGATCACAGAGCAGTCTCTGACAACACTTTATACCTTTACTTTTATAGACACTAAATCAAATGTGTTTTTTTAACAAGAGTAAACCCATTTAAAAGTCACTATCTGTGAAACACACATATACAAAAACAGCCCTTACCCAATGGAGAAAACCCTGCCACAATAAAAGGGTTCAACAGTGAGATGCACCACCACCACCACCCCTTAAAAAAAGAAAGCAAAGAAAGCCCATATTTTTAAAAATGATGTACAAATGGTGGTCCTAAAATTGGTTTCTTTATTGCCAGGGTTTGCCATCTGAAAAAAGAGCTCATCCTGTGGAATGTCTATTGTACCCTCCATTTCTCTTTTCTGTCCCATGTCAGCAGCCTTCACAAGTGACAACGTCCAGGCCAGCATGGTGTAGTGATTTGAGTGTTGGATTATGACTCTGGAGACCAGGGTCCAAATCCCAGCTCAGCTGTGGAAACCCACTGGGTGACCTTTGGCAAGTCACATTCCCTCAGTCTTGAAGGAAGGCAATGGCAAACCACCTCTGAATGAAACTTGCCAAGAAAACCCTATGATAGGTTCACCTTAGGATTGTCATAAGTAAAAAATGACTTGGAGGCACACAACAACAACAAAGGTGTATGGTGGGTGGGACAGTATGAAGGGGCTCATTTCTTATATGCCTGTTCTCAAAAATAGGAATGTATTGGAAGGGGAGAGAATGTGACTTGGAATTCATTCCTTTTCCTGCCCGGTATTCATTCCCAGGGTGACCAGATGTCCTCCTTTTCCAGGACATGTTCTATATTTCAACCTTCTGTCCAGGAGAAATTCCAAAATGGCTTCCATTTTGAGCATGACTAAGAATCCCAGTGAGTAGCGACATGTTTGCTGTTCCCTTTTGAGAAATTCATCTACTTGGCAGTCTGTCCTCACTACAAATAGTGGAATAGGATGGATACTTAGAAGATAGGATGGATCCTTCTAAAGCTCCTTTTTTCCTAGGACCAGCAGTAGACAAGACTTGCCCCCAGAGCTCAGGGGAAAAGAACAGCAAATGTGTTAGGCAATGGGCTGCTTGAGAACACAATGCAAATGTTGAGAGAGTTTTGTCCTTAAGATCAGCACAATGGACAAATTAAAGCAATGATTTAAATGTACCGTAGATCTAATCAAGGATTTTTTTTCTAGTCAAGTGTAAAGACTAGTGAAGTGTTTGTTTCTAGTAAAGTGGTTTGAGTGTTGGACTATGATTCTGCAGAGCAGGGTTTGAATCCCTGCTTGGCCAGCTAAATCCACTGGGGGACCTTGGACAAGTCATACTCTCTCAGCCTCAAAGGTTGGCAATGGCAACCCCCCTCTGAAGAAACTTACCAAGAAAATGTGAATCAGAAGAAAATGCTGTGATAGGTTCACCTTAGGGTCGGCATGAGCTGGAAATGACTCGAAGGCACACAACATACACCACAATTTTAAGCCTTTGTCTCACTCTGAGTTCTGTAAGTATATTGCAAACCAACAAAGCATTGTAATGAAATTACGTTCATGAGAAAAATATGTCCAGTATTGGTGTAGTGGTTTGAGCTTTGACTCTCAGAAATGACTTGAAGGCACACAGCAGCAACACCAAACATAATGAAATACACTACACAACGGGATCTTGTAGCACCTTTGAGACTAATTGAAAGAAAGACGTTGATAGCATGAGCTTTCATAGACTTCAAGCTACTTCCTCAGATGCATGTTTACAAGTTTTCAAAGCTCCACTGGCGAAGCTTGCACCATGTATTCTGTGCACTTTGTTTGGCCCAATAAAAGTATCACAGCTTTGTGGATTTGGGATGTTATTGTACTTTACTATGTGGCCAACATGGCTACTGCTAACTATGTACTTTGAGGAGTGTAAATATGCATCTGAGGAGGTAGACTGAAGACTATGAAAGCTCATGCTCCCAGCTTCTTTCTTTGAGTTTGTCTCAAAGGTGCTGCAAGATCCTTTTGCATACTGTATTTGCCAGACTAACACAGCTCGGTCTTTGAATAATAAAACACAATGTATGCAATATAGCTGTAGATAAATCCTAGGAAATCAATTGATATTGGAGTGTTTCAAGCTTTTATTTCTTGAACGCCCTCCATTTTGCACTGTCTTGCCCTCCTTTGTGGTGAGGACATATCCTGGTCATCCTGTTCATTCTCTCAAGGCTGACCCTGCTGGCCCTCTGCTTGCCTGGGGAGGCATTTGCACCATCAATCACGAGCAGTCACCCACCTACCCACACAGCCATCATGTGGGTGGGCAGGCGCCAGTATGCTCACTCTCTTCTTACACATATAGATCTGCAAGTCTTCTCCACACTTGGCATAATGCCCATTCCTTTATTCATCCTTCCTTCCTTCCCTCCCTCCCACCCTCAATCTTCCACTCTTCAGCACTCTGGATACCTCCCTGGCCAATTTCCAGAGGTGTGGATGTGGAGAGAGAAGAGGTGCTGGATCCAGGGGTCTCTTCTGAGCCAAGTGACCAGAGGTCGTCCCCCTTGTCTAGGACCTGTCCTCCATTTCACCCTTCTGTCCAGGAGGAATTCCAAAAGGTCCTCCATTGTGAGCAGGACTAAGAAGCATGAATGTCTATTTATATCAAGTGTTTTGAGCTTTTCTAGGGTCATGTCCTCCATGTTGTCTTGCATGCCCTCCATTTGGCAGTGCTTTGTCCTCCTTTGCAGTGAGGATATTTGTTCACTCTGCTTCTGAGCAGCCCCAGTCTCCCTCCATTCCCACCCAGAAACACAGAGTAATCGCAATAGCATTTACATCACATTACACAGAAACACAGCCTTCCTCGTCTCACTGATTTAGTGGAGTTCCAAAGCATGCCATTCACCCAGCCCAGTCCTTTTCTTCACTCCTCACCTTCTTATCTTCCTGAATGGTGTCCTGACTAGTGAACCTTCACCTTCACTAGCCACCCCACCTGCTTTCAAGGTTGCCTTGTCCACTCCCATCCCTCCATCCATCCCTCCATCTATCCATCCCTTCTTCCCATGAGCCTCCTAGCTGAAAAGCACAACACCCCTCAAAGAACATATCTAGGAGTAGCCATGTTGGCCATGTAGCAAAGCACAACGATATCCCAAATCCACAAAACAGTGATGCCTTTATGGGGCCAACCCAAATGCACAAAATACATGTTGGAAGCTTTTGAAGCTCCACTGGCTTAAGCCCTTTGCCTGATGAAGAAAACAGTGGAGCCTTGAAAGCTTGCAACACATATTTTATGCGTTTGGGTTGGCCCCATAAAGGTATATCTCTGTTTGGGGGATTTTGGATATCCTTGTACTTCACTGATTTAGGAACTCTTTCTTTATCTCTCTCTTTTAGTCTCTCTCTCTCACACATTCTCTCTCATTTACAAATTTATAATCTCACACTGAGGCATCTTGTCTCTCTTTCACAATTATTCTGTCTTTCACACACACTCACAGTGTATTCTCTTTCATATTTGCAGATTAGCTCTCATACACATTCTCTCTCACACTGACAACCCATTTTCTTTCATATTTATACACATTAGCACTCTTGCATGCACTTTCATACACATATAATCTCTGACACACATTCTTTCATACTCTCCTCAGTCACCGCATATTTACACTCATTCTCTCTCATAAACGCCCTCTCAGATAATATTCTCTCGCACACGTTCCTTCACACCTTCTCTCTCATGTATATATAAACACACTATTTACTCACAACAAATTTGCACATATAAGCTATCATACACATATTCTGATTCTGTCTTTCTCAGTCACAGCATATTCTCTTTCATATTTACGAAAGCATATTCTTTCATATTTTCATATTTGTGTTAACTTTCACACACACTTTCGTACACATATTATCTCTGACATATTCTTTCCTACTCTCTTCAATCACTACATATTCTCTTTCACATTTACACTCCTTATCTCTCATACACTCACTCTCAGATAATATTCTCTCACACACATTCTTTCACTCCCTCTCGCTCACAACATATTTACACACACACTAATTTACATGCAACAAATTTACACATATTATCTCTCATAGACATCTTCTGTCTTTCTCACACACACTCGCATCATACTGTCTTTCATATTTATACATGTTAACTCTCTCACAGGCACTCTCATTCACAAGCACATTCTTTCATGATTTCCCTCAGTTGCCACATATTACCTTTCATATTTGTACACATTATCTTTCATACACACACGCTCAGATATATATTCTCTCTCACACATTCTTTCAAACTTTCTCTCTCACAACATATTTACATGCAACAAAGCTGCACACGTTATCTCTCATTCACATCTTCTTTCTTTCTCACACACTCACATATTCTCTTTCACATATACACATATAACTCTCTCTTACAGGCACTTTCATTCACATATTATCTTTCTCACACATTCTTTCATGCTCTCCCTCAGTCAAGGCATATTCTCTTTCATAGACACATATTCTCTCTCACACATTCTTTCACACCCTTTCTCACACAACATATTTGCACACAACAAATTTACACAGATGGCATATTCTCTTTCATAGACACATATTCTCTCTCACACATTCTTTCACACCCTTTCTCACACAACATATTTGCACACAACAAATTTACACAGATTAGTCCTCACACACATTCTTCTTTCTTACACACAGACACAGTACATTCTCTTTCACATTTACATATATTGGCTCTTTCTCACACACTCTCATATGTTTTCTCTCAGGCACACTTTTTCTCTTACACGCACCAATCCCCCACCCAAATACACACACACACACACACACTCACATGCACATTCTCTATCACACGCAAGATATGAATATTCCCTCTCATATTTGCATACTTTCTCTCAAATGCAAGGCACGAGTATTCCCTCTCACATTTACACATTTTTTTCTCACACACGCAACATACTGATATTCTCTTTCACATTTGCACCTTTTCTCTCAAACGCAAGGTAGGAGTATTCCTTCTCAGATTTACACACGCAAGGTATGAGTATTTCCTCTCACATTTGCACATTTACACATTTTCTCTCACACGCAACATACGAAGATTACCTCTCACATTTACACATTTCTCTCTCTCACACACGCAACATATTAATATTCCCTCCCATATTTGCACAATCCCTCTCTCACACGAAAGGTACGAGTATTCCCTCTCACATTTACACATCATTTCTCTCTCACACACACACAGCATTGACTATTCCCTCCCACATTTACACATTTCTCTCTCTCTCACACACACATCCGCCTTCCTCCTCCTCCTCCTCCTCCTCCTCCTCCTGTTCCCCCAGAGAGAGAAGCGGGATGGAGGCGGACTGACTGAGGCGGACGGACGGACAGACGGACGGAGCAGCTCCTCCCCATCCCTGCCTCCCTCTCCGGCTCTCTTCCCTTCCCTTCCCTTCCCTTTCAGGCACCGGGAAGCAGCAGCAGCAGCAGCAGCAGCCCAGCCTCAGCCTCCTCCTCCTCCTCCTCCTCTTCCTCCGGTGCCCATCCTCAGCTGCTGCTGCTTCTTCTCCTTCTCCGGGAGGTCCCAGCCCCGCCGCCAAAGAGGACCCCCTCGCCCCACTCCTGACCCCAGACTCCCCCCCCCCAGGCTCCCAGGTATCCCAGAAGCCCCTCCGTTGCCCCCTACCTCCCCCCTCCCGCTGCCAGGGGGCCCAGATTGGCCTCCTCCTCCCTCCTCTTTCTTTTCCTCCTTCTCCTTTCTCTTCCTCCCGCTCTTCTTCCTCCTCCCTCCTCCTCTTCCTTCCTTCCTCCTCCTCCTCCTTTCTCTTCCTCTTTGTCCTCTTCCTTTTCCTCCTCCTGTCTCTTCTTCCTCCTCCTCCTCCTCTTCTTCCTTCCTCTTCTTCCTCCTCCTTTTCCATCTTCACCTCTTCCTTTTCCTCCTCCTTTCTCTTCTTCTTCCTCCTCCTCCTCTTCCTTTTCCTCCTCCCTCTTCCTCCTCCTCCTTTCTCTTCTTCTTCCTCCTCCTCCTCTTCCTTTTCCTCCTCCCTCTTCCTCCTCCTCCTTTCTCTTCTTCCTCTTCCTCCTCCTCCTCTTCCTTTTCCTCCTCCCTCTTCCTCCTCCTCCTTTCTCTTCTTCCTCTTCCTCCTCCTCCTCTTGCTTTTCCTCCCTCTTCTTCTTCCTCCTCCTCTTCCACCTCCTCCTCTTCTTTTTCCTCCTCCTCCCTCTTCTTCTTCTTCTTCTTCCACCTCCACCTCCTCTTCCTCTTCTTCTTCCTCCTCCTCCTTTCTCTTCTTCTTCTTCCTCCTCCTCCTCCTCCTCTTCTTCCTTTTCTCTTCTTCCTCCTCCTTTTCCACCTTCACCTCGTCCTTTTTCTCCTCCTTTCTCTTCTTCTTCCTCCTCCTCCTCTTCCTTTTCCTCCTCCCTCTTCCTCCTCCTCCTCCTTTCTCTTCTTCTTCCTCTTCCTCCTCCTCCTCCTGCTTTTCCTCCCCCCTCTTCCTCCTCCTCCCTCTTCTTCTTCTTCCACCTCCTCCTCCTCTTTTTCCTCCTCCTTTCTCTTCCTCTTCTTCCTCCTCCTCCTCCTCCTCCTGGTCCCTCTTCTTCCTCCTCTCCCTCTGGGATCCCTCCATCATCCCCCCCCCCCCCATAGGGCTGTCCTTCCCCCGCCATCGCCCTCCTCCCGGGATGGTGGTGCTGGGAGAGCCCCTCTTCCGCCGGGGCTCTCTCCCTTTCTTCTAGGACCCTTCTGTCCCTCCGCCGAGGAAGGAAGGAAGGAAGGAAGGAAGGAAGGAAGGAAGGAAGGAAGGAAGGAAGGGGCCCTGCCCACCTCCCTGCCCGGTGGGCACCTCCTAACCATCCTCCATCTACCGCGGACAGCGCCCCAGGTAGGGATCCTGCTGCTCCCCTTCGGCCTAGCAGTTGGAGGAAGGGCTGGGGAAGGCTTTGGTCCCCCTTGGCCTTCTTCACTGCCCTCTGTGAGCTTGGAGGTGGGCTGGGGAGGGGGGAACAGGTTGCCCTGTTGGGGAAAATGGACTCAAAAAAATGGACTCAAAAAACTGATGGAGCAAATGGACTCTGGCAGGAAAGGGGGGCAGGAAACCCTGCAGGGTAAGGCTGGGGAGCACAAGGGAGAGGGGGCTCTATGGTCGGGTCTGGGAAGCTGTGGGCATCAGCCGGGGATGTTCTGCCCAGGTGGCCAAGTGCCAGAGCCATACCTCTCCATAAACACACACACATACGCTCACCCTCACCGCTATCTCCACCATGGGCAGGGCAGCAATTTGCAAAGCGGCTGGTGGTGAGTGACAAAAGACTTGGGTTTACGCCTGGTACCAGCCTCTGGTCGATTTATACCTGTCCCCAGAGCTAGGCCAGGGAGATGGCTCAATCAGGAGCTCAGGGCAGCTCTTAGGATCTCTCTTTCGCTTAGCATTTTTGCAGCACTAAGTCAGAGCTCCCTTGCCTAGGGAATACAGACAGGATAAGGAAGTGTGTGTGTGAGAGCAAAGAGTGCAAGGCTGGGGTGACAACAAGGCCTAGCTGGTAACTGAGAGGAGGATGCCATCCTCCTCTCCTTCTTGTTGTTGTTAATGTGTGCCTTCAAGTCATTTCTGACTTACGGCAACCCTAAGGTGAACCTATCATGGGCTTTTCTTGGCAAGTTTCTTCAGAGGGAGTTTGCCATTGTCACGCTCTTCACCCTAATTTACCTTGCCTTGCTCTGCTTTCCCACTTGTCTGTCATGCCCATGTGTCTATTTGCCTACTTTACTTTGCCCTAGCTTGTTGCCACCCATGTAGTGTGTTGGTCAAATCAGCTAGCCAGTTTCCAGGAAAATCCAAGCCTTTGCCATTCATCACCACCCGCTCTGCAAATTGCTGCTCTGCCTGCCATTTTAAACCAAATCTTCCACAAGGATTTTGTAGGAAATTCTGACATCAGGCATGTTTTGTTATTTTATTCCTTCGTTCCCACTTCTAAACCTATCATAAGTTCAGATGCCTTGGCTTGATCTAATTCAGAAAGAGTCAGGGAAAGTGAGATGGATCTGGGTCACCATATAAAGGGTAGTGGCTTCCCAAAGCTTGGGTCTACAGGTGTGGTTGGGCTACAATCCCCAAATCCCTATCTATTGGCCATGTTTGCCTGGGGCATCTGGGATTTGAATCTTTTGGGCCACTGGTATAGAGGAACCTGCATTAGGTCAAAAGCTGGACTAGACTGTCTCTTCAGATCCCCTCTGACTCCTATGATTTAGCTACACTGCTCCCTGTGCTAATAAATTTCCTTTGTGTAGAGTTTGGAAATTTTACTTGTATCAGTTTTAGGATCATTTAGCCAGCATGGCCACTGGTTATGCTTTTTGGGGCATTCCAGGAACTGTAGTCCCCAAAAGTAATTTTTGCTATTTCTGCTCACACACCTTACCAAAACTGATAGCCAGCAACATACATTGCTGGCTTTCTCCCTTGGCTCTCTGTGGCCACAAGCTCTCCCTGACTGCCTGTGTTTAGAAAAATCCAGCTAGCGAATATCTTCACCCTCTAGGTAGCTTCAAGCATGCCTCTAGGCAATGGCTAGAGACCATTAAGTGGAGCTGAGCAAGCATTTACTCACAGGTAGGGAGTATATGCTACAATCTAAGCACACCATGAAGACCAGTGGGAAATTTCTAGGGCAAATGTCCCAAACACAAATTTCATGTGACACTCCACTATGTACATGTATGCAAAAGAGACTTGGGGAGAGGGTATCATCCCATCTAGGTCAGGTTGAAGAGGTATTGACTGAAGAGTAAGTGAAGCATTGAGCAGATAGAAATTATTACTTATTTTAAAGGGGAGTGGCTCCTTAAAGATTTATAGACCTTTACCTGTGCTTGGAAAAATTGTGGTGTTTGGTTTTTTTTGGACTACAATACCCCAAATCCTCAACTTAGCATGACAATTCTGGTAACTGTAGCCCTAAACCCTACTTTGGTGTGGCATTTTGTGTGCATGTTTTCATGGACTGGAGCCCACTTTGTAGGTATATAAAGCATATTATGATGGTGTTAAGGGTGTGCATGTGAGAGAGAAAGAGAGATCCTCCTTTACATGCACATACACACACATGTATGCACACTAGGACCAGATCACCTTAGATCCTGGGCTAATGGCTGTCATGAACCCAACTCTCCCCAGTGCCAAACACTTAGTGATGGTTTTCTATATATTTCCATACATTCTTGGAAACAAACGACTAAGGCCTTTTCCTCATATTGATCATATGAAGTGCTTTCCTTGATTGTAAGGACTCTGGAGCCAAGTTGCAGGTCCCTCTTTTGACATCATGTCACTTCCCTGATGTTTTCCTATTGTCTAAATGTTGAGCTTGGATGTTGACATAGGGAATGTCTATTTATCTGCATAAGAGGGTCTGAATGCATTTTTATAGATCCAAGATAAAGGTGTTTTAATATTTTAAAAAATTGTTTGTTTAAAAAGGTCTGGAACTCAGGCATTGGGACAAGTGAGTTTGGGGTGTGTGTGTGTGAATTTTGTGTGTTTCTGTGTGTGTGTGAAAGAGAGAGAGAAAGATAGAGTTTTTACACAAGAGCAGAAAATGAGGAGAAAGAGAAGCATGTAATGAGACATAGCAGAAATAAAATATTATGCTGTTTAGATTTGCCCCACATGGGAAATTTTGGAGGTGGTTAATCCAGAATGCTTTTGAGACCCTTGGAGAGGTGGTCTTGGGCAGTGGCCTGGTTAGCCTATGTCTTCATCTAGCCTTCATGTGCATACAGAAAAAGAGAGAGAAAAAGAATGGCTCCATTGTTTCCCTTTTTTTACTTCTTTTCCTTCTCCTTTGCCCTCATGTATTTTTACCAACAGAAAGGGACACTTTAGGTATATGATGAAGTGGACTCTCTTAAAAGCTTGTGCCACAATCAGCCTCTAAGGCATCATCAAGTTTTTGGGTTTTGTTTGTTTGTTTGTTTGTTTCCCTAATGTAATAAACTGGCATGGCTACCCTTGAAGAATGAAAGTACTGTTCAGAGATACAAACACAACCTAGTTAGGGAGCTGGCTGGTTTGCCTCTCCATTGAGGCCCTGTTCTGAAAGGAATAGTGGATCAAGGTGAGAGGCCTAAATCAGGAAGCCCCTGTTCCAGGACTCTCACCTGTATGCTGTGATGGCTGGTGGATCCTGTGTTAGTGGGTCAGTGAATGTGCTCTGGAAATTTAGCCTTAATTAAAAAAAGAAGAAGCTATTAAGTTCCTGGACTCCATGCTGAAAACAAGTCCAGAGTCCAGAACCTTGGATAGCTCCTTTCAAGTTCAAAGAAAGACCCAGGCAAGCACAGGAGCCACCAGCTGCCATGGTCTGCAAGTTTGCAAAATAGCTTTAAGTAATTAACCAGAGCCTCAGTGTTACCTCCCCACATCTGTAATATGGGCATTATAATAATCCTGACCTATATTCATTTTTGTTGGAGGGATGACCAAGTCGGTTGATGAAAGGCATTATTTTTAATTTGAAAAACACCTCAAAAGATGTTCTGATGAGGTGCCAAGTGGTGTCTGTGTGTATTTCTGTAGCTCTATTTATAGAGACAGAGGCAGATATAAATACATAAATAAAATAATAAATACAGATGCCAGTTTGGAACCCTCTGCAGTGTTTGGTTGGATGCTAAATCTTAGCTTGTTAGTAGAACTCAGCCCAGCCTGCTCACAAAACTGTTCTACGATGATAAACACAGGGAGGATTGTAAAGCACTTTGCATGCAGAAAAGTGTGACAGCGTCCTGATTAATATTAATGGCCGAACTCACCAAGGTGGCACAAGTAATGGAGAAGCTCTTTGATTGCATTTATTTATTTCCTGGCAAAATGCTGATTCCTTGGGTCCCTAAATAGATTCTGGGAGCGGATGTTTCTTGGGCTCAGCCCTGATCATTTCTCTCTCTTGGGGCTTCAAGGATAAGCGACTGTCACTGACCAGGATGCCACTGTGCAGGAGTGGAGTAGGATGGGGGGAGAAGAAGAGAGGAGGGAATGCTATAAGCCAGGGGTAGGCAACCTAAGGCCTGGGGGCCGGATGTAGCCCTCCGAGGCCTTTGGACCGGCACCAGGCTAGTCCTGCTGCCGCCGCCCCCCGCCCCCCGCCACTCCCGCCGCCCACCATGATGATATTGATTATTGTTGTTATTACTTGTTTTTGGGGTTTTCTTGGCAAAATCTCCACAGGGGGTTTGCCATGGCTTTTCTGGGGCTGAGAGAGTGTGTGTGCATATTTTTAAAAATTTTTAAAATATTTATTTATTTATTTATTTTTGGTGCTTTGGCACCCCAATTGTCTGAGGGACAGCAACCCGGCTTACCCCTGCTATAAGCTTCCTTCCAGCAATGCCCAGTTGGAGACAGAAGCTGTAAGCTTCCTTCCAGCAGCAGTGTCTGGATGAAGTCTTTGGCCTCTGTCGGATTTACTTTCCTGGCTTTGGACCCAAACACAGCAAATTTGCAACAGAGATGTGGAGTGCCCTGAGTGTGAAACCTCAGCCCTATGGGGCCCTAGAAAATGAAGGAGGAAACAGAAGGACAGCTGGAGGAGCCAGTTATGAATCCTCTCTCTTTCTCATTCTCTCTTTCAGGTCCTGTGTGACAAGAGTGTGTAGCTAGGCAACCGGCTTAGAGATTGTTGTCAGCGTTGATTAGTGCCCAGGGCTAATTACCCCACTGGGGTCTGGAGATAGAGCACCTGTGGGAAGCAGGGAGACTGGCGGCAGAGGGAAAGAAAGGCTCTCATACACTTTCTCGGAGGCCCCACTGGTTCACACCACCTCCTCAATACATGCACAGAAGGCATGCCTCCATCTCATCAGACTTCCCTCAATCCTAAGGATGTAAGAAGAGCACGGTTGGATCAGATCCAGTCCAGGTACAATTTGGAAAAGTTACCTTTGGAAACTGCAGCCCCAGAATCCCTCAGCCAACATGGCCAGTCTTGCTGGCTGGGAGAGTCTGGAACTTGTTGCATGGCTACAAGTTGTTTCTGACTTGTAATGACCCCATGGTAAACCTCTCATGGGGTTTTCTTGGCAAGATTTTTTCAGAGGGGGTTTGCCATTGTCTTCTTCTGAGACAGAGAATATGACTTGCCCAAGGTCATGCAGTGGGTTTTCATGGCCAAGCAGGGATTTGAACCCTGGTCTCAAGAGTCGTAGTCCAACACTCAGACCACTGCACCATGCGAGTGTACAATCCAGAAGGCACAAACCCTCCCAGGCTTTGATTCTAGCATTGTGTTTCCTCTAGCAGCCAAGCTGCTTCCCCTGCTGACAGTAATTTAGGGACATAGCAAGAACATGGTGGCAACTTAGGAACACAGCAAGCTGCCAAATCAAACCACTGGTCATATAACTCTATGTTGTCAACACTGAGTGGCTGAAGTGTAACCCTAGGGTCACAGGACATTCCCAAAGATTTTTTGGTAGCTTCTGACCCACCCCCCACCCCACCCCCACACACAACCACCATTTTTTTTTATCCTTTATCCTCTTGGAAGCCAGTGGAGGGACAATTTATCTTTTTACTAGGTTACAATCCCATACAAAGCTTAATTAACATCAGGGGAAACTCTCATTTTTGTTTTTAAAAAGTTTTCCCCCCTTCTTACATCCCTTTTTGACAATTATGGTAGTCTATGAACCAGCCTGAGAAGAGATGTTGGGATTGGAACTGGAGGCCTTTTGCATGTCAAGCATGTACTCTGTCCTTGAGCTATGGCTCTCCCCTGAAATAGCCCTGCTCCTCCCATAGCAATTGCTATTCAGAGGTCTTTGAACCTGGATATTCCATTTAGCTGCCATGGTCTGTATCTGCTGGTGGAACTATCCTCCATAAAACTCCCAAGCACCTTCTAAAAATCATCTAAACTGATGGCCACCACCATATTCTGTAACAAGGAATCCCATAAGTTAATTCTGCGTGGCATGAAGGAATGCAGGAATGTTGGCTAGTAGACCAAGGAAGCTGCAGTAAAAAAGTAACTCTTCCAAACTTTGCAGCTGTGTGGAAAATCCTCAGCCCGGCATGAGCTTTTCATGCAGAAAATTGCACATTCAGTCCCTCACATCTGGTAGGGTTGAGAAAGACCCCTGCTGGATATCTCAGAAAAACATTGCCGGTGAATATAGACAGTACTGAAATAAATGCTCCAATGGGTGCCATAGTGTAAGACAGCTTTCTGTATTCTTCCTCTACTTCAAATCTGTATTGTTAAGTGACAGTAAATTCTTGTAATATGAGATCAGAGGAAAACCAATCTGTCTTACCCACTTTCTATTCCCTATGCAGAACATTATACATACTGTATCATATTCTCTCCCACCTCCACCAATGCCACATTTGTCTCTCTCTCTCTCTCTCTTTTTTTGTCCTGCTTTTGCTCAGCTTCTGCTGTAGTTTCTCCTAATATTCCACAGCCTCCCCTCCTTTTTTTTTTTTAAATCTTGTGTTTTAATCTCAGAAAAGATCACTTGATGCAGGAACAATCTTTTCTTGCATCTTTGGATTTGGAACCACCTTGGCTGCCACAGTCTCTTATTTTGGTTATAAATGTATTATTTCAGAACTTCTTTTATATATTACATCTTTGGTGGGTCTCATAATCATCTTTATCCTCATTGAGTTCAAAGTTTTTTTAAGAACTACAATATTCACAATCCCCCAGGTATGATGATGATGATGATGATGATGATGATGATGATGATCATCATCATCATCATCATCATCATCATAACAACAACAATCTCCTTATAGCATTTGTTCTCATAAACTATTTCACTTTCATTGTCTCTTGTCTTTTTTTTTTAACAATAAACATATACAATAGGGCAAAATTGTCTCAAGACTGCATATGGTCTGGGAAGGGGGTAGTTTGTGTATGGCTGATGGACAGTGGCTTTCCTAAGATAATGTAGTAAATTCACATTCAAGGTGATATTTGAGTAAATCAAATTGAAAAAGTATTAATCTTGCTCTGAAAGCTAGGAAGAATGGAGTTGTGATTTAATAGACTTGAAATCTTCTGATAAAGCCTGATAGTTGAATTGTGTCTGGTTTATTCCTTCATGCTATTTGATTTCTCATTGCCTTTTCATAGGTACAGACACAATAGAGAAACCCTGTTCTCTAGTGACTTATTATTGCTGTTAGATTTGAGTAGATAAATGATGACAGTTTTCTGAGTCTAAAAAATAAGTAAAAGCAAAATAGAAAAAGTATTATTGCTTGGATTATTGACAGGTTAGATCAGGATTTTCTTTCTGACTGAGCTTAGACAGCCTGTTTGAGAACTTTACCATATGCCCCCCCAAGCCCAACTCCAAAAATATGCTCTATAACAGAATATGCAGAGAACATGTTTGTGCTGCATGTGAGGATCCTAGCGCCTGGGAAAATACTTTTTGGACTACACCTCCTGGAGTCCCTTAGCCAACATAGCCACTGTATTTTTTTGAATTTATATTTTTTTGTTTATTCAATTTATAATCCACGTTTCTCCTAATATGGGATCCAAAGCAGCTTACAACAGAAGTTTAAACAAATTATGCTAAAACAGTATAGAGCAAGAGTAGGCAACCTTTTTGAGCCAGGGGCCAGGTTGCTGTTCCTCGAACAATTGGGGGGGCCAAAGCACCAAAAATAAATAAATAAATAAATAAATAAATAAATATAATTTAAAAAATATTTTAAAAAATATGCATGCACACTCTCTCAGCCCCAGAAAAGCCATGGCAAAACCCCTGTGGAGATTTTGCCAAGAAAACCCCAAGAACAAGTAATAACAACAATAATCAATATCATCATGGCAGGCAGCGGTGGGGGGCGGCGGGGGGTGGTGGAGGCGGTGGCGGCAGCAGGACCGGCCTGGGGCCGGTCAAAAGGCCTCAGACGGCCACATCCGGCCCCGGGGCCTTAGGATGCCTACCCCTGGTATAGAGTGTATGCAAAAGTGTAAAAAGAGCAATTTGATTAAAACGTTACCATAAAGCAATTAAAAACACATTCAAAACACAGTAAAAAAAATATACCATATGCCATTTAAAATGTCATTCTACCCCAATAGTTAACGGCTGAAGTGCTTTTCAGTCTTGCTAGTGAAAAGAGAGCAAGGAGAAGACCAATTGAGCCTCCTTTGGGAAGGAGTTCAATAGCGATGGAGGCTCTGTGCCCTATTGCCACCAGATGAGGCTGTGAGGGTAATCTTTTCAAGGTCTAATACATTGCCATTGAAAGAGGAATAGAACAGGACATATGGAACAGAGGATATACCAAAGGAGGGGAAATGCAGACTATGTGTGGGCTCTGGGCCCCTGCTTTGTGGCCCCAAAGCTCTCTAGGAAACTCTCCCCAAATCTCCAGATTGCCCCCAAAGGGAACAAATTCAGCCAAAAATGTGCCCCAAAATAACACACCAACCCCCACAAAAACCACCACAAAAACATGACATCAAATTCCCTTTGTCCTCAACTACACTCTGAACCCTACACACACTTGTTGTGTGCCTTCATGTTGTTTCTGACTTATAGCAACCCTAAGGCAGACTGATCATGGGGTTTTCTTGGCAAATTTCTTCAGAGAGGGTTTGCCACGGCCATCCTCTGAGGCTGAGAGAGTGTGATGTCTCTCTCTCTGTGTGTGTAGGAATATTTCTCAAACTGGATGTGTAATGAAAGCCTAGGGTGGGGTGGGGTTACAGCGGAAGAGAAATGGCCACCCATATCCTATACTGATTTAGGCCATTGGTCCACAGTAGCCCAATACTGTCCTCTCCGATTGGCATGAGCTTTCAACGGGGTTTTTCTCAAGCCTGATCTGAAGCTGAGGCTGTTCCCATTCTATGCAATGCCTGTGCCATGTTACAGAGTTATGGCCTTGGCCTCCAGAAACCTCAGACAGAGAACTGTCATGAGAACTAAATGACAGCAGTGTTTCCCCCTTCCCCAACCCAAGTGGAAAGATGAATGGGGCTGGATTGAAAGCACCCAAACAGGACACCTGTGTCATTAGGTGGAGTGAGGCAACCACCTCAGGCAGCAAAGGTAGTTCCTTGGCTGTCACTTGTGGCACTCCACTACCAGGTGACAGAGATATATTTGTGCCACACAGCCTGTCCTATTCCCCTAAACTGGTCTGCTGCCCTCAGAGGCAGTGGAAAATATTATCTGCTTGCAGGTACTCACTAGGAAGCCCAATCAGCTTCTGTACGTGGAATGGTAAGAAGGGACCATCTTATCCTTTGTGTCAGGCAGCAGAATATCCCAGGCCAGCCCTGCCCATAATATGTTCATAGTAAATCAGGGATAGTTTTCTGCTAGAGCAGTGATTCTCAAACTCTGGTCCTCCAGGTGTTTTGAACTTCAGCTCCTAGAAGCCTCAGCTATCTTGGCCAATGGTCTGGGATTCTGGGAGCAGAAGTCCAAAACAACTGGCTGGAGGTGGGAGGAAAATTCCATCATCATCATCATCATCATCATCATCATCATCATCATCATCATCATCATCATCATCGTTTCCTCCTCCTCCTCCTCCTCCTCCTTCTTTTTGGAATCTTGCCCTTTGCAACATCTCTCAACAAAGAAGTAGATGCCATCTCCAAGGTCCCAAAATGAACCTCTTTAGTTACAGAAAGGGATGGAAGAGGCATGCTTTGAACAGAGGACATTACAGCAGCTCAAAGCTCAAAATGTTATGCCAGCTCTCCTCGATGCAAAGACAACTAGAAGTTTCCATGTTTTAGGGTGTGGACTCTGCTCTGAGTTTTACTCTATCACCTTGGGCAAATCATCTTCTCTTAGCTTCAGAGGAAGGCAAGGGCAAACCCCCTCTGAATATATTTTGCCAAGAAAACCCTTTGATAGGTTCACTTTAGGGTCACCATAAAACAGAAATGACTTGAAGGCACACAGCAACAACAGACATTAGCCAACTCTATATTTTCGTTTTTCTTATGGACTATATGGTCTACTTTGCTTTTAGAACTGAGGAGAAGCTCATAAGCAGAGCATGATGAAGTAGCTTTCTGATGCTCTAGTCTTCCATGAGCTTGGAAAAGTTACTTGTTTGTATTTTTGTCCCCCCCCCCCATTTACTTTTTATTTTTTGCATATTTTAGGAAACTTATTTTTCACAAATCGGAAAGTATACTTATGCCCACTGAACAATGGAATCTGAGCAAGAATGGACAAGTATTGAATGACCCAGGATTAGGCACCTAGTGTCAGGGTCTGCAACTGAAGGCTTCTCAACCAACTCTGCTCAGTATCTCTACTGGCTACTGCACTTGTTTAGTTGCCAGCTAAATTTGTTGTTGTTGTTAACTGCCTTCCAGTCAACCTGATGCATGGCAACTCTGTGGATGAGACATCTCCAAGACCCCCCGTCCTCCAGTGCTCTGCTTAGGTTTAGCAAATTCAGGCCCATGATCTCCTTGATTGAATCTATCCATCTGGCATGAAGTCTTCCTTCCTTTCTACTACCCTCTACCTTTCCTAGCATTATTGTCTTTTCTAATGAGTCCTGCCTTCTCATAATGTGGTCAAAGTACAACAGCCTCAGTTTCATCAGCTTGGCTTCCAGAGAGAGTTCAGTCTTGATGTGTTCAAGGACATATTGTTTGTCTTTTTGGCTGTACATGGTATTCTCAACCCTCTTCTCCAGAACCACATCTCAAAAGAGTTGGTTTTCTTCTTATCCACTTTTTTCACCATCCAGCTCTTGCATCCATACATGGCAATAGGGAATATAATGGCCTGTATAATTCTGACTTTGGTGCTCAGTTGTATATCTTTGCTCTTTAGGATGTTATCAAGATTTTTTTTTATAGCTGCCCTCCCCATTCCTAGTCTTCTGATTTCTTGACTGCAGTGTCCTTTTTGATCTATGTCTGATCCAAGGTATGGTAACTCTCTTACTATTTCAATTTTCTCATTGTCTAGATGAATATACATAGGTCCTCCATGTGCCATCTGAGAGGCCAAAAACAGGAAAAAAAGATGTGTCGGCTCTGGTAGTGGGGTTTTAGCTACTTAGGTTATATGAGCCAATAGTTTGGCTTCATGTAAGGCATATGCTTATGACTTATGCAGGGTTAGGAGTGTGGGTAGGAAAGCTATGTGAGCTTGTGTGGACTGCTAATGGAGCTGCGTTCCAATGCTCTGAGAGATTCAGTTGTTGTGATTGTATGTCATTGTGGAACCATTTTGCACTAAAGATACATCAGCCCACTACATCTGTATTTATTAAAGATACGTAATCTCCTTAACTATCTTCAAACAGTAGATTTGCCATGGCTCCTCCAACATATGTTGGAGTGGATAGTGCTCTTTTAATTCAGTGTTATATGTTTGTCATGACAAACACTTGTGGACCACAGAAGTAATGTCCGGGAAAGCTGCCAACACGTGGCTGATAAAGACAGGGCCTCTCCCAAGACAACAACCCAGTTGCAAGTGACGTACCACTGTTTGTTTGCAGCAGGCAACCAACAAGTCCAGAGTTCCGAAAGGCAGGTCCAGAGAGCAATCCAAGGTCCAGGGTTAACGTGAGCAGATAGTCTAGAGCCGTTCCAAAGGTCACAGGATATAAACAGTCTAAAGTCAAGCCGAGAGCCAAGAGCTTTCACCGGGGAATCCAAGATAAGCCTTGACGGAGAGCTTGGCTTTTCCTAGCTGCTTATCTAGCCTCAGCTCCTTTCTCCCAGGTGTTTCTCTTTAGCTGCATGTTTCTCAGCTAACCTTCGAGAACTCCGCAGCCCCTCCCTATCTGTTCTCCTCTGAGCAAAGGTAGGGATTTCAATCTCTTGCTCCTCTGCTTCTTCCTGGCCTGCAACCTCTGCTGGGGAAAGGCTTTCTGCTGGAGGAAGGCTAGGCTGCTGAGGACGAAGGCTAGGCTGTTGCTCAATGGGCTCCACACAGCTAGGTCCAGGTTCAGCTAGGTCTATGGGGGCTGGGAGCACCAAGCTAGGATCTGGCCCCACATCCTCCCCCTCAGAGTCCTCCAAGTCCTCCACCTGGCTGTCTCTGACAAGTAACTGAAATTTCCATGACAGTGGAATGAGATTTCGTCTGTGCTTTTATCCTAGTGCAGAACCTATTTTGGGGCTATAGGGTTTTGGAGAATTTCATTAAAATTCTGTCTAAAATTTGGAGTGAATTCACTGTCTCAGTGACAAGGAAGCCACCAGGTAGCTCTGCTGGCCTAAGACATTTTGCTGGTTGAGGGAAATGTCCATTCAAAGATCAGGCTGTGAATATAGTTGGCCTGTCACATTCACAGTTTACCAGTAACTTTAGTGGATTTGATCGTTCATAAGTTTGCCATCAATATTTAAATAGTTTTTTTTTTGGTAGTTTGCAGCCTACTGAGGAAAATCACAGATGACGCACAAAGACCAGAAAATGTAAAAAAAAAACCAACCTACCACTAAAAAGACATTTAAGGTAAAGGTAAAAGTATTCCCCATTGACAAAATTGTGAAGTCGTGTCTGACCATAGGGGGTGGTGCTCATCACCGTTACTAAGCCGTAGAGCCAACATTATCAGAGACCACTCTGTGATCATGTGGCCAGCATGATTGTACAGAACGCTGTTTATCTTCCCACCAAAGTCATACCTATTTATCTACTTGCATTTGCATGCTTTTGAACTGCTAGGTTGGCAGAAAGAAGCTGGGACTAGTGACAGGAGCTCACTCCATCATGCAGCACCTGGGCCTTGAACTGCCAACCTGCCGATCTTGCAATCAACAGAGTCAGGGTCCTAACCACTTGAGCCACTGCATCCCAAAACTTCCAAAAAGTTTAGTAAGTCATAAATTCACAAAATAACATAGTATCCCTTCATCCCTTTCCACCACTGGACCCTCCCCTAGTGCTGGTCATTCATCCTCTCTGGACATATCTTGAGGCCAGGAATGCCTTGTGGGATTCTTTAGCCCATAGTGACAGGATATAGACTGAGTTAAGATTTGTGGTGTGCATGCATGCATGTGTGGGTAGAGATATTTGTGATTTTTCCACCTTTAGGGGGTCCTGCATCCTTAACCCCCACAAACGTACAGGGTCAACTGTACATCTCCCTGCCATGAGGCAAAACCACCCACCCAGTCTCCAACACCATTTAGCGGAAAGCATTATGCACACGTAGACCTTCTGGCTTCCAGATTCAAGAGCTGAAGGAGTTAATCTTTAGATTCATAGGAGCCCAAATGCTTAGCTGTTTCACTTATGGGGCCAACTTTGCTATTAGGTGCATCACAAAAGGACAGATAATTGCTGTCTCCTTAATTGTTAAGATGGGCACATGGGATTTATTTTTGTCTGATGTGCCAGAATAACTGGGCTGGCTTTGGTTCTATGAAGTGTAATTTTGGCAAGTGGGTAGGCACCATTCATTGGTCTGCCTCAAGCATCAATATGTCTCACTCTAGTCTTGTGTTATAGTATAGCCTACCTAAACTTCATGCCCTGAAGATGGGTTGTACTATAATTCCCACCATCCAGAGAAAGCATATCCATATGGACAAGTCATTTGTGATGAGAAAGTCTGGAATTGTGTATGAATTTTTAGGGTGTGTAGGTATATTTATGAGCACATGGAAGTTGTTAGAAAAGTCAGTGTGAAATGATTGATGTTTTAACAAAAAAATCTGTAGCTTGTCACTAAAATCAGCTCTCTTACAAGAAGATTGGAAGATAGCCTATGTGACATAAATTTTCAAAAAGATATCAAAGGCAAAGCCAGACCAATAACTGTAATGTTCTTCCTGAGTAAAGTGGTAGGAGACATTATTAAGGCCAGATTACCTAGACTCATAGATAAAGTTTGCTAATGAAGATTCAGCATGGTTTCTGGAAAATCAAGTCCTGTCTTACCAGCATTGTAACATTCTTTTGAGAAAGTCAACAAACATAAGCTAAGGATGATTCAGCAGACATTATATCTGTGAACTTTGCTCAGACTTTTGGTGAAGTGCTTGCCCACAGGCTTTCTAAACTTTAGTCATCAAGAGAATCACTGAGCAACTGACAACCTTTCCAGACGTTGTTGCACTGCAGCTCCCATCATTCCTTTCTCCTTATCTACCTTGGCTACAGCAGTCCAACAGTATCTGTAGGGCACTGTGGACCAAGTACACCGTGAACCAATTAATTCAGCCTGATGAATGACTGTGATGATTATGGCCAGATCTGCCTTCTCCAGGAAAGATGCTGCATGAAGCACTCTGCCATCACTTGAATAGCTATGCATTTTAAGGTGGAGTGTACATGGTTATATCCTGCATGCATTTACTGTTGCAAAAAGACTTCTGCTCCAAGATTTGAAAGATAAACATTCACCATCTGTCATTCAAGAGTCAGAGGATCTTACTGTTTTAGTTGCATGTGAATGCGTATTTTTAGGTGCCAGCTTCAAGAAAATATATTTTTGGAAATACGGGCTGAAATCCGACAACAGTGCATAGCAATGTCCATACAGTTCTGCATCATCCCCACCCAGCAGCTGTTATGCCCCAGGAAGGGCTGTTGCTGCTGCTGCTTACCAGTGGAGAGAGAAGGGAGTAGAGAGTTGATTCAGACCATAAAATAGCAGATGGACTCAGTTAGGTGGTGGGGAGAAAGGAGGGTGCATTCATGGATAGACTGTGTCCTCCTTTTCCTTCCCCTGGGAGCCTAAAGCAGTCACATCTTCATGCTCTGAATTTCCTCTCCCAGTTTCTCCCTTTCCCTGCTAATAAGCAGCAGTAGCAACCATCTCTCCTAGGGCTTGACAGCTGCAGGGGGAGGGAGGTTTGGGACAGAGTACAAGACTAAGGGGGGATGCAGATGGGCAGCCATGGGCTGCCCTGGGAAGCAGAGGTTTGGGGCTGAGGCTGCCTCATGCCTCAGCCCCAATCCTCCCTTCTGCCGGCCCTGAAAGGAGCACTAAAATGCTGCTCCTTACGGAGCTGGCAGAAGGGACGCATCAAGAGCCGCCATGCTGCGTCTCTTCCGGTCCAGTGTAATGGCATACGCCGTCATGACGTCCTCGGGGAGAGGTTGGGGCACCCGGTGTGTGGCTGCCCTTCCCCTTCCCTGCCTCCAAGATGGCACAAAGCACCATCTGTTGACGCCCTTCGAGAAAAGTCTTCTGCACCCTGTTCAAAAAGATATGTGCACATACAGAAGCCACACTTATGCACACAGATGTCAGTTACAGGATGCCAGCCAATGTCAGTATATATTAATGCTTATGCCTACCCCATGTTCCTATCCTATGCACTTCTCCTTACCCTCTTTCCACCTCTTTCTTTCTCTTTCTTTATAATCCTAATGTAAAAATCCTTTTTTAAAAAAGTGGAGCATACTCCTGTCCAAGGCAAACTTTACTATGAACTTTCTTGATTTCAGCAATGCAATGCAATGGGCTTGTGATATCTGCTGGGGTTTTGTTCAAGGGTCCCCCATGGATACCAAAATCCCTGAATGCCCAAGTCCCATTATATACAATGGCATAATGAAATGGTGTCTCCTATATAAAAAGGCAAAAACAAGATTTGCTTTTGGCATTATATATATGATTTGATATATAGAGCCATGGATGGTTGAATTCGTGGATGCAGAATCTGTGGATACAGAGGGCTGACTGTATAGTTTAATGGGGATGTGAAGTCATATTACCGTATTGCTACTGTGGTTAAAACAATTAGGAGTCAGAAATCCTTGCATTCTCTTCCATAGATCTACAAGTCTTTCTTCATCCATTTTCTGCTCATTCCATACACATTATAGATCAGAATCAGAATCCCCAAATATTGAGAACAAATCAGTTGGGTGGAAAAATGGCAGAGCGTGGGTACTCTGAATGAAGTATTGGATGAGAAAGATATTTTCCTGCCTTATTCATCATCGATGCAGAAACATCGGCTTGAGCTGGTACATGTAATTGCAGAATTCATTGAGTAATGTTTGCAGACAGTTACGTGCACAATCTGAAATTTCTTGAGGCGTTGTGTATGCCTCATAATCTTTAGCTAACTGGAAATACTATAATAATATGTAATGATATACAAAGTGTTGAAATGATATTTAGAACCGCCTCTGTATGCCTCAAAGGATATCTGGGAAACAGTTGCTGACAACAAAGTATAAATTAGGAGCAGACAACCTATGTTGGTTACAGGACCACATTGGCCCCTCTCCAAACCTGCTGGAGGCCATACCTGTACACACTCCTGCCACCAAATTTGTGGTGCAAAAAGCAGGATTTTTTTTTTAAAAAACAACAACCCCAAATATCTCCATTTGCCTTTAAAACAAATCTTATAATTGCTGAGCACCATGTTTACAAGCAGAGTAGTGCTTCTTGGAGGCTATCTGGAGTGCAAATCTGCTTCTGACAATGTTGAAAGGACTCACCTTGTTTCAAAGGGAAACTGGAATTGTTGGTGACAAAATGGAGCTGGTTTGCTGGTTTTTAAACAGCAGGTAGGAGATCCTTGGGGGACTTTGGAGTGCTTGTAAAAATAAGCATAGAAGTTTCACAAGGCCTGTGATATAATTGTGGCCCACCTTTCTTCTGTGAATGAATGGGAGGAATTTAAGATCTTTCTCACTGTCATCACTATATACTAGACTGATCGCATAACCATATTAATTCAGAAGTAAGCCCTCCAATGTTCAATGACACATATTTATCCCAGGTAAAAGTGGTACAGTGTTAAAGGCTCAGGTCACACTTACTACTTTGGATTCTACATAGATATGCATAGGATCAGCATATGGTTGTTTCTGAATAAAGTTCCTGTTCAGAGAGGATTGAACTCCTGTGTGGGTAAAAATTGATAGACAATAGCAAATGTTTGTTTTGCTTGGCTCTAACCCGACTGAGGCTCTCAACGCCTGTGTTATAGGCTTGCTGATCCCTTTTATTTGGGATCACAAGTAAGGACAAATATTACTGTTAAACCATGCCTTCTTTGTAGCTGACAAAACATTTTGAAGCACTAGAAAACTTCTACTCCAAATACACAAAACTGGACCCCTGATTTATGCATAACTGGCAGACTGAGAGGAAATAGTGTATATATTGAATTAGACAAGATGATACAGTTTGGAACAGCAAAAAGTGATTTTTCTTTGGTTGCTTCTAGAGTGTATGTGTGTATTTGTTTCTTTTGTTGTTTTTATTTTCTGCTATTTGGTTATTTGTTTGTTAACCATCTGTGCATATATTTTAATGAGTGGACATTCTTTTCTGTTGATGTTGTTATTTATATATATGTTTCTAATATATGTATTTTCTTGAATGAGGGGGAAATCCCAATTTACAGTACAAACCTGTGCATGTCTACGCAAAAGTATATGCCTTTGAGTTGAATGCAGCCTGCCCCCAAGTCACTGTGTATAGGTCACTGTTATAACCTCAAGCTGCAATCCTAGCACACCAGCTTCTCCCACCTAGAGCAGTTATACTACAGTCAGATGGAAGCTGCAGTCCAACGAAATTGCAAGGTGCCAGGCTGGAGGAGGCTACTCTACACACTTCCTTGTGAGGAAGCTCTACTAAACTCAGTGGTGCTCATTTATGAGTAGAGATACATCTACACTAGGGGTAGGCAACGTGTCCCCTTTAAGGGCTGAGGGACTTCAGCTCCCAGAATCCCAGGAGCTATTGGCCAACATGGCAGAGGCTTCTGGGAGCTGAAGTCTCTCGGCCCTTAAAAGGGACAGGTTGCCTACCCCTGATCTACACTGTAGAAATAATGCAGTTTGACACCACTTTAAGTGCTGTAGCTCCATTCAATGGAATCCTGGCATTTGTAGTTTTAACTTTTTCTACCAAGGCGTGCTGGTGCTCCCACAAAACTACAAATCCCAGAATTCTGTAGGATGGACCCATGGCAATTAAAGTGATATCAAACTGCAATATTTCTGTAGTGTAGATGCACCCTTTCCATGTATGTGTGCGCGTTTTAATTGATTCATAATTCCTGACCTTGCCTTGTGTAGAAGCTGATAACAAACCTTCTTCCTGAATTTCATAAAGCATTCTTCCGGAGAGAAAGGTAATCAGAAACTGGTCATGCCCCTAAAACAGGTATGGATGGGTGTGTGTATGGGTGCTTTGTGTGTCTTTTGCTGTGCTCTCAGTGTGTGTTTTGCTTCCAGATTCCAGATTAGTCCTTTAGGAGTCAGGGATTAGGAAGATCCAAATGGGGGAGGACTGAATGGGGGGTTGTCTTTTGTTTGCATATGTCAGTCTCTCTCATGCTCATCCTTGTGCTATTGTATGAATAATGAATAGGGGATGTGTGGCTGCTCGTAAGCCTCCGTGGGGGAATGCCGCTCTTGCAGGTTGAACATGACTTCCCACTTAGCACGCTCTGCTTTTGCCTGTGTGCAGTGGATTGTGGCTGTGCTTCCTGGGCCTTTCCTCCCTGAGCTGCCATTTACTGTGCCATTACCAGCATCCCCGTCCCTCCCTCCCTCTCCCTGCCACGTGTATGTATGTGCCTGGCTTTGCTGAAGCTTCCTATCCCCTGGAGCAGCTTTAGAGACTAAGTTTAGAGTAGTAGCCAGCCAGGCCTCTAGAGGTACATCCCACTGCTTGGGCAGTCAAGCATGCCTGTGTCTGGCTGATTTTGCCACACTGGCCGCATAGCTATGAGTTAGGGCTCGTGCTTTGTGAACTGATGATGAAGATGATGTGCTGGGAGCTTGGGAAGCACAGATGTGAACTGCTAACTGGGAACCTCAAGAGCAGAGCTTGAGATACAGTATGCTATTTTTGGCTACAAATCTCATAATAATAATAATAATAATAATAATAATAATAATAAGGTATCTCACTTTTCTCCCAGAATTGGGAATCAAAGCGGCTTACAGTCTAAAACAGGGGTAGGCAACCTTTTTGAGCTGGGGGCCGGGTTGCTGTCCCTCAGACAATTGGGGGGCCGAAGCACCAAAAATAAATAAATAAATAAATAATAAAAAAATGAAAAAATTAAAAATTTTTTGCATGCACACTCTCTCAGCCCCAGAAAAGCCATGGCAAAACTCCTGTGGAGATTTTGCCAAGAAAACTCCAAGAACAAGTAATAACAAGAATAATCAATATCATCATGGCGGGCGGCGGCAGCGGCGGCGGACCCAGGCCGGTCCAAAGGCCTCGGGGGGGCCGCATCTGGCCCCCGGGCCTTAGGTTGCCTATCCCTGGTCTAAAAATACAGGACGCTTAAAAACGTACAAAAGTGACAATTAAAAAGGAATTAATACCCTCAGCCAGCATGGGGTGGGGTGTCTCTGTTTCTGGCTAATGGTCTTGTTGGGTATAGTTTCTGGAAGCTGAAATCCAACAATATCTGCTGACCCAGGTTTGTGGGCCAGTGGTATACAGGAACATATCTTTGGGGAAAGGCTGGAATAGATAGTCTCTTTGAGCACCATCTGACTCCTATGTTTCTATGCCCAGAGCTATGTTACTCCGTGTGCTAATAAATTTCTTATGCACAGAGCTTAGATAAGTCACTTTTTTGGACTCCCCCCCGCATCCCTTAGCCATAGTGACCAATGTTCTGGTATTTTCGAGGATGTTTGTTTGTTTGTTTGTTTGTGCCTGCATGCATGCATGCATGCATGCTAGTGACAATACTGGCTGGGGAATTCTGCCAAGTTGTAGTTCAAAAAAAGTAAGATTTCATATCTTCTAACATTTCATGGATAAAAACCAGGATACGTGAGGCCAAGCAACATGTCAAGAGGGTAAAAATTATTAATGAGGATGATTGCACAAAATAGGAGAGGCTGCAGAAGTTTGCAGGAAATGAAGTAAGATGGTGACTAAAGGGGAAAGTAGGAAGAGGAGAGAGAAACTGGAACATTTTAAAAGCAGTTGAAATGAAAAGCAACAGGTTGACAGACAATTTAATGGGAAGTATCCCTGCCAAATTGGGACAGTTAGAGGGGTATGAGATTTTCACACTCTGATAAGTAGACCACCCCAACCTGCAATGGCAAAATCCTGCAGGCCATGCATATTATCTAGCACCAACAGGAAGGCCTGATGATATCCAGTATCATCTAAGCATATCCAAGGTACCAAGTTTAATTTTAGTTGCAAACATTCAAAACCATATGGGGCTGGCCCACCCAAGACATTTTTACTGCCTGAGGCAAAGAACAATTGGAGGTCTCTCCCATTCCACATACAAAAACCATCTGCATTGGCAGTTGGATCTTTTTTCAACACTGTCCAAAGAACTGTTCTGTTCCACCACATTTGGAGGTCCCAAAGTAGTTTCAGGTCTCTAGTAAACTGCACATGGCATTCAGCAGTCTCCAAAATCTTGCTGACATGTTCCAGCATCTGTCACCTAAGGCAACTGCCTCAATGTGTCTCATAGCAGAACTGGCCCAGAAGCCATAAAACACAGGATAATATGTTCCAAAATGACAATGCATATCTTGGTGATTGTGTCACTTTTTGATCTGGTATTATCCCAAATCTCCAGTGACTGATCACCTTTTTCTTTTTTTTCTTTTGGCAAATTTGCCATAAATTTTTGACCTTTTCTTAAGAAGCCTTCTGATTATTAGTAATATTGTTAGTCTCCCAATGAATAATCCTTCTGTTACTCAGATGGCTAGTAAATAGTCTCCAGAATGGCGAGCTGATGTTTCATCAATAGGAGTGAATGGTTAGGAGACGATTTCCTGATAACTGCAAGTCTCTTTCTGTTTTTTGCTGAAATATTAAGAAACCCCTATGAAATAATGAAACTATGGGAGATGTAGAAACAATCATTGATAGGAATATGCATGACAATGAATGTTAAATAAACAAGTAAGGGACAATGATGGAAAAAACTGAAAGAAGTGTCCCTTCCAAATCTAAGGTTATGGTAATGAATTTAAGGGAATTATTCAAACTGATGTAAGTAAAAGGAAGAAATAACCACTGTTTTGTTTTATCAGGAAGTAAAGTAGGAATGTAGAATGATTGTTTAAGGGGGTGAGAATGGGAGGGAAAGTGAGAATGGAAGATTGTATGCGACATACATTTTTGATTTATACATATGGAAAATTAAAATCAATTTAAAAAAAAGAAAAAAAGAAAATGAACCCCTATGCAATTCATTTGGTCTCTGTAAGTCCACAGGCACATACGGTATATCATCACACCCGTCTGAGTGGAGAGAAGGTGACTACTTCCAACTGATCCGAGTGTGCAGCTGTTTTTATATGTGTCACAGCTTGGAGAGTCACTTTTAAGTTTGGGGTATTATATGACTAGACATTCATGTCAAGTGACTACCTTTACCTACCTTTACTATTTTTAAAATAATTGGTCACTGTTATAGTTCCAACTCCTCCAAATTAGACATTTGCCATTACAGACCATTAAAAAAATCAACTGTACTCAGTCAGGTACTTTTTATTTTAAAATATATGAATGCTTTTTAGACCACTGGCCTGCAGTACAAAATACACTCCTCTGTCTCTCTTGTGTCATTTCGGCACCCACAACAGAGCAGCAGCACCAGCCAGCACATGAAATATGTGATATTATTACTCCACCACAGTTTAATCAGGTCATACCTCCAAAACTATAAAAGTAACTAAAAGTAACAGTTACACCACAAAATGAATGATATTACACTCATAATGTTACATACCGGTAGCTATTCCTTAGTTATTGGGAAAGGGAATTAATTACAGTACAGGTCATTCATTTGCAACTAATTACTTCCAGGTTCTCTCTCTCTCTCTCTCTTTCTCTCTCTGTGTTTGATTTATGAATGGATTGAGAATTTCTAAAAGGAGTTAAATTGAGATGGGGATGAGCCTGAGAGGGGGCTGCCCAGGTTATTCTCTGGGGAGAATACTGTGTGTGCATATGTGCCTCCCTCCAAGTCACCCATTGACTTATGGGGACCCTATGAATTTCATAGGGTTTTCTTAGGCAAGCAATACTCAGAGGTGGTTTTGCCAGTTCCTTCCCCTGAAATATAACCATCAATACCTGAGATTCATTGTCAGTCTTCCATACAAGTACTAACCAGTCCTGACTCTGCTTAGCTTCCAAGATCACACAGGATCTGATGCCTTTTGGATATCTAGGAGAATACTGTAGAAGCGTTTATTTGCCTCCACTTATGTTCTCAAACATCTGGAACATACTAAGAATATCTGGAGGATACTGACCATCTTAAAATCTGGCACACAAAAAGGTTTTGTGGTGGGGTGTTTTGTTGTTGTTGTTGTTGTTTGGAAGGCTATAGTTCCCAAATCTTACTATGGGGATTGTGACAATTGTCCAAAAGTAATTTTCTCAAGCTCGATTGAGAACTGGTTACAATACTGACATTACTGACACAGGGATAACCACACGTGAAACTAATGGTAGCTCCTACCTAATGTATTAGTTTCCTCTACAAGATATTTACTGGAGTTAGGGGCATTCATTCAGGTGAGTCTCCACTAACAGTGGTCTGATCCAGACGCAGACAGAACAACACCTTTGTCTCCATTGGGCAAAATCAGGTGGCCACTTCAGGTAGTATGTTTTGGGTGCCATGAAAGGGCAGTGATTTGTCAGTTATTTAATTTGTTGTACTCACATTTTATTACCAGGAAAGGGAAGAGGCAGTTGTTGGACTTTCTGCGGACGTTATTACACTTGGGTCTCAAAGCGGCGAGAAAGCGGTATGGAATCAATCCAGAATTATACCGGTATAGACCTCACAAGACGGAAATGACTATCAGACGCAACTAGCATCATTGCGCAATTAACGAAACCGCGATAGATGCGCTCCTGGGAACCGTATCTGCCGTTCACACACAAGTGAGAAGATCCCTTCCAGAACCCAGCAAGGATGTTCTTGCACATGCACAGAAACAGGACAGTCGTGGCTGTCACTTGCCACGGCTGTCAAACACACCCCTTCCCAAGCCGGCACAGGGTTGGGAAGGGGTGTGTGTGACAGCAATCCTTGGGACTTGGGAGGAGGGCAGGGTCGGAGGATGCCTCTGACCCTGGCCTCGTCCCAAGGAAAGCCTGGTTGCTTTCCTTGGGAGGAGGCCGAGGTCCGAGCCCGGCCTCGTCCCAAGGAAAGCAACCAGGCTTCCAGGCTTGGGAAGGGGTGTGTGTGACAGCCGGCTGTCACACACACACACACACACCCCTTCCCAACCCAAGCCGGGAAAGAGAGCCGCTCTGAGGACTTCTCTCTTGGGAAGGTATGTGTGTGTGTGTGTGACACACACCCCTTCCCAAGCCTTCGCGGGGCCTGGGCTCCAGGATACGTATCTGGTGATCAGACATACAGTGAAAGCGCTATCATTGCGGTATCATTTTGGTCGCGCACTTGTACTTCCTCAAGAAACCGGCATTCAAAAGAACGGGGATGATGCCGCATTGGGACGGGGTTGTGTGCGACGTCGTGTGAACACACGGGGAAAAAAACCGCAATAGGACGGGATTGAGTGTGGATTGGGTCTGCTTTAGACCCCGTGTGATAACGTCCTGCCTCAAGAGCCAGAATAACATGGCTGGCCTTAGGTACTCTGCCCTTTTGACATGGGGCTTTGCAGATGGCACAAAGCACCGGCTTCGAGCCAAGGAAGGGGAGTGCCCGCCATTGCACACAGCGAGCACTCTGATGACGTCCTTTTGTTGCAGCATTCGGACACGCTGTGATGGAAGAGACATGGAAGAGGTGCGCACCGTCTCTTCCAGCGCCATTTCCGCGGCTTGAGGAAGGAGCACTATATTAGCGCTCCTTCCAGGGCCACCCAAAGAGTGGATTGGGGCTGAGGAGTGGGGCAGTCTCGGCCCCAATTCTTGGCTTCTCGGGGTGGCCCATGGCCGCCCATCTGTAGAGGCCCTTAGTCAGGATTCCCAGAGAAGATCACACCTTTCACTCTAGGCAGCAAGACACTTTGTACCACGCTTCCTCTCCAGATCTTTTTGGCAAGAAATTATTTTTTTGCATTCATCTTCCATCAGATCAGCAGGAGAGCAGCAAAAATCTGTTGTCCCTCCTGTCCAGTGGCATCACCAGGGAGGCATGGGGTGTGTGGACCACACCAGGTGGCACTCTAAGGGGGGGGGTGACCCCACTGCTCCTCAAATATCTGCATTTTGACAGAAACAGGCTATTTCATTTGCCTGTTTCTATTTTAAAATCTGTAAGAGATTGGGTGAGTGGGGTGGGGCTTAGTAAGAGGAGAAAGGAGAGGCCACAGATTTAAATTTTTTTTTTAAATTTTATACATTTAAAAAATAATTTTAATTTTTTTAAACACAATTTTTAAAAAAATAAATAAATCACATTTTACCAAATTTTCACTTTAATCACACGGAACTATGCATATGGAAATACATTTAGGCTGTGCATATGATATTGTAATTTGAAGGCCTAATTTTAATTTTGCTAGTTGTTTATGTCACAACTATTACTATTAGTTTCAAAGATACATGGGAATTATGATTTATGAATAATCTTAGTACAAAAAAACATGATTAAGGATTCTATATGGTGTGGTATGGGGGGAGGAGGTCTGTGGGATGGGGGTGCGTGACACCATGAGTTAACACACTGGGTGATGCCCGCCCTAGTGATGCCAGTACTCGTGCCCACAGTCTCGGCTTTGTTTTTGGCAAATGGATAATTGCTGGCCTGGTTGTCCTCTTCCTTCATGCTAACCTCTTTTGCTACTTATGATGACTCAAAGGCAAACCTATCATGGGAGTTTCCTGGCAAGATTTGTTCAGAGAAGTTTTACCATTGCCTTCCTCTGAGGCTGAGAGTATGTGACTTGTCCAAGGTCACCAGTGGGTTTCACGGCTGAGCTGGGAATCAAATCTGGTCTCCAGAGTTGTAGTCCAACACTCCAACCACTACACCATGGTGGCTCTCACAGTGTGTTAAAAAGTTACTTTTTTTTAAACAATGGGTAAGTCTACATGGGCCAGAATAGTCTGTGCTGCTCCCAGAGTATTCTAGCCCTGAAACTGTCCCAAATCCCACCTACTGTTACCTCTTCATTGCAGAACTCTAGCCCTGAAACTGTCCCAAATCCCACCTACTGTTACCTCTTCATTGCAGAATGATGCCAGGTGGTTGTCCAGAAAACATCCCACCTGGTGTTGCTACCACTAGTATGGGTTGCTCCCTCTGAAGTCGGAAATGAGGTGTCCAACATCAGTCACATGGCTGAGCACCTCATTGTGAACTCAGAGGGAATGAGCCGTGCTAGAGGCAGGTAGCACAGAGATGGTGCATGTGTAAATAGTCGCCCAGCATTTCTCCGGAGTGCTCTGCATTTTTGTGGAAGATCCAGCACAAAAGGTATGCTATTTTGGATCAGTTAAAGGGAGGGATCAGTTAAATAGTAACTGGCCTTTCACATGAAGACAGCCTGCACTCTAATCAGGGCTTTGATCCTGTGATGACTGGACAGGGGGATGTGAGTGTGGTGATGGTGGGGAAACTGGTTTAATGGCCCATGTAGTCATGTCCCGTGACTGGGGGACGACAACACCCAAAACCCAGTCCTAAATTTGCCAGGTCAGGGGCATCCTAAGCACTGAGATTTCATGATCCCAACTTGAGACCAAGGGACAGAGCCTGGTGATAGGACAGGGACTGGGTGTACTTGTGGCATTATCCATGATACATTAAGCATCAAAGCAAAGCAGCTTCAAAGCAGCTTCATTTATATACCGCTTCATACCGTGCTATGGAGTGTCTAAGCGGTTTACAACTGTAAGCTCATTGCCCCCCAACAGTTGGGTACTCATTTTAGTGACCTCGGAAGGATGCAGGCCTGAGTCAAGCCTGGGCCCTGGCTAGTATTGAACTCGCAACTTGTGGTCTATGAGTGAGTGGCCGCAGTACAGGCATTTAACCACTGCGCCACCAGAACATAAATGTAATAAATGAAGGAGGGGACAAAGTCTACAGCAGCCTTTCCAAAGCACCTTGCAACAACAGGCCAACAACGTGTGGTTTAATATTTTTTCAGCAGAGTGCCCTTTGCCCTGAAGCCAGGGAAGATGGGCCAGACTCTGAGATCTGGGAACTCTAACAACAGCCATGGCCTTGACTGGAGAATTCTTGAAGTTATAGCTTCCAAAAGTAAACATTTGAAGCTCAGATCTATGAGGATTGAACATTCTGTGTCACAATGGTGGGGGTTGTCTTTCCCTCCAAATAGCACTTAGAAGGCATAGTCAGGATAACCATGCCATCATGTTTATGAAAATATTCTGCATTAATTTTAATTTTGGATAAGAGATTCGTATCAGGCTATTAAACCAATAACAACAATCCTTTGCCTTTTCACCTACTTTAACCCAGCTCAGCTCAAAGCCTGTTGGCTCATGCACATTATGAAATAATTCATCAGTGTTTGGCTATCATGAGAATGTGCCTGGCAACATTTGTTGGGTTATAAGTGGGAAGAGGACCATGGAGCACAACTTGGCTGGAAGTAATGCATCGCAACACATCACCCGTAATACTATCTGGGTGGGAGCCCTGTTAGTCTGTTACAGGAAAAGCAAAAAGCATATAATAACACTTTAAGGACTAGCATGCTTTATTTGACACTTAGCAATAGCAACTTCATTTATATACCTCTTCATAGCATGCTATGCAGTTTCTAAGAGCTTTACAACTGTAAGCTACTTGCTGACATGCCATACGTCATACACCAAAAGCTGTCCATGGGACCTCTGTTTTCCTTTCTTGCTTTTCTAAATGTTAGGAACCTTGTTGTTGTTACTGTGAGCCTTCAAGTTACTTCTGATTTATGGCGACACCACCCTGGCTCATGAGGAATCTTGCCAGCAGTAAAATTGAGACAGCCTGCCCCCATTTTCCTGCCCTTGATTTAACTTCTAAAAACTAAGCAACAGTACCTTAGCCATGGCTTGTTTTGTAACCCTAAAAATTATGTTAGAATCAATGATAGAGTTGGAAGAGACCATGAGGGTGATCTTGTCCAACCACCCTGCCATGATACAATTCACAGCTAAAGCATTTCTGAGAGATGACCATCAAGTCTGTGTTTAAAAATCTCCAATCAAGGAATGTCCAGTACCTTCTGAAGCAGTGAAAGCCTGTCAGATTGTGAGGCACCTATCATGATCTTGCACACTTAAGAAGACAGCCCTGACTTTTCTTTTCTTTTTTTAAGAAGCTTTTCTATGTTTAGATTTTTAACTTGAAATAAGTCGCTGCACATTGGGCAATAACCAAAACCACATTGTCCAATTCTGATGTGTCTACAACTATATCCTAATGAGCTATTATGTCCCACTTTTGCTTCTAGGAAGGCTCCCTTTGGAATTTTGACTTTTCAGCTTGAAAGTTGGCACTGCCACTCACTTGGATGACAACAACAACAACAAAAACCACTGTGTCAAATTTTAAGATGTCTGCAGTTTCCTGATAACTTATTATTATCCCCCTCTATTTTTGCTTCCAAACCACACCCCAGTTTGAAGTTTCATCTTGAAACCTGGTGCTGCAACTTGCATAAAAACCAAAAACACTCCATCACATGTTGAAGTACCTAGCATGATGTCCGCAAAGAGTTATGGCAACCACAGCAGACATTGTCTTTTTATTGCTATAGATAGTGGATTGCAGATCATTTTATCAGATGAAATGCCTTACCTTTTGGGCTAAGGAGGGTATAATAGTGTTTCTTTTGCAAAATAATGTCACAACTGATTTAATAGTACCACTCACTTCATGCAACAAGTAACATTCACTCATTATTTTTTCTCAATGCTGGAGGTAGGGCAAAATGCATTTGAGAACATTTTGAGGTGTTGTTGTTTTTTTAAATTAGACCATTTCTTACTTTTTAGATTGATTTTTAAAAAATGAAACCCACCCGCCATCAAACTACTTAATTTGTGTGTGTGTGTGTGTTGCATGTTTTATTAAAAATAATTAGTTACTGTGTGAGGACTAGAAATGAGTTATATAACAAGTTACTTTAAAAAAAAAATTCCAAGCTCTGCCAGCGTAACGAATCAGCAATGGTGGATATCCCTTGCTCTCCAGTGAAGGGAGTTTTAGAAGAGCATGGTGAGTTTCCAAGACTGTGGAAGTCATGGGAACACACTTTAAAAAAATCAGAATAGTCCCAAAATGCATGCTTGAAACTCATTGACATGTATTATTCGGTCATGTTTCCATCAGGGCTGTCCTGAGACATTTTGATGCTTGAATCCAAGGACAAAATGATACCTCCCTGTATGACCAAAATGTGAAAGGTCTGGAAACCATGTCCTATGAGGAGCGTCTTAGGGAGCTGGGTATGTTTAGGACTGGAGAAGAGTAGGCTAAGAGGTGACATGGTAGCCATGTTTAAATATTTGAAGGGATGTCATATTGAGGATGAATCAAGCATAAGCTGCTCCAGAGATTAGGGCACAGAGAAATGGATTCAAGCTATAGGAAGCTTTCAGTAAGGCTTCCAGCAAGGTTCCCCATAGTGGCGTCATTACATGGGTGTTGGGGGTGTGGACCGCACCAGGTGACACTCTAAGGGGGTGTAACACCACTACTCAAACATCTGTATTTTTTGTGGGTTTTTCAGGCTGTGTGGCCATGTTCTAGAAGAGTTTCTTTCTGACGTTTCTCCAGCATCTGTGGCTGGCATCTTCAGAGAATACCGGAATGGAAGAGAGTGGGTATATATCAGATCCCATCTGGTCTTGGAAGCTAAGCATGTTCAGGCCTGGTTAGTACTTGGATGAGGGACCACCAAAGAATACCAGGTACTATAGGCTATATCTTAGGGGAAGGCAATGACATACACTCTCTAAGCATTCCTTACCTTAGAAAGCCTTATGAAATTCATGGAGCTGCCATAGGTTGACAGGCATCTTGAAGGCACAAGCACACATAGGAAACACTTTAATGCTAAGTGTGTGTCCTTTGTATGTGGTGCAGTTTAGTAGATTTTGAGACTCAAGTAAAAAATTCAGAGTAGTTCCAAAAATTCTGATGCCTGGCCCTATCATAAGTACATTGTGTGCTGTGTGTACAAATATTTTCATTTATCTATCCTGAATATACTGAATCTGCATAAAGTATTTTCTGTGCTGTGTTCTGAATTATTTTTTTTAAAAAATCTGGCAGATATTTAGGAACTGTTTATAAGGAAAAGGCTTTTAATACTGTGCTGTACTATTTTTACTTCTTACCTACTTAACAGTTATGTTTCAAGCTGTTATTAATTCTACAGATAGTTTAATTATATTTGAACTATAACATTTAATATGTCTCTACCATTATGAGTTTTCATCTGTATCTGTTTTAATTTTTCGGAGACATAGCGTGTTAGTGTGGAATATCAGTATGCAATGGAAACTTGAAGCACTTTTAAGACTAAAGAATTTGGTAGCATAGGCTTCTGTAGACTTGGTCTACTCCCTTAGATGCATAGATGTATCTGAGGCAGTAGACCAAGTCTACAAAACTCGCTGGGTATGTTGTATGATACAACTTCTTTTGCACAATTAGTCTCAAAGGTGCGAAAAGATCCCTTTGTATACAGTTTTAACTTTTGTAAGCCACCTTGGATCCCAGTTTTGGGGAAAGGTGGGAATGATGATGATGTGCCAAACCATATTATTGTGTGTTGTAGTTGTTTTGTGACTTCAAATCATCCCAACTAAGGGTGACCCGAAGACAAACCTTTCATGGGGTTTTCTTGGCAAGATTTGTTCAGAGGAGGTTTGCCATTGCTTCCTGGGGCTGAAAGAGTGACTTTCCCAACGTCACCCAGTCAGCTTCATGGCTGAGTGGGGAATCGAACCCTAGTCTCTAGAGTCATGGTCTGCCATTCAAACCGCTATGCCACACTGGCTCTTTATTATTGTGTGACTTTGACCCTATTTGGAAAGGGGAACTACTGTAATTACTTTCCAAGTAAGGATAATATTACAGGCTGCCTGCCTGAGGACAGGGCTGGTCTAAGACATTTTGGCACTTGAAGCAGAAGCAAAATGATACCATCTTCCATTCCATGCCTAGAAGTCACCTGGGGGGGACAGCTGTCCCTTCCTTCAACAGTGGCAATGGGATCAGGTCCTCCACCACACCAAGGGCAGCAGGGCAGTTTAGCCAGGGTAGGACAACCTGTCCAGGAGGAGGAAGTACAGGGAGGGGATCAAGAAGAACAGGATGCCTTCCCAATATTTGCTACCTGAGGAAGGTCAAAGGTAGAAGTAGCCCCACTCAGTGGTGGAGGAAGGTGGGTGGTGGGGAATCTCCCCAGGAGATCCCCAAGGACATTTGAGGAAATACGTAGAGTGAGGGTGGGATTTCATCCCCTCAGCAACAATCCTTTCATGGTGGTTGGGGCAGGTCATGGATGGCCACTAGTGGTCTCTCATCTAGACACAGATCAGGTCCACCATTTCTCTCAGCCTTCACCATTGTTACAGCATGGAAACTCTACTCTTTAGCATCAGAGCAGAAAGACTATTTCAGTCCCATAAGCCCATTCAGGGTTATGCCTCTAAAAATCTTAGCCCTCCCCAGCTCCAAGGTAATAATAGCATCTCAGTGTCCCTTTATATGCACTAATTGACTTCTAGATTAGCATTAAGGGATTTGATTAATGCCAGAAGTGGTGCACTTTATCAATCAATAAGACCTCATCAATCTTATTAGCTTGTGATTTTAGTCCACCTTCAATAATACATGCACAACAAAGTACACAGAACTGTCAAGCAAATGCAAACACTGAAGTGAGTTGTGCTTTCCTGGGAGCTTTCCTTTAACCCCCCCCCCCAAAAAAAACCCAAACCCCAACAACTCTACTGTATTGAGAAATCTGAAATCAGCCATAGCCAACATGGCAACCTCAAACTATGTTGGAATGTGATTCCCATTATGCCTCGCCATTGTTTTAATAGTGTGGGGACAGTGTGAGCTGTAGTCCAACATTTCTGGCTGGTGCTGGGTTAGAGGAAGCTGTCTTAAATCTTTTGTAGTGGTATGTTGCGATGAGCCTGTAACTTTCTGCATTTGAAATCAATTTAACAGTTTATTTAACTTCCTTATGGAAGTCATAGATCAACAACAAGAATTTTGAAAGCAATTATTTATTTGCTAAGGATAAATTAAAGTGAATTACAGTCACACATCAGGGGGATTATTGCTGTATCTATAAATATATACCAAAAAGGTTAAAAAACAATAAGCATTTAAAAATCAGTGGTACCACCAGATACAGAGAAAGCCATAGCAAATTCTCTGTGTGTGTGTGTGTGTGTCTGTGCCTGTGTGTCTCTGTGTAAAACAACCACTTTAAGAGGAAGGCAAATGCCAACACAAAATAAGCCTGTGAGCTATGCAGTTAGGTGGGGGAAGAGGGTGGTGGATTTGAAGGTCTTGGCATGATTAGAACTGACAAGGAAAGGATTTTGAGGGATTCTGGGGAATTTTGAAGGCCTTTGGGAAAGAGGTGAGAGAGAGAAAAAAGCAAGTAGAAAAATTGTTTTTGTGTGCAAGAACAGGAGTTTTTGTAAGGTTTTGCTTCTCCTTAACTGTACTTGTGTTATGCAAAGATGGAATCTTGAAGGATGTGGAAGGAGATAGGGAAAATGTGCTCTCCTTAGTAAGGAGAGAAAGAGAGAAGAGGTCCTTCGGTTTGAAGGATTTCCCCTGAACTCTGGAGGCTAGGATATGCCTTTGTGTTTCTCCGCTCAGGTAAGAAGACTAAAAAAAGATCTGTTTTGATGACTTGGCCATGTTAATCCTACTTATTAAATTGCTCAGGATAGCCTGTCAGATTTGGGAGCTCAATTTAAAGTGTGTGGAGGGGCTTTTCCCCTTCCTTTCTCAGGCGAAGTGTGTGAGATGGACACTGTAGTATCTTAGCATCTTGGTCATTGTCTGATTTCGTAGGCAGACTGGAGTAATTCTGTGATTGCTTTAACAAAGGTGTCAGACAGGTGGCAAAAAGTGTCAAGCAGATGACAAAATGCAGGCTTCAGTTTACCAGACTTTTAAAAGGTGGTTTATAAAAAGTTATAAAAAGAATTTTAAAGGCTAAACAAGATGAACTTGGTTAACAACATCAAAAGATGATGTTTCTGGGTATGCACTTCCTTCGCTGTGCTTCGTAGGGATGATTATAGATAACTGTCAGGAAAACATATGACCAGCTCATATTAATATATATATCCCTGGCTCACATTGATATCCTATATACTTCCCCTATTTTACCCCCCCCCCTTTCTTCCTCAGGATGCTGCTATGGAGGAGGTGAAATGAAGGCATTGCCATCTTCCAAATAAGAATCCTGCCTACACGAATACATTTTTCCTTTGTTCTCAAATTTCTACCACTGAAAACTGTTCACACCTAGAATTCATATTTGCTGTGTTTGCATTCCCTTGGTAACTTTGCCTGCCCCTTTTCTTTGGATACCTAAACTCCATTTCTAAATCCTCTATTGATGTTTTAAATTACTGCAGTGCTAGAAATTCAGGGACTGATGGAAAATTTCATGGGGAGATAGAATTCTTAGTTTGGGAGCAATGCCTTCATTTTGACCCCCATTGATATATCCCAGTTCTTCATCTTTCTGTTCGCTTTTCCCCACTTTCCTTGTAATTATACTTTTTTAAAAAGGATAATAATTTGCAAGTGTGGGGATGACTTAAGAAAAATGGCTCCCCAAGGATGTTGCTTGTTGACAGCTCTGCCAACTTTGCTTTTAAGGCATGGCTGACTTGTACAGCCCTAACGGAGTCTGTGGGGGATTGCAGACTGCCAGAAATAGTGCAAATTGAGTCCACTTTTAGGGTTAGGGTTAGTGCTAGGGAATCATGGGAATTGTTGTTGTTTTTCTGAGACATTGAGCCTTCTCTGTCAGGGAGCTCTGGTGCCACAATAAAATACAGTTTCCATGATTCCCTAACCCTAACCCTAACCCTAAAAGTGGACTCAATTTGCACTATTTCTGGCAGTCTGCAACCCCTATGTATCTCTGTTTGTCTTCAAGAGCAGGAGCCCATTCACACTACAGAATTATAGCATTATAATTCCACTTTTAATTGCAGTTTAGGGAAGGACATTTAGAATTCTCAGGCAGATGGCTCTAGTGCCTCAATTAACTACAAACTCCATACCATGTTGCTATGGTAGGTGTTTTGAACTTCAACTCCCAGACGCCCCATCCAGTTTGGCCAACAGTTAGGAATTCTGGGAGCTGAAGTCCAAACCATCTGGAGGACCAAAGTTTGGGAATCACTGGTCTAAAAGGTTCTTGATCCTTCTCACCTGGGGCTTTGGTGTCTGTGTACTCTCGTGTACTCTTTCTGCCAAATCACTGAGGTGGATTTTGAACAGCATCAGTATCAGTGTCCTTCATTAAGAAATACCCCTCTCATTTGAGTTAGATTGCTCTGAGCATTGTTTATGTATGTGGTTTTCCCAACCAACTGCGCACCTGTCACTGGTGGTTGTTTTTTGTTTATCTTTTTCAGACTTATTATTTTCAGGACATTGTGCGTTAGACTAGGTCAGAAGTCCAGCTGTGCAGCCCCTTGCATTTTACACCAGCTTTAAGACCAAAAATAGGTTAGTTGACTCTGCCATGAATGATTTGTGCTTGATAAAGTCATGCTGACTGCTTGTAATCTCTCTGTTTTCTTAAAGTGCCGATACATTAAGGTTGCAGCCCAGTTCCATTAAAAATCAGCACGGGCTTTGCCACTGATTCCAACTGGATGTGGATTCCCCCCTAATTAGGTTTCATCTCCACTAATGGATTCTTGGGTACAAACGTTAAGCGAAAAGAGCTATAATTTCCTGGGAGGTTTTCTCCCCACCACCTTCCTTTTTTTAAATATAGAGATACAGTAGCTCTGTATTTGTTCTTCTTCAGTCTTCTGGGGATGTGCCAATTCTAGGCAAGTTCTCCAAATAATAATTCTCCCACCTACTTCCTGTAAATTTCCCTTTTTGCCTGTGGATGTTTGAAAGGCTCCTCCACAGCCACAGCCATGTTCTAAGATTTTTCACCCGCTTTTACCACACTGATACACTTTATGGTTGGGCTGTCGCTGAGGTTTCCTGAAATTGAGTTTAATCTGATTAATGTGACCTGTCCAGAGACCTCATTTCAGCTCAGAACAGCTGGTTGATCAGGCAACAAACCCGAATTAGCCAGAACAGAAATATTTTATAAACAGTGGTGTGGCAGAGCCAGGGCTCATAAGCTCAGAAGGCTGGGATATTTTGACTGCAGAAAAAAAGAGAACCTGATTTTGCACACTGTTGTGAAATTGATGTTGCTGTTTGCCTTCAAGTCATTTTCAATTTATGGTGACCCTAAGACAAACCTATCACAAAATTTTCCTGGCAAACTTTATTCAGAGCCTTTCCTTCCTCTGAGGCTGAGAGAATGTGACTTGCCCAAGGTCACCCAGTGGGTCTCCATGGCTGAATGGGGATTTGAACCCTGATCTCCAGAGTCATAGTCCAATGCTCACACCACTACACCATGCTGGCTCTCTATAGCGAATCCTAATAAAGATATTCCTTGCCTGTGGTTTTTGGGAGTTGTTTTATTTTTATGGATAAACCCATAATTATCTTCCTTTTCAAAACATATTGTTGTGAGCTATCCCTGTTGCAATGCAAAGCAGTTGACAGCCATCCAACAAGGCATCGCAAGGCTGGATTATGGTGGTTAGGGCCGTGGATCAGTTCCCAAAACAGGACACCCTTTGAGCAGGTCTGTCAGCTATTATGGGTCTAATTTCATAATGCTACAAGAGACAGCAATACAAAAAAAATCTTCATGTGCAAATCTATTTTCCAGCCTGCAACTTCAGTGAGATGAATGGCCTCATCCCATGCAATTCTACTCAATTATTCAAGTAGCACACCCATTGAGTGATTCAGGAATTTACCAGGGCAGAAGAGGAAGCAGGGTACATCTTTTCCCTTCAGATTTGGGCTGCTAGCTAGTGAGAAGCTTAGAGCAATTGTACCAACTGCACCATGATAATCTAGCTCTGGGCATCAGGGGAAAGAAACAGCAGTCAAGGAAGAGAACTTCAGTTTTGAGATAGAAGTGGCTGAAACTGGAGTGTATTGCCTGAGGGAGACTGCCCAAGCTGCTCCCTAGAGTGGATCTTCTGCCTATAAAAATGGTTGTTTATCTCCATTATACTCTGCTTGCATTGTTTGTTTGTTTTTAATATAGCAGATATTACAGACACTTTAAATCTCCAGTGAATCTCATCCCAAAGAACTAAATCCATGGAATACCTCACCACATAGGAAGCATGGTAATACAGATTACTTTTTCTTGCATCTGACAAAATGAAAGTTTGAACCATACTAGTTGTTGGTTCTGGGAGTTGTAATAAAAAGGAACTTTTCCAAGCACAACAATAACAATAACTTTCATCAAACTATTTTTTTAAATGTGGCATTAAAATGCAATCGGCAGCCTTAAACCAGGAAATCCTTCCGGATCTAAACTGGAATTGCTTTTCAGCTAAAAGTGAAATACTCTCCAACCATTTCATTGTTGCAGATTGCGATTTGCAATTTAGAGATGCGTAAAAGAGATCATTATGCAGAGCAGAAATCTATACATTTACTATGTATATGACTGTCCTATTCTGGCTTTGGAGGCTACCGCAGGTGGCGTTAGAGGAGACTGCAGAGCCCGCTTCCTAAGAATGTTAAATCTCACAACAGATATTTCAGGATATTTATAATTCAGTTCAGTTCAGTTTTATGGTTTTAGCCATTAGGCAGGATGAGAATAGCAGCAACTTGAAAGACATTCAAAAATATTTCCTTTCTGGGTGGCAGGAAGCCTGTGAAAAGAAAGCAAGACACATCTTGAATTCATATGTGTGTGCTTATGAGCCTGTGCATGAGTACCTTCCAGCACCTGAGTGGTGAAACATAAACAGTCCTGTGCATGAGTATCTCATGAGTCCAGGTGTGTGTCAATAGTGGAGCAGGACATGGAGCCAACACATGCCCGACTACTAAGCAATGCCTAAATTGCAGAGGAGAATGGAGGGGGGGGAGGGAGACATTTATCTACTAACTGTGTCCAGTGGCTTCCCCTGGTGCTGACTTTACAAGATTACAGGCAAAGTTACTTTCTGAAAAGGCTACTTTCTGGACTACAATTAACTAATGGAGGCAGTGATTTGGCTAAAACGGGGGTGACTCCAGGTCTAGCTTGTTGCTTGAAAGTGAGCAGCAAATGGCATTTCCCATCTTCTGCCTCTCAGTCAAGGTGCCAACCAAATTGTTTTGGCAAGGAGACAGAAAAACCCACAAAGCCCATTATCCTCAGTCATCATCAGTCACCACCACCACCACCACCATCCTATAGTCTAATTATTTGCTGCCCTTTTATGACTTCGTATACCTGCTGCCCAAAGCATTTGTCTTGTTCTGCCCTGGGGGCATCAAGGGACAGTACCTGTGGATTTAATGAATGTCCTTTACCACATCCATGCATAATTTCATGAATGTCCCCAACAATTTCTGTTTCCATGGATGTTATGCATATTTCATGTAGTGTCATGAAAGGTCCTCTATCAGAAACTGGAAAGGACACATAGAGCAGGTAATTTCTTCAGATTTTTCCATATGAAGCTTTTATTGTGCAATCCCTCTGCCTCATCCGTGGAATTTTCTGCAAAGTCCAGACAGCATTGTTTTTCATTTGCATCTCTCTTTTCTTTGCTGTTGGTTCTTCTGTTCTTTTTCTCATACCAAAAAATGAGAGCCACCCAATATCTTTTGACTAGAATTGCTAGGCACTGTTTGCCTGGAAGCAGCCACAGTGAGACTATTTCCGGAGAGGTAACTGTTTAGACTGTTGCCTTAATGGATTTTGGGATTCCACCTCCTATATACTATCTTTGAAAAACCAATTATCTTTGGTTTCGAGGAGGAGGAGGAGGAGGAGAAGGAGGAGGAGGAGGAGGAGGATACTCAGTTTCACAATCTACCATGTGTCACTCATTGGAGTTTTGAACCGTCAGTGATTCAGATTATATCCAAAAATTTAGCAATCAGTGTGACAATGTGGCATATTCCAAGTAGTGTCACTTTTTGTAATTGTGTTTTTGCACTCCTATCTATGACATTTTCATTTAGATATTTTGTCAGTCTATTTGGAATTGCATCCAGAGCACCCATCACCACTGGAACCACAGTTATTTTCTTTTCTCAGAGGGACTGAATCTTAATTTGTAGGTGTATTTAATAATCTCTCCCCACTTTGTCCTCAATTTTGCCTCCCCCCCCCCCAGATTGCCACATCTATAGTCAGAGCATTTTTTTCTCAGTTGTAGATATGTCTGGCATCTTATACTCTAATTGTTTATCAGTTTGAATCTTAAAGTTCCATAGGATTTTTACTTTCTCATTTTCAGTGATTTTCTTAGGCATATGTTCCCACCAATCTTTGCAGATGGTAAATCAGATTTTTGCATAGATTCCAATGTATCATTGCAGCCACTTCATCATGGCATTTCTTATATTCAGTTTGTGCAATCTTGTTACACAAACTAATAAGGTGCTTGAGATGTTCATGTTTTTCTCTCTAATGACAATCCGTATTTTTTCAATATTTGACTTGATGCTATTTGTTTGAAGTGTCTCTTCTTGAACTGCAAATATAAGTCCTTCAGTTTCTCTTTTCAGTGTCCCATTCTGTAACCCTTTCCAGGTGTCCTGCTTCTCTGCTTTTCTTCCTATGCCTTTAATATACTGATCAGATAAAGAACAGTATATTGTTTTGTGAGGCTTTAAGGCAATCTTTCATTATTTTCTTGCTAAACACATCTTTTGTTTCCTCTCTGTTCAACACATTCTACATATATCTACCAACATTTTCCTTTGCTTTCTCAATAATCTCTTATCTTCTTCAACAATTTGTTTCACTTATACTAATCCCCACTTACCAATATCACATGGCAGATATCATTGATCAGTGGCACCTTGATGATGGAAGCTGTGGTTTGCTCACATAATTTTCAGGGTTTTTCTATCTGTTGCATCTAGTTCTGCTTGAGGCCAATCAACAATTCTAGCATCGTATTGAAAAAACTAGTATGGCCCAGGAGTTTATATGGCCTGAATCATGCTTCTTCTTCTGCTAAGTTTTGATTTTAGAACTTGTGTATTGTTTTTGTATACTCAATATTAATAATTAATTTCAATTTCTTATGTTGGCTATCCTCTGCTTATTCCCAGGTACTTGTAGTTTCTATCATGGTTGAAGCTTTTAATGATATTTCCATCAAGGAGCTTTCTTCCTTTTGATTCAGCAATTTTAACCCTGTTTATTGAGAGTGTAGCACATTTATCAATTCCAAATTTCACTGAGATGTCTTGGCTAAATATTCTTACAATAATGAATAAGGACCCAATTTTTGATGCTGACTTTCCATATAGTTTTAAATTATCCATATACAATGAATTGTTTATTTTTCCAGCTTTGATATTTCATATCCCTGATTTGTTTTCTTTAATAGTACTGCCAGTGGCATAATTTCAAAAACAACTAATAAGGGAGACAAGGAATCACCCTGAAAAACTTTACACCTAATACAGTGGGCTCTTGGTATCCATTGGGGTTGGTTCCAGGATCCCCCACCAAAATCAGTGGATGCTCATTGTATACAGTGATTGTATACAATGGCATACTAAAACGGTGTCCCTTATAAAAAAAAAATTGCAAGATCAAGATTTACTTTTTGAAAATTTTATTTGAATATTTGCAAGGCATGGGTGGTGGAATCTCTGGGTGGAGAATCCAAGGATATGGAGGGCCGACCATATTAACTCTTGAAAGTGCTTGTCCATTTACTGTTAACATAGTGGTCTATGTTGTCATTAGTGTTGAGAGGAATTTTCTAATGAGAGGAATTTGCTGATTTTTAAAATGTCAAGGCATTTTGATCCATGTATGGGGCAAAGAATCAAATGCATTTTTATAGTACATCTATGCTATGTGTTAACTTATCTTTCAATCTCATTTTGTCAATTTGTAGTTGTTGTTGTTGCTGCTGCTGTTGTTATTGAAATAGAAGTTGCTATTTCCATTTAGAGTCTTGGTTCACCTGGTTAGTACTTGGATGGGAGGCCACCAATTAATGTCAGATGCTGTTTTCAGAGGAAGGAGCTAGCAAAACTTGTATTCCTTGCCTAAGAAATTCATAGGGTCCCCATAAGTCAACATGCAAATTGAAAGCACACACACACTTATCTTAAAAAGACATGGTCCAATATTCTGTATCAGCAACTGAATGAAGTACTGTATTTAAATAAGGAATCTCTCTTGGCTTGACTCACTCCAAAACCTCATTCATCCATGTTCTCATCACTGGGGTTGTGGAAAGTTACAATCATGGCAACAGTGTCACAATTATGACTAAGTAGCAATCATGAATAAGGAATAGTTGTTACCTGCCAATCATGACTAAATAGCAATTGTGACTATGGAAAAATTGTCTAATTGTTCTGTATTCATAGTCACTACTTAGTCACAATTGGGACACAATTGCCAAGATTGTAACTCCCCCTCCCCAACCTACTTTACCAGATGTTAACTGCATGGAGAGAAGGAGGTCCATTCTGCCAGTGATTGGAGTATGGGTGAATGACATTTCCGTCAGGTTCCGTGGGGAGAAATAATCCACTTTGACACCACTCTAACTGCGATGGCTCAATGCTATGGAATTCTGGGAACTGTAGTTTTGTGAGACATTTAGCTTTCTCCGTTAGAGAGTTCTGGTGCCACAAAAAAATGACAGTTCCCAGAATTCCATAGTATTGAACCATGGCAGTTGAAGTTTATGTCAAAATGGATTATTTCTGCAGTGCAGATAAATAACAATAATAATAATAAATTTTATTTTTAACCCGCCCCTCTGCAAGGCAATCGAGGCGGTGTACAAAGTTAAAACAAGACAGCAGTTAAAACAATTCCGCCCCCCCCCCCGCAATCCCTAACCCACCCACCCCATAAAAGTCGAATGAAATTAGTAGAATAACTAAAATAACAAAATTAATCGACACAATGATTTAAACCTTGAAACAAACAGTAGTGGCAGGGAGCAGTAGCCATTCAACTCTATTAGGGGCAGGAGAGTTATGCATCCTAAGTACTGTATACATAACCAGTTAACTATACTTAACTTAGGGGCTATGCAGACGGGCTGCTTTGGGCCGCCCCATCTAGCAGCAGATCGGGGCTGCAGCAACCGCATGTCGCAGCCCCGATCCTCCCTTTTGCCACCTCGAAAAGAGTAGCAAAATGCTGCTCCTTTTAGGAATGGCAAAAGGCTGCCCTAAGAGCCGGTGCCGCAGCTCTTCCGCACTCTTTTGGCTCAGCATGTCCACATGCTGCGCCAGAAGGGCGTCCTGACAGGCACACGGCATCAGGACAGCATCAGGCTGGGGTTGGGGCGACTGGCATGCTTCTGCCCCACCCCAACTCCATCCCTAGACTGGCCCTTTAGGCCGGTCTGCAACGCCCTAAGTAGCTGATACAGAATACTGGCCTAGATTTGTAATTTTCCTGTAGTTCAGTATAGCACTTCATGCACCTGATGAAGTGGACTATAGTTCCTCTAAGCTTATGCCATAACAAATATTGCTATTTAAAGTAGGTGTCAGGGAGGGGGGGGAAAATCTGACACTGATTCACCAAAAAAGGGTTCCAGGATAATTAGCCCACAACAACAAACACACTTTGAACACTATGGGAAAACAATCTCATCAATGTCTATTGAAAGAGCAGAGGTGAGGAAGAGCATTCACCTTTTCTTCTCTCTCTCTGAACAAAATGGTGCTTTAGGTGCATTAGCGGTCATGCTTGATGCAATTTGAGAACACATCTTAAAGCAGCATGGAAAAAATAGGGAGCAAAAAATCAAATACTGTATATACTCATATATATAAATTTTACTTTAAAAATTGACTCAAAAAACCTGGGTCACCTTACCCATGGGTCAATGTAAGTAATGTACTTTAACTCTAATAAAAAAGGAACCACACCTGGTGAAAGGTGAGAGCTTGATCCCTCCTGGGAGCATCTAAAAGAAGCACTGATCTCCTTTATTCTCTCATCCATTCAGCCCTTAGGATGAACACAGTTAGGTCTGCTAGAATTTTGTAAGTTCTTTGGCAAAATTTTCCTTTGCTTCATCCTTTCTTCCATGCCCCTATGTTTTACCTTTGACGTATCCTTGGTTCATAGCAAATTCCATAACTTTGGCCCCAAAATCTGTACCGCCTATAGAAACACAGTTTTAGAAACACAACATCCCCTGTTCGAAGCTCCATCTGCTGCAATATTAAAAAACCAATGCCTCCTTAAATAAAAAGGTCCTTACCTATCGGCAGAAAGGAGACCAGCTGGACCCTCCAGGGAAGGGAATTCCACAAATTAGGAGCAGCCACCAAAAAGGCTCCTATGTCCTCACCAGGTATGAGCCACCATTGGTTCGACCCAGCCTTCTGGAGCAACAGAGAACAATTCTTCTCTTGTGTGACAGGCCTTCAGATACTTTAAAAATGCTGTCATGTCTTCCCTTAATCTTCTTTTCTACAAGCTAAACATGCCAATGTCTTTCAACCATTCCTTATAGGACTTGGTTTCCAAAATGTCATAGCATCCCAGTCACTCTCTGCTAGAGGTGCTCCATTTTGTCAGTGTCATTCTTAAAAGATTATACACAGAAAGAGTACTACTAATCTCAGCCTTTCTCTGTTACAAATGCTCCGTACTGCCTCTTTAGGAGGAATTCCTATCCCAGAAGACGTTCACAGTAGCCACCCAGCTTTACTGTAGGTTTAAGATGGTGCTTTTGATTTTGAGCAGAAACAAATAGGAGTTGTTGAAATTTGTTAACACCTTCTCAGAGGGCAGGACAATCCTATACCCTCACACATTTCACAGATGAAAACCAGGACACATGTGGTCATTCAATATCTGAGTGTAGTCAAAATGGCAAAAGTTATTAATGGGGAAGAACACACAAGCACACAGGGATGCTTTGATTGGGAGTTCCTGCATGGCAGGGGGTTGGACTGGATGGCCCTTGTGGTCTCTTCCAACTCTATGATTCTATGATTCTATGATTCTATGAGCTAGGAGAGTCTGCAGCAGTTTGCTTTTGCCTGAGCCTACTGGGAAGGGCAAGATTTCCCCCTCTTCTCCTTTCCTCCAGCTCTCCTTGCCTTTCCTCCTCTCCTTTGACTTACCTGAGTACAAACTACTTTTTCACTTTGAATTCAGTCTGCAGTAACTGAAGTAAGCTGAGGACAAAGAGAGAAAGTGGGAGGAGAGAGGAACTTGGACATTTTAAAAGTAACTGAAAAAATGGGATGACAGAGGATTGATCTGGACTCCTCCTGCCAAATCTGGACAGTTGGAGACTACACAATCCTGGTCTTTTTTCAGTCACATTATTATAGATGTTGGTGTGATTCCAGGAAATGTAATAAATAATGTAACTATGAATTGAAGACACTGATGTGTAATGTTCTTTCCCATATTCAAAAATAAGTGCATAAAAAGAGTCAAGCTGGGCCAAAGGCTTATTTGTCCCACAGCATGCTTCCCAAAATGGCTGACCAGATGCTTGTGGGAAGTCCGCAAGTTGGACCTGAGTAAGACAACAGCTGCTGTAGACATTTCTTGGCAACTGTTACTGTGAGGCACACTGCTTCTGATACTGGAGGTAATGCATAGCCATCATGGTTTGCAGTCCTTGATCGCTTTGTTCACTGTGAATCTGTGCAATATTTGTCCAGTACTTTGCCTCCCTCCCTTTGCCTGCGTAGCTCAGCTCATCCATCTTTCCTTCCCTTTCCGCAGCTAAGCGCCCTCAATCTCAGCTTATTTATTTATTTAAAACATTTTCCAGCCACTTTCAATAAGCAGCTTATGAAAAAGAGAAAAGCCGTTGCATCTAAACTAAAACCACACAATAATAAAGTCGTGAAAAAGACTACTGAGCATGTCAGCAAAAGCACACAAAGCTATTTTTTAAACCAAGTGTGGCAGGGTTGTGTGTATGTGGAGAGAATTCCCTTGGAGGGGAAAAAGCCTTTTCGCCTCAATTGTAGCCTGGGTGACCTTACCTTGCCAAGAGGTAGAGATTTTTGGGGGACCACAAAAGAGCAAAAATGGTTCATTATTTAATTTGTTATATTGTATTTTGACTGCTAGATATAGGCCTAAACTACACTGTAGAAATAATGCAGTTTGGCACAGCTTTAACTGCCATGGCTCCATCCTATGGAATCCTGGGATTTGTAGTTTGTTGTGGCACCAGAGCTTTCTGACAAAGAAGGCTAAATATCTCACAAAACTACAGATCCCAGAATTCCATAGCACGGAGCCATGGCAGTTAAAACTGCATGATTTCTGCAGCACAGATTAGACCATATAGAAAGAGGTGCCTGAGGACTTTTCCCCCTTCTTGTTGATGAAATAAATTGGCTGGCTTTGAATGCTATATCCCTTTAACATGGTTGGGCGGCATCATTTGCTACTCTGCCTCAGATGGCAAAATGTGTTGTGCTCATCCTGCTCAGTCAGCATAGCATGCAAAAGCTGAAAGGAGTAAAGACCCCATTCTTAGCTGAAGCCATTCTGATCTGGCATAATGAGGGCATACAGAACAGAGCTCTGTTTACCCCAAAGGCTCATAATGTTCCAAGGTAAAGTAGTGGTCAATCATATCTGTACATCACAGGCCAAGTGGTCACAGGAGAGAGTTCAGGAGCTTCTGGGAAATTCACTTCTGCATGATTTCTAATAGATTACAAAGCAGTAATAAAAAGGCTTCTCCTTACCCCAAAATAACCAAAGGTAGCAAACCTAGGGTAAATTTTAAAGTAAAAGGTATGGAAATAATTATTTACGCAACTATGATTTGTTCAGATAATACTTAGATCTATTGATGCCCATGTTTTCTCTAAATTAAGGAGGAGACAATTTAACAAATCTTTGTTTCTTTGTTCCTATTAGGCTCCAGAATATAACCTGAGAAGAGCTGATAAAGTCCCACCTGTGCCTCCGGGGAGATATGATCCTAAGAAGAAAGGTAAGAGGAATACATTACCAACATGCCAACATGTGTATGGAAAGATTAATCAATATTTTAAAGCCATATGTGGTTAGATTTCTAAGAATCTTAAAGTGTACCTCTCCATTCCTAAAATCTGCTGCTGAAGTTTTGGCTTCCTTCTTCTATGGAGATGGGATAGATGTCCTTTAGCAGGGTCTTTTCAGGAATGGGCCCAGAGTTGTGGGCTGTTTCCATGGAAATTCAACACGTGTTGTTTCTGGAATTGGTAAAAAATATTCCTTCTTTTCCATCAGGCATTTAGGGATGTGACTAAGTGGGACCTGTCACAAAATGGTAGAGTGTGGTATGTTCCTCTTCAAGGTGCTGGTCAGCCATGACATTTTCCTAGATACTCCATTCCATGCTTCCTCCTTGGTTTTCTGACTACCATTCCCCACATAGGTGCTCTGTGGTTGCTGGGTATGCTCAGCCTTCACAGAGCTGGTTTTGCGCATCCCTACTCTGCTGTGTGTTGTCCCCCCATAAAGATGTTTATACAAATTTGCTGATACCTCCCTCTTGTGCTATGCTGGTATACTGTATATTGATTCTCAATAAAAGAGAGAGACAGAGAGAAATGTTTTTGTTTTTGCTGTTTTTAATTAGCCTTTTTTGTATTCTTTCCCCTATTTGGTACATTCTGATTTTTTTTCCATTTCTGTTTTTCAAAACTGTTGCATACTGTCCTTTGAATAATTTTCTGTTGGAAAGTGGATTATAAATATCACAAAGATATAAATCAGTTCTCATACTCTGTACTAGTATTCTCTACATAATAACACAAAGAGGCTCTATATTCTACACACAAAAGATGTTATGTGGATCAATGCTGTTTGTATACCCTGAAATTATTTTTACTTTTACTTTTTCAGATTAAGAGAACTTGATTTGTATGCTGCATTCCGAGTTCCAATTTTAGAGATTCAGTATTAAATTGTGCCTCTTCCCTCCCCCTGAAACCACCCCAGTCCCAAGACCAGACAGAGGTTTACCATAGTTAACAAAGTACTGTACATGTATTCCTGAGCTTTACGTCCTTAACAGAAAATTTGGAGCCAGAGGTAGAAATAACATAGAAGGAATAGGAACAGGTTGCAGTACCACGAAACAGGAAGAGCAGCTCAGTATGTTTTATTGAAGTTTTTATTCAAAACTACAGTGGGTCCTTGGTATCCACTGGGGTTTGGTTCCAGGAGCCCCCATGGATACCAAAATCCATAGATAATCAAGTCCCATTATGTACAATGGGATAGTAAAATGGTGTCCCTCATACAAAATAGCAAAATCAAGGTTTGCTTTTTTTGGATTTTTTTTCTGTGGATGGGGGAATCTGGGGGAGCAGAATCCATAAGAAGGGCTGATTGTAACAGTACACACATATGAAATGCAACAACCAAGTTAGGCAAGCTTTGCATCAGGAAACAAAACATTGCCAACCTCCTAAAGACCTTTTGCAAGCTTCCCTCTTGTAACTTTTCTAATCTCTGGTTACAGGAGGGTACTCAGTGATTCCCACCCTTTGGTCATCCAGATTATTTGGACTTTAGCTCCCATAATTTCTGACTGTTGGCCAAGTTGTCTGGGACTTCTGGGAGAGAAGTCCAAATCAAATGGAGGACTATAGGTTGGGAACCTGTGCTTTAACCATAGTGCCCCACAGAATGGCGGAACAGAATATTTTCTTCCTTTAGGGAAGGGGAGGCTAGCATTTCATGGCGGGGGGGGGCAGTGACAAATTTCAACAGTGTGATTCTCAGCAAGTGTGGCTCCTGTTGGCATCTATGTCAGTGGGGTGGTAAACCAGCTTTGGATTTTATTTCAAACTTTAAAAGAGCTGTTCAAGGTGTTGGATCTTTTTTGGAGATAGTGTTACACCCTGGGTAGCTTCTTTAACGTTCAGTGTTAAACCCTCCTGAGAGGAAAGAGACTAGTCCCCACTGCCCCACAGCAAATGGGATGTGAGGTTACCACAGAAATGGGCATGTATGGGAGTGCATTCATGTCTTTGAACCACATATCATCCCACTGTTGCCTATGAATCTTTATAGCACTCTAGTTTGAGGCAATTATTGTACTAATACATTTTTCAAACAGTTCTATTGTCCAACATAATGACTAATATGGAGTTTATTGTATGATATTAAAGTGTTGCTTAAGATGTTATTAGTTCCCTGCATGGAATGCTTTTTTGTCAAAAGAAGCATGCATTCATGCAAATCAGATGCTATAGGATGAATACTGGAGCTTGAGGAAGTTACTTTTCTGGACTACAACTCCTAGAATCTCCCCTGATTGTCTGGCCATTCACAACTTTCATTCTTCCCTCCTGGAAGGCACCCCCAATTCAGTCTCATTTGAGATCAGACAGACACTCTGGCCATATCTTGCTTGATTCCTCAGCATAGCTGGCTACACCATAATCCTAAGGCAGCTTGCTGAGCTATTTCCACTTCACAGTGTCCCCCTGATTGGAGCTTCACATCTGGAATCGGTACAGTATCTCCCTCTGCAACCCTATTAGTCACTATCTGCTTCCACCTTTTACATCATTGGTTCTTGAATGTGTGCATGACTGAGTGTCTTTTGTGAATGGTGATTCCCTTTTGAGTTAGTAATAAAACTATTTGAACTAGCACTCTGGAGTTCTGTTTCTTTGAATTGGTATACACAGGCTTGATCCCTGTTTTATTTGTCCAAGCCCTCTCAGACACTGGTATTTGAGTTAATAGAATTCTCCTATTTGAATATAAATTGTGGGTGCCCTCCTTGGACCCTGGCATTTTAGGTAACAAAACCACTACACCACTCTGGATTTTGTGGTGATGCTAGATGGGGATATAGGAAGTTGCGGCTCCATTCCCAAAAGAAATTCAAAGTCATATTGTGATTTGAGTGCTGAACCAGAACTATGGAAAACAAGGGCTTGAATTTGCATCTTGGCCATGGGTGATCTTGAGCAAGTTACACTTTTTCTCAGTCTGAGAGAAAGGCAATGATATACCTTTTCTTGCCAAGAAAACCCTTTGATATATGATAGGTTGCCATAAGTTGGAAACAACTTGAAAGCAAACAACAACAGCTCCTAAAAGTAACTTTGAGAGGCTCTGGTCCAGAGGGATTGAATTCACAGGTGTATCAAGATCTAATTATGCACAAAGCTGTCCAAAGCATTCCCATGACAGAATACAACAATCTGATCAGTGTTTGAACTTCATACAATCATTCCCACATAAAAACCATCTAAACGCAGATTTTAACCAGCCTTGTGAATTTAACTGAACAATGTTTGGGAAGAACAAAGGTGTTTGCACCCTGTGTTCGACCCTATAATGGCAAAGTGGTGGCTTCTGAAGGGGAGAATTGGTAATAAGGAAGGTGTTTAGCCATCCCACCCCAGTTTTCTTAACCGTTCTGGGATTTTTTAAATTATTTATTTATTTTTGCAATTCCCTCTAGCTGCCCTTGAGCCCAGAAATGAATGTAACTGGGAAGAAAAGTGCATGGTAAAGAGAAAAATTTGAGGAAAGAGGCAATGGTAGCTGAGGCTCCTATGTCAGTGGAACGGTGAATCCACTTTAGGCCCTAGAGCAGGGATCGGCAACCTTAGCCCACGGGCCAGGTACGGCCCGTGGAGGCCTTCAGACTGACCCCTTCCTGGTCCTGCCGCCGCCACCGCCGCCTTTCGTGCCCATGGTGGTCATCCGGGGTGCCATTTTGGAATCCAAAATGGCACCCTGGAGTCTTGCACGACCTTTTTCATTGTGGGAAAGGTCACGCGAGACTCCGGGAGCCATTTGTGAATCCAAAATGGCGCCCTGAAGGACCACCGCGGCCACGCCGAGCCTCTCGGAAGCCCAGCACGGTCGAGGGAGCCCTCCTGGGGGCCCCCGTGGCCGCGCTGGGCCTCTCGGAGGCCTGACGCAGTCGAGTGAGCCCTCCTGGGGGGCCCCCGCAGCTGCGCTGGGCCTGTGAGAGGCCCGGCGCGGTCGAGGGGGCCCTCCTGGGAGACCCCGGCGGTCACGCTGGTCCTGTCGGAGGCCCAGCGCGGTCGAGGGGGCCCTCCTGGGGTACCTCCGTGGCTGTAAAAATGGCGCCCTGCCATTGTGCGCATGCACGCGCAACCCAGGCACCGTTTTGTTTTCAAAATGGTGCTCCCATGCGCGCATGCATGCACACGATGGTGGGAGTCATGCACATGCACGTGTGGAGGGTAAGCGTGTGTGCGCAAGTGCGCACGCGCCAGCCCCCAACGCCATTTCCCCCCCCTCCCGGCCCGCCGGCAAAAAACGTTGCCGACCCCTGCCCTAGATGGAACTCTAAGAATCCGTCCAAGATGGTGAACCTATTCCAGGATAGAGTTCCAAATGTGGATAGTTCAGAAAAAAAAGCTTGAAACAGTGTCATCACCCCACCAACATCAGCATCACTAAGTGCCTCCATCTGCATCACCTTGTGCTCCCTTCCTGAAAAACATCACTATCAACTGGCAGCAACTATGTCTCCCGAAGAAATGTGTAGTTCTGTTCTTCATTTTGGATCTCATAGCAAAGATCTAATGGTATACTTCTGTTAGATCACATAGCTTCTGCCAGAAGCAAGTATTTCCCTTCCCACTCTTGCATGCCCCCACGTCACTTGGAAAAATGTGCTCCAGAAGATTAAGATGACCCCACTTCTAGACTGGTGCATGTTTTGGGCATGGTGGTGGGAAGACAATATAGGTCCAAAACACACTGCAGAAATAATCCAGTTTGAAACTGCTTTAACTGTCCTGACTCAGTGCTAGAGAATTCTGGGAACTGTAGTTTTGTGAGACATTTAGCCTTCTCTGTCAGAGAGCTCTGGTGCCAGAATAAACTACAGTTCCCTGGATTCCCTAGCACTGAGCCAGGGCAGTTAAAGTGGTCTCAAATTGGATTATTTCTGCAGTATGTTTTGGGCCATAGTGGAAGTGGAAGGAGAAGAAAGTCCTTATTCAGCCAGGATACAGCTTGGATACAGAAACAGTATGTTAACCAAACTAGTAGAAATCAACACTGCAAATTAACCTCATATTTATGAGCCCATGTATCTTCTTCCTGGATAAGAAAAGAAAATGAGGAGGACATTGGCCTGAACCCTCTTGGTTGCTTCCAGCTACAGTACACCCATTGAGTCAGTTGTTGAATGCTAAGTCAACACTTAGGTAAATCCTGTTCGTTCAGTGGATCTACTCTAGAATCATTGAGTTGGAAGAGGCCACAAGGGCCATCCAGTCCAACCCCTGCCATGCAGGAACTCAAAATCAAACCATTCCTGACAGATGGCCACCCAGCATCTGTTTAAAGACCTCCAAAGAAGGAGACTCCATCACACTCTTGAGGGAGTGTGTTCCACTGTCGAACAGCTCTCACTGTCAGGAAGTTCCTCCTAATGTTGAGGTGAAGTAGTAATAATTTGATAATCAATGATAATCAATGCCTAAGGTAGAAATGTGTACTATTGTGTGTAGAAATTAGAGGCTAAGAGTTTCAGGCCTGCAAAGAGGAGTTTGGGAAATGGTGCCTTTAACACAGAAATACATGGTCAAATGTTTAAGTCCAGGAATGTTAAAATGTTTATTTACACAGTGGCCTTAGAGAGACCCTGCAGCTGTAACAAAGAGGTGTCATGATGCCCCATAATCAGTGCAGAGAGACCCTGAAAGGTTCTGGCAGTAACAGTCTCTGCTGATAAGATGTTTTCCTGGAATGCAGTGGGTCTGGCACAAATGGTACCCTAAACAGATTATAATGTATGCATAGATCTTTGCTCTCATTGCTTAGAATTCTGTATGTTTAAAGTTTAGAGCATCCAATAAGATGTAAGAGATGAGTTCTTTGTCTGTTTGTGTATAAAAACAATGGTCATTTTCCATGTCCTTTGCCCAGGCTTGGAAACGCTAGTTTCTCCTCGGACTGTGCACATAAATAAATTTATCCTGTTTGTATCTCATCAGTGGTCTTCCTTCTCTATTTTGCTCTGCTAAAGGACTCAGGGGCTGTGGAGCCATAAGCTCACAGTTCAATTTCTACAACAGAGGTGGAATCTCTTTTCCTGGAGCTTGCATCCGTTCTGAGTCCTATTCTCTGGCGCAGCAGAAAGCAAGCTAGTTCTCTCCTCAATATGAGGTCCCTTCAAATATTTAAAGAGGGCTATCATATCCCCTCTTAACCATCTCTTCTCCAGGTTAAATATACCCAGTTCCCTAAGTCAATCCTCATAGGGCTTGGTTTCCAGACCCTTCACCATTTTAGTTGCCCTCCTTTAGACACGCTCCAGTTTTTCAACATCCTTTTTGCTTTGTGGTGCCCAGAACTGGACACAGTATTCCAGGTGAGGCCTGACCAAAGTAGAATACAGTGGCACTATTGCTTCCCTTGATCTAGATATTATACTTCTATTGATGCAGCCTAAAATTGCATTGGCCTTTTTAGCTGCTGCATCACACTGTTGACTCATGTCCTTTTTTATATATATGAGTGTTCTTTTATTTGTTTTTTTTTTCATATATTACATTTTATTGATTAAAAAAGAAATTGTAAAAAAGAAAAATACAGTACAATCACAGTAAATCTTTCCACCAAATATCTTAAGACAATGTTGCAAAATTATAGTATACATAATAAACATATCCTAGTATAGTACAATGAACACTCAACACTAAAATTACATAGAATAAGATTATTCATAAACCACTAACAAAAAACAAAAGAAAACAAAAACAGAAACTATTTAAAGATGACGAGGATAAAACAACTTCCTTATTTGGTATGTCTTGCCATGTTGCCTGTTTCTTGACTTCTTTAAACGTATTCTTTATTGATCCATATGTCATTTATTATGATACCTATTACAATTAAAACAGTAGCATAGTTACCCATTTCTAGTCTATATGGTCCTTTATACCATATTTCCGGCTATCTTTCTATTCATTGAGCATTTTCCCTTTCCAAAAAAAGAAAAAAGAAAAAAACCGAAACAAAAATAAACAATGTTTTAATGTAAACTTAAGGAGAGAAAAGAAAATTAAGATATAAGTTATTAATTATGGGTTATTATTTTGTCATATCACCAGCTACAATAACTCTAATATTATATTATAACTTGATCCCTTTGTGGTAAAAAAAATTCTTTAACTGTTACCCAATCCCTATTTAAATTATCATAGCTCTTCCCTTTAATTAAGCCTGTAAGCCTGTCCATATCCATGAATTCCATTAATTTCATTAGCCAGTCACGTTGGGAGGGGATTTCACAAGCTTTCCATTTGGAAGCATATAAGATCCTAGCCGCTGAAAGCGAGTAGAAGATTACTTTCCCAAACCTCTTTTCCAAGTCCTCGTCGTTACATATGCCTAGTAGAAATAATTGTGGGTCTACTTTAAAATTATAACTTAACATCTCATCCAATAAGGCTCTAATCATTACCCAGAACTCCTTGGCTTTCTTACACTCCCACCATAAGTGGTAGTAAGTACCAATTTCTTCCTTACATTTCCAACATAGATTAGAATGAGCTTTAGAAGTCCTAGCTAGCTGAGAGGGCGTCAAATGCCAGTGAAAGAACATTTTATAAAAATTCTCTTTTATATTATAATTAAGTGTATATTTTATTCTTTTCTCCTTTTTTGCCAACATTTTTCCCATTGATCTAATTCAATTGGGTGTTCGAAATTTTTAGCCCATTTCAACATCATGGGTTTAATTAGTTCCGATTCAAGTTCTATGGTTTGTAATAGGTTATAAAATTTTGATATTTTCTTTTTATCTGAAGACCAAATTATCTCTTCTAATTGTTCATCCTAAAATCCCTATTTTTCTTGTTCTTTTATCCATAAGAAAACATTCTCTAATTTATTTGTAAGAAAACCAATTACAATTATAACCCTCGGCATTTAATTCATTTTGAGTTTTTATTTCCAAATTCTTCCCTTGCATTTGTATTAAATCCTCATATCTTAACCATTTGTCTTTTCCAAATCTGTTATTTTTAGACACTACCTCTCCAATTGCTGTCCATACAGGAAGAATATTGGGCCATTTTTGTTTGATCTTAATCCAAATTCTCAACAAAGATCTACGTAAATAATGGTCATTAAAAAACCATTATTATTGTCTCCGGATTCCTGGAGACAAGCCAATATTATACTTATTCCGAAAGAGAACAAAGATAAATTAGACCCAAAAAATTACAGGCCCATTTCTTTATTGAACAATGATTATAAAATTTTCGCTTTAATCTTGACAAATAGGATCAAAGAATGGTTACCCTCGTGGATTAAAAGTGATCAGGCTGGATTCCTCCCGGGTAGAATGATAAAAGACAATGTTCGACATTTAATTAATTTGATTGAATTTCATAATAAAAAAATTGACTACAAATTAGCGTTAATTTTCTTTGATATAGAAAAAGCTTTCGACAGCCTAAACTGGTTCTTCATGCAAAACCTTTTAGATAAATTAGATATTGGCCCAAACATGTCCAAATGGATTTGAACAATTTATCAAAACCAAGAAGCTAAATTAATAGTTAACGGAGAGACAACATTACCTTTTAAAATTCAGAAAGGAGTTAGACAAGGCTGTCCTCTATCCCCTCTATTATTTATTTTAAATTTTGAATTGTTGTTGAACAATATACGTAAGAATCCAAACATTCATGGCACGAAAATAAAAAAGCATGAATACAAAACTAAGGCTTTTGCAGATGATTTGTTGTTGTCATTATCTGATCCCTGCTCTGATATTGACTCTTTACTTAATGTCTTGAACCAATTCAGTAAAGCTACAGGTCTAAAGGTAAATAAAGATAAAACCACGATGTTATTAATAAATTTGAATTCCGAAGAGAAAAAAGAAATAATACATGTATCCAATTTTCAAGAATCTAAAACAGTTAGATATTTGGGAATAAATTTTATGATAAAAAATGGTGATCTTTTTAAGAATAACGTTGACTCATGTTCACCTTGTGGTCTACTAGGACTCCTAGATCCCTTTCATACATAGTCTCAGTAAGCCAGGTGTCCCCCATCTTATATCTATGCATTTCATCTTTTTTGCTCTAAGTGCAGTACCTTACATTTCTCTGTGTTGAAATTCATTTTGTTAGCTTTCTAATCTATTCAGGTCATTTTGAATGTTCATCCTGTCTTCTAGGGTATTAGCTTTTCCTCCTAATTTGGTGTCATCTGCAAATTTGATAAGCTTGCCCCCAATTCTTTCATCCAAGTCATTGATAAAAATGTTGAAGAGCACTGGGCCCAGGACGGGCCCCTGTGGCACCCCATTGGTCACTTCTCTCCAGGATGAAGAGGAGCCATTGCTGAGCACCCTTTGGGTTCAGTCAGTCAACCAATTACTAATCCACCTACCAATTGTATTTCTAGCCTCATTTTACTATCTTGTTTGCAAGAATATCGTGGGGGACCTTGTCAAAAGCCTTACTGAAATCAAGATATCCTATGTCTACCGCATTCCCTTCATTTAGCAAGCTGGTGATTTTATATATATATATATAAAAAGAGGTCAGATTCATCTGGCATGACTTGTTTTGAGAAACCCATGTTGACTTTTAGTGATTATGGCATTCCCTTCTAAATGTTTACAGATTCTCTGTTTATTGAACTGTTCTAGAATCTTTCCTGGTATTGATGTCAGACTAACTGGGTGATAGTTGTTGGGATCCTCTTTTTTCCCCTTTTTGAAGATGGGGACAATGTTTGCCCTCCTCCAGTCTGTTGATACTTCTCCTGTTCTCCAGGAGTTCTCAAAGATTATTGCCAGTGGCTCTGAGATTACATTTGCCAGTTCTTTTTAATATCCTTGGATGTAGTTCATCTGGTCCTGGAGATTTAAATTCATTTAGGTCAATCAGGTATTCCTGTACTACCTCTTTACTTATTCTGTGCTTCATTTCCCCTATTGTGTCCTCTGCTCCATTTTCCTCAGGTTGAACACCCTTTTCTTTTTGTGAGAAGACTGAGGCAAAGAAGGTGTTGAGTGGTTCTGCCTTTTCTCTGTCCCCTGTTAGAATTTCTCCATCTTCTCTGTGCAGTGGCCCTACCATTTCCTTCTTTCTTTTGCTATGGACATACCCAAAAAAGCCCTTTTTATTGTCCTTAACCCCTCTAGCAAGCCTGAGCTCATTCTGTGCTTTGGCTTTCCTGACTTTACCCCTACATGTGCTAGCTATTTGTTTGAATTCCTCTTTAGTAATTTCGCCCCTTTTCCATTTCTTATACATCTCCTGTTTAAAACTTAGTTCAGTTGAAAGTTCTTTTGTCATTCAACCCGGTTTCTTGAGACATCTCCCATTTTTCCTTCTCACTGGGATAGTTTGAGATTGTACCTTCAGTATCTCCCTTTTGAGAAACTCCCATCCATCCTGAACAACTTTCTCCCTTAGTATTCCTGACCATGGGATCACTCCCAGTGTTTCCCTAAGTTTGTTGAAATCAGCTCTCCTAAAGTCTAGAATGAGTGTCTGACTATGGACGTTTTCACACGGGGCTTTAGGCAGAGGCAATCCTACCTCCCGCCGGCCCCACTCCGGCTCCTCTTCCAGCCTGTTCAAACGCATGCCGCAGAAAACCCCGCCCCTTCCGGTGTCATCCCTGCGTATGTCCGGCTTCTAGCTCCGTGTGTTCAAACGCACGGAGCCTTAAGTCCGGCGTCCTTCCGGCGTCCCTCCGGCCTCAGCACGTCCAACTCCGGCTTCAGCGGCGGAAAGGTAATTCCGACTTTTAAAAGGAATTAGCCTGCCGCCACCGGAGCCATTCCGGAGTGGGGCCGGCGGGAGGTAGGATTGCCTCCACCAAAGCCCCGTGTGAAAACGTCCCATGCCTAGCTTCTCCTTTCCATTGTATAAGAATCTCCAGGAGAACATGATCACTCCCACCTAAGGATCCCACCACTTGCACCCCATTTACAAGGTCATCCCTGTTGGTTAGGATCAGATCTAAAATAGCTGATCCCCTTGTTGCCTCTTCCACCTTTTGGACAAAGAAATTGTCTTTTTGAGGCAAGTGAGGAATTTGCTAGACCTTGAAGTATTGGCTGAGTTTGACTTCCAGCAAATATCAGGATAGTTGAAGTCACCCATCACTACTACATCTCTCTTTTCTGAGTGTGTGGTCACCTATTCTAGAATGGCATCATCCAATTCCTCAGTCTGACATGGGGGTTTGTAGTAGACTCCCACTATAACATCCCTGTTTTTTCCTTCCCCTTTAATTTTTATCCAGATGCTCTCCACCTGATTTCCAGGATTTAAGTCCTGGATCTCTTCACAGGTGTAAACATCCCTGACATATAATGCTATTTCTCCTCCTTTCCTGTTTGGCCTATTTCTCTTTAAAAGGTTATACCCCTCTATTCCTACATTCTAATCATGAGACTCATCCCACCAGGTTTCAGTGATGCCTATTATTTCGTATGTGCTAAGAGTTCAAGTTCATATTGTTTATTTCCCATGCTCTGTGCATTAGTGTAGAGACATCTAAGACCATAGGTCCTCCCCACTTGCTGCCTGTGTGAGGTTTTTTGCCTCCCACTGTTGGGCCCTTGCATCATTTGCCTTGTTCCCTCTATAACAATTTGACTATTATTTCCAGCCCATGATATACTCCTGCCTTTCAAGATACCTTCCAAGATACTGTCTCCCTCCCCAACATGACTCAGTTTAAAGCCTCCTGATCAAATATTTGGGACTATTGGCAAAAAATATTCTGCCAACTGGTGTGAGATGCAGCCCATCACTTTGTAGAAGTCCACCTGCATGGAACCACAACCCATGATCCAAGAATCCAAATAGTTCTTGGCGGCACCATCTAAGGATCCAGTTATTCACCTCTGCTATCTTCCTCTCCCTTCCTGGACCATGCCCTTCAACTGGGAGAAGAGAGGTGATAACAACCTGTGCATCCAGCTCTTTCAGCTTCCTACCTAAAGCCTCATAATCCCTTCTGATATTCTGAAGATTATGCCTTGCAGTATTATTGGTTCCCACATGGACCAAGAGGAAAGGGTAATGGTCAATAGGCTTGACAAGTCTTGTCAGCCTCTCTGTCACATCATGGATTTTTGCCTAGGGAGACAACACCTCCTGGGACATCTTGTCAGGCCCACAAACCACTTCTTCTGTACCCCTCAACAAGGAATCCCCAACCACCACCACATGCTTCCTCCGAGGCTTAGCAGTAGCTGTTCCCTGCGGTGGTACTCTTAGGGTCCCCTGCACTGTCTCTGGGGACTGTTCCTGCTGCTCTTCCTCTTCATCCTTGATAAGGGAGAGAGCTTCACATCGATTCTGTAGCTGCAAGCTCCCAGAACGATCCCTGGTTTCCCTACTTTTGTGTGTGACGTTCCTCCAGCTGTCTACTTCCTGTGTGCATGAAGTGACCTCCTCCTCAACAACTTCCACTGTGTGGTCCCTGTCCAAGACGGTTTGTTCTGCTCTATCCAGGAATAGATCTTGCTCCCTAATATGCTGAAGTGTAGCTACCTCCAGCTGCTGTACTTTCTCTTCCAGGAGGGCTACGAACTTGCACTTGGTGCAGGTGAGGTTCCCCACATCTCTTGGCAAGAAGACAAACATCCCACAAGTGTTGCAGGTGACTGCAGCAACTCCCTCAGTGTCCATATTGAGAAATCTTAAGTAAGCACTGAAACAGGACTGTGGGCTTCTCCCTTAAAAAGTCCCCTGGTAAAGACCCACGTAAAGGGCCCTTGTTCTCTTGGTCTTTTCACCAGGCTCTGTCAGCGAGCTGAATCAACTGGGTTTCTAACTCTACAGATAGCTGCTGGATGCTACCTTATTCTGGAGGCAAGTCTCTGACTCTCTTCCTCTGAGCAAAAAACCCCCCTCAAAGCCCTTTAAGTTGTTGTTGTTATTATTATTATTATTATTATTATTATTATTATAACCTTTAAAAAGAAAGGTCAAAGCCCCCCTTCTACCTGTGCTGTGCTTCCCCTTGTCCTGTGAAAAATTTGGCGCACAGCTCTGGGAGGAGTTGTATAGATCTAGTCAGCTAGCCCCACCCCCTATTGACTCACAGGTGTGACTCACCAAAGCCTCATCCACTCAGCGACAGACACACTCTCCCAAGTGTTTTTTTTTTTTAAATTAAACACTCACCCACTCAAAATGGCTGCCCAGAAACTGCTTTCTTTCTCCTTCCTGGCAGGAACTGACCTGGAAAGCCTCTGGGAGGAGTTGTATAGAGCTAGTCAGCTAGCTCCAGCACCTATTGACTCACAGATGTGACTCACCAAAGCCCCACCTGCTCAGTGAGAGACACACTCTCCCAAGTGTTGTTGTTTTTTTAATTAAACACTCACCCACTCAAAATAACTGCCCAGAAACTGCTTTCTTCTTCTTCTTGGCAGGAACTCAGTCCTAACTTTAGTTAGGACTATCAGAGTTTAGACCATTGTTGTCTTGCTGATTTATATACAGTAGTTTTCAAAGGCACTTGTCCTGGTACAGCCATGAAGCTCTGTTAATGTGTTTTTCCCCTTCCTCTTTCAGTCTGTGGAAAGCAGAGACAAAGCAAACTACTATGACAATGTCCCATATAAACCAGTTTTTCCCAACTTGGTGCTCTTCAGATGCTTTGGGATATAACTCCTGTCCAAAAGATTTGGCAGGTAGCAGGCTGTAGAAACTGAATAATCTTGACTTCCTCATTGATTGGCTTGATAAGGAAAGCATCTCTGGAATCCAAATTTCAGAGGTGCAACATTTTGTAGACATTCTCTTAAGTTTTCAGACATCTGCACATAATTATAACATCCAGAAATTTACTTTTGTGCAGATAGGGGGAAAGTACATTTCCTGTATGTGTACACCTGCTTGTACACACACACACAATCTATATATATCTATATAAATCCAGCACTTGCTGCTGTAATCTGTAGTTATCCACTTAATATGAATGGCATAGTTCCATATCATCTGTGCATTATCTTTAAACTATTTTCTCTTACACTCCTTTTACACAAAAGACAGTGCAAAATTTAACCAAAGGAATTCCCATACACATAGATTTATTATCTCCATCAGGTTAGATCCAGATTTTCTCATGCTTAGAGCAGCCCATTGAAATACATGGGACACAATTTCATCATGACTAATTTAAATCCCATTGATTTTAATCTCTAGATCAAATTAGACACCTGTAGTCCATCAGGTGTGGTTTGTGGTCTACAACTCCCATCATCCTTAGTCAGCATAGTCAATAGTGATGGATCATGGGAGTTTGTAGTCCAAGGATATGTGAAAAGCACCTGTCAGGCTTGAGCAAATTGAGGAACTTTGTGTATCAATAAGTCCAGTGTGTTGAACCAACAAAAGAGTTCATTGAGAATACACAGTTAGAAATTCACCAGTCAGCGTTTAAGCCAGAACTGCCTCCTCCAAAGTAAACGATATCTTAAAACCCCCAAACATTTAAATTCTTCCCAACACCCTTGGTGCCAAATTCAGCACCCACCTCCAATTCCCATGTCTATTTTCCCCATCAAGCCAGCCACCCTTTTCCAAAACTTCTCACCAGCACTATCTCTCTTCAGCGCAAGCATTTCCACCCAACACCCCTCTTTTCAGTTACAGCCAGACACCAATTCTCCACATCCTATACCAGGGGTAGGCAACCTTTCCCCTTTAAGGGCCGAGGGACTTCAGCTCCCAGAATCCCAGGAGCTATTGGCCAACATGGGACTATTGGCCAACATGGCTGAGGCTTCTGGGAGCTGAAGTCCCTCGGCCCTTAAAGGGGAAAGGTTGCCTACCCCTGTCCTATACTTTACACCAAGGATAGGCAACCTAAGGCCTCGGGGGCCGGATGCACCCCCCCGAGGCCTTTGGAGAGGCCCTAGGCCGGGCCTGCCGCCGCCGCCGCCTGCCATGATGATATTATTGTTGTTATTACTTGTTCTTGGGGTTTTCTTGGCAAAATCTCCACAGAGGTTTTGCCATGGCTTTTCTGGTGCTGAGAGAATGTGATGCATATATTTTTTTAATTTTTAAGATTTTTTTAAAAAAATATTAATAATAATAATAATAATAATAATAATAATAATAATAATTATTTATATCCCGCCCCTCTGCCAGGCAATCGGGGTGGCGTACAGCGTTCAAAACATCAGACAGATAAAATCAGTACAAATCCCATCCCTCATTCCCACCCCCACCCACCCCTCAAAGACAAAGCAACAGAACAACTTGAAAAACAATTAATTAATATATACAATATAAAATACATAATTGTATAATTGCTGGAAATTTTTTATTTATTTATTTATTTATTTATTTATGGTGCTGAGGGACAGCAACCTGGCCCCCGGCTCAAAAGGGTTGCCTACCCCTGCCTTACACATTCCAATGGCCCAACTTTCTCAAAACTATCCTAGCCAGATACAATTATTCCCAACCCCTATACCAGCTAACCTATTTGCTATTACTACTAACCTACCCACAATCCCCTTCCATCTACAGCCTATATATTAACTATAATATTCAAATTAACAGCAATAAAAACCTGACAGAATCCATGCACGCAGGCATGGGTCTGACAGCGCCCACCCAATCTAGATTCAACCCATCACTTTGAGCCCAGTTTTTACTCGCTCAGATTCACATTTATTCTATAAGCAAAGCTGAATATTGTATAAGCAGAACCCACAGAAGGCCACTGAAGGTTGAGCAGATGTATCTTTCCTCCTGACATGCATATTCCTCTTGCATTGTGAAACATTCCCTTGTGTTAGTAGTTTAGGAGGTCTGATTAGAATTAGAATTCTTCGTGAAGCCTCGGCTTCCTTGTTATCTCCCTTCTTTCTCTCTATTTCTTTTTTTCCCCCAGTAAAGGTCTGGTTCTGAAAGATAAGGAAACAGAAGTTCCTGACATTTCACTTTACAAATCGCAGAGGCAAGGCAGAAGTCATAGTAAAAAAATACTAGAGAATAAAGGAGTCTAGGATCTTTGTGGAAGCAATCCACACCTGCCGAGCCCATAGTTTCAGTTATAACATTTTAATAAAATGATAAAAAGCTTACTGTAGAATAAAATGTAATCAGTGGAGATTTATGCAAATTCCTGGGTAAGACAGAGGAGGAGGAGCTGCAATTGACTGACAGGGCACATGTTTGGCATGCAGAAGATCAGTCCCAAAATTCAATCCCTGGCATCTCCAAAGAGGGCTGGGAAAACTAGTCTTAGAGAGTGGAGAGATGCTGCCAGGCAGTGTGCCAAACAAGACTGGGAAAGATGGACCAAAGGTCTGACTCAGGATAAGGCAGCTTTCCATGTGCCTTTGGTAATTCTTGTGTAGCATCAATTCGGTATCTATTCGTCTTCTACTCATTCAGGGGCCGGCAAAGCGCGGCCTATGGACCTCATGTGGCCTCTGGGCTGTGTTTATGGGCCTTCACATCACCAGCTTCTCCTCCCTCACCCCATTGTTGTCGTTGTTGTTGTTTTGTGCCTTCAAGTAGTTAGGCAACTCAGGCGACCCTATCATGGGGTTTTCTTGCCAAGATTTGTTCAGAAGGGGTTTGCCTGATGCTGAGGCTGAGAGAGTGTGATTTGCCCAAGGGGGGCAATCAGCTCACAGTTGTAAACCGCTTAGACATCCCATAGCGCGATATGAAGCGGTATATAAATGAAACTGCTTTGCTTTGCTTTGCTTTGCTTTCCGTCACCCAGTGGGTTTCCATGGCCAAGCTGGGATTCAAACTGATTTCCAGAGTCCTAGTCCCACGCTCAAACCACTAAACCAGCTGCTTCTCTCTCTCTCTCTCTCTCTCCATCTCTGCTCAAGTGACGAAGTTTGCATTTTAAGGGGCACAACTAGCCTCTTCAGTAACTGCCTGGGTACTTCCATTTTTGGGAAAAGGCCTTTAGGGGTCTAAATTGGGTTGTGGGGAGCGGAAAATGAGGGAAAACAGCTAATCACACCCCCTTAAAGAAAGAGAGAGGTTAGCCATTTCTGAGCATTTGGGGTTATTTTGGGTGATGGCATATCCTTCAACTGTCCTGCTTTGGCAGAGAGAGTCTCAATTAATCCTTTGCCATCCCAATTTTTCAGCTGCTTTTAACATGCCCTGGTTTTGCTTGCCTTCCCCCACTTTCCACCTTTATCCTCAGCTTACATCCATTGCTGCAGCTTCTCCTAGCTTGTCTGTTCATCCACATTCATAACTTTTGCCATCTTGGCCAAACTCAGATGTTGCTTGGTCACCACATGTCCTGGTTTTCATCTGTGACCCGTTAGCATGGGAGAAACTGGGACAGTTTAAAAGCAGCTGAAAAAGGGGAGTAACAGATGATTACTTAAGACAGTAGGAAGGGTATGTGAAAGTGATAGCAATGGCGTCCATATTTAGGCACTTTGAGGTGTTATTGGAGAAGCATCAATGTGGACAAAAAAGGTAGGCCACCTCCACCCTCCTGTGGTTGTGAGTTGACTGAAAACGCTGTAAAAAGAAATGTTGTTAGCATTGTTCTGCTGCTCCATTTTGCAAAGAACCTCCCCTGTGAGAACTGTGTTTTCATCTATCTAGGGACCGCTCAAAACTATCAGCTGTAGGACCGTTTCTTTTTCTTGTCTGTGCTAGAAAAGCAGGAAAGAAACCTCCTTCAGCTTTAATGATGTGACAGATAAAGGAGAAACCTTTCAGCAGCTTGTTTAACAGGAGTGTGTGTGTGGTGGTGAACCTTTTTTGATGAGAGAATATTTGTGTGTGGGAGGGAGAATTGGGATGTGCACTGTCTGTGTGTGGTGTGTATGTGTGTGAAATATAGCTTACGGGCTGTATCTCACCCTAAGGTTATTTCACACAGTAAGCTCCTTGAAAGATTATCATAATGTGGCCACAGCTTTACAGACAAACACTTCCCTTGTGTCCAGAGGGCTGGTTCTGGATGGGTACTGTGAAGTTAGATTTCTAAATGTCATTACATTGTGCCATCTATATCCATTGTGGCTTATGAAGTATAAGGTGACAAATTCTGCCCCAAGGAGCTTACAATCTAACATTCACACATGGAAGACAACAGATTGGGGAGGATGAAGTGCAGAAGGGAGAGGGGGAAATTATTAATTTCAGCTACACATACTATTTGTTGTTTTTGCGGGCCTTCAAGTCAACTATCCTAGCAGTTTCCCCCCCCCATAAGATTTATTCAGAGGAGGTTTGTCATGGCCTTCCCCTTAGGCTGAGAAAGTGTGGCTTCCCACAGTCACCCAGTGGGTTTCCACAGCTGAGCGGTTTTGAACCCTGGTCTCTAAGAGTTGTAGTCCAACAGTCAGACCCAACACCACTCTGTGTTCAAGAGAATTGTCTGTCTGTGAAGCTAATGCTACACTGCAATAATCTTTCAGGGTGCTTATTATGCTTTTACATCAGTGGTGGGGAAAGTGTAGCTTGTGGGTCACACACCACCCGCAAGCCCTTATTAACACGTACTACTAACGCTCCTTAAATGAATTGATTAGCATTGCCATTGCTTTCATTTCAGCACCAAATTAAAACATGGCTTTTTATTAAAGCTTGCTGTGATCTAATGATTTTATGAATGTTTTAAACGTACTTGGCTTTAACTCAGTGATTCCCAAACTTTGGTCCTCCTGATATTTTGGACGTTAGCTCCCAGAATTCCTGGCTGTTGGCCAAGTTGGCTGGGGCTTCTGGGAGTTGGAGTCCAAAACACCTGGAGGACTAAAGTTTGGTAATCACTAACTTGTTTCAGTTGGTTTACATAGCAGAGACATGTTATAGTCAACCTTGAGTTCCAGACAACCCACGATGTGCAGTGTAATCCAACACACTTGAATTGGATGACAGACGATTAATCAGGACTGTCCCTCCCCAACTGGGACAGTTGGAAGGCATGCCATTGCCTTTCTCTGAGGTTGAGAGAGTGTGATTTGCCGAAAGTCTCCCTGATGATTTACATGGCTGAGTAGGAAATTGGAACTCTAGTCTCCCAGTCCTAATCTGATACTTAAGTCACTATAAACATACTGCTTTCCTAATTAGAAATGCTGCCCCTCTTAAAATATGTGAGTGACATGTAACAGAGGAAGACAAGAGGGAAAAGGAAGGAAGCATAGACCCATATCCCCTCCCCACAGAGCATATAACTACCTCAAGATCTGCAAAGTTACTTTTCTGATTGTAACACCCAGAATCTCCCAGCCAGCATGGTCCCTCAGGCATTGTAGCTGAGTTTCTGGGAACCATTGTCTGAAATAGTAACTTCTTCAAGCTCTGGATCTGCCTTGCTTGAGGCAGATTCAAGCAGGTGTAGTAGTTCTTGTCCTGATGTGAGAAGAGGTTATCTGAAGGTCCAATATCTTATGCAATGGTATAGTAGATGCCATTCCTTATTTGGTCACCAGCCTGTTTTTGAATGTTCAGAAGCATTTACAACATGGATACATGTAAATGCTCATAAAGGCAACACATGACAACCCTTCCCTCCCATGTGTGGCCAGTAGCCAAAGGCTGGCACAACACCAGGAGTCCTGCTGGAGCCATCTGGGATAATATTGGGCCTCCTCTCAGGCTCCAGTGATTCACACCAAGTCTACAGCTTTCTCTCCAGATGAAATTAAGAACAGTAGACATTTTGCAGGCTGCTGACCTTGCTTTCTGAACCACCAGCCCAAGACTTTTAAATCTGTTAACATTAACATCATCCTCAGCATTCCTTGGCTGGGTGGCTAGAAACACAAAAATGCTGCCCAGTCTGAACTTTATCTGTAACACAATTTTTGTCACCACCTCCCCATACTACATCTCCATTATACAACATCTAGTTGATAGCCCCAATACTTGCAGAATCATACTTTTCATTGATTCTCTCATGCATAGTTACAGACAAGCCTGGACAGAATTTGGTATTTATTGGCACATTTCCCTAAATGGCCACATCAGTGAACTCACTTTTATCCATACCACTGACCTAGTAACCAATCTCTTGATCAAATCTTATCTATGCCATAAACTCAGTTTCAATGGGATAATCTGGCCATAGCAGTCTGTGCTCTGATAGCTTCCCCAACAGGACTGTTACAATGCACTCTAAATGGTGGTCCCCTTGAAGACCACTCTGAAAACTGCAGCTGGAGCAACCAGCCTGGATGTTGACAGGTGCAGTGAACAATGAACATGCAAAACCTCTTTTTACATTGGCTGTCAATTCTCTCCCAGGCTCAATTCAAAGAGTTAGTATTAGTGTGTGTGTGTGTTTTCACGTCGCCTGTCGACTTATGGCAACCCCATGAATTTCATAGGATTTTTTAAGGCAAGGAGTGGTTTTGCCAGTTCTTCTCTCTGAAATATAGTCTGGTATTAATTGGCAGCCTCTCATTCAAGTGCTAACCAGGCCTGACCCTGATCTGGTGCCTTAAGGATATTTAGGCCTGAGAGTATTTGCAAAGGCATAAAAAGCTCCTTCTCTGACCCACCCAGGAAGTCACACCTCTCTTATTTCATGTTTTGTGGCCTGTACCATTATTTGCCCTAAACTTGTGGGCTGCATCCAGTCATTTTTGCAAAGCAGCTTCATTTATTTATATACCGCTTCATACCACACTATGGGGTGTCTAAGCGGTTTACAACTGTGAGCTGATTGCCCCCCAACAAGCTGGGTACTTGTTTTAGTGACCTCGGAAGGATGCAGGCCTGAGTCAAGCCTCAGCCCTGGCTGGCATTGAACTCGCAACCTTGTGGTTTTATGAGTGAGTGGCTGCAGTACAGGCATTTAACCACTGTGCCACCAGGGCTGTTTCACTGTGCCACCAGGGCTGTTTAATGTGCGCCATGGGGTTGCCATAAGTCAACAGGTGACGTGAAGGCACACACACACACTAATACTAACTCTTTGAATTGCGCCACCAGGGCTGTTAATTTTTGCTGTATAATGTGGTCCTAAGAAGAGGTCTTAATTCAATGAAGTAAGCCATTCTAGTTTGATTTCTTCTTAAATAAAGGTAGGGTTACCACACCAATCAGTTGGCCAAGTTTCAGCCAGTTTCCATGATGTGCCATCTAATACTTGTTTCAATTGTCATCTGGTCTGGATTCCAAACTGTTGTTACCCAAAATGCCAGGGTCTCAGAGGGCACCCACAACAATATTTAATAGAGGGAATTTTATTAGCTCAACTGAAGCTACTGAGAGGGCTTTGGGCAACTAAAAGCAGGGAACAAGCCTGTGTATGCCAGTTCCAAGAAGCAGAACTCCAGGATGCAAGGTCCAAATGTAATTTTATTTATAATAGCAAAAAGTTATTTTCAGGTTTGCAGATATGAGTATCGTATCTTATTCCATAAATAGAGGTTCCAGTCAGAGGGTTCTGTGACAGGAAAGTGGCTCAACACACTGCCTGTTGATGTAATTTGGCTAATAGTTGCTAAGAGTCTGATCAGGTACAGACAGAGTGTTTGTCTGACCTCACAACAAGACCAAATTGGTAGTTCTTGAGCAGGTATACTTATAGGACAAAATGTATCCTGGGGCAGTTTTGGAATTAAGGTGAAGTTCCCAGGAGGGAAGAATAGAACTGGAAGACTGTAAATGGCTGGACAATCAGTGTGAATGTCCCTGGACAAAGGAGTCTGACTCCCAGAACGTTATCACACGGGGTCTAAAGCAGCCCCACCCCTTCGCCATCGCTGCATCATTCCGGTTCCTTTGCCTCCGTGATCAGACGACGTCGCGGCAAACCCCGCCCATCCCTGCATCATCCTTGCGACATCGCTGCATCATTCTGGATCCTTTGCCCCGTGATCAGACGACGTCGCAGCAAACCCCGCCCATCCCTGCATCATCCTTGTGACATCGCTGCATCATTCCAGCTCTTTTGAATTCCTCTTTCAAAGAGGAATTACGGTCTGCGTGACCAGAATCATTCCGGTATGGCTCTGGATTGATTCCTTGCCGCTTTTCTTGCCGCTAGTGTGATAACGTCCCCAGAGGTTGATAATCTTGGACTTCTGTTCATGTTTAAGCCCCAGGTCTATCACCCACCATCACTCCTATCAGTGAAGGGATTATGCAAATTCCTATCTTAATTTATCTGTCCTGGCTAAGTGCCCTGGCTTCCCCCATGATGAGCCAGCAGGATCCCCAAATATTATTTTTATATGGCATGGCTCATTTCCTACACTGGTGGTGCCCCCTTGGCTACCTGCTCAAAACATCCCTTTAATATCAAACTGATATCAAAAAGAGGAGGTGCAGAGGGAGGCTAGACCTTGGGGTAACACTGTCATTGAAAAAACAGGCTGTAGCCCTTGTTGGGATGGAGTTATGGACAAAACACACAGTCACTCTTCCAACCAGTTGTTTTGAAAGTGACAGTCTATGAGTAACATTTATGACTTGTTCTATTAATTTTAGAGGTGTTGCAGACCAGCATAAAGGGCCGGCCTGGGGGTGGAGTTGGGGTGGGGCAGCCGAATGCCGGCCACCCCAACCCCAGCCCGACACCATCCTGACATCGCGGGCCCATAAGCATGGCATGCGGCGGCAGGACACGCTGCACCGAAAGGGTGTGGAAGCCGCAGCGCTGCTCTTAGGGCAGCCTTTTGCTGCGCCTAAAAGGAGCAGCATAAGGAAGGATCAGGGCCGTGGTGTGCAGTTGCCGTGGCTCCAATCTACTGCTAGCAGGGGCGGCCCAGAGCAGCCTGTCTGCATAGCCCCTTAATTTCCAGTTCCCTAGGTGAGTATTACAGCTCTAGAGGACAGTGCAAGTTTTGTAGGAAAGTCTAGCTGAAGTCTGTTTTGCAGAGTACCTTGCAAAGATTGGACAGAAAAGAATGGAGTCATCGGAGTGAATGATGAGAGATGCCACAAGGCAGGGTAAAGACTGCAATACAGTGATTGGTATTTAAGGTTCCATGGAGTATGTTGTTTTTCATGACTTGTTTGATGTGGCAATATTATTATTTTTTATTAGCTGTCCAGAAAAAATAAATCGTGTTCCTCTTTGTGAGGGTCAGTTCTTTGATATGGGAGGAAAAGAGCCGCCCCCATTATCCCTCCCCCTGACTCTTGCACATCTCTCTTCCCAATACTGCAAAAACAGTGGCATTACTGCCTTCACCTGCCACTTACCTGCCCTCTGTTTAAAACAATACTGCCAGCTTTGTGTGCCCCATTTTTAGAGGGCAGGGAGGCAACAGCATGAAGTAAAATGGAAGGGGAGGAGGAAAAGGTTGGAGGTGCAGCTGCAAGGAAGGGAAGCATGGCGGAGGGGCAAAGTGAAGCAAACTGGGGGAAGGGAAGGCAGAAGGTGCAGCAGGTGGGTCCAAGGTACAAGAGAAGGAAGATATGGCAGCATGAGATGAGAGAGATGGGAGGAGAAGGATGGAAGGGAAGGGGAGAGGTGCAGGTAGTAGTGTGAAAGAAGCAAGAGCAGTGGTGTCACTAAGGGAGTGCTGGGGATGTGGACCACACCAAGTGCCACCCCAGAGGAATGGTGAACAATGAAAACTATCTGGGCCCTCCTTCACCCTTGGAGCATTAGAGGTGAATACCTGGCTGGGGTGAACACCAGGAGGGGTGAACACGTGTCCTACCTGGCTGTTCCATTGTGGGGCTTTCATCACGGGGAGGAAGCCTGGCAATGGAAGGGAATGAGGGGTGACACAATGGCTGGGGCGGGAAGGCAAGGGGAAGATGGGCAACCAGGCAACTAAGGGAAGGGAAACTGGGGGAAGGAGCAGGTGGCCAGGGAAGGGGATTCAGGTGAGCAAGTTTGGGGGACGGGGAGGTCAGCCCTCCACACCAGGTGAAATCATAGGTAGTGACACCATTGGTAGTGACACCATTGAGCAAGGGAGTGAGGCAAGGTGAAGGTGTGCGGTGAGGCAAGAACAGATGAGATGTTCAGTTTAAGGAGCAAGAGAGGTAGGCATAAGGTGCCAGAAGGTGTAAGAAAGGAAAGAATAGTGACACGATGTGAAGCAAAGAGGAGAAGGAAAGGAGGGTGGGAGACACAAGGAACAGAATAAGGGAGGGCAGCATGGTGAAGGTCGAGGAAAGGAGAGAGATACAGCTGCAAAATAAAGGGGAGAGGCATTGTTTAGGCATAAGGTAGAGCAAGATAAAGGAATGGAGAGATGAGAGGGTCAAAGATACAATGGAAATATGGTATGCAAAGAGCAAGAGAAATAAGTACAAACTGAGGCAAATTGCAAGAGAAAGAGGTGTTGTTTGTAAGTTGGTGTGCTTTCCTCTGCTTTCCCCCCCGGAATCCAATGGTAATCTCAAGGTCTTCTTGTGGAATTTTTATGGATCTATATCTTTTATGGATCTATATGGGATGCGGTGGCTCAAGTGGTTAAGATGCTGACTGTTGATTGCAAGATCGGCAGGTTGGCAGTTTGAGACCCAGGTGCCGCATGATGAGGTAAGCTTCCATCACTAGTCTCAGCTTCTGCCAACCTAGCTGTTTGAAAGCATGCAAATGCAAGTAGATAAATAGGTACCACTTTGGTGGGAAGGTAAACAGGGAGTAGTCTCTGACAACACTGGCTCTTCAGCTTAGTAACGGAGATGAGCACCGACCCCTATGGTCTGACACGACTTGACAACTTTGTCAGTGGGGAATACCTTTACCTTTTAATATCTTTTTACCATTAATGGAACAAAAACAATGGGAAATTAATAAAAAAATACTATAGTAATACAGTCACATTATAAATGCTTGTGCATGATGAAATGTCATTATTGTTACTGGAAATTTGGCAGTTTTACCAATACAGCATCTCAACTTTTTTCCAGATGTAACAGTATGTAGACTCCTTCAGAAATTCAGTATTTTTGCCTAAGAAAGGAGCAGTTAACTTTGCACAGGACGGGAATAGCTAGATCTCAAGAGAAGTTACTTTTCTTTGGCTAATGGAATTGAAAGTTTATTACCTGTCATTTATTGCTTTTTGTCTGTAGTCTTTACATGGCCAATAATGGGAGTGGCCCCTGTCTGCATTGAAATCCCTCAGTACCATCTTAACTGTGTGCCTTCAAGTTGTTTCCAAGTTATGGTGACCCTATCATGGAGGTTTTTTGGCAAGATTTGTTCAGAGGGGCTTTGCATTGCCTTCCCTTGAGGCTGAGAGCATGTGACTTGCCCATGGTGCAGGTTTCATGGCTGCATGAGGAATCAAACCCTGGACTCCAAAGTTATAGTCCAGCATTCAAATTGCTATGCCACGTTGGCTCTATTTTATGGACCAGAGCTAGTCAATTGCTCTCAAATGTATTACAGGATTTTTATGCTGATGCTGATACAAACAAATAGGGCTATGTCTTTGGATATGATTGTGTGTTTTATGGTACGTTGTGAGCTGCCTTAGCAGTTAGGAGGGTGGGCAGGATAGGAATCAATTAATTAAAGTGGTTTTAAGCATGTGGTTACTCCCCCAGCTTCAGGTTCCTCAGCTTAAACAACATGAAAGAATAATATTGATATCCCTGTGTGGCAGGAGAGAAGATTTGTGACTTTTGTGAATGACTTCAGACCTCAGCAAGGTGAAGGAACACCTCACCCTGCCTCCATCTCTCCAGATCAGCCTAGAGGGCTCTCCTCTGCCTCATGCTGTCAGGACTGGGTTGTCCAATATGCAGGTGGGACATGCAAGAGGCCATCTCAGATGTGATGCTTTGGTTATGGAGGCCTAGGTGGTACCAACATTCAGCGTATTTGGGCACCAAACTGTTACACAGGCCTTTTACACAGGCTGTTCTAACCCAGGGTGACCAGATGCCTTCCTTTTCCAGGACATGTCCTCCATTTCAAGCTCCTGCATCAGGAAGAATTTCAAAATGTGCTCCATTTTGAGCATGGCTAAGAAGCATGAATTTATATTAGTGCTTTTAGCTTTTGTTTTTGTAACACCCTACATTTTCCCTCAATGTCCTACATGGTACAGTGCCTTGTCATCCTTTGTGGTTATGACATCTGGTCACCCTATTCTAACCAGTCTGTACCATTGGCTACATTGGCTGATGGGAGGTGGAGTCCAACAACATTGGGAACAATTCCCCAGCCCTGTTTTATTTGCTTAGTATATTTGTGTGTATGAATGTTTATGTACTTTTAAGTTGCCTGTTGACTTATGGCAGCCCCATGAATTTCATTGGATTTTTTTTTAGGCAAAGAATATTCAGAGGTGGTTTTGCCCAGGCGTGGTGACACTTGGTGCAGAGGGGCGGCGTGTGCAGCGACAGTGGCTTGCCTGCTGGTCACCCCTTGTGATTTCTCTGCCCACCCAGCTCCCTCCCTGGCGAGAAAGCTGGGCCACCAACAAATCCCCAAGGGGTGCACTCACTCCTCCACTTCCCTCGCCATGGCCTTGGCTCCCTTCCCAGAGAGAGAGAGACGGAGCTGCAGCAAAGCCACAGTGAGAGGAGGACCCCACCAAGGTGTCACCTCTTCTTGAGGTGTAACCTGGAATGAGCCACACATCCTGAACCCTTACAGTGACGCATTGGTTTTGCCAGTTCCCTCTGAAATATACCCTACGGCACCTGGTATTCATTGGCAGTCTCCCATTGAAATACTAATCAGGGCTGGCCCTGCTTAGTTTCCAAGATCAGATGGGATCTAGTGCCATTAGGGTATTTAGGTTCCCTTGTTTTATTAGCACTGATTTTATAGTGATGCTGAATTTGATGGTTTTAAGATTGTTCATGGTTTCATGTTGAATTGCTTCATTGGATATATCCCACTTTGAAATCTGTTGATAGTCTTGGGTTAGAAATACTGTAATTAATTAAAACACTCCATATTTGGCAAATATTAACCATGCATGGCTGGGATTCATTTACAGTTCTCAACATATCAGACTAAGCCATGCTGAGTACAGTCGGCCCTTCGTATCCTACATTCTGCATCCATGGATTCAACCATCTATCACTTCAAAATATCCTGCCCCCACAAAAAAATCTAAAAAATATATAAGGGGCACTATACCATTGGAACTTGAGTATCCACAGATTTTAGTATCCATGGTGTTTGTGTGTGTGTGACCTGGAACCAAGGGCCCATTATAATGGAATTGTACTTAAGACATCGCCCCCAGCAGCCCCCTTTTCCATGTAAATAACTCATTAAAGATCTTTCCTTGTTACATTTATGTTCTTTCTTTAAATAGAAGTATGGCTGTCAAGTTGTCAGGAACAGAGATGGCTAGAGTGAAATTACTAGGGGAGAGTAAAATTGACAAAGCGATAAATGACATTAATATGCTGTCTGACAGGGTGGCAACCCCAAAAGCTGATTACTGAATTCCAAAAGGTCATGCTGACTGGGGAGGATGGGAATGATAATCCAGCTCCTCTGGAGGGCACTGTGTTGGGCAAGGGCATGAGTAAAACAGAGCATCCTTCATGTTTGAAAACAACAATAACAACTAGTTCAGATCCTGATCTATCATGGTTGTACCTCATCCTTTCCCAAAGATTGCTGAGCAAAATATGTAGTCACAGAACCCAAGAGCTAGGGACATCTTGTAAAGTGATCCAACCCTTTGCTTGATGCAGGAAATTAAGAACGAGAATATAGGTAGGAACATTTCCCGCCCCTCAAAGGCCAAATTATCTCAGGGTTAGTGCATTACAGCAGCCAGTGGAGGTTGGTACTTCAGTATCAGTAGAGCAGTAACTCTAGGCCAGGTTTTGGAGCTATCCATGTTGGTAAACCTATTGTGGGGGGTGGGGAGATTAGGGTAGAGCACCTTGAATAGTTCCTTTGAGTTTGGACTAAGTCCCAAAGTGGATTCACCACCTGACTGACATCAGAGTCACCAGCTGTCTTCGTTTAGGGTGGCAGGTGCCCAATCCAAGCAAACACAGTGTAAGGAGCAGTAAGGGTTTGAGTAAAAGCCAGTCTGGAGTCAGACATAAGGAGTCACAAGGCATCAGGCAGAGGTTTGTCCAGAGACAGTTGAAGTTGAAATACAGAGAGCGCACCTCCCAATTTGAGAAGCAATTACAGAGCTGGACTGATAGCGATCCAAAGGGCATGCCAGGGTGCACAAACCAAGGTATTTTATGAGTCAGGATCATGATAAATCAAGATAACTCAGAGAGGAAGAATGGTGTTTTATAGCCAGCCATCTGAGGCAATGCAGATGATGGCGATGGTGATGACGATATTTATTTCTAACTTGTCCTTTTCCCATATTGGGACTCAAAGTGGCTTACAACAATTTAGTTAAAAATCCACAAGGTGCAAAAGTTAAAACAAACGTTAAAAAAATTAAAACCATCATTAAACACCCACACACACACACAACAATTAGCACTAACCAGCACATTGTTTAAGATGGACCTTATATAAACATTCATCGAATGCCTGTCAGAATAGAAAAGTCTTTGCTTGTCTGCAAAGTAGGGAGGGTGCCATCTTATTTTCTCTGGGGAGTTCCAGAGCCTGAGGGTAACCACTGACTAGGTCCTCTCCTGTCTTCCCACTAGATATGTGGGAGGTGGGACAGAGAGAAGGGCCTCCTCAGCAGATCTCAGAGCACAGACTGGTTTGTAAAGGATAATATGGCCCTTCAAATAACCTGGGCCTGTGCCATGTAGGGCTTCAAAGCTCATACCAGCATGTGAAGTCGTAGGCTTTCATGGCCGGCATCCATAGTTTTTGTGGTTTTTTCGGGCTGTGTGGCCATGTTCTAGAAGAGTTTCTTTCTGGTGTTTCGCCAGCTTCTGTGGCTAGCATCTTCAGAGAAAGGTACCAGCATTTGAATAGTGCATAACAGCATTTGAATAGTGCACGTAAATGGACCGGCAGCCAGTGGAGCGATTGCACCAAGGGAGTTGTGTAATCCCTATAGCCTGCCCCAGTTACCAGTTTAACTGCAGCTCTTTGGACCAGTTGAAGTTTCCAGACATTCTTCAAAGGCAGCCCCAGGGACGTAGAGCACATTGCAGTAATCCAACCGGGATGTAACTAACACATGTGTCACTGTGGCCAGATCTGACATCTCAAGAATTGGGCACAGCTGGCACACAAGCTTGAACTGTGTAAATGCATTCCAGATGAAACACTATAATCTCCAGTATGCCTAGGAATATGCTATAAATATAAATATTTTGTTTGTAAAGTAGACCACAAAATGTGACTGTACAATAGCGAAGACTTATAGAAACTTCAAAAATGACCTGTTGTTGGTGTCACAGAAAAGACATGCATTACACAATAAGGTATGTTGTTGCAAACATAGGACAATTGATTCCACAGTCACTAAATATACATAAAGTCCAGATGTAATGTACAGAAAGATCAGAAGACAATAATATATGAATGATATAAACAACTTAGACATGATGATAACTGGATATCTGTTCCCAGGATCTTAAGCTGGACGTTTCAACTTGTTTGGTCTTCTTCAGTTTGTTTTCTTCACTTATTACTGTGGTAGTCTTTCTTTTTCATTCACAGGATTTGCATTTAAAAATACCATATATATTCAACTATAAGTCAGCCTCATGCATAAGTTAAAGGCAGGTTATTAGGCCAAAATTATGGATTTTGATATAACCTGTGAATATATCAAGGGTAAAACTTATCTAAACTATCTAAAGAATGAAGCAAAACAAAGTGAAAGAACTTAACAAAATTCCAGCAGGCATAACTGTGTTTGTGCTCTCCTTAAAGGCTGGACAGATTCAGTGCTTCCAGGACATATTACACTCTTGTCTTTCACTTTTAAATAAGAGTGAAATTACAGTACTTACATTGAACTGTGGATAAGTCCACACAAGGTTTTCGGTCAATTATTAAACTAAAGTGAAGTCGTAGGCTTTCATGGCTGGCATCCATAGTTTTTTGTGGGTTTTTCGGGCTGTGTGGCCATGTTCTAGAAGAGTTTCTTTCTAAGAAACTTTTCTAGAACATGGCCACACAGCCCGAAAAACCCACAAAAAACTATTAGACTAAAATTTATAGACTTATACACAACTATATACAGTAATTGACATCTGGCCGATGCAGACCGGCCTAAAGGGGCGGTACAGCGCTGCTCCTGGGAGTGGTGGATCGGGGGTGTGTGCAGCAACCACACACTGTGGTCTTGATCCTCCTTTTTGCTGCACCCAAAAGATCAGCGAAATGCTGCTCCTTTTGGGGGCAGCAAAATGCTACCCTTACAGCTGCAGTGACGGCTTTTTTGCGCCCTTTTGGTGCAGCATGTGCGCACACTATGCCAAGAGGGCGTCCTGATGCCACGTGCCGTGCGAACGGGCATGCGGCATCAGGACGGGGTTGGGGTGGAGTCAGGGTGGCCAGCTTTGCTTTGCTTTGCTTTTTGCAAAGCCCTTGAGAAACACAAATAATCTAATAGGTATACATTTTGAAACTGGAACCATTTCTTGTATAAATTGCTTATTTCATTCATGTATTATTTCTCAATCCATACTGGAGGTTATAATGTTTGTTAAAGGGGTGAGTGCTGGGAATTCCCCTGCATGTTGTATAAATACACTCCTGGTCACCGCTGAAACTGGGGCATCCAGGCTCAAAGCTGAATCCAGCAGCACACCAAAGTTGCAGACTTGTGTCTTCATGGGGAGTGTAACTTCATCCAGCACAGGCTGAATTCTTGTCTTCCAGGGCCTAGGAGGACTTCTGTCTTGTCTGGATTAAGTTTCAATTTGTTTACCTCATCCATTCCATTACTGATGAGAGGCCCCAGTTTAGGACCAAAACAACCTTCTGCCTTGTTAGCCTGTCTTGAATTCTGACACTCCTTCACAGCAGCATCTTTCCATCTTTCATTGGGCAGCTCAGCAACTGAGTCTTCTTTCTGTCGGGGGGGGGGGGGGGGGCAGATGAATCCCATTTGGAGAGTCCTGGTTCTGCCTCCAATGCCCTCAGAAGGGGACTGCCTTCCAACTTCCCCTTCTTGATGTTGTTATTGTGTGCCTTCAAGTTGTTTCTGACTTATGGCAACCCTAAGATGAACCTATCAGGAGGTTTTCTGGGGCTGGAGAGTATGTGACTTGCAAAGCGTATTGACTAAGAGCCATTTGACAGTGAATTAGACAGCCTTGTAGAGTGGTGGGCTCTTCTTTTTTGGAGGACTATAGAATCATAGAATCATAGAGTTGCAAAAGACCACAAGGGCCATCCAGTCCAACCCCTGCCATGCAGGAACTCCCAATCAAAGCATCCTTGACAGGTGGCCATCCAGCCTCTGCTTAAAGACCTCCAAGGAAGGAGACTCCACTACTCTCCGAGGGAGTGTGTTCCACTGTTGACAGCCCTTACTGTTAGGAAGTTTCCCCTAATGTTGAGGTGGAATCTCTTTTCCTGGAGCTTACATCGATTGTTTCGGGTCCTAGTCTCTGGAGCAGCAGAAAACAAACTTGTTCCCTCCTCAATATGACATCCCTTCAAATATTTAAACACGGCTATCATATCACCTCTCAACCTTCTCTTCTCCAGGCTAAACATCCCCAGCTCCCTAAGTCGGTCCTCATAGGGCTTGGTTTCCAGACCCTTCACCATTTTAGTTGCCCTCCTTTGGATACACTCCAGTTTCTCCACATCCTTTTTTAATTGTGGTGCCCAGAACTGGACACAGTATTCCAGGTGAGGCCTGACCAAAGCAGAATAGAGTGGCACTATTACTTCTCTTGATCTAAACATTATACTTCCTCTGGGGTATTAGCTACTCCTCCTAATTTGGTGTCGTCTGCAAATTTGATAACTATGCCCCCAATACTGTCATCCAAGTCATTAATAAAGATATTGAATAGCACTGGGACCAGGACAGAGCCCTGTGGCACCCCACTGGTCACTTTTTTCCAGGTTGAAAAGGAGCCATTGTTGAGCACCCTTTGGGTTCGGCCAGTCAACCAATTACAAATCCATGTAACAGTTACTTTGTCTAGCCCACATTTTACCAGCTTGTTTGCAAGAATGTCATGGGGAACCTTGTCAAAGGCCTTACTGAAATCAAGATATACTATATCCACAGCATTCCCTTCATCTACCAAGCTGGTAATTTTATCAAAAAAAGAGATCAGATTTGTCTGGCATGACCTGTTTCTCTGAAACCCATGTTGACTTTTTGTGATTATTAAATTACCTTCCAGATGTTCACAGACTCTCTGTTTAATTATCTGCTCCAGAATCTTTCCTGGTATTGATGTCAGACTAACTGGACGATAATTGTTGGGATCCTCTTTTTCCCCCCTTTTTTGTAGATGGGGACAACATTTGCCCTCCTCCAGTCCGCTGGGACCTCTCCTGTTTTCTAGGAGTTCTCAAAGATTTTTGCCAATGGTTCCGATATTACGTTTGCCAGTTCTTTTAATACCCTTGGATGTAATTCGTCTGGTCCTGGTGACTTATATTCATTTAGATTAACCAGGTATTCCTGTACTATCTCTTTACTTATTCTGTGCTGAAATTCTCCTATTCTGTAATCTGCTCCATTATCCTCAGGTTGAGCACCCTTTGCCTTTTCTGAGAAGACTGAAGCAAAGAAGCTGTTGAGTAATTCTGTCTTTTCTCTGTCCCCTGTTAACTTTTTGCCATCTTCTCCACACAGTGGCCCTACCATTTCCTTCTTCTTCCTTTTGCTGCTGACATACCTAAAAAAGCCCTTTTTATTGTTCTTAACCTCTCTAGCAAGCCTGAGTTCATTCTGCGCTTTAGCTTTTCTGACTACCCCTACACGTGCTAGCTATTTGTTTGAATTCCTCCTTGGTGATTTCCCCATTTTTCCATTTCTTATACATGTTCCGTTTAAAACTTAGTTCAGTTGCAAGTTCCTTAGTCATCCATCCTGGTTTCTTGAGACACCTCCCATTTTTCCTCCTCGTTGGCACGGTTTGAAATTGTGCCTTCAGTATCTCCCTTTTGAGAAACTCCCATCCGTCTTGAACTCCCTTCTCTTTTAGTATTCCTGTCCATGGGATCACCCCCAGTATTTCTCTAAGTTTAGTAAAATCAGCTTTCCTAAAGTCTAGAATGCGTGTCTGACTATGCCTGGCTTCTCCTTTCCACTGTATAATAAACTCCAGGAGGACATGATCACTCCCGCCTAAGGATCCAACCTCTTTCACCCCATTAACTAGGTCTTCCCTGTTAGTTAGGATCAGATCCAAAATAGCTGACTCCCTCGTTGCCTCTTCCACCTTTTGGACAATGAAATTGTCATTGAGGCAAGTGAGGAATTTGCTAGACCTTGAGGATTTTGCTGAGTTTGACTTCCAGCAAATATCAGGATAGTTGAAGTCACCCATCACTACTATATTTCTCCTTTCTGAGTGTGTGGTCATCTGTTCTAGAAAGGCATCATCCAATTCCTCTGCCTGAGTTGGGGGTCTGTAGTAGACTCCCACACTAACATCCCTGTTGTTTCCCTCCCCTTTAATTTTTATCCAGATGCCCTCCACCTGGCTTCTAGGATTGATGTCCTGGATTTCTTCACTAGTGTAAATATCCCTGACATATAATGCTATTCCTCCTCCTTTCCTGTTTGGCCTGTTTCTCTTGAAAAGGTTATACCCCTGTATTTCAACATTCCAGTCATGAGATTCATCCCACCAGGTTTCAGTGATGCCTATTATATCATATTTGCTTTCTTGTGCTAGGAGTTCAAGTTCATCTTGCTTATTTCCCATGCTCTGTGCATTAGTGTAGAGACATCTAAGACCATATGTCCCCTTTACTTGCTGCCTGTGCATGTTTTTTTGCTGCCCACTGTTGCGTCCCTATACTGTTTGCCTTTTTGCTCTATGACAGTTTGACTATTATTTCCAGTCCTTTTGTCTTCCAGGACGCTGTCTCCCTTTCCGACATAACTCAGTTTGCAGCTGTTGGACTGCTTTAGCTGTGTATTCTTGCATGGAAAGGGGATAGATCCCTTCCAGTTCTATGATTTTTTGGAATTCTGAGATTTGTAGTTTGGTTAAGGACAGGAGTTTATCACATGATTCCCATTCTGACTATGTGATCATGTTAATGAAAGGAAATGCATAGATACCAGTTTGGGAGCATTCCCTACCTCACATCCTTTCATTAGCAGGAACAGACTGGCCCATGCACTCTCTTCCACCCTCATCTTTAACCCTGCCTCCCTGTCCTACCCAGCATGCTTTCTGTTTATGTGCACCAAAAATCCCCAAACTACACATTCCAAGATTCTGGGAGCTATGAGTAATGGTAGTTAAAGTGGTATCGAACTGTTATACTGTGCAGCATGGATACCACCCTGGTCTCATGAAGACTCATCAAGGTAAGTCATGATGCCAGCCTTCATTCTGGCATTGGGTGAGGCAAAGTCAGGGATGGACGGGGCCAGAGCCAAAAGTGAGTGGAGCCACCTCTTCCCTCTTACCCACTCCAGTGCTCTCTCCCTCTCCTTTTCCTTCTCTGCTTTTCCTTCTCACTCAGAAAGCTTCCAGGGAAGATCATTCTGGCAGAGGTCTGAACTGTTCCCTTGCAGAGGCATTATAAAATCAGGTTAAGAGCCCCACAAATGTAGACAAACCTCTAGTCTATACCTTTTAGCAAGAACAACCACAGCAGATGACTGTTCAGACTCTGCTTACAGAACACAGAGGCATGATCCAGCTTTAATCATTTTTATTTTCAATGTCTCAGCCACATTTTTATATACATCTAAAGCAACTTGCAGTAAGAACACTGTAAAGCACAACCAAAGGACAATTTTGTAAAAAAGATGAAATAAACAGCAAGCGATAGACCAACCACAGGCAATGTGGGTTGCTCCAAATGTTGTGGGACTGCAGTTCCCATCAGCCCTAGCCAGCATATCCAATAGTGATAGCTGCTAGGAGCTATAGTCCAGCAACATCTAAAAACACTCTTGAGGCAGACAGAGTTGATAAGATTATAGTCAATAAATGCATAATTTAAGTAAAAGGAGCATCAAGATACCAAATTGGAAACCTTTTTTTAAAGCCTTAATTTGGTGAGAGCCAGCATGCCATAGTGGTTTGAGTGTTGAACTATGACTGGGGAGACCCAGGTTCGATTCCCAGCTTGGCCATGAAACCCACTGGGTGATCTTGGACAAGTCACACTCTCTCAGCTTCAGGGAAGGCAATGGCTAGCCTCCTCTGAACAAATCTTGCCAAGAAAACCCCATGATAGGTTTGCCGTAAGTCAGAAATGACTTGAAGGCACACAACAACTTAATTTGGTGACTTAAACATAACAGCATGGCTCCTTCTGCACCAACTTTGTGACCTTCCAGAGTGTTGTTACAATGGGGAAGAACAGTGCCGCAATATTCTTCTGCTTAAATTGTTTTCCTTGCTCTGGGGTTGCCACTATATGTACAAGCACAGCTCCTGTGCCTTTAACATCAGCTGACACACAGACATCCCTTGGCACATTTCCATGCCTGGAAAAAACTTTACCTGCTTAATGTGTTAGGCTGCTCTTAAAGGCACAAGTGCTAGTGAAGAAAGAAAGGTGGCAGCTCTAGGACCTTAATTTATTGATATCTTCTGTCATTTATGTTTGCTGATCCTTCTGACAAAGAGGATTTAATGTGTGATGGTTGAGCTTTTTGAACCACAGGCGCTTCAGTGGTTATTTGCTGATATAAATACTTGAGCATGAAAAGGAGGTGCTTATCCCCAAAGCATGAAGACACAGAGGGTAGGATCTCCTCCTTCACAGTTTTCATGTTTACTGTAGCGAACATCAGTGAAATGTCTGTGGATCCAGGTTCCTGTGAAGTGGAAAGATGTTGTCGTAAAAAAACATTTTCTGTTTGCTAGTCAGCGCAGTGGATGCGCAAGGCAATGGCACCACTGCCCTCTGGTGTTTGCACAAGTAAAAGTATGCACATGCTTCTGGTCATAGGATTAGGAGATGGGTGATTAGGGGCCAAAACACACCAGAGAAATAATCCAGTTTGACAACACTTTAACTGCCCTGACTCAATGCTAGGGAATTCTGGGAACTGTAGCTTTGTGAGTTATTTAGCCTTCTCTGACAGAGAGCTCTGGTGCCACAAAAAATGACAGTTCCCAGAATTTCATAGTGTTGAACCATGGCAATTAAAGCAATGTCAAACTGGATTATTTCTGCAGTGCGTTCTGGCCTAAGCATAGGCTAATGGATTGGATCATTTAGTTTTGTACAACAGCTTCCAGAATCTGGAAGAGTTGTAGTAATGAAATCACTTTTTCAGAGCTCTTACGCAGAACGGTGTAAGAGTGTTGCTTCTTGTGACCTCTAATAAAAAGCTGCAGCCTGACTACAGACACAGGATGGGTTCACAGAGATACATGCTTCATATATTCTTGGATGCTCCCACTACATATTTTTCCTTTGTCCCATATAAACTCTTATTAAAACAGCCATACTAGTTGCATTTGGGTTCTGTGAAGTTGCCTTCTTTCCTGAATAAACTGCTGTTCCAGCCCTCTCAATGATGTAGTCTTTGTTCCTAGGAGATTGTGACTAGGGGTGGTACAGTTATTGGGGTGGTCCCATTTTGCCACATCCTTCCTCTCCTTCTCCCCATGCCAGCTATCCATTAGTGACATCATGGCATCTTGCTAAAATGTAGAAACAACATCAAATAACCACTAGAGGGTGCACCTCTCCCCTGCCAGCCATTTTCTAGCAGATTGTGAGTGAGAGAAAGAGCATCTCTCTGTGAAGAGTATTACATACAGATCCATGAATGAGCTATCTGCACTGTTACACAAATATTAAACTTCAAATTAATGCAGAGATAGGAAGCTGTTGCCCTTTGGATACATTGTTGGGATTCTTGACTATTCTCTACCGTGGTTTACCCTACATAGGGAAGTAAAATATTTCAACACAACAGAAACTGAGCGGTGAAGTGGTGGGATCAAACTACTTAATGAAATACTCAGAAAACAGAGGATCAAAGGTAGCTTGCAGAGGTCATTAGCCAGGGGAGAAAAAGGCCACTTATTGCTCAAATTGCTTTACCCTGGCTTTTACTTGGTTTGAGAACAATCCCAGGAGCAGCAATGAATTGTTTGGGGGACGATTTCATTGCCTCATTTGCATTAAATGTTTATTTTGGCACATATATGTAAAAGAGATACAACAGAGGAAGATAATTTCTAACTGTCCCATAGCTGTAAGCACAATGGGATCCCTAGGCAACAGCAATAAGATTTTAAATAAAGTAGGATGAATGGATTAAAAATTCACATCCTCAGTATGGCCTTTTCTGATTGCGTTCAAACCACACAATGCAGTTATCTAAAATATGTGAGCAATTCCTGAGATCAGAAAATGATTCCAGGTGCAAGTATGAGGGCATTGGGTTGCTGTTTGTGTTTCCATTCACAAACACACAAATGGCAAGAAAGACAGCGCACTAACCAGTGACAATCCACACCCTTTGGTCAATTGGTTTTTCCATAAAGAAAAGACTCCACCCTTCTGACTCCCGACCACCTGAGGCCGGGAGCCAGGAGCTGGGCTGGGGCGGGCCGGGCGGAGCTATATTAACCCACCTAACCTCTCCTTCACCTGCAGTGGCAGGTAAGTGTTGGCTGGGCGGAGGACTCTCCATCTCGCCCGCCCAGCCCCTTTACCACCTGAGGCCCGCAACAGTGAGGCTGGGAGTCGGGATGGGCAAAGTTTCTACACCCAGCCCACCCTGCCCAACTACATCACCATCGGAGACCCGCGGCAGTTGTGGAGAGACTGGGAATAATAATAATAATAATAATAATAATAATAAATTTTATTTATATACCGCCCGTTAGACGGGGGGGGGGATATTAACCCGCCACACCCTCCTTCTCCGGCTGCTGCGATTGTGAGCAGGGCTTGGGTAGAGTTTTCCATCTCGCTTGCCCTGCCCAGCTTTCAACTGGGACACCCGCAGCAGCAGGGTGATTGGGAGGGCTATTTGGCCCCATCAGCTTCTATATCAGTAGAGACCGGGAATGGTCTGGGGGCGGAAATTCGAGTTGTGCGGGGGAAAGGGCGGTATGGTGGGAACAGAGTGAATAGATGTTACAAAAGAAGACGAGATTGCTGTTTGAAAGCTATCCCGCCTTCAGTTCACTCTGTTTCCCGGAATGGATTGGAGAGCGCAACAACCATTCCACAGAACCTTACATTGCTCCTCTGCAATGCCAGGTCAGTTAAAAATAAGACTCATATTATTTATGATCTTCTTTTGGATGAGGATGCCAACCTAGCTTGCTTCACAGAGACCTGGCTGGGAGAGGATAGCACCATAACCTTGACGCAGGCCCTCCCAGCCGGTATTCTGTCAGTGAGCAGGTAAGGGGAAGTGGGAGGGGGGACGCCGTGGCTCTGGTTCATAAGAATAACCTTACCTTGACCAGGATACCTTCCGGAACACAGTCCACTTCAAGTGTACCTGAGCCTAAGGACCAAGGATAGTTTGAGGATTCTGCTAGTATACCAACCACCCCGTTGTCTAGCAGACTCCCTAACCAAACTGACACAGCTGATCTCAGAGTTGCTGCTGGAGTCGTCCAGACTTCTAGTTCTGGGTGACTTCAACATCCTACTCGAGACCAGTTTATCAAACTTAACAGGTTGCGGCTCGGGAGTTCATGGAATCCATGACAAACATGGGCCTATCCCAATTGGTTGTCGGGCCCACTCATTGTGCGGGTCATACCCTCAATGCGGTCTTTAGTATGGAACAGGAATATCCGTGGGCAGAGGTTATTAAAACCACCGCATTGTCATGGACGGATCATTTCCTGATCAAGACTGAACTAAGAACCACTGTTCACCCCTCCGGGGGTGGTGGACCTATTAGAATGGTCTACCCTCGAAGGCTAATGGAACCAATCGAATTCCAGAAAGCCTTGGAGAGTTTAATGGTTGGCAACGGCGGTGATTCTGTCAAAGCTTTGGTTAATACCTGGAACACCAACCTTACCAAGGCTATCGACATGATCGCTCCCAAGTGTCCTTGCCATCCCACTTTAAACTGTAAACCATGGTACACAGAAGAGTTTAGGAAAATGAAGCGGGTTGGACAATGACTAGAGTGCACCTGGCGGAAAACTCAGCTCTTGTCTGACAAGACTCGTCATAGAAACTTTCTTTGGTCCTATCGAGAGACAATACATGCAGCGCAGAAATTGTTCTCCTCTGCACGTATTGCGTCTGCAGAGTCACGTCCATCAGAGCTGTTCAGGGTGGTAAGGGAACTGACGCAGGATCCACCTGCACAGAACCCATTACTTAACCCAACAACGGCCTGCTGTGACATGTTTAACAACTGCTTTGCAGATAAAATCTCTCAGATAAGAGCCGACTTGGACGCCAGTGTTGTAACAGAATCAATAGATGAGGTGTCCAGCAGTTCCACTGATGTCATTTTACTGGATCATTTTCAATGAGTACCAAGGAGGTGGACAAGCTCCTTGGTAGTGTGAGGAAGACAACTTGCCCTCTTGATCCTTGCCCTTCATGGCTGGCTGTCCAGGGGGGTGCCTTGAGGTTGTTCCTTGTGGACATCATCAACGCATCCCTCAGGGAGGGATATGTTCCACCTTGTTTAAAGGAAGCGGCGGTTAGGCCGCTTCTGAAAAAACCTTCCCTGGACCCCCTGGATATGAACAACTATAGGCTAGTCTCTTTATTGCCTTTTTTAAGCAAAGTGATCGGGAGGGTGGTTGCTCTTCAACTCCAAGCTGTCTTGGATGAAACCGATTATCTAGATCCATTTCAAACGGGCTTTAGGACGGGATTTGGAGTTGAGACTGCCATGGTTGCTTTGACTGACTACCTTCGTCTGGGCATCAACAGGGGTACTTTGAGCCTGTTGGTGCTATTAGACCTTTCAGTGGCTTTTGATACAATAGATCACAGCATCCTCTTGGGTCTCCTGAGCGGATTAGGAATCGGAGGCACTGTGCTACAGTGGATCCATTCCTTTCTCTCGGACAGATCCCAGAGGTTGCTGCTCGGGGACAGTTGCTCTGCAAAAAAAGATCTCATTTGTGGCGTTCCTCAAGGCACCATACTGTCCCCGATGTTGTTTAATATATACATGAAGCCACTGGGTGAGCTTATCCAGAGACATGGGGCTGGGTGTTATCAGTACGCTGATGACACCCAGATCTATTTCTCCATGTCTCGATTGTCGGCCGCTGCTCCCGATGGCGTCTCTCCTCTCAATGACTGTCTTAAGGCAGTAATGGACTGGATGAGGTAAAACAGTTTGAAGCTGAATCCAGACAAACGGAGGTGCTCACAGTAGCGGCCCCGAAACTGGGAATTGGGTTGCAACCTCCAGTCCTGGACGGGATCACAGTCTCCGTGAAGGACTGTGTTCGCAGTCTGGAGGTGCTCTTGGATTCGTCACTCCTGATGACTAATTAGGTAAATGTGACTGCCAGGAGCGCCTGTTATCAGCTTCGGCTGATACTCAAGCTGCGCCCTTTCCTGGAAGTAAAAGACCTTGAGACTGTTGTGCATGTGCTGGTAACCCCCCTTTTGGATTTCTGTAATGCACTCTACATGGGGCTACCCTTGTGCTTGGTCCAGAAACTTCAGTTAGTCCAGAATCTGGCAGCCAGAGTGGTCTCAGGGACATCTAGAAGAGACCACATAACACCGATACTGAAGTCTCTTCACTGGCTGCCCATCAGTTTCCGGGCCCAGTATAAGGTGTTAGTTATGAACTTTAAAGCTCTAAATGGCTTGGGTCCAAACTACCTTTGGGACCACCTCCTCCCATACAATCCTCCCCGCACACTCTGGTCCTTTGGGAGGAATTTGTTGCAGCCAATGAAAACAAGGCTGTCTGCAACCTCCCAGAGGGCCTTTTCAGCATCCACTCCCAGACTATGGAATGGCCTGCCGAACGAGATCCGTCAAATAACAACCTTAAGCAGCTTTAAAAAGGCTGTGAAGACGGATCTCTTCCAGCAGGCCTTTTCTGACTAGATTTTCCCGGCCTCAGGAGTTGTTTTAGTTATCTCTCATTTTTTGGTTTTCGTTACTGCCCTGCTTGTTTTGTACTCTTGCTTGTTTTATTATTTTTTTCTCTTGTGGTGTTATTTTCACATGTTTTAATGGATACATGATTTAATACTTTTTTAGGGGTGGGTGGGTTCTGGGGATTTTTAGATTGTATTTTAGGATGGATCATATTGTATGGAATTTTAATTGTTGGTTGACAGGGGGGGTGTTCAAATAAATATTATTATTATTATTATTATTATTATTCTCTCTGAAAAGTCAATTTAGTATGAGCTTTTGCACCTTGTAATGCACTTCATCACCCCTTATTCAGGAGTAGCTGGTATTACCCCAGAAGGTGAGGGACTTTGGGGTCCCCACCCACAGTGCTAGCATCTCCTTGAAATTTGGAGAAATTGTAGGTCAAAGGAGACCTGCAAGAGAAGGGAAACTGCAGGGATCTTTTCACCTGGGTATATTGGTAATAACTGTTCCAGTTTCAGTAAATAAAGTATTTTATTTAGAAAAGTGCAAGAGTGCATGCAGACATACAAGAACCAAGGCATCCTTAAGAATCATACAAGACTATTGGAAAGAAAGATGTGGAAGGCTGAATAGAGAGAGATCACTGGTTAAAGGTGATAATTCCTGGTCCTGAAGAGAGGACCATGGAAAATGCAGTGCTGCGTCCAGTGTAGCTAGAGGAATTCACAAAGCTTGGAATGACTCAGACTGCATCTAAGGGTTACACAGAGGGATCCCCGGTCTGTGAACCATGTGGCTAGGGCTCGGGCAGATATTTATACCCTTGAGGGGTGCATTATTTCAGTATAACAAATGCCTTAATGGCTCTCCAGAGGACAAAGGGGTCCAGAATGACTGATGGGCTTAGCTCTGGGGTGACAATACACTGATTAGATTTGAGACAATCCCTTAATGATTGGTTAGAAAAGATGTGTAGGAACATTGTTGTAAAATGGGTTAAAGGACATGGTCACTGATTGCTTTATGATACAACTCCCTTTGCTTCCAATGGAAATGCAAAGAGCCTGGGGGGAGCGAGGTAATCAGCAAACCCATTAGCGTTTATGTTTTATCTAGGTCTCCACATGTCCTTCAGTCAGGATGACTCTGACACATGTATAACTCTAGTTTCTTCAGGCCATTCCGACCTTGAAACATACCCAACTACAGATATTAATTATGAAACTGCATCCAGCAGGAGGGATGTAGATAGGGTATGCTAACACCATGTTGGCCATGCAGCAAAACACAACAAAATACAAAATACATAAAAGAGTGATAACTGTTATTGGCTAACCAAAATGCAGAAAATACATCATACAAGCTTTCAAAGCTTCATTGGCATCTTCAGGCAAAGATGTTAAAAATCAAACAGAAGAACAGTTATGGTGTTAGAGTCATAGGCCTACATTTTGTATCAGATGTTATTTCTGTTGTCAGTTGAGATGGTCTGGTGGGATCTCGGTGCAGGCAGAAGTCCGCCAAAAATATAGTTCCCAGATCTTGGGGCTTGGGCCCTTTTCTCTATAAGGGAAGGAGAAGAATGTCAGGATGAGAACACAGTCGCGAAAAGATTTTTAAAAAACCAACACTTGTAATAAAAATAAACAAACAAATAAATAAATAAAGTTTATTTATACCCTGCCCCTCTGTCAAACAATCGGGGCGGCTTACAACAGTTAAAATTTACACAAAAAATACAAATTAAGAAACAACACAGAAACCCCTCCTCCCCCCCTTAAAAATCATAGTATAAAATTGCATCCATTAAAATCATAGCATAAAATAACAAGATAAAATAAAGTCATTGAAGTGACTATAAAACAAACGAGAGCAGAGGATGAGCCGAAAACTAAAAAGACTAAAACTAAAAAAGAGGCAGGGACACGCAGCTCCTGTGCATTGTTAGCCTATGTTGTGCAGGCTGCTTTGATGTGGCTACTGTTGAAACCTCATACTTCTCCCTCCTTTGTCTCTTTGGTTAGACTTTAAAATAAAATAAAATAAAATAAAATAAAATTTAATGACATGCTTTGAGCAGCTATAGTTTATTCTCCAGAGACTGCCCAGGCACAGTTTCTAGGTTTCAGGCTTTGGCCATGAAGTCCTAGGGCCTGCAATGCTCCTGACCTGGCAATCCTACCTAGATGGTGGTATTATTGCCCGGAATGGCTTGTGGGTGTTTGAAGAAAAGGACAGTCTCTAGTCAAATGAAGAAATGGACACTAATCTGATATTTGAAATAGCAATCCCCCCAAATCAGTCTCAAAACACTTCAGACTTCCTGGGCACTCAGGCACTGGCTCAGAGTGGCTGTGGTGAACAAGGGGGTTTCAAGGGTAGATTGACAGGGGATAAATTCACACATTTCAGTTTTCAGCAGAGGGCTGGATAGGGACAATGGTTTCTTGGCACACCACACATAGACATAGGCTATTTTTCATTACAGTAACAAATACAACACCACCAATCAAATCCTCTTGTTCATGGGCATGGCACTCAAGATAAGATTGTCCCAACCCTTGCTGTTGCAATGTCCTCCGTTCTGACACTGGGCAGCTGATCACATGCATGTCTCATTGAGCACCCCAGTGCATCCACTGGTGCCATGGGGCACTTCACTTTGGGGTCAGAACAAAGGACTTTGTGATGGTCACATGACTGGGCACTTTGTTCTTACCTCAGAGTGAGTGACTGATAGCAGCGATGGACATGCCGGATGGCTCAGTGGGATGTGTTTCAAACAGCTGCCAGGCATCAGGGCTATGGATCATCCGGCAAGATCTGTAGCAAAGAGTTTTGTTGTTAACTGCCTTTGCATCAATCTCGACCCATGACGACCATATGGATGAGATATCTCCAGGCCCCCCTGTCCTCTACTGCTCTGCCCAGCTCCTGCAAACTCATATTTGTGGTCTCTTTAATAAAGTCCATCCATCTAACATGTGGCCTTCCTCTCTTTCTACTTCCCTCCACCTTTCCTAACATTATTGTCTTTTCTAACAATTCATGCCTTCTCATGATGTGTCCAAAGTATGACAGTCTAAGTCTTGTCTTAGTCCCTTGGCTTCTAGGGATATCTCTGGCTCGATCTGTTCTAGACCCATTTGTTTGTCCTTTTGGCTGTCCATGGGATCCTCAGCACTCTTTTCCAGCACCACATATCAAATGTGTTGATTTTCCTCCTATCTTCTTTCTTGACTGTCCAGCTCTCACATCCATACATGGTAATAGGGAATACGATGGCTTGTATGATTCAGACTTTTGTTCTGAGTTATACATCTTTGCATTTTAGGATCTTTTCTAGTTCTTTCATAGCCGTCCTCCCCATTCTTAATCTTCTCCTGATTTCCTGGCTGCAGTTCCCATTCTGATCAATGTTTGATCCCAGATATGAAAACTCTTTTACTATTTCTATTTCCTCATTGTCTAGTTTGAATGTGTATAAGTTCTCTGTGGTCACTATTTTTGTTTTCTTTATGTTCAATAGTAAGCCTGCCTTTGCACTTTCTTTTTTGATCTTCCTTAGTAGTTGTTCTAGGTTAGACCTTGCTAAATCCGGTGTAAGAAGGATAGAACGTGGTTCTAGTGCTTAATGGGCCAGCCGTTATCTGGTCTGCTGGCACCAGAACCAGGCTTTGTGCCATGCATCAACCGGTCTCCTGCTGAAGGAATGGAAAGGGTTTGATGTATTTATCCCATGCAGACTGGGCCTCTGCCTTCAACAGAGCCAGCTGTCCTGGGAGCAGAACATATTGCTTTCACCTTCAGAGACAAAAAACAGTGTGCAGCTAGCAAACCTGGGTATTACCCCACAAATGCTAGAATGTTTACAAGCTCTTTCAAAGTTTATGACCTGTGTAACAATTATTTGTTTGTTCATTTATTTAATTTATATCCCATCTTTCTGTCAATATGAGACCCAGCTTGTTCCCCCAAAGTGATTGCAGTTAAAACACTCAGGAAGAACTGCTGCCAATGGTACATATGTGGGAATAGTTCCATATGTTCTTCCATGTGCTTAAGAAGAATGTTGACAACCTGGAGCATATCAGAAGAGGGTGACCAAAATGGTGACAGGTTTGGAAACCAGACAGTCATCACTGCTGGTGTGAGTCACTCCCTCTGAGGTCAGAACAAGGCACCTAGCCATGTGATTGATGCTGGGCAGGGTGAGCAGATGTCCTCCTTTTCCAAGACATGTCCTACAATCAACCTTCTGTCCAGGAGAAATTCTAAAATTTCCTCCATTTTGAGCACGACTAAAAAGCACAAATTTACATTTCTACTAGTGTTTCTAGCTTTTATTTTGTCATTTTCCCCAAATGCCCTATATTTTGTGTTGCCTTGTCCTCCCTTGCAGTTAGGACATCTGGTCACCCTGCAAAGTAGCTATCCTGTACCCATTTACATGAACTCAGTGAGAATTACATCTAACGAGATGTATATGGCTGAGATGAAACTGATGCACACACACAATCTGATTGGACTGCAGTTCCCACAATTATTCACCATTGGCTATGTAGTCCAGCAGCATCCAGAGAATGGCATGATTCCCATTCTGCTTATATATGAATGCACTGTAATGATGCTATTCTCAGGAGGTGAGCCCATAGCCATAGCCATTCGGTCTGGGGGCTGTCATCCAAAAAAGAGGCTTTTCCAAATCTTGGTTTTAGATATTCCAGAAAGAAAGAAGCCAAACCACTATCCTTTGTCTTTCCTATAGGCCAGAGGGAGGGGGAAAGAAGTATAAAGGGAGTGTTTATTTGCTGCCCTCTTCTGGTTGTTAAAGGCCCAAGTGATTGCAAGAGGGAAGAATACTGTGTACAAAGATGTTCATCAGCAAATGGCAGTAGCTGAAGAGTAGAGGAAACAGGCCGACAGTCCCCATACAATAATATGTAGAATTGTAGAGTGGGAAGGAACACAAAGTCATCTGTTGTAAAACTCTGCCAGTGCCAGAAATCCAGTTAAATTGCATAATTTTAAGTAGAATTTTGCTTGCACGGGAAATTAAGCAGCCTTGAAAACCCACTGGGTGACCTTGGGCAAATCATAGTCTCTCAGCCTCAGAGGATGGCAATGACAAACCCCCTCTGAAGAAACTTGCCAAGAAAACTCTGTAGTAGGTTCACTTTAGGTAAGTCGGAAACAACTGGAAGGCAAAACAACACAACTTTATCTCCTTCCTATGAAGACCTTCTGAAGTAGTCTCTTCCACGCTTTCTCCTAATATTTAGTCAGACTCTCCTGTTTGTTTGTCATTTGAATCTTTTAGTTCAGGTCTTACCTTCTAGAGCAACCACCACCACCACCACCAAGCTTACTTCATTTTTTTAACGTCATAGCCCATTATGTCTTAATTTCTCCCTTTCTTGGCTGCCTTAATTTCCTCCTTTCAGGGCTCAATATACCCAGCTCCCTCAACCAGGTTAGTGTTAGTGTTTTCAGACCATATACCACCTTGGTTATCCTTCTCTCAACATGCTCTAATTTGAAGTTGAAGGCTTTCATGGCTGGCATCCATAGTTTTTTGTGAATTTTTCGGGCTGTGTGGGCATGTTCTAGAGAGTTTCTTTCTGATGTTTTGCCAGCATCTGTGGCTGGCATCTTCAGAGATAGTAAAAGAGTTCTCATATTTGGGATCAAACATTGATCGGCAGAGAAGATGCCAGCCACAAATGCTGGTGAAATGTCAGAAAGAAACTTCTAGAACATGGCCACACAGCCTGAAAAACCCACAAAAAACTATGCTCCAATTTGCTGATAATCCTTTCTAAACTATGATCCCCAGATCAAGTTACAGTACTCTTAAGTGATATCTGACCAAGGCACAACAGAGTAGTACTACGTGGAATTTATGTACAATCTATGAAAGCCCATGCCAGATCAAACTTGGTAGTTTTTGCTGTATGACAAGATCCTTTGTTGTCTTTGTACAGCCACGCCTGGCTTTAGCTTTTATGAAGCATGGTGTGGGTGGTAGGCAAGATGCCTAGGCAAGGGCCTAACATTAGGCAAGGGAGCAGGCACCAGGGGCTGGCACTGCTTCCCCCTCATATTCCTACAAACCAAATGATGCTATTTTATTTAAACAAGGTTTTATGTGGCTCAAGCTTTAAGTAGCTCAGGTGAGAGAGACTGAAAATGAATGAAAAATATTTATCAGAAATGATGTATTTAAAATATTTAGTTAAAGAAACACTGTTCACAAACTCAAGTCAAAATAAGTAGATAGATAGATAGAATTACATTGTTGTTGTTGTATGCCTTGAAATCATTTCCAACTTTTGGCAACTCTAAGGACGTTATCACACGTGGGCCAGTTTCGTTGTTAAAGAGATAATAAAGTGGAAATGAAGCATCCCGAAAAGAAAGTGAAAATAGAGCTTAATTACGCAAAAGCTTTTCACACGTAATTACAGTAATAACGGAATTAAGTTAAAAGTGAAAAAACCAGACTCCTCCTTTTTCCAGGGCGGGTCCTGCATTTCCCAGGAGGAAATGTCAGACTGTCCTACATTTGGGGTCATGTCCTCCTGCACAGGTCCTAACCCCCTTCCGTTGGGGTTAGGACCTCTCAAGAGAGCAGAGGAGGAGGAGGAGGAAGAGGAGGAGGAGTCTGGAAAGGCAAGGCAAGGTAAGGCAAGGCAAGCCGAGGCAAGGAAGGGATTAAGAGGGGGAAACTGGAGGTAGCTCCCATGCCCCCCCCCCCCCCATAAGCCTTTCTCCTTTGTAGGACCTGCAGGGCAGAACTTCATGGTGAGATGGATTTCCAAGTTGCTCCACAAGCACACCCCACACTTGCACCCACATCCACCCACAGCTGCTGTGAGGGAAGCCTTCTTTCCCCTCCTTTTCCCTCCATCCCAAATGCCAAACTTCTCCTCCGTTCCAAACTTCCCTTGCCTTGCCTTGCCTTGCCTCGCCTTGCCTTGCCTCGCCTCGCCTTGCCTTGCCTTGCCTTCCATGCATGGCAGGAGCCCAGGACTCTCCCTCCCTGGAGGCCCCTCCTCCTCCTCCTCTTGGCCCTCCTCCAGGTTTTAAAAGAGAATTGTCCGTGCGTATTTGCTTTTCACATTACAGTAAATGCGAAATTACTGTAATTTCGCAAATGCATTTCCTCTAAACTCCCAAAATTAAAAAGATCTCGGATAATACCAGTTTCTGTCCAGTTTCTGTCCAGTTTCTGTGCGACGTCGTGTGAAATCGTGAGGTGCAAATTCAGTTTTTGTTTGGGATTTGTGTGGATTAACCAACAGATTTCCCCTGTGTGATAACGTCCTATGATGATCCTACCTTCTGGGACAGGAGAAAACAAGCCTGTACCTTCCTCTCTGTGGCAGCCCTTGAGGTTTTCGAGGGGTGCAACCATGTTACCCTTCAGTCTACTCTTCACTCAGCTCCTTCAGCCTATCCTCATCATATGTTTTGTTTTCCATCCCTCTTATCATCCTTGTTGTTCTTTCTTGAACCTGTCCCAACTTGTTTATATCTTTGTGAAAATGAGGCATCCAGAACTGAATGCAGTACTCCAAATTAAGCCTGATCAATGCAGAATGCATATAGTGGGACTATTATTTCTCTTGGCTTGGTAACTGTGGTTCTATTAAAGTAGGCTAAGGGTTTGGGACACTGACTCTGATGATTGCAAGGTTGGCAGTTTAAGGCCCAAGCACTGCATGATGGAGTGAGCTCCTGTCACTAGTCCCAGCTTCTGCCAACTCAGCAGTTCAAAAGCATGTAAAAGTGCAAATAGAACAGCGTTCCATGCAGTCATGCTGGCCACATGTCTCCTGGAGTAGTCTTTGGACAACACTGGCCCTTCGGCTTAGTAAAGAAGATGGGCACTGCCCCATACAGTTGGACATGACTAGACAATATTTTCAAAGGAAAACCTTTTTAAGGGTTTGATACACTAGCCAAGAACCTCAGACCTTGTGGTGAGTCCTCATAATGCATGCAGTGAATCCACTTCTTTAAGCCATTAATCAACCTTAACAGAAAATGCTGTTCTAGGAAACTCCAGAATTATCCTGGATGTGTTGCATGTGAGGACAGCTGGATCAAGATGGCTCAGGAGGAACCCAGCTGTCCATGCATCTACACACCCACCACATTGTCCCACTCTACTCCCTCTTCATGGATTGCATGGATGCCTCATTTTGACTTCAGAAACAACAGCGATGGCCAGACTTTCACAGGGAGCAGCTTGGCTGGCAAGGTTGTAGTGGCAGCAGCAGCACTACTAAAAGGAAAAGGTCATTGGGACAATGTGGTATTGACCAGTGGCCTGTTTGGACACATCTGGCTTGTCTCAACCTGGGGCACCTCACAAGGATAATGCCTTAAAATAGCATTTACCTTCTTTGCTGCAGCATCATTACTGCTGTGTCATGTTCAACAATAATCCCAAGGTCCTTTTCACATATAGTTCTCCCAAACAGATATCCCCCATCCTGTGCCTGTGCATTTGGTTTTTGTGGCCTAAATATAGAATTTTGCATTTGTCACTGTTGAATTCTATTTCATTAATTTGTGCTGAATTTTCTAGTTTATCAAGGTCCTTTGGAATTCTGTTCCTATCTTCTTAATGTGTAAGCTATCCCTTCCAGTTTCTGTCATCCACAAACCTAATAAGGATTTCCTCTACTCTATCATCTTCTAAGTCATTAATAAAAATGTTGAAGAGTAATGGCCCTACAACAGAACTCTGAGGTGCTCTACTCAAGACCTCCTTGTGGCTTTTTTTACAGTAAACTAAGCATACGCAAATGCAAATGTATTGAATTCCACTCAGACCATGCAAAGATACAGCCATGTTAGGGCCTCTGCAGATGGGTGGCACAGAGCCGCCCTGAGAAGCGGCAGATCGGGGCTGTGGTGACCCCACGCTGAGGCCGCGATCTTCCCTTTTGCTGCCCCGAAAAGAACGGCAAAATGCCACTCCTTTTAGGGGCGGCCAAAGGCTGCCCTAAGAGCCGGCACCATGGCTCTTCCTCACCCTTTCAGCTCAATGTGTTTAAACACTGCGCTAGGAGGCCGTTAGGATGGTGCCGGCGGGAGGTTGGGGCGACCAGTGTGCTGCTGCCCCGCCCCAATTCTACTCCCAGGCCGGGCCTTTGGGCAGAGGCCCTTAGTCTGTAGAATCAGTCCGTAGAGAGATCTTCTAGCACCTTTGAGACTAAGTAGGCAGCATGAGTTTTCCTTGATTTAATGCATCTGGGGAAGTAAACTTAAGTCTATGAAAGCTCATGCTGCCAACTTCTTTCTTTCATTTAGGCTCAAATGTGCTACAAGATCACTTTGCCTGGTATTGAGATCTAGCATTATCATCTATCCTCGAAATGCATCCTGCCCTATATTGTAAAATCTCAGGGTGGGATACCAACAGCATAGAACAATTTGAGGCAATTCATAGTGATTTAAAACAACTCAAAAACAGTTCAGAACTGCTGATACCTCCTTCTTGTGCGTGGGTGGTGCAGTCTTGTTTCAGCATCACAGTGGGCCAGTCCTGTCATTAGGTAGCATGAAACAACCACTTCAGATGCTGGAGGCAGTGGTTATATGTGTTCTGTTTGAGTCCTTGGTTCTGCCCCCTCTTGGTAGAAGGAGAGGTGTATGCCAGATATAAACTGGATGCAGTGGACACTATCCTGTCATTGTTGTTCTGTGACATCAAGTCATTTTCAGTTTATAGCGACCCTAAGGTGAACCTATCACAGGGGTTTCTTGGCAAGTTTCTTCAGAGGGGGGGTTGCCATTGTCATCCTGTGAGGTTGAGAGATTGTGACTTGCCCAAGTCAGTTTCCATGGCCAAGGGAGGATCGGAACCCTGCTGTCAGTCATAGTCCAACCCGCAAACCACTACACCGCACTGGCACTTATATTACACTTTACGCCCGAGGAGTTCAAGACAGTTGCACTTTATCCCCATAACAAACAAAGATAGGTCAGGCTGAGAAAGAGTGACTGGCCCAAGACTACCCAATGAGTTTTGTGGTTCAGTTGGGAGCAGAACCTGGATTGCCCAAGTCCCAGTCCAACATCTAACTTCTATATTACACAAGGTCAAATGCACTACACCACGCTGGCTTTGTCAACTACCTAGAGAAGTCCAGGTACATCTCGATTTTTGTGGAGATTGCATTCCTAGATTTGCAATATAAGTGAGACTGATGTAAATGGAAGAGCCAGTTTCATAGGGAATTACTGGAGATCAGAGGGATGTGTTTCAATGAAGTGAAGTAGACACAAATTTAGTAATTTTACTCAGCCAGTCAACAATTTACAAAAGGTTTTAAACAAAAAACATCAGAGCTTACTTTTTCAAAGCTAGAGAAACTACTCCCTTCCAGGTGATAAGACTCCAGTTGCTCACTCCCTCACTACCAAAGCAAGCAAACCCCTTCCAGCCAGGCCAAAACTTCAAGATTCCAGTTTCTTCATCCCCTTCATGCCCCTTTCTAATCAGGCAAATGAAAACCCTTTTTTCAAATGATGTCAATATTTGAGTTTCTTCCTCCCCCTCACATTTCCACTTCTAAGCATTGAAAGGAAACCCCTCCCTAGCAGCAGTGCCAAGAAGACTACAGTTACCTTCTCTCTCCCCCTAGTTCTCAAACATAGGAAGATGAAAGAAACTCAGGGGCTGTACAGATGGCCGCTTTCCTTGCCGGATCAGGGCTGTGGCAACTGCATGCCCCAGCCCTTATCTGGCCTTTCCGCGGTGCAAAAAGAAACCATAAAAAGCAGCTCCTTTTTGTGCCGCAGAAAGAGTGGCCTAGCTGCGGTGGCAGTTTTTCTCTGCTTCTTTGGCGCTGCACTTGTAAAAGCTACGCTGAAGACTTGGCGTGATGCCGCCCGCTGTTTGGTTGTTTGGACAGCATCATGCCGGCATGGGGGTGGAGTTGGGGCAGCCAGCATGCAGTTGCTACACCCCCATTCTGCCCCCACGCCGGCTCTTTATGCTGGTCTGTATGGTCTGAAGAGAAGAAAATCAAAGAAAAGGAGGGTGAGAGTCAAGACATGATGTAATGAGCTCTGAAGATGAATCTCCAGAGTCCTTTATTTATACCAAATATTGATGAATAGCATATCAGTTATTGGGTTACCATATTGTTTATAATCAGCCTTGCATATCTTTAATATCTATTACAAAGTCATATACAGTATATGATATATAAGCACTAGTTTGTTTCATTCTAATAAGCAGTTAATAATACAACATTCTTTTTTCCTCACTAACTCAGCATATCAACCAGTACACATCATCTCCCATGTCCAGTCATCCATAGTGTACCTCCAGTGACTATCCACCCATGTTTGCATGGGCATGTGTCCCCAGGAAATACTCTACAATGGTCCCTATGTCCAATTGGCTCTTTTTACTGCTCAATACTCCACAAAAACTCCAGACATCTTCACTGTCTCACCTCACACTCCATCCTTTCTCTCCCACTTTGCTCAACTGCACAGTTATACTGGCAGAGCAGTGCACTGAGGTTGAGATTTTCATGTATTTATTTTGCCAAATTAGGAGTAGCTAATACCCCAGAGCAGAGAATCAACATTCAAAATGACCTTAATAGATTAGAAAGCTAGGTCAGAACTAACAAAATGAATTTCAACAGGGAGAAATGTATGGTACTGCACTCACACACACAAAAAAATAAAATGCATAGATATAGGATGGGGGACACCTGGCTTAACAAGACTACATGTGAAAGGGACCACAAATTGAACATAAGTCAACAGTGTGATGTGGCAGTTGAAAAGGCCAGTGCGAGCCTAGGCTTCATAAATAGAGGTATAGTGTCTAGATTGAGGGAAGTAATAGTGCCACTTTATTTTGCTTTGGTCAGGCTTTACCTGGAATATTGTGTCCAGTTCTGGGCACCACAATTAAAAAAGGATGTTAAGAAGCTGGAGTGTATCCAGAGGAGGGCACTCAAAATGTGAAATGTGTAATAACAATAATAATTTTTATTTATATTTCCCATCTCTCCCTGCCCCATACTGATAATATTATGAACAGATATGTGGTGTCAGTCCAAAATCCTCTCCAGTCCAATAGTCTATTTCTTACAGCACTGTACCTCTGAGAAACCCAGAAGGGCTTGGATGCAACAGCACCCTCTTTTTCATACTCATCAGGAACTGATATAGAGCAGTATACTGCTATTTCTGGAGAGAGCACATGTCCATAGGAAGGTAAAGGTAAAGGTAGTCCCTTGACATGAATGTCCAATTGTAACCAACTGTAGGGGATGGTGCTCATCTCTGTTACTAAGCCAGCGTTGTCCTCCCCGGGGGGGGGAACCTCGGTGGTGACGGGCTTCCAGGAAGCCTGTCACCGCCGAGGGAAGCCTCCTCGGGAGGACCCTCGGTGGCGAGGGGCTTCCAGGAGGCCCTTCGCCACCAAGGGAAGCCTCCTCGGTAGGACCCTTGGTGGCGAGGGGCTTCCAGGAGGCCCTTCGCCACCGAGGGAAGCCTCCTCGGGGGGACCCTCAGTGGCGAGGGGCTTCCAGGAGGCCCGTCGCCGCCGAGGGAAGCCTCCTCGGGAGGACCCTCCGGACCCTCGGTGGCAAGGGGCTTCCAGGAGGCCCGTCGCCACCGAGGGAAGCTTCCTCGGGGGGACCCGCGGTGGCGAGAGGCTTCCAGGAGGCCCGTCACCACTGAGGGAAGCCTCCTTGGGGGGACCCTCGGTGGCGAGGGGCTTCCAGGAGACCCATCGCCACCGAGGGAAGCCTCCTCGGGAGGACCCTCGGTGGCAAGGGGCTTCCAGGAGGCCCGTCGCCACCAAGGGAAGCTTCCTCGGGGGGACCCTCGGTGGCGAGGGGCTTCCAGGAGGCCCGTCACCACCGAGGGAAACCTCCTCGGGGGGACCCTTGGTGGCGAGGGGCTTCCAGGAGGCCTGTCGCCACCGAGGGAAGCCTCCTCGGTGGGACCCTTGGTGGCGACCGGCCTCCTGGAAGCCCGTCGCCACCGAGGTTCCCCCCGGGGAGGATTCCCTCAGCGGGGACGGGCCTCCTCCCTGGAAGCCCGCCACCACTGAGGTTCCCCCAGGGAGGATTCCCTCGGCAGGGACGGGCCTCCTGGAAGCCCGTCGCCACCGAGGGAATCCTCCTCGGGGGGACCCTCGGTGGCGACGGGCTTCCAGGGTGATTTCGCCCAAGGATGGGGGCGTAGGGACCTTTCCAAGGCCTCCCCGCTCGATCCTGAGGCGAATTCACCCAAGGATCGGGGTGGGGGGGCCTTGGGGGGACCTTTCCAAGGTTCCTCCTCTTGATCCTTGGGTGAATTTACCCCAGGATCAAGGAGAGGCACCTTGGCAACGGTCCTCCAAGGTGCCTTCACTTGATCCTGAGGCGAATTCGCCGAAGGACCAGGGCAGGGGGGGGGGCTTGGAACGGCCCCATGGTGGCTGTGAGGGGTGGGCGTGCATGCGCATGCGGGCGCGCACACCCCCAACCCCCGTACAACCGGCCGCCGCACCATTTCCCCCCCCCCCCGGCCCCTGGCAACAAAGGCCGCGGTGGCAGCGTGCACGGGGGGTCACGCACGGCGTTGGAGGGTGCGCGTGTGCCGCCATTCCCCCCCCCCACCTTGGCCCAGCTGAGACCTGGGCTACGGGAGACCGGCCCAGGTCTCAAAAAGGTTGCCTGTCCCTGATTTACAGGGTTGCTATAGCTTTTTATGATTTAAGAAAATTGTTCTTTTAAATTGTCAGCAGGTGGCAGTATTAAGCCTTTTTGGTCTTGCTTCAACATAAACTCTCAGATTTAGGATGAGAATTGAGCTTGATGGAGCAAGAAGCAGGAAATTTTCATGCTGCCTGCTGATGGTTTGTCACAGGCTCAAGCACTAGAGAACATCCTGGGTTGAGACAAGAAAGGTAATAATAGCCCAAAACTTGGTTGTTGTACAGCAACATCACAGTGTGGTCAAGTTGGCAAATGTTATTAATGAAGAAGAACACATAAACTAGAGATGTTGCTGCAGTTTGCTTTTGTCTGAGAACCAAAACACACTGCAGAAATAATCCAGTTTGAAACTGCTTTAACTGTCCTGGCTCAGTACTGAGAATCCTGGAAATTGTAGTTTATTGTGGCACCAGAGCTCTCTGACAGAGAAGACTAAATGTCTCACAAAGCGGTCTCAAACTGGATTATTTCTGCAGTGCGTTTTGGCCCTGAATCTCCTGGGTAGGGAAGATTCTGCCCCAACCCCTCCTGTTCCATCTGCTGTTCTGTCATTGTTGATGAAACATGGTTATATCACTCTGACATTTGAAATTTGACATTTGACATCTGCTGAACTACTTGACGTTTTAATGCACTTTGCAGCAACTGAAGTAAACTGAGGACAAAAGGGGAGAGTGGGAGGAGGAAAAGAAAGGGACAAAAGCAGCTTTAAAAGTGTGATGATACAGGTTTAATTGGGACTGTCCCTGCCTAAATGGTATGAAGGCTATAGAATGACATATGTGGATTTTATCCCATAGACCAGTGGTTCCCAAATTTTGGTCCTCCAGATGTTTTGGGCTTCAGATCCCAGAATTCCTGATTGTTGGCCAAGGTGCCTGGGGCTTCTGGGAGTTGAAGTCCAACAGACCTGGAAGTCCGATGTTTGGGAATCACTGCCATCCTGTCACTAGATCGCTCAAAATGCCACCATTAAACTAGATCGCTCAAAATGCCATCATCAGATGTAACATTAAAGCAGTCTTCCCCAGCCCAGTAATCTCCAGATTTAATTATTTTTACTTTCAACTCCATCTGCCCAAACCACTATGGCTAGTTTGTTACGATGATGGGAGTTGTTGTCCAAAATATCACATTGAGTAAGGATGCACTGAAAGCCAGTGTGGTGCAATGGTTTGAGCATAGGAAAATCTCATGGCCTTAGGGATGCCATAAGTCGGAAAGAAGACACACAACAACAACAAAGGATACACTAAACTATGATGTACCATTCTGAAAATAAGCCATGGTGGCATTTTGAGCGATCTAGTGATAATTTTTTGGAATGACTTGTCATTGTTGATGAAATATGGTTATATCACTGTGAGCCAGACCAAACAACAGTCCTTGCAGTGGTGGCACTTAGGTTCTCCACAGGGGAAGAAATTCAGGACTCTAAGGTCAGCAGAAAAGGTCATGGCCACAGTTTTTTGGGGGGATAAGGAAGGTGTTTTGATGACTATCTTCATATAGGCCAAAAGCTGCACAAACGTGTTCTCTTTTTGCAAGACAATGCATCTGCTCACAGGGCTAGCAAAGACCATGGATGTTTTGAAGAATTTGGGGTTTGAGTGCATAGACCATCAACACTACTCACCAGATCTTGTTCTATTTTCTGTTTCCAAACTTTAAAAATATTTTGAAAGGAAGGGAATTTTTGAATGATTCAGATTTTTTATTTTTTTATTTTTAGAAAGGTAAAAGAAACTTGAGAAATGATGTTCCAAGTATGTCAAACTTTGGGGTGAATATGTGGAATAGCATGTAAGTTTCATGGCTCTAGGTCAGGGGTCGGCAACCTTTTGGGGGGTGGGGCTGGTCCCCCTGTCCCCCGACGCCTCCTGGGCCATGGCGGTGTGCGTGCGCACGCACTACCAGGAGGGCTCCCTTGACCGCGCTGGGCCTCCGAGAGGCCCAGCGTGGCTGCGGGGGTCCCCCAGGAGGGCTCCCTCGACTGCGGCAGGCCTCGGAGAGGCCCGGTGCGGCCGCAGGGGTCCTCGGGGGTGCCATTTTGGATTCCAAAATGGCTCCCAGAGTCTCGTGCGACATTTCCCGAAACGGGAAACATTGCGCGAGATTCCGAGGCGCCATTTTGGAATCCAAAATGGCACCTCCGAGGACCCCCGTGGCCGCGAAAGGCGGCGGCGGCGGCGGCGGCAGCAGGACCGGGCAGGGGCCGGTCCGAAGGCCTCCGCGGGCCGCACCCAGCCCACGGGCCTAGGGTTGCCAACCCCTGCTCTAGGTCATTCCCTTCTTGGTTGGGCCAAGAACTTTTCAGCACCCCCTCATAGTACCTTTAATACCAACAGGTTTATTTTATTGTGAATTTTCATGAATTAGAACCAGATAAATGGAATATAATATTCAAGCCTCAGATATATATGCACAGTGTTCATGAAGAGTAGTGGGATAAGAGTGAAATATGATGTAGGCAATGACAAATGTGTTGTTAACATTGATCCCAAACTTTCAAAGGCACAGTTAGCACTAACATCCCAACATTAAATAATGGGTATTAAGGCATCATAAGCATATGTTAACCAAGATGTAATTCTGCTGAACCATTTTCTCTGAAGTGTTAAACCAATGAGTTCTGCTTTCAGGGAAATATTTGTTTGTTGTATGATGAAACCAGAGTGTACTATTGTGTTTTGTAGTCTTTTTAAAAAGGCTACCTAGAAGCTAAGATGACAAGACTTAGGCCTTTGCAGACTGCCTGAAATAGTGCAAATTGAGTCCACTTTAAGGGTTAGGGTTAGAGTTAGGGTTAAGGAATAATGGGAACTGTAGTTTATTGTGGCACCAGAGTTCTCTGGCAGAGAAGGCTCAATGTCTCAGAAAAAAATACAATTCCCATGATTCCCTAGCACTGAGCCAGGGCAGTTAAAGTGGACTCAGTTTGCACTATTTCTAGCAGTCTGCAAAGGGCTAGACTGTCATACGTTGGATACATCATGAGAAGGCATGAATCATTGGAAAAGACAATAATGTTAGGAAAGGTGGAGGGAAGTAGAAAGAGAGGAAGGCCACATGCTAGATGGATGGACTTTTATTAAAGAGGACACGAATATGAGTTTTCAGGAGCTGGGCAGAGCAGTAGAGGACGGGGGGGGGGGGGGCTGGAGATGTCTCATGCATAGGGTTGCCATGAGTCGAGATCGAGGCGAAGGCAGTTAACAACAAAAATACACACACCTGTTGTGAAAACCAACCTACCTATTAATGTACGGATTGTGCTAAGATACCCCGCTCCAGTTCAGAACATTGGTGATAGTAGCAAGGTGGCTTACATGCTGGTGGGAGAGTAAATCAGTTCTTATCTTTTATCTGAATTTTAAACTAGCTGTCACCGGTGCTGAACCTATTTTGGGGGAAGTATTCAGCATTTTGGATGGCTTCTTCAATTTGAACTAATTAAATGTGCCCTGCAGAAATAATGCAGTTTGACAACACATTAACTTCCATGGCTCAATGCTATGGAATTCTGGCAAATGTAGTTTGGTGAGATACTCAGCCTTCCCTGTCAGAGAGCTCTGGTGCCCCAACATACTACAAATCCCATATTTCCATATCATTGAGCTATGGCAGCTAAAGTTTTATCAAACTGCATTATTTCTGCAGTGCACATGCAGCCCCAGTGTCATAACTCACCTTTTAGAGTCCAATGTTTCAGAGGGAGAGTAAGGGGGTTGCAGACTGCCAGAAATAGTGCAAATTGAGTCCACTTTTAGGGTTAGGGTTAGTGCTAGGGAATCATGGGAATTGTTGTTGTTTTTCCTGAGACATTGAGCCTTCTCTGTCAGAGAGCTCTGGTGCCACAATAAAATATAGTTCCCATGATTCCCTAACCCTAACCCTAACCCTAAAAGTGGACTCAATTTGCACTATTTCTGGCAGTCTGCAACCCCCTAGAGGCAGATTGCCCCAAACCTGCAGCTCCTGATAATGGGGAGCTGAGGGCTGAGGCAGCAGCAGTTGGCAGAGGGCAAAGACGCTGAAGATGACACCTCCCCATCTTTTGCTGAACAGTTAAGAGCAGGGATAGGCAACCTTTCCCCTTTAAGGGCCAAGGGACTTCAGCTCCCAGAAGCCTCAGCCATGTTGGCCAATAGTCCCATGTTGGCCAATAGCTCCTGGGATTCTGGGAGTTGAAGTCCCTCGTCCCTTAAAGGGGAAAGGTTGCCTACCCCTGGTTAAGAGAAACACCAATCTCAAAGGCCATTAAATAGGAGACAATAATTAATTAGCCCCCAGGTGTTGTTGAGATTGCTTGCCATAAATCTCCCAACAGCTTCTCCATATCTCCATTCTTCATAACCACCTTATCTGGATGACTAGCCCTTGTGTTTCTTTGACCTTGAACTGGCAACACTTTGATAACTTTTGGAAGCCACTAGTGTCCGCTGGGTGATAAACATAATGTTTCCCAATTAACTTGTTTCCCACTCAGCTCTCCTTTTTACATTCCTTTCTTTCAAAATAGCCATTTGGAAACTAATGACAAAGTGTCCTGCGTGACCAACATTTTCTGATACAGTTTTTTGTGTCTTGATTTTTCTGATGTGATTTGTGTCCCTTTATTCATTTGTGTGAGAGCAACATGTCGCAGTGGTTTGAGCATCGAACTAGGATTCTGGGAGACCAGGGCTTGAATCCTTGCTCAGGCATTTACCTTTCCTCAGCCTCAGAGAAAGCCCATAGCAAACTCCCTCTGAACAAATCTTGCATAGAAAAATCCCATGATAGATTCCCCCTAGGTTGCTATCAGTCCAAAAAGACTTGGTGAACAACAATAAATTCATTTGTGTAAAGACTGTTACCCTGGGTAGAATGATCATGGAGGGCAGACACTGGGCCTTTGCAGACTGCCAGAAATAGTGCACATTAAATTGAGGCACTGCCCTGACTCAGTGCTAGGGAATCATGGGAACTGTAATTTATTGTGGCACCAGAGCTCTCTGACAGAGAAGGCTCAATGTCTCAGAAAAAAATACAGTTCCCATGATTCCCTAGCACTGAGCCAGGGCAGTGCCTCAATTTAATGTGCACTATTTCTGGCAGTCTGCAAAGGCCCACTGCTGGTTTATACCAGATTAGAAGATGAGCAAGTGAATGAACCTCTATTGTTGTGGGAGACATTGGGGGAATACAGACTAGCCAAAAGGGCTGGCCTGGGGGTGGAGTCAGGGTGTGGTGACCGCACACCGGCTGCCCTGACTCCGTCCTGATGTCGCTGTCACGCCATGCACCCCACCACATGGCTCACTTCATCAGGGTGCTCCCTTGGCACAACGTTCGGACAGACTGCACCAATGGAGTGCGGAAAATCCACTGCCACAGCAGCAACGATGGCTTTTTGCCACTCCAAAAAGGAGCAGCATTTGCCAGCTCTTTTTGGTGCGGCAAAGTGCCGGACCGGGGCCGCGGTGTGCAGTCGTTGTGGCCCCAATCCACAAGGAAAGAGCCAACGCGACGCCACCCCTTAGGGGCTGCCTGTATAGCCCCATTGTTAGGTTGGTTGCTAGAATGGATATGGGTATGGAGTTAGCATCTGTATTTGTAGCAGGGCTTTGTCCCTTGTGTTTGCATTTATGTTGGGTGGCCATTTGTTGATAGTACCAGTAGCTGTTTAAGGTTGCAGAGCTGTCTGTCACTGAGCACAGGCACAAAGTGTGAGACAGAAGTATCATAGTCCAGAATGGATGGTTGTTAATTTATTATTGTTGTTAACTGCTGTCAACTTTGACCTAAGGCTACCTCATGAATGAGAGACCTCCAAGTCACCCTATCATCAGCAGCCCTTCTCAGGTCTTGCAGACTCAGGGCCCTGACTTCTTTGATTGATAGATGTCTATCATTGATTATATACATCATTAATGATGCAGGGTCTCAGCTAAAAGCTGTAAGTAGTCAAGGGTGTTCTATCCTTTTCTGTATGGAGTTCTATCCTTTTCTGTATGGAGTTTTGCAGTAGATTGTTCTTAGGTACTTGTCCTTTGGTTATTTTCATCTGATTGAATAGTTATTATTGTTTGACAGTGACTGGGTCTGTAGGGAAACTGAGTAGATGTGGTTGATCCAGAGAACATGGGCATTTATGGTATGTTCTGGGTGAAAGAGGGAAGTAGGTAGGCATATGTAACCATCAGTGAGTGCGTGATAAAAAGTGGTTCTTATGGGACCATTATGCAGTTGCACAGAAATGTTAAGAAAGTGAACCAGCTGTGGGACCTGGTTTAGACTCAAGTTGGTAGCAGGGTGAAAGCTACTGAGTTTCTGATAGATCTTTCAAATGTTTCTGCCCACGATAGCAATGTCATCAGTATCACAGGCAGAGGAGGTTTTGGGAGGCTCAAGCTGTTCCTTATCCCCAGTCCTCAGTTTTATTTGCCTAAAACTTAATACATAGCCAAATCATACAGATGAATAAAGACAGGAAGTATACCTATAAAGAACTTTGAGTCAGCTCCAAATGAGTGCCATCTGACAGAAAAGACTCCCTTAGATGTATAAGTTGATCTGCAGTTTATTTGTGGAGAGAGAATGCTGTTTCTTTTTAGAAATAAAGAAATATGTTTCTTTCATTGCCATCTTCTGTTGTCACTCCTTTAGGTGTAATTTTCAAAAGTGGCTTTGTATAAATTAGTAAGAAATGTATTTTACCTTGAAAGGGGGATTCTCCTAATTAATTTGGATCTGATGTCCTTATTAATCTGTATGATTTGGCTGTGTTCTGAACTTTTGCAAAAATAAGGAACCGAGTCTAAGGTTGCATTTTTTGCTGCAGAATTAATGCAATTTGACACTGCCATGGCTCAATGCTATGGAATCCTGAGATTTGTGGTTTTGTGAGATATTTAGCCTTCTCTATCAGAGTGAAGGTTAAATACAAACTACAAATCCCAGTACAAACTACAAATCCCAGGATTCCATAGGATGAAGCCATCACAGTTAAAGTGGTGCCAAACAGTATTAATTCTGCAATGTGACAGCAGCCTTAGAAACCAACATCAGCCTCATGGAGGCTTTTGCATACAGGACCTGAGAAACTGTTGTTTCAGGTCAGCCATTAAAATGTTTGTTCACTGGGATGCTGTCAAAGAGGAGATGCAGTCTGCTGTTTGATCTTGATTTAATATCCTTTTTGATCACAGGGATTTTTGTCAATATGACAAGAAGAAGAACCATGTTAGATCAAAGAAGGATCTAGTCCAGCTCTCTCTTGTAGTGGCAGAAACTCTTCTGAAGTGAAAAGGGAAGCACCTCCACTGACGTCACACATCTTCCCCCACCATGCCTTCACCACTGACTGCCCTAATGCATCGTAGTCTCACACTCCCCATTTCTGCCACCTTCTCTGCCTACCCTCAGTCTCACTTCTGAGAGGGAGACCAAGGGAGGGTGGATGGTTTTTACATAGAGCAAAGTGCTTTCAGGGCTGGCTTGTTCCCAAATGCCTGGCTCTGAGGATTCCCTCCCCAGAGCCAGACATTGTGGGTGGGTGTCCTGGGAGATGACCTGGGAGCACAGGCAGTCTCCATGGATATCCCACCCACAATGCCTGGCTCTGAAAAAGGAATCCTCTGAGTCACAAATTTCAGAACAAGTCATACCCTGCAGTGAGAGATCGCTGGCGTTGCAGGAGCTGTTGTTAATGTTGTTAACTGTCATCAAGTCAACTCTGTTTTATGGTGACCCTATGAGTGAGAGACCTCCAAGTCACCCTGTTATCAGCAGCCCTGCTCATGTCTTGCAAACACAGGGCTCAGGCATCCTTCATTGATGCCTGTTCTCCTCTTTTCCTACTGCCTTCCACCTTGCCAAACATTATGTATTGTCTTTTCTTGTGAGTCATGTCAGCTCATGGTGTGCCCAAAGTACAACAATCTCAGTTTAGTCATCATGATTTCTAGGGAGAGTTTAGGTTTGATTTACTCTTGGACCTATGGTAGGGCTGCCTCTTGTAACATCACCCTTGTAACATCATGAGGACTTACCTGGTGTTGTCTTCAGGGCTCAGGCTTTGGCCCTGAAAGTTTGGGCCTGGGAGAATACTGACCTGGCAGCCCTGTCTGGTTGGTAGGGGGAGCAACATATTTAATGCTCCATATGGTTAGCCATCTGATACGGTCTGTTGCTGTATTTAAAATGGAAGCACCCGCCCTGGGCCTACCAGATGCCTTTAAATATGCCCCAAGTAGGACAGGAGTCAAAGTCCTCCTGCTGGCATGTTCCAGCAACTAATATTCAGAGGACTTGCTGCTTCTAATAATAATAATAATAATAATAATAATAATAATAATTTAATCCCGCCCCTCTGTGACACAATTGGGGCAACTTACAATATTAGAACTAAGATAAAATACATGCAAAACCCTCCCACCCCTTAAAAAGATATAAAACAGACTTAATAAAATAAATCACAAATAACATAATAACAGCAGCACAAAAAGGGAGAAGATGGATTAATCTAGGTCGAGGGGCCGGGAGAACTATTCAGGAAAGGCCTGCTGGAAAAGATCTGTCTTAACAGTCTTTTAAAAGCTGTTCAAGCTGGTAATAAGACGGATCTCATCCGGCAGGCCATTCCACAGTACTGGAGTGATAGCAGAGAAGGCCCTCTGGGAGGTTGCAGACAGCCTTGTTTTAATGGGCTGTAGCAGATTCCTCCCAGAGGACCTGAGTGCATGGGGAGGATTATATGGAAGGAGGCAGTCCCGGAGACAGGTTGGACCCAAGCCATGTAGGGCTTTAAAGGTCATAACCAACACTGTGCCCGGAAACTAATCGGCAGCCAGTGAAGTGATTTCAACACAGGTGTAATGTGGTCTCTCCTGGATGTTCCCAAGACCACCTTGGCTGCCATATTCTGCACCAATTGAAGTTTCCGGGTTAGGCACAAGTGTAGCCCCATGTAGAGCACATTACAGAAGTCAAGACGTGAGGTTACCAGTGCATGTACCACAGTTTCAAGATCCCTAATTTCTAGAAAAGGGCGCAGCTGGCGTATCATCCAAAGCTGATAGCAGGCACTCTTAACTGTCACATTTACCTGATTTGACATCTGGAGCGATGGGTCTAGGAGCACCCCCAGACTGCGAACACAGTCCTTGGCGGACAGTGTGACTCCATCCAGGACTGGAAATTGTATTCCCAGATCTGGTTTCAGGGCTGCAACTGTAAGTACCTCAGTTTTGTCTGAATTCAGCTTCAGTCTGTTTTTCCTCATCCAGTCTATTAACTGCCTTAAGACAGTCATTGAGAGGAGAGACACCATCTGAAGTCGAAGCTGAGGACCGAGACATGGAGAAGTATATCTGGGTGTCATCAACGTACTGATAACAGTGTGCCCCATGTCTCTGGATGATCTCTCCCAGGGGCTTCATATATATATTGAATAGCATCGGGGATAAGATGGCGCCTTGAAAGATGCCACAATTAAGCTCTATTTGTGTCGCGCAACTGTCCCGAACCTCACCCTTTGAGATCTGCCCAAGAGGAAGGAACGGAACCACTGCAATGCAGTGCCCCCAATTCCTAATCCTCTCAGGCGATCCATGAGGATGGTATGATCTATTGTATCAAAAGCCGCTGAGAGGTCCAAAAGCAACAGCAGGGTCATACTACCCCTGTCAATGCCCAGGCGAAGGTCATCAGCCAGAGCAACCATAGCAGTCTTAACTCCATATCCTGTCCTAGGACCTTATCACACGCGGGCCACAAAGCGATAATAAAGTGAAATAAGAATAAATCCAGTAATAAACCAAAAGAAACCCCACAATACGTAAATGGCTATCACACGCAATTAGCGTCATCGCGCTTTTAAGGAAAGTGCGATGAAGCGCTCCCGGGAACCGTATTTGCTGTTCGCACACAAGTGAGAAAATCCCGTACATAACCAAGCAATGATGCTCTGCGCATGCCCAATACAGCCGCGGCTGTCACTTCCCGCGGCTGTCACCCAAACCCCTTCCCAAGCCGGCTCGGAGGTCCTCCTTGGAGCGCAGGCCCTGCTCAGGGTCCGCGCACCGAGGAGAACGTCCTCGGAGAACCGGCTCTCTGAGGACGTCCTTCTTGGAGCGCAGACGCCTGCGCTCCGAGGAGGTCCCCTCAGAGAGCTGACCATAGAAGTCCTCCGCTCGGAAGACCAGCCCATAGAAAACCGAAGCCGGGGCTAAAAGGACGCCGGTGGCGTCCTTTTAGCCCCGCCCTCGCTGCTTTATGGGCTGGTCTTCCAAGCGGAGAAGTCCTCCACTCAGAGGACCAGCCCATAGAAAACCAAAGCCGGGGCTAAAAGGACGCCGGTGGCGTCCTTTTAGCCCCGGCCTCGCTGCTTTATGGGCTGGTCTTCCAAGCGGAGAAGTCCTCTGCTCGGAGGACCGGCCCATAGAAAACCGAAGCCGGGGCTAAATGGACGCCAGCGGCGTCCTTTTAGCCCCGGCCTCGCTGCTTTATGGGCTGGTCTTCCGAGCTGAGAAGTCCTCAGGTCCTCCTTGGAGCGCAGGCGGGGAAATGCTCCCCAATACGTATTGGCTGTTCATATTGCTGGCAAAAGCGAAATGATTCCTGTCGCGCAATTGCAATTCCCCAAAAAAACCAAAATTCAAAAGATCTCGGTTCTTGCCACATTCTGTCGGGGTTCTATCGGCGTTCTGTGCGACGTCGTGTGGACACACGGAAAAATAATACTTATGAGGTCAGGATTTCGTTTGGGTTCTGACTGCATTGGGCCCCGTGTGATAAGGTCGCTAAAGCCAGTTTGAAATGGATCTAGATAATCGGTTTCATCCAAGACAGCTTGGAGTTGAAGAGCAACCACCCTCTTGATCACTTTGCTTAAAAAAGGCAATAAAGAGACTTCCCTATAGTTGTTCATATCCAGGGGTTCCAGGGAAGGTTTTTTCAGAAGCAGCCTAATCGCTGCTTTCTTAAGACAAGATGGAACAGAACCCTCCCTAAGGGATGCATTGACAATGTCCCTAAGGAACACTCTCAACTCATCTCCCCCCTGGATGGCCAGCCAAGATGGACAAGGATCAAGAGGGCAGGTTGTTTTCCTCACTCTACCAAGGAGCTTGTCCATGTCATCAGTACTCACAGATTGAAGCTGATCCAGTATAATTTCATCAACGGAGTTGCTGGGCACCTCGTCAATAGATTCTGTCATAACACTGGCATCTAAGTCGGCTCTTATCCGAGAGATTTTATCCGAGAGGGCAGAAGGATTATATGGAAGGAGGCAGTCCCAGAGACAGGTTGGAGGGCTCTTATCCGAGAGGGCAGAAGGAGAAGAAGCAGCTGCCAGAGGCTTTAAAAACTGCCTCCCCTCCCTTCCACCAGGGCAGAAGGAGAAGAAGCAGCTGCCAGAGGCTTTAAAAACTGCCTACCCTCCCTTCCACCAGGGCAGAAGGAGAAGAAGCAGCTGCCAGAGGCTTTAAAAACTGCCTCCCCTCCCTTCCACCAGGGCAGAAGGAGAAGAAGCAGCAGCCAGAGGCTTTAAAAACTGCCTCCCCTCCCTTCCACCAGGGCAGAAGGAGAAGAAGCAGCTGCCAGAGGCTTTAAAAACTGCCTCCCCTCCCTTCCACCAGGGCAGAAGGAGAAGAAGCAGCTGCCAGAGGCTTTAAAAACTGCCTCCCCTCCCTTCCACCAGGCCAGAAGGAGAAGAAACAGCTGCCAGAGGCTTTAAAAACTGCCTCCCCTCCCTTCCACCAGGGCAGAAGGAGAAGAGACTGCTGGCGGCATGTGTCCAGGACCATTCTTCCCCGGCACCGGCAGTACTCTTGGAGGCTCAGGCCCCTGAAGGACTCTCTTGCCCCTTACCATCACCTGGGGGCCAGGAGCAGCTGGGGATGGTGTGGGGCCATGGAGAACGCCAGCGGGTTTTTAATACTATTGTTTAATTGTGTATTGTTTAACTGATTAATTGTTTAACTGTTTAATTGTTTAATTGCTTATTGTTATTTAATCCGGTTAGTTTGGTCTGTTTTCAGGGGTTGGGTGGGTGTGGGAAGGAGGGAGGGGATTTGAAGTGATTTTATTTGTCCTTATGTTTTGATATGTTGTATGCCGCCCCAATTGCTTGGCAGAGGGGTGGGATATAAATAAAAATTATTATTATTATTATTATTATTATTATTATTATTATTATTATTATTTGCAAAGAAGTTGTTAAACGCATCACAGCAGGCCATTGTCGGGTTGACGGGACTCTGCAGACACAATACGTCTCCTTTTAAGGCCACTCTCAGGCTGGCTACCATCACTAGATTTTGTAACAATGAACCCCAGTCTTCTGTGTCTGGGGTGGACTTCTGCCAGGGGTGAGAGGTGGCATTGGGCCTACATGGGAATTTGGGGGGCCACTTCCTCCATTCCCCCCTCCAAATTTTTAAAAACCCCTTTTAAAAAATGGCCCAAAATGACTCACAATATGACTCTACTCCACTCCTTTCTTTTTTTAAAAAAAAGGTATCCATCTCTGTCCACATTATCATCCTGCTCTCCTTCCTTCCTTCCTTCCTTCCTTCCTTCCAATCTGGGCACTCCTTATATAACAGATGATGCTCCTAGGAATGGGGGGGGGTGCCCTTCAGATGTTGTTGGACTACAAATCCTATCAACTCTGAACCATTGGTTTAGGCTGGCCAGGTCTTACAGGAGTTCTTGCCCAGAAACATCTGGAGCAGGGGTAGGCAACCTAAGGCCCAAGGGGGCGGATTGCAGCCCCCCGAGGCCTTTGGACGGACCCCAGGCCAGTCCTGCCGCCGCCGCATTACCGCCGCCCCTCGCTGCCCCCCGCCGCCGCCGCCTGCCATGATGATATTAATTATTGTTGTTATTACTTGTTATTACTTGTTCTTGGGGGGGGGGGTTTGGCAAAATCTCCACAGGGGTTTTGCCATGGCTTTTCTGGGGCTGAGAGAGTGTGCATGCATATTTTTTAAATTTTTATTTATTTATTTATTTTTGGTGCTTCGGACCCCCAATTGTCTGAGGGACAGCAGCCCGGCCCCCGGCTCAAAAAGGTTGCCTACCCCTGATCTGGAGTGACTCGTATTCCCAGCCATGACCGATAATACAGAGACTGCTTGGTGCAGTGGTGGTGCTGCTGCTCTCACTTATCTCATCACAGGCTGGCATTAGGCAAATGTATGGTTTCACATGCTATTTCTCATAGCTGACTCAGAAGGGCATGCTGGGCCTTTTTTATGTGAACTGGATCAGCGAACAGCCCAGTCACTGAAAAATCAGACATTCCCATTAAAAACGAGCCTGGTGGTGCACAAGCAGTTCAATGACCACAAGAGTGCAGTAGAAACAAGAAACAAGCAGACATTTATGGGAACACCCATTAGATGGCAGGAGTGGCCTTCTCCTTCCTCTCTCCAATGCCATGTCTTCCCATCATTTTAATTTCTAAGCTGTCTGTGCTTACTGCTCAGTAACAGAATAATGAATCTGCGTCATGCTTGTTTTCTCCTTGTTCGTCTCTAATTGTTTCACTGAGTGTGACGTGACTGGGGGCAAAAAGAGGGCTCACTCATGGTCACAGAAAAGAGGCTTGAGTTCCCTCTAGGTTCCCCCAACAGATACATAGCAGCGTATGTGCTCTTAGTTATCCCTATTCTCGTGGCTTCTCTCTTCCCATGCTGTCAGTCAACTATTTTATAAATAGTCCCTGCCTCAGCGGTTAGAAGCGGATGCCCAGACTTGGCGCAGGAGTTTGCATGTGCAGGCAGACTGCAGAGAGAGAAACCATCTTTTTCACATACATCCAGAGAAAGTGAAGGACACCGACTTGTGCTAATACACAGAAAGACCTATGGGTGAGGGAATTTGGAGGGCAAAAGATCAGAAGTAAAACCATGGCCCTAACATGTGGCTGAGTGAAGCCACTGCCTCGGGGACAAATACTTCAGGAAAAGCCCTGCCCTGCAAGATATTCCACTGGATCCCTTGACCCAAAAGAGTTGAAGGACCTAGTTGAGCACACGATCCATCCTGGGAGTCCTATACCTGATGTCTCAGATAGGTGGAGGATATACTGCCTTTTCCCCTGCCAGTCCACTTGGCTTCTGTACATAATATAGAGAGTATGTACCATCTTGTCCTTTCCTGCTCAGGAAGCAAGATATTTTGAACCAGCCTTGGGTATATTTTATAACAACTTTCTGACAAGGCAGAACCTCCCTATGGATAGGGTTATACCATTTCTGTATCATTCCAAACCCTGAGATTTCCAAGACCAAACCAAGAGAGCTAAGATGGTCCCTGCCAAGTACAATATTACGCTTTAAATACCAGTCACAGTTGCTCACAGTTTTCAGTCGTTCAAGCACATACAAACACAGAGAGTATATAATTTCCTGTTTGGAAATTAAGGCAAAAATCATAGGTTTTTGGATCAAGGTGAAATGAGGGGATTATCTGATCTAGCTTTGTTGCTTCCTCCCAGAAAGTGGATGCAAAACAGAGAGAAGGGTGAACTTTTTTGTTACAGGAACTGGGAAGGAGGAAGCTAAATTAAATCTTCAAACCCCCTGGAGAGTCTTTGCATGTTCCAGCAAGAAATCAATGAAACTGGAAATTGTAGCAAGCTATTGCTGTACAGTTTGAACTGGAGATTTGTGCACCATTCTTTCCTCTTGCCCAGAAAAACTGGAAAATTTGTCCTCTGGTCTCCCGCTTGGAGATGATTCATGAAAACTGGAGACTCGGGGCCAGGCCCTGGAAACTGCTAAACCGACCTGTGGATATAGTCCTGGAATAGGTTTTCAACACTCTCTGATATAGCACAAATGAAAACAGGGACAGTCTTAATATCATACCATTGATTAGTAAGCAAGGTCACTTGGTTCAATTAATATGGAATGAATTACAATCAGCCCTCCATATCCACAGATTTTTTTTATCCATGGATTCAAGCATCTACAGCTTAAAAATATTTTTAACATATATAAATTCCAAAAAGCAAATCTTGATTTTTGCCATTTTATATAAGGGACACCATTACTGTGCCACTGTATTTAATGGGACTTGAGTTTCCACAGATTTTGGTATCTTGGGGGTGGGGTTGTTCCTGGAACCAAACTCCAGAGGATACCAAGGGCCCACTTTAGAGAGGATTGAGCTCAGGGGTAGGCAACCTTTCCCCTTTAAGGGCCGAGGGACTTCAGCTCCCAGAAGCCTCAGCCATGTTGGCCAATAGTCCCATGTTGGCCAATAGCTCCTGGGATTCTGGGAGCTGAAGTCCCTCGGCCCTTAAAGGAGAAAGGTTGCCTACCCCTGATTGAGCTGGATGACCTCAATGTTGCTTCCAACTCATTGGCAGTAACGTTGGGGTCTGGGCATTTGAATGGCTGCTTAAATCAAAGGATGGCAAAATGGGCCAATCTGGGGTCAGTTTACCTTCCTCCATCACTTGATGCATGTGGACTGTGTACCTTATTCTAAAGGAGAAATGTGCATCAGGAGGGTTTTGAGAAGCTTCCTTTAAAACAAGTCACATGCTTACTGTTTGTCTTGTTTTAAAATAGAAATAAGAGGCAGGGGTATGTGGGTTTGTGTAACCAAGATGGTGAAAGATCTGGAAACCAAGCTCTATGAGGAATGGCTCAGATAGCTGGGTATGTTTAGCCTAGAGACTGCGAGGTAATACTATATCTATCTTTAAATATTTGAAGAGATGTCATGTAGAAAATGCAGCAAGCTTGTTTTCTGCTGCTTCAGTGACCAGAGCATGAGGCAAGACAGATTCAAATTACAAGAAAAGAGATTCCACTAAAACATTGGGAAGAACTTGTTGATATTGAGAACTGTTTGACGGTGGAATAGATTGCCTTGGAAGGTGGGTGAAATCCCTTCTGTTGGAGATCTTTAAACAGGGGTTGAATGGCCATCTCTCAGGAGTGCTTTAGTTGTGCATCTCTGCATAGCAGGGGGTTGGACTACATAGGACCTTATCCCACGGGGCCAAAAGCAGCAAGAATCCACTAAGAATCAGGCACTATAGCGCTATATCTTCCCGAGTGATTACACGACGTCGCTCAGAATCCGCTAAGAATCAGGCGCTATAGCGCTATAGTTTTCTGTGTGATTACACGACGTCGCTCAGAATCAGCTAAGAATCAGGCGCTATAACGCTATAGTTTTCCGTGTGATTACACGACGTCGCTCAGAATCCAGCAAGAAACCGCTCAGAATGCAACATCATTCGCATTCTTTTGAATGTCGGTTTCAGCGGGCATTGCAATGGCGCGAGCTTATCCATAGCGCTATTATAGCGCTAGCGCCATATTTATACTAGCGCTATAGTACTGCAATGATGCTCATATCGCTTTTTTGCCACTTTTGAGAGCAGTGTGGGATAAGGTCCATAGCCCTTGTTGTCCCTTTTGAACTCTTTGATTCTATATCATCACTACTGTATCTCTGAACTTGTACAGTATTACAAAAACAAGTAGGAGGCGACTCACATGTTGCCCTCCCCTGGCTTCTGTAGTCAAAATTGCCCAATGAGTCTGGCTTTGCCAAATTAAAAAAATGTCTGAGTATCCCCCCCCCCCTTTGGTTAAAGAGATTTCTGTGTATTGTTGGATTTTTCTGGAAGGAAGGAACCTTTGCAGGAATCCGGGCTTAGCTTCCATTCTCCCCAAGGGAGATGATACCATTAAGTTTTTTATGAAGAAGCCACAAGTTTAGTTCTTCAGGTAAGTAGAGTGAGACCCACAGTACATCTATACCTCTATCTATCTCTAGTACTGTAGTTCAGGAGAGTAGACTAGAGCTCTCCAACAAGGAATCCTAAGTACCTCCGCAAACTACTCTACATTTTGTAGAGTAGAACCAGGGTAGTTGAAGTAGTTGAACTTCTGTAACTATTGTACAGGGATAATCTGAGGCAATATCAGGTGGGAAGTGGGAGAACTTCATTGGAGCTCTAGGGGCATCTATTGGGTACAAGTGTCCCTTGGAGACCTTGCAGACAAAGGTTTTATTGTACAATTGATCTGCATCCTCAAATCTTACTGGAGTGTGTTGGAGGAGCAGAGTAGAGTCCAGATATGACTTGTCTTCCATTTCCATTTGTAACCCTCCTATGGTTTCCCGATGTCTCTTTCATCTTCAATCAGTTAAGGAGGGAAAGATGGAAGAGCTTGAGTCCCCATGAGCCTTTTTAAATATGTAAAATAATATGGATGGGGTGCCCTCCCCTTAACCACCCCATCCACCTAATGTCAGAGGTGGATAAGCACAGCTGCTTGCATAACTCAGTCCCATCTATCTTGTTTACTCAGAAGCAAGTCCTGATGAGTTCTGTGGGAATTAAAGACAACAAGTAATGGCGCTTGGGACGGCAGCCTGCAACAGCTGGTCCTTCTGGACAGCCTGTTCTTCTGATTCTGCTCTGTGGGCCAAAAAACACATTGCACACAGATACTTGTATTCAAACCCAACATCTACTTTTTTTTGAGAAAAAATATCTACTTCTTTAAGGAAAAGCAGCTTTGGGGAGGGGAAGTTTCCAACAGCAGCTGCACTTCTCTCTTGCAGCTCCAGGCATCCTTTAGGTAACTTCCCCACCTATATTCCAGGTCTACCTTTACTCTTAAAAATAACTATCTCTGGCCATTATTGAAAAACTGTCTCATAATTCTTTACTGAGTAAAAGGAAAGCTCATCCTGATGCTTTTTTATTTTAAATTGTCTATGTTTACATTGATTTTAATTGAGACTGTATTTAATGTATTTTTAAGGGGGGGGTTACGCTTATTATTGGGGTCCGCATCTGTTTTAGCTGGAAGCTGCCTTGATTGCCACAGCAAAAGGTGGGGTATAAATATATTATTATTATTATTATTATTATTATTATTATTATTATTATTATTTAAATTATTATAAGGTGAGTACCCTGTTATTCAATATGCTAAGGAATGATTTGAGTGTTGGACTGTGATTTCTAGAGACCAAGGTTTGATTCCCTGCTCAAGCATAAAAATCCACTGGGCAAGTCACATTCTCTCAGCCTCAGAGGATGCAATGCCAAACCTCCTCTGAAGAAACTTGCCAAGAAAACCCTATGGACTTTATCACATGGGGGAAAACCCATGCAGAAATGGGGTTTTAAATAGAAAAAACCCCGCAAAAGCGGTTAGATTTTCAGATGACGTCGATGTTAAACTGTGGTTAACCCAAACAGAAAGTAGTCAAAAGCCACTTCTTTTTACTTTTGGAAAATCCCAAAAGTAAAAAAGGAGTGACTTTTGACTACTTTCCATTCGGGTTAACAACACTTTAACAGCGCTGTGTGTGAAAATCAACCTGCTTTTGCAGGTTTTCCCTAGCTTTTAAATCCCATTTCTGCATAGGATTTCTCCTGTGTGATAAGGTCTGATAGGTTGGCCTTAGGGTTCCCATAAATCAGAGGCACACAACAATAACAACAACGATGAAAACACAGACATTAGAGTTCCGGATAAGTATAGAGTAGAATGGTGGAAAATACATGCAGTTTGAGGGGAGAGGATTAATTTGGATATTTGGATATGGACTTTCTTGTTCTAATGTTACAATTTCATAGAATCATAGAATCATAGAATCATAGAGTTGGAAGAGACCACAAGGGCCATCCAGTCCAACCCCCTGCCATGCAGGAACTCCCAATCAAAGCATCCCCGACAGATGGCCATCCAGCCTCTGCTTAAAGACCTCCAAGGAAGGAGACTCCACTACTCTCCGAGGGAGTGTGTTCCACTGTCGAACCGCCCTTACTGTCAGGAAGTTCCTCCTAATGTTGAGGTGGAATTTATATGAAAGTGGGAAGATTGAGAACCAGAATCAATTTTACACCATTCATTCTTTCTCTTTTCTTTGTTGTTCTATTAATCATTTATTGTGGTGGAGGGGCAAGAGGGGAAGAGGTTACTGTTATTTTTGTTTGGTGTAATGTTATAAAATTTAATAAACAAATTTACTTTAAAAAAAACAACAAAACCTGTCTCAAACTCCTAAGTGGAGAAAGTGGTTGCATTATATGTAGTGGTGGTGGTGGTGGTGGTGGTGGTGGTGATGATGATGATGATGATGATGATTTGTTGTTGTTAGCTGCTTTTGAATTGACCTCAACTCATAGCGACTCTGTAAATGAGACGTCTCCAAGCCTCCCTATTCTCTATTTCTCTGCTCAAGTCTTATAGGCTCAGCCCTGTGATCTCCCTGATTGAGTCTACATATCATTTCATATGTACTCTGCCTTTCCTCAATACTGGGATTTAAGGCAGCTTACAAAATTAAAACCATGTCTCCCCATATGAATCAACCCAAAACCTGAGATTCTGAGGTGAGGCCCTTCTCTCAGCCCTACCACCTTCATAGGTATGGTTGGTGGGAATACGAGAGAGGGCCTTCTTGGTGACTGCCCCTAGAATTTGGTTTTCCCTTCCTAGGGAAGCCAGAATGGCCCCTTCCTTGCTGTCTTTAAATAGGCAGCCAAAGACATTTTTTTATTAGAACTGAAGGCCTTTAACAAAAGGACTATAAGTACTGTATTGTTTTAAAATTGTTTAACTTTTAGAAATCTTTTTTAGAGTGTATGTTCTGAGAAAGGTCATCACCGTATCTCTGAGCAGCAGTATTTGGTATATATTGCTTATATTAAGATTGACATTGATTTCTGGCCCTTATATCAGTGAGGTGGTATCATCCATCCTTAGTGGGGGGAATCCAGAAGAATGGAAGTCCTGTAAAAGTCCAAAAAAGATACAGTATGCTTAGTGGTTATGAAACGCTGACTTTTTTGGGGGGGGAAGAAGGAAACTGTGAACTTGAACAGTTATACTCCACACTAATAATAAACAGAGACTGGATGACCATCTGCTGAGGATGCTTTGATTATGTGTTCCTGCATGGCAGGGGGTTGGACTTTATGGCCTTTGAGGTCTCTTCCAACTCTATGATTCTATGATTATGAATGTGGTTAATAGTTTAATTCAGTTTTAATGTTGACTTTTTATACGTTTTTTTTATTGTAACCTTTAAAATATGAAAGCCATTTTGAGCTTGAGGCTGCTGCCACACTGCAGAAATAACGCAATTTGACACCAGTTTAACTTCCATGGCACAATGCTATGGGATTCTGGTTTAGTGGGCATCAGAATTCTCTGACAGGGAAAGCTAAGTATCTCACAAAACTACAAACCTTAAAATTCTATAGCATTGAGTCATGACAGTTAAAGTGGTGTCAAAGTGCTGCAGACTGAATCTTAGGGAGATATAAATATAATAATAATAATAATAATAATAATAATAATAATACATATTAAGATACATACAAAGACAAGTTATTTTTAAAAGCAATCAGACAGTCTATAGAAATATTTATAAATTCATTGAGAGAAAGTAAAGATGAACAAAGCAATGCACCATTAAAATACCATCAGGCAATTCCCAAAAGCCTGTTATAATGGAAAAGTTTTCACCTGCAGATGCAAGAGCAATGAGGGAGCCATCCTAGCTCCAAAAGGGAAGGTGTTCCAAAGCTTGGGAGCAGCCTGCAATGAACCAAAAAGCTGAACTGAGTGGGAAGTGCTGAGCAACCTCTCCCTCACTGCTTTTCTGCTGAAATTCAGTCCCTCTCCCCCTTGTGCTATGAACAGAGCAAGGAGTCTATAGGTATGAAAGCTTGGTTGATGATAACATATTACTAATACGCAGCAAAATTAAGTGTGTGTGTGAATCATGCAAGTGTATGAACCAGTATTTTCAATTTAGGGCACAATTGGCATCCTTTCTAAGATAAAACCTCCTTTTAATGCATTTTAACACCTTTTAAGAAACTAAGCACTGCCAAATACATGCGTGCTTTGTCAAAGATGTATTTGGTTTCTCTTAGCAGATTTGAATAGAAATAAGAAAAAGATGAGGAATGGGAAGGCCAGCTATGAAAGAACTAGAAAAGATCCTGAAGAGAACAAAAAACTGAGCACTAAAGTCAGAATCGTCCAGGCCATTGTATTCCCAATTACCATGTACAGATGTGAGAGCTGGACAGTGAAGGAAGCAGATAGAAAGGAAATCAACGCATTTGAGATGCAGTGCTGGAGAAGAGTACTTATATGATACTATGGACAGCCAAGAAGACAAACAAATGGGTCCTTGAACAAATCAAACCAGGATTCTCCTTGGAAGCCAAGATGATCAAGTTGAGGCTACTATGCTTTGGCCACATAATGAGAAGGCACGGATCACTAGAAAAAAAAAATAATGCTAAGAAAGGTGAAAAGTAGAAGAAGGAGAGGAAGACTGCAGACTAGATGGATGGACTCAATCGAGGTGTTATGGGCATGTGTTTGCAGGACCTGAGCAGAGCAGTGGAAGATAGGGATACTTGGAGATGTCTCATCTACGGTTCGCCATGAGTCAGAATCGACTTGAGGGCAGCTAACAACAATGATGACTTATAAAACCTTGTATGGATTGAGTCCAAGCTATTTGAAGGACTGTATCTTCATATACAGATCATTTAGATCAGGGGTAGGCAACCTTTCCCCTTTAAGGGCCGAGGGACTTCAGCTCCCAGAATCCCAGGAGCTATCGGCCAACATGGGACTATTGGCCAGCATGGCTGATGCTTCTGGGAGCTGACATCCCTCGGGCCTTAAAGGGGAAAGGTTGCCTACCCCTGATTTAGATCTTCAGGAGAGGCCCCTCTGTCTGTCCCACCACCATCTCAAGCTTGTTTGGTGGGAACAAGTGAGAGGGTCTTCTTGCTGGATGCTCCTAGACTTTGGAACTCCCTGCCTAGCGACAATGAGGTGGCTCCCTCCTTGTTCTCCTTTTACCTGCAAATAAAATATTCTTATTCTGTCTAGTTTTTAAGAACTTGACTTTTAATGGTGTGCTGTGCTGTTTTGCTGGAGCCTCATCAGATTTCAACATAAAGATGAAAGACAGACAGAAGCAGCTTCTGGCTTACCTTCCCACATGCCTACGAAGCACTTCCGTTCTGTTGTCGAGGGAGATGATCATAACCATGTGGCTTTTGTCAAGCTACAAAAATCTTTTATGGCAAAAGTCACACGTTTACCACTGGCTCCCTCTGGAAGGAGAACAAAAGTACTATGACATTGTGCAAGAAGGTAAGCCAGGACCCACTCCTGTCTCGCTAGCTTTCATCTTTCTTTTGGAAACGCGGTAAGGCTCTTTGTATATAGTCTTTTCATGAATGTAAGGGTTTTAACTTTGTAGTTGTTGTTTGTTATTAACTGCCCTCGAGTCAACCTCGACTCCAGGTGACCCTGTGAAAGAGACATCTCCAAGACCTGTGGTTGTCTACAGCTCTGCTCAGGTCTTGCAGGCTCAGGCCCATGGACTATCATATTGAGTCTAACCATGTGGCATGGACTTTACCTCTGTTTCTGCTGCCCTCCACTTTTCCCAGAATCATTGCCTTTTCCAATGAGTCATGCTGTCTCATGATGTGGTCAAAGTACAACAGCCTCAATTTAGTCATCCTGGCTTTCAGGAGAGTTCAGGCTTGATCTGATCAGGGACCCATGTGTTGGTCATTTTGGCTGTCCATGGAATCTTTAGCACTTTTCCACCACCACAACTCAAATGAGTTGATTTTCTTTCTAGCAGCTTTCTTCAGCTTCCACATCCATACATGGTAATAAGGTTTGAACAATAGTTTGGACAATCCTAATTTTAGTATTCAATGTTATGTCTTTGCATTTTAGGATCTTGTCTAGTTTTTTCATAGCTACCCTTCCCAATCCTCGTCTTTTGATTCTTGATTGTAGTCTCCATTCTGACCAATGTTAGATCCAAGGTATGGGAACTCTTTGACTATTTCCAGTTTGTCATAATCTAAGATGAATTCATGTAGTTCTTCTGTAGTTATTATTTTTGTTTTCTTAATACAGTATTCAGCATTAAACTTACCTTAATACTTTGTTTCTTTAGTAAGTGTTCCAGGTCTGTATTGTTTTCTGCTAGAAGTATGGTGTCATCAGCATATTTTAGGTTGTTAATGTTCCTTCCTTTGATCTTTACTCCTCCTGCTACTGAATCTATTCCTGCTGTGCGTACAATACTTTCTGCATACAGGTTGAATAAATAGGGTGAAAAAATACAGCTTTCTTTGTTTCTTAAATAACTTTTATATTTATATTTTTTGCTGTTGTCTTTGTATGGTTTTTATTGTTTTTAATCTGTACTGTTTTTAATAAGTTTTAAGCTGTTTTGAGTTCAATTATTGGGGAAATAGCTGAGGATAATAATAATATCAATAGCAAAATCTGTTCAAAATTATGGGGACAACATGCAGAATGAGAGAAATATTAGCAGAATTCCTTGTCCTTCTCATTACTGTCCCTTTCTACACTCTGTTCCATCCACCTGAGTGTGGGATGTAGCCCAAACCAAGGGGAGTTGCAGACTGCCAGAAATAGTGCAAATTGAGTCCACTTTTAGGGTTAGGGTTAGTGCTAGGGAATCATGGGAATTGTTTTGTTTTTTTCTAAGACATTGGACCTTCTCTGTCAGAGAGCTCTGGTGCCACAATAAAATACAGTTCCCATGATTCCCTAACCCTAACCCTAACCCTAAAAGTGGACTCAATTTGCACTATTTCTGGCAGTCTGCAACCCCTCCCCCCAAGACACCCATTTCTGACTTTTGGCAATTGGTGAAGACAAATGAACCCATACAATTTAATCACTGAACCACAAAATTGCCTTCTGCAGGTTATGTCAAATAAAAAATAAAAAAATGATCCCCAAATAGATTTTTTAAAAAAATAAATAAATCCCAAATCAGTTGTGCTTTTAAACCAATTTTTCTAAATTTTGAAAGGTTGAGGAGATTTTTCTTTTGATTAAGATATTTTCTGTCAGTGGGCAAGGTAATAATTGCTAGGAGACTGATGTGTATGTGAAAGGGGGTGCTAAAAAGTTCTTGGCCTGACCAAGAAGAGAATAACCTAGAGCTATGAAACTTATGTGCTGTTCCACATATTCATCCCAAAGTACAATGCATCCCAAGTTTCTTTAACCCATGAAAAAAAAATTATGATATCTGGTCACTGAAATACTACTCCTCTCCTGCTATCGCCTCTGAATCATTTGAAAATGTCCTTCCTTTCTATCTCTTTTTAAAGATTGGAAACAGGAAATAGTCAGACGGAGTAAATGCTGGTGAATAGGGTGAATGGCTTGTGTATTCAAAGCCCAAATTCTTCAAAACATCAATTTTCTTCCCAGCCCTGTGAGCAGGTACATTGTCCTGCAAAGAGGAAAACTTTCTGCAGCTTCCCTCACCATTTTCCTTTTAATAGGCACAGCAAATTAGAGTAGTATTTTGCATGAACTGTTTGGCCCTTCTGAAGATAGTCATCAAAATACTTTCCTTATCCCAAAAACTGTAAGCGAGCTTTTGCAGACTGCCAGAAATAGTGCAAATTGAGTCCCCTTTAACTGCCCTGACTCAGTGCTAGGGAATCATGGGAACTATAGTTTATTATGGCACCAGAGCTCTCTGACAGAGAAGGCTCAATGTCACAGAAAAAAATACAATTCCCATGATTCCCTAGCATTGAGCCAGGGCAGTTAAAGTGGATTCAATTTGCACTATTTCTAGCAGTCTGCAAAGGCCCAGCATGACTTTTCCTGCTGACCTTTGAGTCTTGAATTTTTTCAGCTCTGGAGAACCCAACTGCCACCACTGCAAGGCCTGTTACTTGGTCTCCAGATCATAGTAATGTAAGCATATTTCACCAACAGTGATGAGCCATTCCAAAAAATTATCACTAGATCACTGTAAATTCAATGTAGAGGCATCCACCTGATTTTGTTTCTTGTCAGCATTCAAACATTTCAGCGCCCACTTGGCTGACAGCTTCTGCATAGCCAACTGCTTATGAATTATAAACCCAAAGAGTTCCTTGAATATATATGTCTCAGCAATTGTTTTAGCTGAGAATTGCCAATTTGCTAAAATCAGGTCATGAACACACTCAACAATTTCAGAGGTTGACACTGCTAAAGGCCTCCCAGACCTTCAGCCTGTAAATTCAGTGTGGAGGTATCCACCTGATTTTGTTTCTTGTCAGCATTCAGACATTTCAGCACCTCTTGGCTGACAGCTTCTGCATAGCCAACTGCTTGTGAATTATAAACCCAAAGAGTTACTTGGATATATATGTCTCAGCAATTGTTTTAGCTAAGAATTGCCAATCTGCTAAAATCAGGTCATGAACACACTCAACAATTTCAGAGGACGATGCTGTTGAAGACCTCCCAGACCTTGCTGCATCCTCAGTCTCAAAGGGGGGATGCAGACGGTGAAAAATGCCATCTTCAATCCCAGGAAGGAGAGGAGCAGCTGGACGCTGGGCGCCCCATCCCCTTCCTGAGGATGTCATCGGAACGACGGCCCATCCACATGATGGGCGCTCCGATGATGTCCTTCCGGCTCAGCTTCCACACACGCTGAGCCAGAAGAGATGCCAAAGAGGCTTTTGCGGCTTGCGGAAGGAGCACTATTGTAGCAGTCCTTTTGCAGGCGGCGAAAGGGAGAATTGGGGCCGAGGTGTCCAGCAGCCTCGGCCTCGATCCTCCGCTTCCCGGAGCAGCCCAGGGCTGCCCATCTGCATCCCCCCAAACTCTCCACTCTGAAAGTTGGCACACCATTACTTACAGTTAAATATGACAGACACTTGTCAATCAGTGTTTATATTATATCCTCATGGATTTCCTTTGGAGTTTTCTTCTGCAGGAACAGGAACTTCATGATAAGTGCTGGAGTTCAGCACTTGAAAGTTTCACACTTTTTCACACAATGATATCATTGATCTGGAAAAAATCTAAAAATTAGCGCTGTGATCCTGCAAATTGGCAGTTTGCAATACAAAAGATCATTCTTTCAAGTTGCAATGACAAAATTATGTTCAGATTTTGGGAAGTGGGTTGGCCTGCTTTTAGGCACCCTCTTGTTATTTTCAGCTCTGTACCTATATTGACTTCTTTTTTAAAAAAACAACAACAACACTTTCGGTTCAATCTAAATGTTAGGGTTGTACATAGTGGAGAAGCTTCCACTTATAAATGATCTGAATAGGAGAATGGACACCCAATTCTTCTAAAATGCTCTGGCAAAAGCCAAAAAGAGTTATTTTGTTGGATGACAAATTCCAGGATTCACTGCCATCATGGACATGATTGCTGTCTTTTGGAAGAGAGAAGGGTGGAAAGCAGGCCTGCACGACATACAGCCCGGGGCCGCATGTGGCCCGCCAAAAGATTTTAAGCAGCCCACAAAAATGTGGAACAGCTTCAAGACTCTTCTACTGCACAAGTTTCTCCTGAGAAGAGGGCAATGTGGAGAAGGAGGAAGAAGGGCAGAAGCTCACCCTACAAACCCCTCTGCTGCTTGGCTTTCTCCTGAGGAGAAGGCCAGGTGGAAGAGGAGGATGAAGATGGGCAAACACTCACCCCTCAAGGCTCCTCCACTGTCTGGCTTTCTTCCAAGGAGAAGGCCAGGCAGAAGACGGGCAAACGCTTGCCCTGCAAGCCTTCTCCACCATCTGGCTTTCTCCTGAGGAAAAGGCCTGGTGGTGGCGGCATAGGAAGATAGGCAAGCACTCACTCTGCAAGGCTCCTCCACTGCTTGGCTTTCTCCCGAGGAGAAAGTCGGGTGGAAGAGGAGGATGCGCAAACGCTCACCCTGCAAGGCTCCTCCTCTGCCTACTTTCTCCTGAGGACAGTGGAGGAGAAAGAGGAACCAATGCTCATCCCACATGGCTCCTCTGTTGCTCAGCCTTCTCCCGAGAAGTGCAGATGGAGGGAGAGAAGGATGGGCAAGGTTCCTTCATCACTTAGCTTTCCCCTCAGAAGAAGGCCAGGCAGAGGAGGAGGAGGAGGAGGAGGACAGAATTAATATTAAAAATATTAATTAATTAATAATTAATTAAAACCTATCTGCAGCCCAAAGAAGTTTAGCCTATTTAATTTTGGCCCCTTCCTACTGCCAAGTTGTGCAGGTCTGGTGGAAAGCCAGAAGCAATGTGGGCCTAATAAATAATTACAAAAAGAAAGAAATAATAATTCCAATAAGTGCCTTACACTTGTAGAAGTGACTCTCTTGATCTCACCCAAACTAATAATACAGTCATTGGGACATAGTTGGAAAAGGAAATACTGTTTCAGAATGAGGTTTAGGTTTTGTTTTTGTTTTTTGTTTTTTTTAATATATATATATATTTTTATTAATAAAACATACACAGACATAATTAAACAGATACATACACATACATATAGACACTATTAAATATTACAATTCTATACATACATACAACATCCCTTCCCCATCACCAACATCCAAACATATAACCCTCTCACCCACCCCCTCACCCACACCCACACAAACTATACAATATATACATTTATTAAAAAAACAAAAAACAAAAACATTATATCTATATTCTGATACTCTCAATTGTCTTCCCAATAAATGAATAATTGCCTTTTTCATATAAACTTAAATATTCCCCTATCACATGTTCCCTCGCTTCTTGATTCTTATGTATTTGTTTATTATTTGTATCTATTTATATCTGTAGCGTATTCCATATATATAAAAAACATTATCCTTATTCTCAATACATAATAAATTCCAATTACTCTTTTACTTTTGCTCTTATTCTTATTATTCGCTACTACAATATTCCTTAAATTTTTTCCAATCCTCGGCCACTTCTTCTTCCATTTTGTTATTCCATAGACCTGTCAAAATATCTGATTCCATTGCTTCCCATGTTTTTTCTATCCATTCTCTATTGGTTGGTGTTACAGATTATTTCCATCTTTCAGCATATAATATTCTAGCCGTGGTTACCATATAAAGTAAAATATATTTATTTCTCCTTTCAAATTCCTTATTCAATCCTCCTGTCATATTTAATAAAAAAAAAGTTGGTTCTAAAGGTATTTCAATCTCATATATTTTAGACATAAGATCCCTTATCCTTTTCCAATATTTTTGTGCCTCTACACAGTTCCACCAAAGATGGCAGAATGTGGCTTTTGGTTTATTGCATTTCCAACAGTGATCTTTTCCTGTTTTATATAACTTATTTATCTTTTCAGGTGATAAATACCACCTAAACATCATTTTGATATGATTTTCCTTGTAGTCTTGGCATCAAGTAAATTTACTCGTATCGTACCATATCTTCTCCCATTTATCTCTTTCAATTGGTTTCCCGATGTCCTGGGCCCATTTTATCATTGAATGTTTTATCTTTTCACTTTCTAGATCTCTCTCCTTTAGAATTTTATAATATTTAAAAATGTGTCCTCTCTTCTTATCAAAGAAAATTTTATCTATTTCATTTTGTTTATTTGTTATTCCTGGATTTTTATTATCAGTATTGTATTTTCTTTTCAGTTGACTATATAGAAACCAATCTCCCTGTATTCTGATATCTAACTGTTCTCATGTTTTTAATGATTCTCCAATATCTTCCTTCCAATTAACTAACTCTTTGTATGTTAACCATGCTAATTCCTCTTTCTTAGATCTCCCAAAAAGAGCTTCCTGTGGGGATACCCAACTAGGAATCCGGGTATAGAATTGCTTTTTTATCTTTACCCATATTTTAAATAAAGCATTTCTCACAAAATGATGAACAAAGTCTTTGTTATCTTTGAGTTTATCATATATCATAAATGCATGAAAACCATATTTCATTTTCGAGCTTTCCAATGCTAATAATCTTTCATTCTTCAAATGTACCCATTCCTTTAACCAACTAAGACTTGTTGCTCTATAATAAAGTTTAAGATTTGATAATCCGCAACCCCCCTTTATTTTTTCTTCTGTTAACAATCTCCACCCTATTCTGGCTTTCTTTCCTTTCCATATAAACTTTACTAACTCTCTCTGCCATCCTTCCAGGTATTTCTCGTCGCTAATTACTGGCAGGTTTTGAAATAGGAACATTAATTTTGGTAAAATACTCATCTTAATTGTTTCTATTCTACCCAAGAATGATAATTGTTTTTTTGACCACCTCATCAAATCCATTTTAATTCCTTCCCAGCATTTGAAGTAATTTTTTTTAAATAAGTCTATTTTCCTTTTAGTTAAAGTTATCCCCAAATATTTCACTTTCTTCTCAATTTTAAATTTTGATATTTCTTCCAGTTCCTTCTCTTCCTTTGAATTCATATTTTTTGTCAATATAACTGTTTTTTCTTTGTTTATATGAAAGCCTGCTACTGTACCAAATTCCTCTATTACTTTGATTAATTCTTTTAAGCTTTTCTTTGGATTTTCCAAGAAACATATAAGATCATCAGCAAAGGCTTGTATTTTATATATGTATTTTTTCACCCTCACTCCTTCTATTTCCTGCTCTCCCCTTATTTTATTATTCAGTACTTCCAACACTATTATAAACAACAATGGCGAGAGAGGACACCCTTGTCTTGTGCCCTTCTCAATTTTGATCTTCTCCATTCTCTCTTGATTAATCATTATTTGAGCATTTTGTTCCTTATATATTTCATATATCCATCTTATAAACATTTCTCCCATCTCCATCTGTTTAATCAGTTCCAGCAAAAAACACCATTTCACCCTGTCAAACGCTTTTTCTGCATCTAACAGTATTAACACTAGTTTCTTTTCATTATGCCATTCAAAGTGCTCTATTATATTCAATACTGTCCTTATATTATTTTTTATCTGTCTTTTTGGAACAAATCCATTCTGATCTTCATGGATTATACAACCTATCATTCCCTTTATCCTTGTAGCTACAATTGACATAAATATCTTGTAATCTGAATTTGTTAAGGATATTGGCTTGTAATTTTTCATTTCTAAACAATCTCTATCTTCTTTCGGGATTAATGATATCCAGGCTTCTTTCCAAGTATTCCCTGATTTTTAATTTCATTAAACACCTCTTTCAGAGGTTCTACCAAAATATTCATCATCTTTTTATAATAGACCAATGTCAATCCATCTGAACTTGGTGCTTTTCTCAATTTCAACTTCCCAATTGCATCCTGTATTTCTTTCACTGTTATCGGTTGGTTCAAATTTTTTATCTGTTCCTCGTTTACAGTATTTATTCTCTGTTTTTTAAAGTAATTCTTTACTTTCTCTCTCTCTTCTTCCGGGTTGTCTACATTCCTATACATATTCTCGTAATATTCTTTAAATGCTCTTTTTATTTCTTCCTGTTCTGTTATCATTTTTCCTTTATATTTTATCTCTGTGATAATTTTCTTTTCTTTTTCTTTTCTAAGCTTTCTTGCTAGTAACCTACCAGCTTTGTTCCCTAGTTCAAAATGTTTTTGTTTTATATATTTCAAGTTATTTTCTACTTCTTTTATTGTCATTTCTTTTAATTCCCATTATACTTTTTCCACTTCACATCTTATTTTCTTATCTCCTGTCTCTTTCCATTCTTTCTCTTTATCTCTCAGTTCTTTCTTTATTCTTCATTCTTTTTCTGTCTCTCTTTTCTTTAATTCCGCTTGCAATTTAATAAATTCTCCTCTAATTACAGCCTTACTGGCATCCCATATAATTCTGCTTGGCATCTCCTCTGTTTTATTTTCCTTGAAGTAGAATTTCAATGTCTTTTTAATTTTATTTATATTATCTTGTTTTTTCAATAAGTCTTCATTAAGTCTCCAAATATAATCTTTCTTCCTTGTTGTCATAATCATTTCAATTGGGTTATGATCTGATATATGTTTAGTTAGTATATCCATCTTTTTAATTTTAGGAGCCATATTCTTAGAGATTAAGAAGAGATCTATTCTTGACACCAAATTGTGTACCTCTGAAAAAAAACATGAATCCCTTTGTTTCTCTATACTTATACTGCCAAATATCTACCAAACCAAATTCATCTAATAATAATAATAATAATAATAATATTTATTTATATCCCGCCCCTCTGCAAATGCAATCGGGGTGGCTTACAGCAATAAAACACCAAAATATACAATCTCAAAACCCACCCACCCCTTAAAAATAGTATTAAACAACAAAACTTAAAACAGCAACAAGCAATAAAACAATGAACAGATAAAATAAGTCTAAATGGCATAGCGGTCATCAGTCTCCCGTACCAAGAGTTCTTATTGATCCCTACTTTGAAAAATGTTTTAGGTAGCTTTCCTTGGTTAATTCGTATTTTTTTCCCCATCTAATGATTTTCTATCCAAAATTGGTTCTGGTACCCCATTGAAGTCCCCTAATAACAATATTGAACCATAGTTTAGTTTCTTAAGCTTCTTCGCTATTTCGCCATAGTATTTGTCTCTGTTTTCCAATGGGGCATATATGCCCACAATCAAGACTGCTGTATTTTTACTTCAATCCCCAAATATGTCCCGCCATTGTCATTGAATATTTGTTTAGATTGATATTTTTTATTTACATAGATTGCAATTCCTTTTTTCTTCTTATTTGTAGCTGATATGTATGCTAATCCAAGTTTAGGATTTCTGATATATTTTACATCTTTCTCTCTTATCTTGGTTTCTTGAATACAGGTGATATCACTTTTAAATTTTTCTAGTTGGTGAAACACTATGCTTCTTTTGTACTTTGAGTTCATTCCTTTTACTTTCCAAGATACAATTTTAACCATCTTTGCTATATTTCTCAAATTTTGTCAACTTTTATCACAAGTATTTCCTTTTTCTCTCTTGTTACAGTTCTTTACTTTTATGTTGTTGTTGTTTATGCCACCCCTTCCTCCCCTTATATTTGTTTTATTTTATTTTATTTTTAGATCAATTTGTTTCTTCTTTTTATTTCTTTTGTTCTTTCTTTATTAATATATTTATAGCTCTTCTTCTCAAACTCCTTCTTCTTCTACTACTACTTCTTCTTCTTCCTCCTCCTCTGACTTCGAGTCCTCCTCCCCAGATCTTATCCCTTTATCCAGTTCTTCTGTATTCTTTTCTTTTCGTTGATTTTTGTTCTCCTTTTGTTCATCTTCTTTCTTTTTTTCTTTATATCTTTTGGATCTCCACTCTCTTATTATAGTTTTTTTTTGGTTTTGTTCTTTTTCCTCTCTAAGCTTCCGTTCCATTTCTTTTGCTTTCTCCTCATTGTCTATTCTAAATCTCTTCTGTTTATATGTGAAGGATAGTCCTTCTATTCTGTCCCATTTGAAATATATTCCCATGTTTTTCAACAATTGCATCAGACTTCGATACTTCTGTCGTCCTAGCATAATTTGAGGTGGTACATCTTTAAATATTTTAACTTCCACATCTTCAATTATGATTATAGAATCATAGCTTCTTTGTATCAGCATTTCTTTAATTCTCGTCCTTGCCCAGCACACCACTACATCTCTTGGATATTTCTTGTCTTTTGCCTTCATCAAATTAACTCTGAATATCTTGTCCACTTCTCTCTCCAATAATTCTTCAGGCATGTCAGTCAGTTTGGCCAGGCTGGGAATCACTCTAATTATCAAATTTTCATTTTTTTTTTAATTTTTTTTAATTTTTTTCCGGTAATCCTCTTATTTTAGTACAGCGTTCCCTATATCTAAGTTCATTGGTCCATATGAACATTTCTTGTTGTTCCATCTTCTTCTGATTATCTTTCAATTTATCTTCCATACTATTTGTTTTTTCTCTTACTTTATTGATTTCTTTCTGATTTTTATTAATGTCTAAAGACATTTTCTCCATTCTTTTGCTTATACTATCTAGTTCTTTTTTAATGTCTTTCTAATCTCCAATCTAGTTTCTTTTATTTCTCCTCTTATCTCTTGATTGGATTCTTTCAGATCATCTTTCATCTCCTGTCTATTTTCCTTAATTTCCTGTCGCACTCGACGCATTTCATCAAGCAGTTGCATTATCGGATCAGTTACTTTAACTGAGTCATCTGTAGACCCCCTTCGTTGCATACTTAATTGTGTTTGAATCAGGTTTTTCTTTGAGGTAGCCATTTTTTCCACCTTTTCATTCTAACCAGACAAATTAGAAATACAATATTACAATACTACAATGTTTCTTTTACAATCACTTAACCTTGCCCTCCCGCCAAAAAAAAACCCCTTTATACAACACTTATCTCATTCCAATGTGTTTTAAGTATTATCACCATATAATGTCCAATTATCAATTTTTTTATATTTCAAATATTCTCTCTCTTTCCCCCCCTTTCCTTTCCCCCTTTCCCCCCTTTCTTCTCTCTTTTCTTCCCTCTTCTTCTTTTAAATATATTTCAATACTTGATTTATCTTATAATCAATTATTCAAAAACACATCATTTCATATATGTCAAATTCCACCCACTTCTATCTGCCCCTAACTTATTTACTCTGAGTAGATTAATTCATACAGTTTAACCTTATCTTATCTGTAGTAATCTTTATCTTTATCTTTATCTACTTCCAATAAAGTACAGCATTAATTCTTACTCTTTCTCTAATCCTCCGCGCTCCTCTTGTTTCCATTCAATATTCAATATTCACAAAAAGAAAGAAAGGGGCAAAGATAAAGAACCGAACATCTCACATTTTTTTTTCACAGTCTATAAGCACTCCTTCTACTCTTCACCCTCTATTTGTCAATATCTCTTATGCTTTTTTGTTCTTTGTATGAATTGTATAATGACTCCTTTTCAGTTTATTGCTTGTTCACTATTAGCTTCTCGTCGCTCTCACTGCTTATCTCCACTCATTCCGTTCTCTTCTATTCAGCTTACCACATTCACTGCTTGCCACTGTCCTTTATATGTCCCATTCACAGTTATTAGTCAATCTCTCACGCGTTTGACCATCTTGCTGCTTTCACCCTCTCTCTTCTTATGCCGCTCTTGCTGCTTGTCCTGCTCCAGCTGAGTATTTCTTTCCTGTTTTCATTCGTCTCTGTTTGCCTCCTGCAGTACTTGCAGCTTGATGCAATTTACAGCTCTCCGCTCTCCTTCCAGTCCACTCGCCACTCGCCACTCATTCCTCCCACCTTCCATGACTCAATTTAAGCTTCCGCTGGTCATTACTTTTCCATCTTACTCTTCACTCTTCCCACCATCCGCGTCACAATATAAACTTCCACTGATCTCACTACTCACTGCTCTGTCCACACCTCCTCTTCTCCTCAGTTCTTTAATTTCTTCTTATTTTCCGCTTGCCCTTTTTTTCCCCCTCCTCCTCTTTAATCCTCCTTATTCTTTTCCTTTTAGCTTCCTCCTCCTTTTACTTTCATCTTCCAACGCGTCTCACAAGCTCTCAGTCCTATGTTTCTCTATATTCTCTTTACTTTTCACGCTATGTTTCTTCTTACGTCACTTCCTCTTCCTATATCCATTTATGGTATATGCTAATCACTGATTTCTTCCACTTGCTTCACCACCACCACACCTCCGTTTTAAAGAGACAAAGTCTCACCTTTTAGGGGTAAGTTCTTAATGTTTAGGCAATTTTAATCTTATTCTTGTAGTTCTTCTCTTTCACTCTTCTTTCTAGTCTTCATTTATTAAAGTGTGTGCATCGGGATGCTCATTTAAAAAATTAAATGAGTGCAACAATGGGAGGGTTGGAATCTACGAAGCCCGCTGGCTGAACTGGTTCCGCGACTGGGGAGAAGCCCCCCACTCTCAAACCATTCCTTCCACTGGCTTCCCCAGTGATTCCCTCCTTATGTCTTTCATATCAAAAAGACAATGAACGGGCTGTTTGAATCCCCGTTCCTCCAAGCACCATTGTTGCTGGGTCCTCAGGCATCACAAGCCCATGCCTGCGTCCTCTCTCCTCGCCATCACACCGGAAGTCAGAATGAGGTTTAGTTTGTGCACTAGTCCACAGTACAAAAAAACAGATGTTAAATGGCAAGTGCTTTAAATGTGAAACACACACATAAACGTGAAACACACAAATAAACATTCCTTCATTTCTGATGGTGACGCTCACTAACAAAAACAAAACAAAGTACTGGGGGGGGAAAAGGTAAAGGTAAAGGTATTTCCCATTGACAAGATTGTCAAGTCATGTCCAACTGTAGGGTACGGTGCTCACCTCTGTTACTAAGCCAAAGAGCCAGCATTGTCAGAGACTACTCTGGTGGTCATATGGCCAGCATGACTGTACCGAATGCTGTTTACCTTCCCACCAAAGTGGTACCTATTTATCTACTTACATTTGCATGCTTTCGAACTGCTAGGTTGGCAGAAGCTGGGACTAGAGACAGGAGCTCACTCCATCATGCAGGGAAAAAGAAACCCTAATTATACTAGAAAGGATTTGGGGGTACAACTAACAGTTAGTTGATATGTTGATTAATATACAGTAAAGTCTATATTTCGTTTCATTGGATAAAAGAAGCTATCTCTTTCATGGTAGAAGCTGCCAATATCATGCATGTGAGATATTGGAGACTTTTGTAAAGATTCTGACTACTAAGCAATAGGTGAATAAGACATGTGACGAAGCCGGTATGACAAAATTAACCAACTAGTATGAGAATATATGAGCAGAAAAAGAAAACTTCACTATATATTTTTTTCATTTTCCAGTATTATTTACCAGCTATCTGTTGTTGTGGTATGCTATTTCAATATGCTGTGGAATTAACAGGAAAGGAAATGGGAAATTATAATTTAATCATTCATTTTTAAAACAGCGGCAGTAAACAGGGTTTTCCTGTAGAAAGTAACTTGTCACTGAACCACATGTCAGTTGTTATTGTTTTTCTTTAAATCAACTTTTAGAAACAGCAACTCAGGAAATGGTGGGATGTTGCTCATGTTAGAAGCAGGACTGTGTGCATCTTGTCCTTCTTGTCTCACTGTGTAAACACAAATGTGTTTTTGGGCACATGTTCATGCTGGGCAGCTTTTTAGCACTTGTTGTTGTGTGCCTTCATCATTTCTTACTTTTGGCGACCCTAAGGTGAACCTATTGTGGCGTTTTCTTGAACAATTTTTTTTCAGAGGAGGTTTGCCATTGCCATCCCCTGAGGCTGAGAACATGTGACTTGCCTGATATCACCCAGTGGGTATCATGGCCAAGCGAGAAATCGAACCCGAGTCTCCAGAGTTGTGCACTATGGAAACATAAACTCAAAATGTCCTAATTTGGTAGGGACAATCTCAATTCTTGACTATCTTGACCACACTCTGATGTTGCTTGGCCACATGCATCCCAGTTTTCACTTAAATGTTGGAGAATAAGTGGAAATAGAAGCACACCTTTTTGTATGCACAAGCATGGCTAAGGGATCATGCAAGGTTTAGTTCAAGACCTAAATTCAGCTGCTTAGTACCAGCTACAATTGAATGTTGAGTCACTAGGACTTAACAAAAATTTGACTTAGCATTTAGTAATTGATGAGGTGGTTCTATGTTAGTTTAGACTAACAATTGTAACTAGGTCCCTAACATCTTGTGTGTGTATCATTTCCTAGGATAAAACTTCAGTACTGTGAATAATTATCTGATTTTTTACCTGCAAATGATTTTGCCCTATATTGAGTCATGCCACTGCTTACCCTCCAACTGCCCAGATTTGGCAGGGACAGTCCTACTTAATTCTGTCATCCCACTTTTTCATCACCTTTCAGAATGTCCTAGTTTCTCTCTCCTCCCCCCACTTTCTCCCTTTGTCTTCAGCTTACTTTATTTGCTGCAAACTGAGTTCAGTGTCCAGACATAGTTTGCATTCAGTTAACTCAACAAGGAGATAGGAGAGGTGAGGTGAGCTTTTGTGCTTCCAGGTAGATTCAAGCAAAAGCAAACTGCTGCAATGTCTCCTGGCTTGTGTGTTCTTCCTTATTGATAATTTTTGCTATCTTTACCACACTCTACTGTTGCATATCCGGTTTCATCTGTAAACTGTTGGAGGGCATGCCACTGGTTCTTTTAGCTTAGTAGGGCCTACTTTGATTGCCAGTGCCCACTACACAAGGTCTCAGTGCAAAGGGAAGTCATTACCAGGTCCATTCCTTTAGGTTCTTTAAACTGGACAGATATTAAATCTAAAGATCTTATTCTATACAAAGCATAACATTACAGGTCTTTAGGTGCTAGCAGAAGTACAATAAATTATGCAGATTTTGTCCATGTACACAAAATGTGCTTTATTTGCAAATTTCTGAAGACACAGCCAGATTTCCTCTCATGTTGCATAAAATGTTGGTTACCTTGGTGTAGAATAGGATGATGATGATGAATATTTTGTTATCAAATTCAAACAGTACATCACTCCTGGAGTAGATAATGAAGAGGAGACAGACAGGTTTCCACTGCAGTATTATATCTATACAGCTAATCTTTCTCTTCCTGTCCTCAGATGCCGCTTCTCCTAGCGTTGAGCTTGCTGGCAATACCACAGCCTGGGCATGGGGCACTTCACTTGAACATTACAGAAGGTAAGACTTTTCTTTCCCCTTTCTGTTTCTACATGGCTGTCTCTTAGAGCAGGTGTAGATGATTTTTGGCCTTCCAGATGTTATGACCTGTAGCTCCCACAATACTTGTCTATTACCAATGATAGCTGGGGATGATAGGTCTTTTAGCCAAAAAAAATCTGGAGGACATGTTGCCTGCCTGCTACTTAGGGGCTATGCAGACAGGCAGGAAAAGGTGACCTGAAGCTGCCTTTTCTGTAAGCTGAAGCAACCGCATTGTCTGCCCTGAGGTTGCCCTAAATGGGGACGGAGCAACCGCACTGGCGGGAGTCGATGCAGCTTTTCCGAGGCTGTATTGAAGCCCCAGCAACTGCACCACCAGCCCCAAGGATGCCACAAAGGGAGACGGAACAACTACATGGGCTGGCAGTGGCTGCTTTAATTTTTTTTTGTTCTCTCAAACACATGTGCACGTGCGCAGGAACACATCCCTGCACACCTGCGCAGGACCTGTCATAAGCTAGTATACAGTCTGTCACTCTCTGTGTACAAAGGTGACTGAACTTCAGCATCCCTGCAAACCTGCGCAGGACCTGTTATAGGGTGGTATAGAGTCTGTCATTTTGTCTGTACAAAGGTGATTGAGGTTCAGCATGCCTGCACACCTGTGCAGGACCTGTCATACACCCACAGATCATGCAAGGATTCATTGATCTTGGCTTCCCCCAAAGATTGGATGCCATAGAAAGGTGCACTGCCTGACTGTGCCACCCTTGGGGCAAAGAAATGAGTTTGTCAACTGAAGAGACACTTACTTTGTCGTCCTCCACAAAACATGTCCCACGCAGATCAGGGTGGAGGGGAGAGTTACATGCAAGGGAGGTTTGTGTAGACAGACTTGATACATGTAGCTGGTGGTCATGCACAGGACATGGTCAACAGGACATACGGACAAACGTTATTCCAGGAGCCCCCTCCCCAATCATGCCAAGAAGTGGTATGCACACCTGCACAGAAGAGGTCACAAAAGCCTCTTTCAAGTAAACTGCTGTGCATGCTAACAGCAAGCATACATGCAACAGAATGCATTTATTGTCATAATAGAGGACAGTTGCTAGGGAGCATGCTTAGGGTTACAATTAGGGTTCGGGTTCGGGTTCTAATATTAAAGCACACCCACACCAGTGCATCCACACCTGGATGCATAGGGTGCTTTAAATTGAAGCCTGCACCATAGGGCGCGTGCTCTGGATTGCTGATTCAATTTCTGCCGCACGTGTGATGGTGCACTTATACCAGGGGTTGGCAACCTTTTTTGCCGACAGGCCAGGGGGCGGGAATGGCAGTGGGGGCTGGCGTGCGCGCACTGCCATTTTGAAAAACAAAATGCTGGCCGCCGCTCCCCCTGCATCATGTGCGCATCGGGTTCCCTTCAGGAGGGCTCCCTCGGCCGCGCCGGGCCTCCAAGAGGCCCAGCGCCGCCACGGGCCCCCCCTGGGAGGCTTCCCTCGGCAGCACCGGGCCCCCGAGAAGCCCAGCGCTACCGCGGGGGCCCTCCGGGAGGCTTCACTCGGCAGCGCCGGGCCCCCGAGAGGCCCAGCGCTGCCGTGGGGGCCCCCCGGGAGGCTTCCCTCGGCAGCGCCGGGCCTCCGAGAGGCCCAGCACTGCCAAGGGGGTCCTCCAGGGCACCATTTTGGAAAGGCGACGGCGGCAGGACCGGGCAGAGGCCAGTCCGAAGGCCTCCGCAGGCCACATCCAGCCCGCGAGCCGTAGGTTGCCGACCCCTGATTTATACAGTCGTTTTCTGGTGCACCAGTGTCGCTGCATACATATACACATGCGAAGTGCACATCTTCACCAAAGGAGTGGAAAAAAGCGGCTCCTTTTTGGAGCGGCTTTTCTTGGCATAGAAGGCGCTTTCCTGGCAACTTTTAGGTATGTGTTATCTAAACGCCACACCTACAAGTCACCCTCAAAGCACCTTTTTTTGTCCGTCTGCATAGCCCCTTAGAGATCCAGTTCTGGAATATTCAATTTTCTGTGCTGAACATTTGAAGTTTCTTGCATAAAACAGTGTTTCCAGCTTGAGTGTCTGCTCAAAATTGCATTCGATTATACTTTATATTTTTGCAATTATTATAATTTATTATTATTTATTGAACGCTTGAGTGATCAACTAGAAGCCTATAGCTGAAAAATTGGCTGGCAAAAAAGTCCCCATGTCAAACTGCCTTTGGTCCCTTCCTTATCTGTCCTTTAACTCCAGACTCCTTCATAAAGCTCTGTAAAGATATGAGGGCCTTTCCAGCTAAATTTCCAGCTAAAAAGAGCCCTGCTGGAGCAGTGGTTAAATGTCTTTACTGTGGCCACTCATTTGCAAATCATACGGTTGCAAGTTCAATACCAACTCAGGCTAAACTCAGGCTTGTATCCTTCGGAGGGGGAGGAGGAGGATTTGTCCTCTAAGAGTCCTTGGAGAACTTTATTCCCCATCCCATCTGATTTTTTTTTAAGTTTTTAGTTTTTGGCCCCAAATGCCCTCAAATATCCTCTAGCTGGCATAGGGGCATTTCTTAATATGGTTTTAGGCCCCTGAGTCATTTTAGAACCAGTAGAGAGTATTTTTTAGAACAGGAGGTGAGCAGAGGTCACTTTCTGTTAATTTCTTGTTTCAAAAAAGAGCTTGCCTGGACCTAGATTGGTCTGAAGGGCCCAGAAATGTGATGAAAATGCTGCCAATGTTCCCCAGAGGACCTTTGGGGACATTTAGGGGCACATTACCACAACAAATATTAAATTACAACCGAATTAAAAGAGCTTTAGTTTAAAAGTACATCGCCCCAAGTTAAAACCTCTTCCACAGCAGCCAGTCAGTTTCCAAAATTTGCCAGGATAAAAAATACCTTGTCTGCTGTTTAGGCAAATGAAATTATACAGAATTTTACTTTTGCTAGAAAAAGAAGTAGTGTTCAGTTTTTTAAAGAATCCAGTGTGGCTATGACTATAGAGCTCTTCAAATTCTGTCATTTCAAAGTTTAAAGGTTTAAAGTTTATTTTGGCTACATAATCTATCGAGGTGGACTACAGTGGGCATCAGTAAAGGTAATAATACTGATATCAGACTATACAGCAAAAACTACAGTTAAATTATAGACTGTAGGCTATAAAACTATAGACTAATTCTAGCCACACTGAAAATGTCTGGGCAAATAAAAAAGTTTTGAGCTGGTGTAGAAGGGATATTGGTAGTCTTGTAATAAGCAAAGCTCTGCAGCAGAAAATGCTCTTTTCCTTTGCTGTCATATAAGTAGAGCTTGCATTCCTTATGCACTCTTGTTAGAGGGAGGACATTGTATGCAGAACTTTTTGATTACAGTTCCCAGACTCGCCAGATAGCACCCTTTCTCTATTGCAGTCTCCTTCATTTGCCTGTTTTTCTCCTTCATTGGGCTGTTGTCATGGCAAACACACATCTGGGACTACCTGTGAGGGAAAGCAAGAGAAGGGAGAGAAGGGTCATTGCTCAGTGGCAGAATGCATGTTTTGTATGCAGAAGATCCCTAGTTCAAGCCCTGGCATCTCCAGGTAGAGCTTTAACAGAATCCTGATTGAAACCCTAGAGAACTATTTCCAGTCATTATCAAAAGTAATGAACTATTTGAATGAATAGTTTGACTCAGTATAAGGCACCTTTGTTATCCCCAAAAGTAGGGGGAGCTGGGGATCTTCACCAGTTGTGTCAGCATCTCCTTAAATAGTAGTGAATTATTTAGCTCAAAAGAGATTTGCAAGAAGTTGGGTAACTTAAGGGATCATTTTCATCTTGTATACTAGTACTAACTGCAGGAGGACTCCTGGTTTAATTAATAAAGAAGGTTTTATTTAGGAATATGCAAGAGAGCACAGAAACACATAGTAACAATTCAGTTGGAAACACCATACAAGGGTAAACAAAATAGAGGTATGTAAATTGCATAGCAGAGTCTTAGGGTTGTAGAGGAGCGATATTTGAGTTCTGGGAAGGAATTCACAGAAAGCAGGGCTGGCTCAAACAGCATTTGAGGGTGATACATGAAGAGGAAGCTTTGGATGTTTGGATAGAGCTCTAATAGATGGCAGCTGTATGCACAGAGTGGTCATGTGTGGGTTGGATATTTATGGGGCTGTACAGCCCATTTGAGCCTGCTTGGGACTGACTTGGAGGTGTGGCATTTAGACGCATCATGTCCCCAAGCAGGATCAAAGGGAAAAGCTGACTCTATGGGAGAAGGGATGGGTTTTTTCAGCCTCAGATCTTTCAGATCTTATTTGCTCCTTTTTGGGACAAAAGGACAATTCCAGTTGATGATTTTAACTTTGGATTAACAAAACAAAGATTAGTTGTAGGAGAACCTCAAGATATTTGGACAGTTATGGTGTCTGGGAACATGGCAGGGGGTAGGTAGCTGACACACTCTTATTCAGTACAATAGGACCTCCTTTGTCTCCAGTGCAAGAGGATATGTGGAAAGCCTGGAGGACAGAGTGATCAGCAAAACCATTTAACCTTTATTTTGCTATTACCTAGATCCTACATATGTCTTTGGGTCAACATGCCTTTCCCATGGGAAACTTCCTAGTGTGTCCAAAGATCATTGTGACCTCTTAAAACATGCCTGGTTCTAGATATGAAAATATTAAACCTCTTATACAGAGCAGGGGGGTGTTGGGTATGCTAACACTTTCCTATGTCCAATTTTGGAGAAAAGGCAGGAAATAAATAAATTGGAATGTTTTGCCCCACACTTGAGATATTCTCTGCGAATATGGTGGGGGAAGGAGGACATTCAGCAGCTGCTGGGTCTAGTGGTGGAGCTGTGCTTTGTTCCTCTTTTCTTCCTCAGCAGTTACATGGAGGGAAGACTTCAAGCATCTCTCTGAAACATCTCCCATTCAGTGATAGTGGTGACTTGTGTATCAGTAGGTTTCAGTCAAAGCTTTAAAGAAGGTATCCAAAGAGTGCTGAACCCTATTGACAAATAAGGTCAGCATCCTAGACAGCTCCTTTAGGCTGAAACCTGGAGTAGATTTACCCATCTACACAGAAGCCACCAGACACTGCTGTCATTTCAGACCATGCTTAGCCCCTACTGCTGTGTAGGTGCTGGGTGGGACCAGATTTGAGTTTTCAAATCCTAGCCTAATGTTTAATGTCTAGTTCAACCTTGAACTTCCTTTGTCTTTTCATTCAGACCAGTAAAGACCAAAAACAAAAACAAACAAACAAACAAAAAAAGGATTGGGGAGGAGAAGGGAGGGAAACTTGCAGTTTGTTGATGTGCAAGTTGAACCCAGGCTGGCTTCTGTGTGGCAAAGCTGCCATGACACCTCTGATTTATTCTTCCCTCTCAGTCCAAAGCACCAGTTTGTTTGTTCTTTAATCAGACTGAGAGATTGGATTTGATAAGGTCATATGTTTGCCTCAGATTCCACATGGTGGCAATTTAAGGTTTGGTTCAGGAGGCCAGATGGAGTCAAAAGCTTTTCAGAACTCAATGGAGCAAGCAACAATAGCAGAAATCTGTGCTCCTTCTTTTACTTTTTTCTGCCTTAGTGTGAATAAATGTCCTTAATGAATATGGGGGGGAAATGTGGTTGGTGGTTTGCTGTATCTTTGTCTAGAAATGAAACTGACTTGAATGGCTGTTAATTACATGGCAATTGTCTTTGTCAAGGAGGCTACTGAGCAGTTTCTCTTCATTACAGCTAACATAATTATCGGATCCTGGGGACAAACAACAGGGGACGGCTATCTCCATCATGTCCCATTTTCTAGCTTCCCAGGGACATTCGACTGCCCACTGCTGGGAACAGCGTGCTGGGACTGGATGGGCCTTTAATCTGATCCAACACAGCAGTCTTTCTGTTCTTAACATTCAGATAGTTGGAGACTGGAGATCTTTATTTTGCAAAATTTCTAGGTCACCCCAGCCCTGGAGCATTTAATAAGAACCAAACTAGAATCATAGAATCATAGAGTTGGAAGAGACCACAAGGGCCATCCAGTCCAACCCCTGCCATGCAGGAACTCCCAATCAAAGCATCCCCGACAGATGGCCATCCAGCCTCTGCTTAAAGACCTCCAAGGAAGGAGACTCCACCACTCTCTGAGGGAGTGTGTTCCACTGTCGAACCGCCCTTACTGTCAGGAAGTTCCTCCTAATGTTGAGGTGGAATCTCTTTTCTTGCAGCTTGCATCCATTGTTTCGGGTCCTAGTCTCTGGAGCAGCAGAAAACAAGCTTGTTCCCTCCTCAATATGACATCCCTTCAAATATTTAAACACAGCTATTATATCACCTCTTAACCTTCTCTTCTCCAGGCTAAACATTCCCAGCTCCCTAAGTCGTTCCTCATAGGGCTTAGTTTCCAGACCCTTCACTATTTTAGTTGCCCTCCTTTGGACACGCTCCAGTTTCTCCACATCCTTTTTGAATTGTGGTGCCCAGAAGTGGACACAGTATTCCAAGTGAGGCCTGACCAAAGCAGAATAGAGTGGCACTATTACTTCTCTTGATCTAGACACTATACTTCTATTGATGCAGCCTAAAATTGCATTGGCCTTTTTAGCTGCTGCATCACACTGTTGACTCATGTTCAACTTGTGGTCTACCTGGACTCCTAGATCCCTTTCACAGGTAGTCTCATTCAGCCAGGTGTCCCCCATCGTATATCTGTACTTTTCGTTTTTCTGCCCTAAGTGCAGTACCTTACATTTCTCCGTGTTGAATTTCATTTTGTTAGGTTTGGCCCAGCTTTCTAGTCTGTTCAAGTCATTTTGAATGTTGATCCTGTCCTCTGGGGTATTAGCTACTCCTCCTAATTTGGTGTTGTCTGCAAATTTGATAACTATGCCCCCAATACTGTCATCCAAGTCATTAATAAAGATATTGAATAGCACTGGGCCCAGGACAGAGCCCTGTGGCATCCCACTGGTCACTTCTTCCCAGGTTGAAAAGGAGCCATTGTTGAGCACCCTTTGGGTTTGGCCAGTCAACCAATTACAAATCCATGTAACAGTTTGGAACAATGGAAACTATTTCCATTATTTAAAAAAGCCAGTCACTCTCAACCAGTGGTAGGCAACCTTTTTGAGCCGGGGGCCGGGTTGCTGTGCCTCAGACAACTGGGGGGCCGAAGCACCAAAAACAAATAAATAAGTAAATAAATACATAAAAATTAAAAAATATTTTAAAAATATGCATGCACATTCTCTCAGCCCCAGAAAAGCCATGGCAAAACCCCTGAGGAGATTTTGCCAAGAAAACCCCAAGAACAAGTAATAACAACAATAATCAATATCATCATGGCAGGCGGCGGCGACAGGACAGGCCTGGGGCCGGTCCAAAGGCCTCGGGGGCCCCAGGCCTTAGGTTGCCTACCCCTGCTCTCAACAATACCATGTATTTGAATAAGCAGGTTTCCACACATGGCACAGTTTTGAGAGTGTTGGACTGGGACTGGGACTGGGGACATCCAAGTTCAAATTTCCACTTGGCCATGAAGCTCACTTGGGTGACCTTGGGCCAGTAACTATCTTTCAGACTAATCTACCCCAAGGAGTTGTTGTGCAGACCATAATGGACAGAATGACAACATATACTAGCTTGAACTCCTTAGAGGAAAGGTGAGATTGATAAAGATGAGGATGAGGATGATATTTGAGCCTAGTTGGCTGAAAAACAGAAGAGGAAGGATGCTGTATCATGCCCAGTACATCAACCACCTGGGTCCATGGATAGGTATCCCCTCCCCCAGCTAGCACACCCCTGGGATGTGGAATTTCAAGAGATATAATCCAAAAAAGTAACTCATCCAAGTTCTGCTCAACACTATTGCAAGTGTTTGACTAGGGATCTGTGTGCAGCCCTACTGTGCATATGGAGACAAGTTAGAACCAACAAAACACATAACCCTGAAGGAATTGGCTCAAGCCATCCCTCCATTCAAAGTCAGCTGAGACAGGCAGAATGCAAAGCAGCCATCCTGGAATGTGCTTTCCATTCAGACTTTGTGGTGAGTTTTCAGGAAAAAGAACTAAGGCAATAGACTCTAGTCTACAAAAATTCATGCGATCAGCTTCTTTCTTTCAATTAGGGCCTTTACAGACTGCCAGAAATAATGCAGCTTGAGGCCACTTTAACTGTCCTGGCTCAGTGCTAAGGAATCATGGGAACTGTAGTTTATTGTGGCACCAGAGCTCTCTGACAGAGAAGGCTCAATGTCTCAGAAAAAAACTACAATTCCCATGATTCCCTAGCACTGAGCCAGGACATTCCCTAGCACTGAGCCAGTGGCCTCAAGCTGCATTATTTCTGGCAGTCTGTAAAGGCCCTTAGTCTCAAAGGTGCTACAAGATCCCTTTCCATACTGATTTTCCAGACTAACACAGCTAGTTCTTTGAATTCTACAGTCAAGAGTGTGTGTGGAGGGAAAGTCTCACAGCTGATCTCAAAGAAAATAAGTTCAAAATAGGAATCAGATGACTTTCTAACTCCAGTTCCCTTCATGGCTGTTTTCTGCCCCCTTCCCAACTTCACATGTAGCATGCCAGATCACTCCCCACTTTTGGTAAATGCTAAAACTCACAAAAGAGAAACAGCTGAACTGGGATACCTATTATCAGAGGTGTGAACAGAGATAATGGTTTCTTAGCATGCTAGATTTATTTATATACAGGTCCCATCACAGTTATATAAAAATATTATCCGCAGAAAATTTTCCTACTTGAAGGGAACTGACTTCCAGGTAAGCAGAATACAGTGGTACCTCGACATACGAGTGCCCTGATATACGAGTGTTTTGAGATATGAGCCGCCGAGCGAGCAATATTTTGCTTTGAGATGAGAGCAAGATTTGAGATACGAGGAATCGCACACTACACCGCACACTACATTTCAATTAATTTCAATGGGGAAAATTGAGATGCTTTGAGATACGAGCAATTTGACATACGAGCAAGGTTACGGAACGAATTAAACTCGTATGTCGAGGTACCACTGTATATTGCCTTCACATCTCAAGAGTAACAGGCCAACTGCTCAAAAGACCTGCATCATCTTAAATAACTCTTTGAAGGTTTACTGCCAGTGTCACAATTTGCATCATTTTGCAAATCTGTATTGTATTGTATCTTATCAGTACATCCATAAAATTTCATGCTAAAATAAATCAGTTGGTATCTAAGACACTGCATAGATCCATTCTCTCTCTGCATTCCTTCTTCTTTGTGCTAAAATCATGAGTATTTCTCAGGAACACTTTTCATGCCCTAATACTATCATACGAAGACAACTACTACCATCAAACATTCATCATGCTCCTGTTAAAGGGATAACTTCAGGAGCCACTTGAAAAGTTGGCAGTCATGTTAAGAAAGCATCCATACATAAATCCAGTCACATTATGAGCACAAGAATAAATCTGGCTGTGAGGTACTGATGGTAATCAGTGCCTCATTGTTTCCCCTAAATCATTCTGTATAATTCATGTAATGTGCCTGTGAAAAAGTTGGTCCCCAATAGACATTTTCGCAGTGTGCTCTACAATAATTACTTGATTTGCATGCATGGTTCAGGTTCTCTCCTGTGGTACATTATGAGTAACACACCTGTTCCCCTCCCTTTTAAATTTGGCTTTGCTCAGTCAGGGCACAAATAAAACCTACAGTAACAGAACAGCCAAAGGAGAATTTCTTTGTCTTCTTTGCAGTTTTCCAGGAGAGACCTACTGCATGTTTTAAAAGAGACTCTCAATGTGGCATACCCAAGATGTAAAGGGCCACAATTCCCATCTTCCACAGCCAGCAGAGTCCCTGGCAAGAGTGTATTGCACTGAAATTTCACAGTGGTCATTTTTGAAGGTTTTAAGGCAGACACTAGAACATGAAGCAATGGATTCAAATTACAATAAAAGAGAATTCTACCTGCCTTGGAAAAAGGAGGAGTCTGATCACAAAGCACACCCATTTCCAGTTCATGTACGGGTTCTTTTCACTTGTGTATGAAAGTTTTTCGCTTTTAACTTAATTCCGTTATTACTGTAATTACGTGTGAAAAGCTTTTGCGTAATTAAGCTCTATTTTCGCTTTCTTTTCGGGATGCTTCATTTCCACTTTATTATCTCTTTAACAACAAAATTGGCCCACGTGTGATAACATCCTATGTGATTACTGAATTGCTTTTATCGAGGGAGTCAACTCACTGTTTCCTAACAACAAGACAGGAGAAGAACTTTATATTTTTGTTTGTTGTGGATATTGTGAAGGGTCACTTATACTTTAGGCAGAGTCAAGTACCTGCCTCAGGTAATAAATTTTGGCTGAGAGCAAAGGGAAGAAGATTGTTAGCAATTAATTTCTAATTATTGTAAGGGGTTTGGTTTTGGTTTTTGCTAGTAATGGGGAAGAATGCTTGTGAGATTTTCTGCTTTCTGCCCCCAAAATGCTGGGTTTGGATATTATACACTTTGACAAGGCAGGAAGGGCAAATGCTAACTTGGCTGGGTGCTCTGTTCTTTGACCTATGTGAAAATGAGGAGCCATTTGCTGTTCCATCTCAGGTGGAAAAAGACTGGAGCCAGCCTTGATATTGGAAGAGTCAGCTAATATCCCCAGGGATCCCATGTGTAGCCAGCAAAAAAGACTCCAGGGTGATTCAGCAGCAGTATCAGCTTAAACATTTATAAATGATTTCAGCAGCTTGTTTTGTGTGTGTGTGTTTAAATTAACTTTTCCCTATTTAAATAAATTAGGTTTACTAGATTGGACACAGTGATGGTGTTAGTGATTAATTACAGCTCTACTTCTCTCCTGCCTAATAATAATGTCCCTTAATTTAACAAAGCCTTCTGTGAACTACCTTAATTTTCTGCTCTTCCCTTTCTCAGCTCTGCAGTTCATTGCCAAAATCTGGCTTCTTCCCCCTCCTACCAAGCGGTCTTCATAACCCCCTACCAACAAAAAAAAAGAAACTGTGCAGATCAAGAGTGACTTACATCAGATTCTTCCCTTTTTATCCACAATATAACCATGTGAGGTAGATAAAGCTGAGATTTTCCATATCCCCAATAGCTAGCACATGTTTTTGTTTTTGTTTTTGTTTTCTGAGCACAAATTAGGGGCAGCCCTTCTTTCGCCTTCACATGAACAAGATTTACTTTTCATGTTCAGAAATCCCTTTCTTTATAATTGAGATGCAGAACATGGGACTATCATGCTCAATAAGGCTGGCCCTACCATTAGCAGTACAAGGTACCTGCTTGAGACAGTAAACAGGAGCTTGGAAGTAATGTGTTAAAAATAACAAGCTTACTCATCACCACTTACTTTTTTGAGCAACAACAGCTAATTTCATTACTTTTAAGTGTTTTAATATCAGCCACAGAGCCAGTTTGGTGTAGTGGTTTGAGCATTGGACTATGACTCTGGAGACCAGGGTTGGAATTTCTGCTTGGCCATGAAAACCCACTGGGTGACTTTGGGCAAGTCACACACTCTCAGCCTCAGAGGATGGCAGAGGCAAACCCCTTCTGAACAAATTTTGCCAAGAAAACCCTGTGATAGGTTCACCTCACCATAAGTCAATAATGAATTGAAAACACAATTCTTGATAGTAAAAAAGTGAAATAAAAGTAACACATTAGCAATGCATAACTGATAAGTAACACGACATGCGACTTTTTCGAAGAAGCAAGTTGGCAGCATGAGCTTTCGTAGACTTTAGTCTACTTCCTCAGATGCATTCAGGGAAGTAGACTTAAGTCTATGAAAGCTCATGCTGCCAACTTTTTCTTTAGTTAGTCTCAAAGATGCTACAAGTTCTCTCTACATATTGATTCTACAGATTAACAAGGCTATATCTTTGAAATCTACTTTTTCAAAGTGACCAATGATTAATGAGAGCACATTGCTTTTATATAAATTACAGCCAACATGACAGGACTTAAAGGAGGCATGGAGATCATACAGCCTTCCAGATATTGTTGGTCAGCAAACTATATCATCCCTAGCCAGTAAAGCCAATGGTAAGGAATGATGGGAGTTACAATGCAACAAGACCTGGAGGGCATAATAATAATAATAATAATAATATAATAATAATTTTTATTTATATCCCGCCCCTCTGCCAAGCAATCGGGGCGGCGTACAACATATCAAAACATAAGGACAAATAAAATCACTTCAAATCCCCTATCTTCTTCCCACACCCACCCAACCCCTAAAAACAAAACAAACTAACTGGATTAAATAACAATAAGCAATTAAACAATTAAACAGTTAAACAATTAATCAGTTAAACAATACACAATTAAACAATAGTATTAAAAACCCGCTGGCGTTCTCCTTGGCCCCGCATCATCCCCAGCTGCTCCCGGCCCCCAGGTGATGGTAAGGGGCAAGAGAGTCCTTCAGGGGCCTGAGCCTCAAAGAGAACTGCCGGTGCAGGGGAAGGATGGTCCTGGACACATGCCGCCGACAGTCTGAAGGGAGGGGAGGCAGTTTTTAGAGCCTCTGGCAGCTGCTTCTTCTTCTTCTGCCCTGGTGGAAGGGAGGCAGTTTTTAAAGCCTCTGGCAGCTGCTTCTTCTTCTGCCCTGGTGGAAGGGAGGCAGTTTTTAGAGCCTCTGGCAGCTGCTTCTTCTTCTGCCCTGGTGGAAGGGAGGCAGTTTTTAAAGCCTCTGGCAGCTGCTTCTTCTTCTGCCCTGGTGGAAGGGAGGCAGTTTTTAAAGCCTCTGGCAGCTGCGTCTTCTTCTGCCCTGGTGGAAGGGAGGCAGTTTTTAGAGCCTCTGGCAGCTGCTTCTTCTTCTGCCCTGGTGGAAGGGAGGCAGTTTTTAAAGCCTCTGGCAGCTGCTTCTTCTTCTGCCCTGGTGGGCATGTGATTCCCACCCCTATTTTAAATGAATATTTTCAAGCTCTGGCAGCAAATGATGTGGAATAGTAAGCAGCAGGGGGGAAAAATGGTTTTGGAAAACAGACCTACTCATAGCATGTAGTGTTTTGCAATTTCCTAAGCTCTTTTGCTGCCCTCTGAGGCAGTGGAAGACAGTGTCCCATCACCAGTAATGACGTTACAGTGAACTGCCAGTTCAGTTACTTGTTTATTTTCATTGAGGAAAGGGGAAAGAGCATCTTATTCTCCACAACAGAAAGTAAAATGTCTTGGGGCAACCCTGGCAGCAACACTGTGCCAGTGAACCTCAGGTTTCAGGGAGACAAGTGCAGGATATATTCGAAATCTCTTTGTGGTCTTCCCAGGAGAATCTGGTAGGCAGCTGGGGGAAACAGGTTGCTGATCTAATCCAACTGACCCGACTAGACTCCTGTTATCATCTCTGTCTTGAGTGCTCCTTCTATTGCAAAGAGGTACACCCAGAACAATGATTCAGGCAAAAGGCAGAAAGGGCAGCTTCATTTAAAGGCCAGGCAATCATGCTATATTTTTGCATCAGAATTACTCACTGACAGATGAGATCACCCATTTTGTAGAGGGGCTGTGGGCTCATGGTGAGCCTTCCAGTTACGGTAACTTAATTCTTCATGGTATATGAGCTGCTCCCAGTGACGTCAGTAGGGTTGGAGTCACCCGGTGCGGTAACTTGTGTTGTATACCTCATCCCTCCCATTGTCCTCTTCCGATAATACACTATGAGATTCTGATAATCCTTAGTAATGTTTTTTGTACTAATGTTAATCGTAAATCATTATTCCCGTACATCAATGAATGTAATGACAATGATTGTGACATGAACAACTAGAAAAAATTAAATTATACCTTTAAATTACAATAGCATATACACAGACTGAATCTGCATAGTTTCATCTGGTTAAAGTGAAATTTTGATAAGATGTGATTTTAAAAAAAAAGAAAATTTAAAAAGAGTGAAATTTAAAAGAAAATATGAGGCCTCTCCTTTGTCTGCCCACTGAGCCTTGACCTACTCATGTCTTCTCTTCCACTGAGCTCTATGGTTTTGAAAGGATGCAGGTGAACACCACAGCCTATTTCTTCCAAAAGGCAGATATCTGGGGAGCAGTAATGTCACCCCACCTTAGTGTGTTACCCATTTTGGCCTGCAAGTGACATCTCTGGCTGTTCTCTTTTGGTTTCCTCCATTACTTGGTTGGTGAACCACTAATCGAAGCAAAGAACACATGCTGGTGTAAGACCAGCAGGTCACCCAGGTTTGATTGTATCTGAGTAGACAATTGAACCCAGAACTTTGCAGTTTATATATAACATTCTTATAGGTATATAAGACTTACCATCTTCCTTGCCATGGCTTCTTTCTCCCTTTCCCATCAAAAGTAATGCCAATGCACTCTTATAATCGTCGTGCTTCTCTCTCTTTCTTTTTCTACTCTCTTTATGGAGTATATAGAATAATTTGTTATATTTATGAGTGTATACAGATGGCTGTTTTCCAAGTAGCAACTTGTGGGAATACATCCATATGGAGAGCCACCATCTGTTTGGTGCATTTGCCCATGTGGTTAGGAAAAGTGCACCCCTCCTCTTCTTCCCTGGCTCCCTGGTTGGGTGTGAGTGTGAGAGGAAATACTCTCTGGGTGGGCTGAGGTGGTGGATGATCAGCACCCCATGTGGTTGCACACAGTGCAATAAATTTGCTCTGGAGAAAAGATAGTTTGAATTCACCCTACACTAGTAGCAAGGGTGACCTATATATACAGTGCCTATGTAAAATACTCTCTGTGCTTTCTTTCAAAAATTGCCAGAGAAGTATGGATCATGTACGGGATGTCAAGATCGAGTATGTGATGCCCCCGGACTGGGCATGGAAGTGTACAATAACACCCATTTTTAAAAAGCTTTCAAAAGTTTCAGCCTGCACTGAGGCTGGGAGAAAAGGCAGTGCAATAATCTCCCAAGTCTTCCAAATCCCTTGTTGTTCTTGTTTTGTGCCTTCAGGTCTTTTACAACCCAAACCACTGTACCACATCCCATGTCAAGGTATGAGACACATTTAATTACATTTCATATAGAAATTGATTTTGATCCCTGTTTTTCTTTCCCTTTCCTCCTCTTTTTCCTCTCCTCTTTCCCATCCAGGCTGCAAACTTATCTTTCCTCCCTGGGATGGTGGGATCCGTTATCGAGGCTTGACCCGTGAACAGGTGAAGACTGCCCGCTTCCTGCCTTTTGACTATGAGATTGAATATGTCTGCCGACCTGAACGTGAGATTGTGGGGCCCAAAGTGCGCAAGTGCCTGCCCAACGGGACATGGACAGACAGCGATGTGGAGAGCCGCTGTTGTGAGTCTTATGGATGATACTATTATACTATACATATGATACTATTACAACAACTAAACCAGTAATGGACAAAGTTTGGCCCACAGTCCATATACAGCCCCAGGGCCATTTTTGTGGCCCATGGGGGCCACTTAGAGGCTAAAGAATGGATTACCAAAAAAAAAAAAGGTTTGCTCTAAAATGTTTGCAAAAGCTCTCTAGGGCTGTGGAGAGCATTTCCACCCCCTGCGCCCCACAGGGATCAAAAACAAATTTTTTTGCAAAATGTTAATTGTCCCCAAATACCATCTCTATGGTGCCTGGGGGAAGCATTTCCACCATGTTTTGGGGACAACCTGGGTCATTTTAGGCCCAAGGGAAGCCTTTTTTGAAAGGCTGCTACTTAAAAAAGGTTGTTGTTACTCAACAAAGTAACAACAGCAAAAGCTGTTACTCAAAAAAGGTTGTTTCTCTGAAGATGCCAGCCACAGACGCTGACGAAACGTCAGAAAGAAACTCTTCTAGAAAATGGCCACACAGCCCGAAAAATCCACAAAAAACTATGGATGCCAGCCATGAAAGCCTAGGACTTCACAAGGTTGTTGTTGTTCTTGTTGTTGTATGCTTCCAAGTAGTTTCTGACTAACAAGAACTCCAAGGTGACTATCTTGGGATTTTCTTAGCAATATTTTTCAGAGGGGATCTGCCCTTGCCACCTTCTGAGTTTGAGATAGAATGACCTGTCCAAGGTCACCCATTGGGTTTCCATGGCTGAGCAAGATATTTGAACTGTGATTTCCCATGGTCATAGTCCAGTGCTGAAGCCCCTGATTGTGCTGGGTCTATATAATTTTTAAGGCTTTTGCTAGGTATAAAATAGGGTGAAAGTGCCCCCTTGTACCCTACAGAGCCTCTGAGGGCATTTTTTTTTTCCTGGAGTGGATATTAAGGGGAGCTGCAGCCCTCCAAAGTCACCTGGAGGGCTAATGCCTTCTGCACTATTCCATAGTTTTTCACCTGTGTTCTAAAAAGGTGAATCAAAATAAATTTGTGAATAAGAAGGACTGAATAAGAATAAGTTTCAGTCTTCCACTCCCAAAAATGTCAGACAGTTTCATCAATGTTGAAAGATTCTGAGAGTTGAAGTCCAAGACTTCTAAGGAACCAAAGGTGGAGAACAATACTTCTATGGGACAATTTGGCCTAGGCAGGTAAATTGATTGGTTCCATGGTTACTAGAAAGGCTAAATCTAACACTCTGGATACAGTTCCCATGCCAATAGTAGAAAAATAAAAAATCTGTACCCCACCAGATGTTGTTGGAGACCAGCTCCTTTCAGCCCCAGCCAGAGTGCCCCATAGTAAGAAATAAATACTAAAGTTCAGTTTTTGGAGGGAGGGCACAGGTTTCCCACTCCTGCTGTATTAGCTTAGGTTGAGCTGCAACTCCATCCTGCTCTGGAAAGAGCTGGTGTATCTTTAACATCTGTAACATCATATGTTTATTGATCCTTAGCTGCTGTTTTTGTCTGCTGGCTCGGCTTGTTTGTTTGTTTTTTATCCTTGTGGTCATAATAGTGCTTTTTTAGTAGTTTGTCTGTTATTCACATCAAAAGGTGAAGGTATAAATCCTATAAGCAAACCAATAAAAAAACTGTATGCTAGGTAGAAAAATTCATGACTGGCAGCTTCTTTCCTCCAAACAGATGGTGTGATGGGGGCACCTTGATCTGTTGAATGTTTGCCTGCAATGTAGCAATTTAAAGCACTTGAGCTGTGCAGGAGCAGGTGGAATGGGGAAGCAACCTCCACTGCTAAAATCTCCTGGAATATACGTCAACACTTAACTTTTAACATCTCCCCCAACTGTCTTAATTTGACAGGGACAATCCCAATTAAACTTCCGTCATCACACTTTTTAGCTGCTTTAAAAATGACCCTGTTTCTTTCTCTTCCTCGCACTCCTGCTTTGTCCTCAGCTTACTTCAATTGCTGCAAACTGAGTTTAAAGTGCAAAAGTAGTTTGCACTCAACTCAGCAGCAGGAAGAGGAAAGGGGAAGCAGAATCTTACTCTTCCCAGGAGGCTCAAGTAAAACTTAACTGCTACATTCTCTCCTAACTTGTATGTTCTTCCTTACTAATAACTTCTACCACCTTGACCACACTCTGATGTTGCTTGGTCACACATCTTAGTTTTCATCTGTGAAATGTTGATGGTTATGCCCATGAGGAACCTTTGGCTTTGATCCTTTACTATTGGTTGCTGGTTGAGGCTTTTGAGTTGAGGTCCAAAATATCTGGAAAATGAAACTTTCCACCCAACTACTTAAGGTGACCAAAGTTCCAGCACCAAGCTGTATGCAATAGCAATAAGATATGCTGCTGAAAATTAAGGCTTCTTTCTTTCCTTGCTTTTTACAGTACGCACCTGTCCCAAGATGCATCTGAGTCTGGAGAATGGGCAAGTACATGTCTGGGGAATTGAACGAGTGCCTGTGGAGGGCACTTGGGTGGAATACCGCTGCAACCCCGGCTTTCATCTAGTGGGTAGCCCCCGCAGCAACTGCACCAAGGTGGGCCGCTGGAGTTCTGCCAAGCCAATCTGTGAATGTAAGTCACATGGCGGGAAGTAAAAGGTGGGGATGCCAGATGGATGGAAGGCTATATTTGGAGGAGAAGGTTCTCACTCAGGGTGACAGGATCTTTTTTCAGAAATTGATATGTGGATCTGAGATTTCAATAGAAGTTTCTTGGGGGAGGGGAGAGAATATGTTAGCTACATGGCTTTAGTCTAACATCACAACAGCTATATTTAATATCCAGGCTGTTCTCTCTAACTTCTGCAGAGAGTTGTAAAAAGTGAAGGTGTATTTCTGCTGAGAAACACAGAGAGAGAGAGAGAGACCCCAGGTCAATTTGTTTTGGTACAAAAAAATTGAGTAAATACAACTTTGAAATAATACTCTGTCTGCAAAGACTATAAAAGGAGGAAAAAAGACTGGAAGGAATAACTTATTTGGCCATAATGTATTTTGTCTAGATTATGTGACTAGTGGGCAAAGCTTGTAGGAGTAACAGAGATGTGCAAACTTCAGAGTGAATATCAAGTTGTGTCATCAGCGGGGAATGGCCACACAAGGCAGAGGTATAAGATACATCTTACATGTGCTCTTCCTCTGTGGCACCCATTCACCCATAACGCCACCAAATTTAAATGAGAAATTTGAGCAGCCTCACTGTATCTACAGAACCTCATAACCCTGTGAAGTAGGTTAGGGTCAGGCTGAAATGCAGTGTCTAGCCCAAGGTCACCCAGTGTGTTTCATGTTTACCAGGGTCTTGAACTTGGATTTTCCAATTCTCTACTTGCAATGCTAACCTGAATTTCTCAAATCCTAATACTATACCACTTGCGGGCCAGCATGGTCTTGCAGGGGTAGGCAACCTTTCCCCTTTAAGGGATGAGGGACTTCAGCTCCCAGAAGCCTCAGCCATGTTGGCCAATAGTCCCATGTTAGCCAACAGCTCCTGGGATTCTGGGAGCTGAAGTCCCTCGGCCCTTAAAGGGGAAAGGTTGCCTACCCCTGGAGTGGTTTGAAAGTTGGACTGTGACCCTGGAGACCAGAGTTTGAATACCTGCTCAGCCATGGAAACCCATTGGTTGACCCTGGGCAAGTCACACTCTCTTGGCCTCAGAGAAAAACAAAGACAACCCTCTTTGAACAAATGCTTGAAATGCAAGAAATTCCCATGATGGGTTTGCCTTAGTTTTTTGTGGGTTTTTTTGGGCTGTGTGGCCATGTTCTAGAAGAGTTTCTTTCTGATGTTTCACCAGCATCTGTGGCTAGCATCTTCAGAGAAAACTGGAATGGAAGAGAATGGGTCTATATATACTGTGAGACCCTGGGTAGGGAGGAGTGGTTCCCAGGTGAACTGTGTGTTGTTCTGTGTTGAATATGTATTGTTCTGTTGTTAATGGTATGGTTTGCCTTAGGTTTGCTATATGTCAAAAATGACTTGAAGACATACAACAACATTATACCACACAATATCACTTTATTTATTTATTTATTTATTTATTTATTTATTTATTTATTTTGTATGCTGCCTTTCTCCCAGAAGGAAGGGACCCAAGGTGGCTCACAGATAAAAACATTTTTTTAAAAAGTACAATACAATTTAAAACAATTAAAATAATCTAAATACAGTATAAAATTACATTTAAAAACATTATGTCAACATCTCTGGCATTCTTGCAAGGAGGAGGAATACTGGGCATTCTATTGCAGCTTAAGGTGTGTACTGATCCCTTATATGTTAATCAATTCATTTAACATGTTTACACCCCACCTTTTTCACAGAGTGAATACAGCATAGAACAGGCCTGTAGTTAGAGCAGCTTACATAAGAGCACACTGTACAATAAGTAAAGAAAAAATACGGTATAAAATTACAACAGAATCAATGAACATCAAATAAAACTTCAGTAATGGAGGTAAACATCACTAAAATAACAAAGCGAAGAGAAAAATCAATTAAAAGCCTTTTGGAACAGTTATGTCTTTCCCAGATGTCTATAAGAATAAAGATAGAGAGGGAAGGGAATATCTCTCTCTCACACACACACACACACACACCCATCTCCTTTCCAGTGTTGTAGCTAAACTCACAAAGGGTCTTGCTTTAATTCCTGGGCAAGGGGGTATTGTGGTTTTTAAAGATGGAGGAGTTAATCCCCATTGCCTTCCCTGCTTCAGTTAGACTTGGGGAAAACCTTCCACTGAAGCCAATGGGAACCTTTTATTTTTCAAAACCTACTTGCTGGGGATGGGGAGAGATGGAGGGGAGGCCACAATGGGACACTTTACAGCCATATTCAACCTATGGGGCAGATGTTCCTGACCTTTGTATCAAAGTGGTGGAGCCTGATAAACCTCCTTTGAGTGAGTATTCTGCCAAGTAAGGTTCTACTATCTCAAAGGCATGCTCCTAATGGCTATTTCTTATTCAGCAATGGGACCTGAAGCAAGGTCTCAGATGTTGAACAGAGAGTACAGGTGGAACAAATTGAGGTAGGGCTTGGGAAAGTTACTTTTGGACTACAGTCCCCAAAATTCCTCTCACTGATGACCCTTCAGTACTCCACCTGGAGATTCTGGGAGGTGAAATAAATTTTTTTAAAAAAGTAACTCTACCAAACAGTGAGGAAAAGGTGTTCCATAACATACTAGAAACAATATGTAGAGAGATCTTGTAGCACCTTTGAGACTAACTGAGAGAAAGAAAGTGGCAGCATGAGCTTTCCTAGACTTCAGTCTACTTCCTCAGAAACATCTACGAAAGCTCATGCTGCCAATTTCTTTCTTTCAGTTAGTCTCAATGGTGCTACAAGATTTCTCTACATACTGATTCTGCAGACTAACATGGCTATATCTTTGAAGTCTATACTAGAAACAAAATAGCTTCCAAAAATAAGTAAGCAAAAATGTCATTCTCAGTCTTAGGCGCCATCTATACTGCAGAATTAATACAATTTGACACTGCTTTAACTGCCATGATTTCATGCTCTGGAATTCTGCAATTTGTAGTTTTGTGAGGTATTTAGCCTTCTCTGTCAGAGCTCTGGTGCCACGACAAATTACAAATCCCAGGATTCCATAGCATTGAGCCTTGGCATTTAAGGTGGTGTCAAAATGCATTGATTTTGCAGCGTGGCAGCAGCCTGTCATAAAAGTTTGCCCTTCCCACTGAAATTGGGACTTTAGTCCACACATTGCTAAAATCAATTCTGAGTTATAGTCCTAGATATTTTAAATCAACATTCGTGGTTGTGTTGACAAAATAGCGAGTTCTCTCCCCCCCCCCCCCCGCCTTTTGTATCTTTTAATCTGGTATCTAAAGTACTTTTTCCAAGCTCTGAAAAGATTCTTATTCTGGCACTCAAATATTCTGTTCAGGGACAGATGAGAATATCTTCCCACATCTTTTATGGGTCTGATCACTTTCTCTCCTTGCTTCATTCCACAGTGTGGCGTCCTCCTGTTTCCAGGTCTGGATCAGGTGAGTTGCTTTTTACCTTCCCTTCCTCTGTGCTTTCTCACATCTCCAAATCTGTTTCATCTTCACTCCACCCTACTGAATCGTGGGCTTTCCTTGTATAGTTTTCCATCCCAGCATCCAGCTCCAGCTGATCCTAAGGGACCTGATAGCTGACAGGGCTTTAATCCCTCTGTGGTCTTGACTCCCAGCAGCTAAAGTCCTGATTCTGCCTGCATGTAAAAGATAGGTGTATGAGCATCATGTGGGAGAATGTAAAGATTTGACATTCCTCACTAATCCCAGAGTGACCTACATCCCCAGACTGGAATAACATGCAGCTCAGTGCAATTCAGGGGCTGGGCAAGAGTAGACCGTCAGTAAAGTGGCAGAGCTAACAGGCAAAAGTAGGGGCAGGAAGGCAGGTGGAAAGGCTTCTGAGGAATATATAGAAGCTACAACATGTGTTGCTTTTGTTTTCCTTTCTCTAAAGTCAAGGTTAGCCATGAATGCTAAAGCCAGACATTGGAAAGTTAGTAATTTTTTGGACTGTAACCCCCAATATCCCCCAGCCAGCATTGGGAGTGGCAGTCCAAGAAAATTGTTTTTCCCAACTCTGCAATTCAATGCTCTGGGGGCAGGGGGAAGAGTGATATATATTTTCCAATTTTCACTGAAAATTAGAAATTTGTTACACTTTTTAAAAGTGCATACTACCAAAATTCAGAATAGTTTCTTTGTCTTCAGTGTTGTTTGCTTGCTTTTCTTAGGGGTGTTTGGTTTGGCTAGTTGATTTTGTTAGAAATCTAGAAAGACATGTAAGATAATAAATTTAGCCAGCAGACTCAAGTGCAGGAGAGGGCAAAATGTGGCCCATATGCCTCATGTGGCCCCCCATTTTTGTGGGCCCTAGGTACACCCACAGACAGGAAAAATTCTCCCCCCACCCCGCAATTATTCTTATTCTTATTCCTACTGTTTTGCTTCAAAAAAATCCCAGATGCCCTGTGAGGTGTGTAGATGGCATTTCTGCAATGTTTGGAGGCCCCCTGGGCCCTCCAAGTTTAAAAAAAAAATAGAAATTGCAAAATCTAAAAAGCAAATTCTTCCAAAATGCCTTCTTGCGGTCGAGTGGGAATTTCCACTGTTTTAGTGCCAACACCAACACCACCAGTTTAAGCCCTGGAGAATCTTTTTTTGAAACAGGACATGAACAACTATTATTATTATTATTCCACTTTTCTCCCAAAATTGGGGCCCAAGCATTTTACGGTCTAAAAACACAGTACAATTAAATACAATAGAGCCTAAAAACACAGCACAAGGGAGTTCCTCTCACTTCCTGTTGTTTAAAAAGGCCTCTCTTGGGTCCCGCAAAAGCCCCAAAATATGGTAGAAATATCCCCCTACCTCCGTGAGGGAATTTGGGACCAAAAGATTGTGAGGTGGGCAGATCTCAGTATGATGGAAGGAAATTCCTCCAAGATCTCCTCTGTAACCATTACAGCCCCCTATGCTTTCATAGTTCCCCACTCCTGTTGTAGAGCATTTCCCATTGTAAAGGAAAATGGTAGATTTTTAACTATTCCACAGCAGTTAGGGAAGGGGAGTACTTCTTTATGCAAATAAATAAAATACAGTCCGCCCTCCATATCCATGGATTTTTTTACCCACAGATTCAACCATCCATGGCATGAAAATATTCCAAAATAGTATAAATTCTAAGTAAACCTTGATTTTGCCATTTCATATAGGAGACACTATTTTACTGCAGTACTGTATATAATGGGACTTGAGCATCCATGGATTTTGGGTTTCCACAGGGGTCCTGGAACCAAACTCCAGAGCAGGGGTTGCGGCCCCCCGAGGCCTTTGGACCGGCCCCTGGTCGGTCCTGCTGCTTGTCCCCCCGCCGTCTCCGCTGCCCACCATGATGATATTGATTATTATTGTTATTACTTGTTCTTGGGGTTTTCTTGGCAAAATCTCCACAGGGGTTTTGCCATGGCTTTTCTGGGGCTGAGATAGTGTGCATGCATTTTTTTATTTTTTATTTTTTAAATTTATTTATTTATTTATTTATTTATTTATTATTTTTGGTGCTTCAGCCCCCCAATTGTCTGAGGGACAGCAACCCGGCCCCCGGCTCTGCCTACCCGTGTTCCAGAGGATACCAAGAACCCAGTATATATCATGGAAACTAGCAAGGAGTCTTCAAGTGTCTTAAATATAAACAAAGCATATGATGTAACCTTTTGCAGACGTTGTCTACATAATCAAATGCATGAAGTGCTATTGTCAGTTGACAGATTTATATTTACATGCAGTACATAGTGGTGGGTGGTGGTATAGACAGTGTGGTCAGAAGGAACTGATATAGAGAAAGCATAAACAGCAATAAATACCATACCTTAACTGTGTCCACTAACAAAACAATAGTGGGATGGCAATGTAAGTAGACATCCTTGTATGGATAACCAATTTAAACATATGCAGTGTGTTAAAAAGCCTTTGTCCTTATCTAAACCACTTGATGAATTCTTGTTTTGCTGTTTCACCTTGAAATCTGTCTTTGGAGTGGGATTTTGTACAAAGACATATTGGATGTGCTGGGAAGTTGAAGCATTCCTTCCTTTTTGAAAAAAATATTGCCATTTTTAATTTTAGATTTTTGTTCAGAGATAATAAGCCTGATTTCTTCCACTTGGTATGCTAGTTTTCTCCATACAGGGAAAGGAAAGGGATGATGACTCAAACATATAAAATCACACCTGCGGCCTGAAATGGTGCACTCCAGAAAAAGCTGTATCTATTCTGCAAAGCTGCATAAACAATTTAATTTACAAAAACAAGTTAATAAACAAAAACTACCAAACCTTGTTAGACAAACAGATTGTATTTATGACCATTGGGTGCTATAACATCTCTTTCACCTTTGCAAGTTCCAAAAAAAGAAGAGGGAATTATTATTGGGTAGGGTAATATTCCCTGATGCCATTTTCAGATCTATATATTGATTTGATTTGATTTGATTTATATCTTGACCATTACTCATAACTGGAATCCATGGTGGTTTTCAACATAATTACAAATAAAATTCCAATAAAAACACCATCAATTTTATATACCGTATATAGTAAAACTATACGTATTAAAATCTAGTTATAAAGTTAAAATATGAATTAAATTAACATACTTAACTTAAATATCATCATCATCATCTATTTATATAGCGCATGGTAATCTATTTACATGTACATGGAGCTTTCCAAGTAAAAGACCAACAACAACCAAAAAAATCTATCTTCCTGCCCTCAGATTTACAATCTCATTAAGACATGATTCAAAAGGAAAAGGGGATGGTAGTGTAGAAGAAAATTAAGTCCAGAAAATACTGCCTCTTCTTCACCAGGACAATGGCAATTGGAATGGAGGGAGGCCTTTCATCTTCTCCTGGGCATAGGCATGAAGGACCTGTGTCTACCTCTTCTCTCCAAATTAAAATGTTAAAAAGTTTGTGTCTAGGTAAGGCCTTTGTCCATATGAAGTAAGCAGTTGTGGAGGTCCTGCCTGAGGAAGGAGGCTAGCCTTGACTCCCTTTGAAGGCGGTTCTACAATCTGGGAGCTGCCACAAAGAAGCCCCTCTCTCATATCTCACCAAATATGCCTCTTAAGATGGCAGGAAGCTTGTGTACTGTAACAAGGGGATTGTGTGGTGCCTGTAGCCTTCCCCAGCAGGACCAAAAGAAGGACCTTTCCATACCCTCCCAATTTCACAGATGAAACCCAGGCCACATGTGGCAAGCAACAACAAAGTGTTGGCAAGGTGGCAGAAGTTGTTAATGAGGAAGAACACACAAGGTAGGCGAGGCTGCAGCAGTTTGCTTTTGCCTGAGCCTACTGAGAAGGATAAGATTCTACCTCCTCCTCTCCCCTTGCTGAGTTAATTGAATACAAACCCTTTGAACTCAATTTACAGCAATTGAAGTAAGCTGAGGACAAAGGGGGAAAGTGGGAGCAGGAGAAAGAAACTGGGACATTTTAAGAGCAGCTGAAAAACTGGAATGACAGAAGAGTAATCAAAGCTGTCCCTTCCAAAGCAGGACAGCTGGAGGACATGCAATTCCTGCAGAGTTCAAGGCCTAGGACAGTGTGTGGTAGAATCTTTCAGATAGACCAGCATGCAGTTGTACATGTGGTCCCTTATTATCTGCTGGGGTTTGGTTCCAGGACCCCCTATGGATAACAAAATCTGTGGATGCTCAAGTCCCATTAAATACAATGGCATAGCAAAATGGTATCCCTTAGTTAAAATGGAAAAACAACATTTGTTATTTTTAATTTATACTTTTTTTGAATATTTTCAAGCCTTGGATGCTTGAATCCGTGGATAAAAAAATCTGTGGATAAGGCAGGCCAGCTGTATTTGTATAGGGTACTTGGATTTGTGCCGGAAAACAGACCATTGCCAGTGGAGCTGTTGTAACGTAGAATCATAGAATCATAGAATCATAGAGTTGGAAGAGACCACAAGGGCCATCCAGTCCAACCCCCTGCCATGCAGGAACTCCCAATCAAAGCATCCCCGACAGATGGCCATCCAGCCTCTGCTTAAAGACCTCCAAGGAAGGAGACTCCACTACTCTCCGAGGGAGTGTGTTCCACTGTCGAACCGCCCTTACTGTCAGGAAGGTCCTCCTAATGTTGAGGTGGAATCTCTTTTCTTGCAGCTTGCATCCATTGTTTCGGGTCCTAGTCTCTGGAGCAGCAGAAAACAAGCTTGTTCCCTCCTCGATATGACATCCCTTCAAATATTTAAACACGGCTATCATATCACCTCTCAGCCTTCTCTTCTCCAGGCTAAACATCCCCAGCTCCCTAAGTCGTTCCTCATAGGGCTTGGTTTCCAGACCCTTCACCATTTTAGTTGCCCTCCTTTGGACACGCTCCAGTTTCTCCACATCCTTTTTGAATTGTGCCCAGAACTGGACACAGTATTCCAGGTGAGGCCGGACCAAAGCAGAATAGAGTGGCACTATTACTTCTCTTGATCTAGACACTATACTTCTACTGATGCAGCCTAAAATTGCATTGGCCTTTTTAGCTGCTGCATCGCACTGTTGACTCATGTTCAACTTGTGGTCCACCTGGATTCCTAGATCCCTTTCACAGGTAGTCTCATTCAGCCAGGTGTCCCCCATCGTATATCTGTACTTTTCGTTTTTCCGCCCTAAGTGCGGTACCTTACATTTCTCTGTGTTGAATTTCATTTTGTTAGCTTTGGCCCAACTTTCTAGTCTGTTCAAGTCATTTTGAATTTTGATCCTGTCCTCTGGGGTATTAGCTACTCCTCCTAATTTGGTGTCGTCTGCAAATTTGATAACTATGCCCCCAATACCGTCATCCAAGTCATTAATAAAGATATTGAATAGCACTGGGCCCAGGACAGAGCCCTGTGGCACCCCACTGGTCACTTCTTTCCAAGTTGAAAAGGAGCCATTGTTGAGCACCCTTTGCGTTCGACCAGTTAACCAATTACAAATCCATGTAGCAGTTACTTTGTCTAGCCCACATTTTACCAACTTGCTTGCAAGAATGTCATGGGGAACCTTGTCAAAGGCCTTACTGGAATCAAGATATACTATATCCACAGCATTCCCTTCATCTACCAAGCTGGTAATTTTATCAAAAAAAGAGATCAGATTTGTCTGGCATGACCTGTTTCTCTGAAACCCATGTTGACTTTTTGTGATTATGAAATTATCTTCCAGATGTTCACAGACTCTCTGTTTAATGATCTGCTCCAGAATCTTTCTGGGTATTGATGTCAGACTAACTGGACGATAATTGTTGGGATCCTCTTTTTTCCCCTTTTTGAAGATGGGGACAACATTTGCCCTCCTCCAGTCCGCTGGGACCTCTCCTGTTTTCCAGGAATTCTCAAAGATTATTGCCAAATGCCAAAGATTATCCCCCACGTGGTGGTGGGGAGGTCATGTGTTGCCTATAACCTGCCCTAGTTAGCAATCTAGCTGCCACTCTTTGGACCACATTCCAAATGTTTGTGGTTTCTGAGTACATTTTAAAGGCCTGCCAGTCTATTCTGCTTTGGGCACCATAATTCAAAGAGGATGTTGATAAGCTGGAGTGTGTCCAGAAGAGGAAAACCAAAATGGTATAGGGTCTGGAAACCATGCCTTATGAGGAGAGACTTAGGAAGCTGAGTATGTTTAGCCTGGAGAAGAGACAATTAAGAGGTGATATGATATGACAGCCATGTTTAAATATTTGCAGGGGTGTTATATTGAGGATGGAGCAAGCTTGTTTTCTGCTGCTCCAGAGAATAGGACCCGGAACAATGGATTCAAACTACAGGAAAAGAGATTCCAGCTCAACATTAGGAGGAACTTCCTGATAGTAAAAGCTGTTTGACAGTGGAAAATGGTAGCACCAGAACCATGTTCAAGTATACTTTCCAACTCCATCCAAATCTATCAGAGATTATGTTCCCATAATCCCTGATAGAAGTAGTGCGGTGTGATGGTTTCAGTGTTGGACCAGGATGCTGGGAGACTAGGGCTCAAATCGCTGCTCAACCATGGAAACCCACTGGGTGACCCTGGGCAAGTCACATTATCTGAACCTAAAGGAATTAATGCATACTCCTCAATTGTCCTGATTTGGCAGGGACAGTCTCAATTCATCCAATGTTGTCTCACTTTTTCAGCTGCTTTAAAAATGTCTCAGTTTCTCTCTCTTCCTCCCATTTTCCACCTCTGTCCTCAGCCATCTGCAAACTGAATTAAAAGTTCAGAAATCATTTGCACCCAGTTAACCTGAGAGGGGAGAGGAGAGGAGAGGAAAAGAGAGAACAGAGTCTGGTGCTTCCCAGTTGACTCAGGCAAAAGAAAAAGCATCTTCTAGCTTATGTGTTCTTCCTCATTAATACCTTTTCTGTCTTGACCCCACACTGATATTGCTTGGCCACACATGTTCCAGTTTTCATCTGCATACAATATAGCAGCAATGTTTAATCATATGATTCAGGTGTTGGCAACTTGTGAGCCTCCAGTTAGACTGCAACTGCCATTGTCTCACACAGTTGGTTATAATGGCTAGACATGATGGGAGTTGCAGTCCAGCCATATCTGGAGAGCCACAGGTTTCCTGGACCTGGGGGTGGAAATTATCACATTAATCGATTTTAAATTCTCTTAATCAACTAAAACTGCACCCCTAAATAATTGGGAATGAGATTTTATAATAACATTTTTCATGTATGGACCTCCTATGGTTGTGGTTGTTGTGTGCCTTCAAGTCGTTTCTGACTTATGGCAACCCTAAGGCAACCCTATCTTGGAGTTTTCTCAGCAAGATTTGTTCAGAGGAAGGTTGACACTGCCTTCCCTGAAGCTGAGAACATAGAACTTATTAAAACTGCAAATGGGAAGTCCCATTTTAAAAGAGACTTCCTTCCTTTAATTTCAGACGTAGAAGATTGCTGCTTCTGAAATGGTCCCTGCAACAGCAGACATCTACAACATCCAGAAGCAAAGGAAGTTATGCTACCTGCCCAAATACACACGCACACGCACACACCATGTGCTGCTTTTTGCAAAATCATTTGACAACAGAATCAACAAAACCCCATCTGATTAATCAATTAAAGTTTAATTAGTCAGGTTGCATGTTGAATTTTCCCAGCTGTCCAACCACAGGAAGTCAATGGTTAGTCAAAGGTCTCCTCTCACATAATCCTGCTAATTTTTATTCCATCCCAGAACATAATGACCCTACAAACAGAACTCCTTGTACCACTAGTCCCAGGATGCAGCTGCTTTCCTATTCAGAGCACCATTTTCTCCAGGTCATGCTGCTGCTCCTGAGAATTCCTGAGATTATTGTTATTTTGCTATATTAATTCCTTCCCTCCCTATCCAAAATTATTAAGAACCTGATGCCTAACCAATGCATATTGGTTCCTCCACTTTGTTGCCATCCTCTCAGAAAGCAATTCTAGAACAGCAGTTCTGTGGTACAAGCTGTTTCTTGCTTATAAAGAGCATTTTGAATGAAAGAATCCACCAATTGTTTTTCTGAATCCTAGAGCTCATATCTCTTCTGTGCACATACACAGACTGTCTTTCTTTTATACTTCAGTAAATCAAAGTCGGTCCTCAGACATCAATGATGTTGGACTAAACTGATAGAAAACTTGACATCTACTTCATCTTTATATATTTCTTCCAAGGAGTTCAGGGTGTTCCCTACTACCATTTTGTCCCCACAACAGCCTGTGAGATAGGTTAGGCTTGAAAGAAAGCAGCTAGCCTGAGGTCATTTAGGATGCATCTACACTGTAGAAATAATATAGTTTGACACCACTTTAAATGCTGTAGCACCATCTTATGGAATCCTGGAATTTCTAGCTTTACAAGGTCTTTAGCTTTCTCTGACAAAGAGTGCTGGTGCCTTACGAAACTACAAATCCTAGGATTCTGTAGGATGGAGCCATAGCAGGTAAAGTAGTGTCAAACTGCATTATTTCTACAATGTAGATGCATCCCTAGCGAAGTTTGTGGCTGACTACAGATTTCTATCCAAGTTTTTGTTATTATTTTATTATTTTATTTATATATATCCTACCTTTCTCTCAATATAGGGGCTCAAATTTGTCTTTTCCAATACAGCATTCTAGCCATGATACCTCACTGGTTCTCATTCATGCATACAGAAGCTCTGGAACCTCTCTTTGGACCAGTGTTTAGCTTTTCATAATATGCTGGCTCTCCTCTTACTGAATTGAATAGGGAAGGGAATGTTCTGCTTCAGCTCAAGTTGTAAACAGTCAAGTAGAGGAAATATTTCTTTCTCCCCCAGGTTCCCATTCAAGTTACGTTTCTGTACCAACCCAGTCTCTTTGGGATTGCAAACATTTACAGGAAGAGTCATAAACATTCTTCCCGTGTGCCTTTGATGCATCTCAAGTGTTGCTTTCAAGGGCAGTGTCCATTCTTCTCAAAGTGGGGCACACCTGCCCAGAATTCTTGATCACTGGTGCCTTTTGGTGCAGCTTCACTGATGTGGTCAGAGGGTCTCATTTGCATGCACACTTTGTCAAGTCTGAAGCCTGTTGCACGGATGCCATTTCTTCCATTTTCCCCTCTGGGTCATTTTTTAAAATGCTGTCAAGAGTGAGATCTGCTCCTTGCTCAACTCACAGCTTGTCAATTCCAGGCCACAGCATGGAAAACTCCTTTTTGGATAGAACACTAGTCAAGAGTCTCTCCAACCAGCATTAAGACCTCTTTTCTAAGCTCTGCAACTCTGATTTGGATTTGCAATGTGCTATGGTTGCCAGGAACCAGTTTGGGAGATTACAAATTGTTGTTCTTCATCCTCTGAGTCACCTCTGGGTGACCTTAGGAAGACTGGGGACATTGAAACCTGACTTCTAATAGGCGAGGCTATTTGCCACCCAGGTCATTTTTCTCTACTCTGGCTGGTCATGGCTCTGTAGACCTTTAAGCAAGGGAGGCTTTCCTGTCAATTCCTCGGTCATCCTCAGTGATACAGCAGAGTCAGTTCTCACAGGAGTGAATCACTGAGGATAATTACATCATTGCAATTTCCTAATTCCCTCTGAATTTAGCTATAATTCTCACTGTAGCTTAGGGATATATGGAGCTGGATATGTTTAGCCTGGAGAAGAGACAGTTAATAGGTAATGGGATAGCCATGTTTAAATATGGCTGTCATACTGAAGAAGAAGCAATTTTGTCTTCTGCTGCTTCAGAGACTAGAACCCAGAGCAATGGGTTCAAACTAGAGGAAAAGAGATTCTACCTAAAGATTGGGAAGAACTTCCTGACATTTAGAGCTGTTTGACAGTGGAATATGCTGCCTCAGTAGAGTCTCTTTCTTTGGAGGTTTTTAAAGGGAGGCTGGATGGCCATCTGTCAGGAGTGCTTTAAGTGTGTCTTCCTGCATGGCAGGGGATTGGACTGGATGGCCCTTGTGGTCTCTCTTAATTTTTTGGCTCTATACTAGTTCTTCGTAGAGATGCCAGAGATTGAACCTAATATCTTTTGTTTGGAAAATACATCTTCTTCCATTGAGCTACAGACCAGGCCTTTCATCTGCAACCAGTGGTAATTACATCTTTACAGAAAGCCAGCCCTGTATCTTCTTGTTAATTGCTGTAAAATCAACTTTAACTTGTGGCAGTCCTATGAATGAGACACCTCCAAGACACTCTCTTATTAACAGCCCTTTTGCAAACTCAGTGCTGTGGCTTCCTTGATTGAATCTATAAAGCTGTAATGTGGTCTCCATCTTCTCCTACTGACTTTCACTTTACCAAGCATTATCATCTCTTCCAGTGAATCATGTTTCATGATGTGTCCAAAGTATGACAGCTTAGTTTTTGTGGGTTTTTCGGGCTGTGTGGCCATGTTCTAGAAGAGTTTCTTTCTGACGTTTCACCAGCATCTGTGGCTAGCATCTTCAGAGAAAACTGAATTGGAGGAGCATGGGTCTATATATACTGTGAGACCCTGGGTAGGGAGGAGTGGTTCCCAGGTGAACTGTGTGTTCTGTAGCTTTTGTGGGTTTTTCGGGCTGTGTGGCCATGTTCTAGAAGAGTTTCTTTCTGACGTTTCACCAGCATCTGTGGCTAGCATCTTCAGAGAAAACTGGAATGGAAGGGAATGGGTCTATATATACTGTGAGACCCTGTTTTTCTGAATCCAAGAGTTCATATCTCTTCTGTGCACATAGGATTGTTCTGTTGTTAATGGCATAACTTCAGGGTATGCAATCAAGGGTATTGTCTGCTATTCCCATGTAAACTGTGTATTGTTCTGTGTTGAATGGGTATTGTGCTGTTGTTGATGGCATGGCTTCCAGGTAAGGATATGCAATCAGGAAGATTGTCTGCTATTGTCTGCTGGGAAAGCCCCTGACCCTGGTTGGTTTTCCATTTGCCTTTGCTGAGTGCTGAATCTCTTATTTTGTAGGAATGGTAGCCATATCTTGTTTACTTTAAGAGTTTCTTCTTTCCTGTTGAAGTTGTCCAAGTGTTTGTGGATTTCAATGGCTTCCCTGTGCATTCTGACCTGATAGTTGTTGGCATGGTCCAGAATTTCAGTGTTTTCAAACAGCATTTTATGCCCAGGATGGTTTATAATGTGTTCTGCTACTGCTGATTTTTCTGGCTGGCCCAGTCTGCAGTGTCTCTCATGTTCCTTGATTTGTGTTTGGACACTGCGTTTGGTGGTCCCTATGTAGACTTGTCCGCAGCTGCATGGTATGCGGTAAACTCCTGCAGCTGTGAGAGGGTCTCTCCTGTCCTTCACTGAGCACAGCATTTGTTGGATTTTCTTGGTTGGTTTGTAAAACATTTGGAGGTTGTGTTTCCTCACTACTTTCCCTAATCTGTCTGTGACTCCTTTGATATATGGTAAAAATACCTTCCCTTTGGGTGGCTGCTTGTCTTCAGTCCTCTGGGTTTTTCTGGGTCTGGCAGCCCTTCTGATGTCTGAGCTGGAGTAACCATTTGCCTGTAGAGCCCGGTCTAGGTGTTTCAATTCCTCTTCCAAGAAGTGGGGTTCACAGATGCGTTTTGCCCGGTCTACCAGTATTTTTATTGTTATTTTATTTATGACAGCTTAGTCCTTTTGGTTTCTAGTGAGAATTCAGGGTTGATTTTCTTACCCATTTATTTGTCCTTTTGGCAGCCCATGGTCTCTGTAAAACTCTCCAGCACATTTCAAATGATTTTTCCCCCTGTCAGCTTTCTTCACTGTCCAGCTTTTGCAACCATGCATAGAAATCAGAAATATTATGACATGGACAATGCTGGCATTTGTATTCAGTGATATATCTTTACACTTGAAAATATTCCTTAGTTCCTTCATAGCTTCTCTTTGAAACCCCAGTCGTCTTCTGCATCCACACCATATTTTATAGATTCTAGCCTTAGTGTTTGCTTCCTGCCATCCTGATTACTTCTATGCATAAGACAGATTCTTTCTGTCTCATTTGTTCCATCAGTCTCTCTTGGAAATAAGCCCTCTGTTCTTTTCATCTTGTTCACTGCTCTTAAAAGAACAGTACTTTTCTTCCTGTTCACTGCTTTAAGAAAATTATAACAACATCTAGAAGTCATTGAACCCTCCTTGCATAAAGAATAGGGTGTTTCCATTTGTATACTACATGTCAAGTGTATACATAGTTGGAATTTTTAGAGGTAGAAAGTTTTAGCTTTCCCTTTTTGGTTAGAAGGCTTTACTGATTAGCATGTTAAGCCTATGATCACAGATCTCTTGTCTGCATAGTGCAAGAGTCATATCTGCTGACTAACTAACAGCTGTAGAAATATAGAAAACCTTTGCAGTCTTTGATTTCTAAGTTGTTGATAGGAGAAAAATTGTGCCATAGTTCAAGACAGGCAGGACTAGGGAAGTAATGGGAAGTTATTTTAGGTTGTGAGCTGCTGTGCCAGCTCAAATCAGGCATCTCAGAAAAGGAAACGTGATGGTCAAGGCTTTGCTAAGAGTTATTGCAATCCTTGCAAGGATATCTAACCACAGAGGGGATAAATCATCCATTCTAAAATGGTGGGTGCACTAAGTTTGTGGGGCCATACTTAGATAAAGTAATCATCATTTAAATACTAGCACAAGTATTTAGATTTTGGCATGATGAGCATACGGTATTCTGGAGTTAAGCATTGGTGGTGCTGTCACTAGAACATCATGTCTCTGAGATTTTTGAAACATCACATATGCTTCCAGATGTGAGAGGCCACACTTTGAATGTATCTTTGGCAATGCTAAGTACTCACAGTATTCTGATGTCATTGCTAATCTGTTTATCTATGATCTTTTTTCTTGCATTTGTTTCTTTTATTCTAAATAAACTTGATAAACCTAACCTATCTGTGGGTGTTTCCCGGCCCCAGGTCAAAGCTGGTGTCTCGAAGCCTTCCAAAATCCTTCTCCTGATCATTTCATAGTAGTCATTTGGTTAAATGTAATAATGTAGCACATCTCAAGTGTACAAAGTGTTCATTCTAGCCTTAGTGTTTGCTTCCTGCCATTCTGATTACTTTTATGCATAAGACAGATTCTTTCTGTCTCATTTGTTCCATCAGTCTCTCTTGGAAATAAGGTAAGGCAGGCCAGTGTTTTGATTTAAGCACAGCAGATAATGGAATTGAAGATGAGAAAAGAGGGTGAGAGGATAGCATGAGGCCATCTACGGAGTTAATGAGTGAGAAGGAGTCTAAATAGGGACTGTCTGGCTTACAGCCTATGAAACTCATGTTCCTATTTATACACTTTCCAATAAGAAGATCACACATCACTAGCTAAATAGCCCTGTAGAGTATTTCCCAATTTAATATTCAAATCAACAAGAACAAGGTGTGTGTGTGTGTGTGTGTGTGTGTGTGTATATATATATATATATATATATATATATATATATGGTAAAGGTATTCCCCGTTGACAAGGTTGCCAAGTGGTGTCTGACCATAGGGTGCGGTGCTCAACTCCATTACTAAGCCGAAGAGCCAGCATTGTAAGAGACTACTCTGTGATCATGTGGCCAGCATGATTGCACAGAACGCTGTTTACCTTCCCACTGAAGTGGTGCCTATTTATCACTCTTACTCGGTTTAATACTATTTAAGGGGGGGAGGGTACAGGGGTTTGAATGTATCTTGTATTTTTATTATTGTGAGCCTCCCTGATTGAGCTCAGAGGGGCGGGGTATAAATACATTTTATTATTATTATTATTTGCATTTGTATGCTTTTGAACTGCTAGGTTGGCAGAAGCTGGGACTAGTGACAGGAGCTCACCCCATCATGTAGTACCCAGGCCTCGAACTGCCAACCTATTGATCTTGAAATCAACAGAGTCAGCATCTTAACCATTTGAACCACTGCACCCTATGGATAGGATAGGATATGGATATGGATATGGATATATGTACGGTATATGTTGTTGTTCTGTGCCTTTAAGTCATTTCTGACTTATGGTGACCCCATTGTGGGGTTTTCTTGGCAAGCTTTTTTCAGAAGGGGTTTTCCATTGCCATTATTTGAGGCTGAGAGAGTGTGACTTGCCCAAGGTGGGTTTCATAGCCGAGCTAGGAATCGAACCCTGGTCTCCAGAGTCACAGAACCAGCGGGTTCATTCATTCAGCACTCAAACCACTATGCCACACTGGCTCTCTCTCTCTATATATATATCCCTATATGTGCTTGCCCAAGAACTGAGGTCTGCTGGGGGAGGCCTACTCTGTGTGCCACTAGTGTGGTCATTACATTGTGTTGGGACATGGCACAGGGTCTTCTCAGCCAGGGCACCCACATTGTGGAATCAGGCTTGGAGGCCTGATTAGGGGTGCCACTAATTCATTTACGTGCCAATTGAAAACTTGGCTGTTTAGGTAGGCCTTTGGGCCTCATTAATTCATCCCGAACACTTTAAAAAAACTTTTAAATCTTTTAAATCTTTTTTTTTTTTTACTCATTGTTAAGTTTACTATATTTTTAGCTTGTTTAAATTTTCTTTTTATGTAGGGTAGAGTATAAATATTTTAATTAATAAATAAATAAACTACAGGAGCTACAAAGCATGGAAACTGAAATGTATACTCATGTCAAGATAAATATCAAACAAATAAAAACTAGCTTCACATGGGTTGCATATATTATATATTATGAGATGTTAACAGAATACAGAGCACCTACTTCTTACGCAGGCTTGCCATATGCAAACGTAATCTTCCGTGCACGGCAAGCCTGGGGCTTTAAAATGGCACGCGCAGGAGCATGCGGCCATAAAACTCAGTGGGACTTGAGGTCCCGCAATATTTGCCATATGTGTGTGTGTGTGGGTCGGGAACGGATTCCCCCCCCCCCCCCTCCGCATATAGAAATGGCCCACTTGTACGCATTTTTAAAACAGAATATACTGGGCATAACATACAGAAGAGTTTTGTTGGTTTTGTTCCATTTTTTGGTAAGATAACAGAAATATTAGGAATAACAAGATTTTGGTAAAATCTATTTCATATATACACTTTTCAAATGCCTCAATAGATTCTTTTTTCTTGACATAAGTACAAATAGACTTGGGGCCTTTGCAGACTGCCAGAAATAGTGCACATTAAATTGAGGCACTGCCCTGGCTCAGTGCTAGGGAATCATGGGAATTGTATTTTTTTCTGGGACATTGAGCCTTCTCTTTCAGAGAGCTCTGGTGCCACAATAAATTACAGTTCCCATGATTCCCTAGCACTGAGCCAGGGCAGTGCCTCAATTTAATGTGCACTATTTCTGGCAGTCTGCAAAGGCCTTTAGTCCTCAGGACTACAAGCATGCAGAATGTTCACTTTCTGCCATCAAAATAATGGCTTCATGATACTATGCTCTCATCTGATTCCTAGGACAAAAAGGAATTGTCATCTTATTTTTTAAAAAGTATATATTCTTTCTATGTATTGCTGCCGGTATATATAACACACTACCCATGTGTAGTTGGTCTCTGTGTGATCAATATTTATCTTATTATGAGGCTATGTTTGGAGTAACATGCTTTCTAGACCAAATTTAATGTTGACATATGCTGTGTGCATTTTTTTGGATTTATAATCCTAATAATATATAATATAATATATATGATCCTTCTGAGGCTCAATTTATGATCATCAGTAATCATATTCAACTTATGATCAACAATAATCCTAAGATCCTTTTAGCAAGAGATACATGGCTCAACAATACTACATGCTAAGGATTATTGTTGATCATAAACTGAATATGAGCAGGAGTGCAATGCTGCAGCAAAGAAGGTGATTTTAGCCTGCATTAATGGAAGCATAGTTTCCAAGTTGAGGGAAGTAATAGTTCCACTATATTCTGCACTGGTCAGTCCTCATCTGGAGTACCGCGTTCAGTTCTGGGCATTTCATGTTAAGAAAGATTTAGCTAAGCAGGGCCAGCCCTGGTTACTAATTGGATGAGAGACCGCCAATGAATACCAGGTGCTGTAGGAGGAAGGAACTAGCAAAAACACCTCTGAGTATTCCTTGCCTAAGAACCCCCTATGAAATTCTTGGAGTCACCATAAGTTGACAGGAGACTTGAAGGCACAGACAGAGATAGAGAGAAAGATGGAGCAAGTTCAGAGAAGGGCAGTGAGGATGATAAAAGGTATGGAGAACAAGGCGTAAGAGGAAAGATTGAAGGAACTAGACATGTTCAGCTTGGTGAAGAGAAGACTGAGGAAGGACATGATCATACTCTGGATACCTCAAGGGCTACCACATATAGGGTGCAGGCCTGTTCTCTCCTGTCTCAGAGAGTAGAACTAGGTCTACTGGTTTTCCGGTACACGAAAGTAGGTTTTGATTGAACATTAGAAGGGATTTCTTGACAGTTAGAACTAAGCAGAACAGTGGAGGATGGAGAGTCTTGGAGATGTCTCATCCATAGGATCACCTTAGGTAAAGATCAACTCAAGGGCAGTTAACAACGAACAACAAAGAGCAGTCCAGCAGTGGAATCAATTACTTAGAGAGGTGGTGGCATCTCCTTCTTTGGACCTCTTCAAAAAGAGACTGGGGATGCTTTATCTGGAAATCTGGGGTTGGACTATGTTCTATGCTTCCATTACTCTAGGTCTGCCAGCCTCAAAGGGTAAAGCACTCAGGAGTGCAGGAGATAGACTGAAAACCCCAATCCACATTGTACTTATTTGAGAAATGGAGGACTAGGACTTTGTGCACCACTCTATAGTTCCTGAGCTTTATACTCACCACATTACAAGATTTCAAAATGGCCTTGAGAACAGCATGCAGCCTCTCCACTAGCCCACCACTCAGAGGGCAATAAAAGGAAGTTTCTAATTGTTCCACATCCACAATACTCTATGCTTACAAAGAGCTGCCATCAACCCACAAGTGAGGCCCCCTCCTCTGCTTTAAATACTAAATATCCCTTGGAAAGCCTCTGCTTTTTCCCCCCTCAGAAGAGATCTGGAAATGGTTTTTAAAAGGACAGGGAACAAAGCACAAAGGAGCTAAATAGGCCTCCTGAGGGCTGAAGTCGGAGTATTGTTGAAGCAGTGATTCCCTAGAGTTTCTCAACCTAAACACCAGCATATAAAAAATGGTTATCATTATTAGATGTCCATTGCAGGTACTCATGCAATAAATGGGCTGCATTATATTGCACTTGTTAGCACTGTTGTTGCCATTCCTTTAATTCTCCATTCATTGTGTTAGCACTGAAAAGGGAAGCATTAAGTAGGAGGTATGCAATTGAAACATACATAAGCCATCCTGAGCTCCTTAGGGAAAGTGTAAGCAAGAATGTGGTAAATACCTTATGAGTGTTCCTCTTTAACTTTCTGGTTCAGTCCTTCTACTGGGTATCCCAGCTCTCTTTGGTTTGTTTCTTTAAGTATTTATCTCCCTCAAAAATGCCCTTGGAGGCTTTGGTTTGCCCATGCATTGTACTTCACCCAACCCAATGTAGGGAGAAGTGCTCTTTCAAGCATTTTGGTGAGGTGTCAGTGTGCCTTTCAAATCAGCCCCCCATCACACACATCCTTTTCATCAGTGGTTTGGCAACCAGACCCTGTGGGCCAGCACACAGCTAATATTTACCCCATAGGGATACTTCTGAAAACATCCTTCCTAAAGAGAGTGATCCCAGGCCATGAGTAAAGTTTATGAACCATGGGAAGGCTATTTTCACAATTGCATCTTCTTGCCAAGTGTAATATGTAGACAGGCTTTTCAGTCCCGCAGCCTTTAGCTATAAAAGAACATTTCTCCAATAACTGACTTTCCCACCACTAGCACAGATAGCTAACACTTAGATGCAACTGTATCTTTTGTTATCCTAATAACCATACTTCTGAATGTGAGGCCTCCATGTAAAAAGACATAGAACATTGTTAGGGAAGATTCCAGTTGTTTTCTGCTGTACAATCTATACAATCTCTAGTACATGGCAGATTTTTTTCTAAAAAAATTATTATATTTAAGAGTTTTTACTCTGCTCTTACAGATATCAGTAGTTTCTGCCTTTAAGGTAGGGATGGGCACAATATGGCCATTAGTCACATGTAGCCTGCAAGAGCCAAATGTGTTGTTTCTGAAATCTCCCCAACCCCCCACACCCTTTAGGGTACATTTTTGCACCCAAAATGCTTAAAATAGGTCAAAACCACTGCACAATACAGCAGTTTTGCCCCCAAGAACCCCTCCAAACCTTCACATACAAAAGAACAGCAAATAAATCAGACAAAAATAAAATTGGAAAAAAGTGATGCGATGTCATTTCCAGTCACACTGGGCATGGAAATGCTGCCTGCCAGGGGAATATGGGGATGGAGAATGGTCTTCACACTTCTGCAGCCACCCTTCCCTGCTTTAGATTTGTAATCTAAGATATGGAACACAAGGAAAAGGAAGAGTGAAAAAGCCTTGAAGAAAGCCTATTCCCATTTCCATCAGGATGTGGCCATCCATTTAGTGGCATGAGAGTACTGAAAACCAGTTAGTGAGGTGACCTCTTGAGAGACTATTTGCCTCTCTGTTAAGTCCTTCACTTGGGTTTCATCCTTTTATTATGATTTCTTGTCCTCAGAGAGGAATGAGTAACCACTGCTTTAATACACTCTTTAAGGACTGGACTGAACAGTCCTCTCCTCTCTCTCACCATCATCATGATCATCATTATTAACTTATATCCTATGTTTGCTCCAAAGTAGGACTCAAGTCTGCAACATGTGGCCTTCCTTTGGGGACAGGTTTGAGAAGCTAAGACTTCCTAAGTGGTGGGTATGGATGCCACATTGCAATCAAAGCATCAGACACATACCTTTCCATCTGCTGAACCTGAGGCAGTCACAGTTCCTCCCATCCATTCCTGCCATGGTTTTGGAACCTGTCATTTAGTGTCCTCCCCATCCACTGTTTTAAGCAAGACCCCAGGGAAGCTAAATAGGGGGAAGGATAGGAAGCATACCTTTAGAACAAGGGTGGGAAATCTCAGGGGGCCTGAAAACAAATATTCTGCCCCTGGGATTGTCAAGAGGCTTGCCAAAATGTGAAAGTAGAGGGACAAGAGTGGTTTTATGGTTTTGAAAAAATGGGTAAGTTCTGAATTAAACAAGGCAGGGGAGGCTTGCAACCCCTTTAGTTGATTTCCGCTTCTGGGACCCTTTCATACTGCCCCATCATTGTGGTATTCCACTTCAATAACTATGGTCCTGTCCAATGGAGTCCTGGGATTTGCAGTTTATGGAAAGGCATTTAGAATTCTCAGCCAGAGAGATCTAGTGCAGTGGTCGGCAAGATTTACTTACCTGGGGCCGGTCGCTAGTCCCCAGCTCTTCCACCGGGCCAGGGGGGGATGGCGGCGCACGCGGGGGGTCCACCGCCACCACTAATGCCGCCGGCACCGCGTGCGCTGCCGCCAATGCCGCCGTCGCCATGTGCGCTGCCGCCAGTGCCACCGCTGCGGCGTGCGCTGCCACCATTTTGTTTGTCAAAATGGCGGCCGCAACTCATTTGCGCATGCGCTTTACTCCTGTGCATGTGCGAACGAGCTGCAGCAACCATTTTGGAAAACAAAATGGCGGCTGTGACTCGTTTGCACATGCACCGAGTCACGGCCGCCATTTTGTTTTACAAAATGGCGACCGCAGCTCGTTCGTGCATGCACAGGAGTACAGTGCATGCGCAAACGAGTCGCGGCCGCCATTTTGGCAAATAAAATTGTGGCTGCGACGTGTGTGGCGGTGGCGCGGCGGGGGCCGGTGGGCTGGGTGCGGCCCGCGGGCCATAGGTTGCCAACCCCTGGTCTAGTGTCTCATCAAATTACAGATCCCAGCGTCCTCCAGGATGTAGCCATGGTAGTTAAAGTTAAAGTAGAATCATAGTGTTATAATCTGAGAGTGTGAAAGGGCCCCTGGAGGCCAGCAGGAAAGGCAGTTTACCCATTTGTTGGTTGTTTTTAAAAAAAAGCATGTTAGGGGTCAAATAAACAGTCTTGGGCTTGGGCTTTTCCCCACATTTGTCTTAGAATCTGGCAGGGATGGGGTTGGCCCTACTATTAGTTAAAACACCACCTCAGCCATCAGATGCTGGAGAGGCAGCAATGGCTCTCCACAGCCATTCCTTCCCACCCTCTGGACCATTCCCTATTTGAACAACAGGGTTGTGTACGGCACAAAATCTGCCCTGAATGCCCTAAGCTAGCCAGCTGATTTCAGGTGAGTTAGAGGACCCTATACAGCTAGTATGGTGTAATGCTTTAAGCATGGCACCATGACTCTGGAGTCCAGGGTTCAATTCCCAGCTTGGCCATGAAACCCACTGGATGACCTTGGCCAGGTCACACTCTCTCAGCCTCAGAGGATGGCAATCGCAAACTCCCTCAGAAGAAACTTGACAAGAAAACCTTGTGATAGAGTTGCCTTAGGGTCGCCATCAGTCGGAAACAACTTGAATGCACACAACAACAACAACAGAAGACACTGAATGTATCAGAGGAAGTAGACTGAAGTCTATGAAAGCTCATGCTTCCAACTTCTTGGTGCTACAAGATCTCTCTACAAAAGAGGACCCTATCCTCTTGCCAGTGCTGGAGTAGGATTCAGTTGTCATTCTTATCTATAGCCTCAATTTAGGGAAGGATAATTAGAAATTGCAGAGACCTCTAGTCCCTCACCAAACTACCAACCCAAGGGATCCTGCAGGAGGGAACCACATCAGTTAAAGTGGAGTAATGACACTGTAATTGGGTAGTGTGAAATGGCCCTGAGGTGAGAATAAAGTAGGCCATGCTATTGTTTCCAGGCCCAAATCTGGAGACAATGGAAGATGGTTGCTAAGCAACTACCACATTCCATCTCCTCTCTGTCCAGTGCCTCCCAATTCCCTGAGGTGCACCTTTTTCAAAAGAAGTGGGAGTAGGACTTTAGGTTCTAGTCAATGGGTATATGTTGGCAATTTTTAGAGGGGCAGCTTCAAGCCTTAAACAAGATGCCAAAATGTACAATCGGGGCCAAACTTGTGTGCAACACCTTGGAACAGTATACCCACCATGTCCTTATGCAGAGGGATCTTGCAGCACCTCTTAGGACTTTGTCACACGGGGGAAATCCCATGCAGAAACAGGGGTTTAAATAGGTGAAAAAACAGCAAAAGTGGGTAGATTTTCAGATGACGTCTCTTTTAAACTGTGCTTAACCTGAACGGAAAGTAGTCAAAAGCCGCTTCTTTTTACTTATGGAAAATCCCAAAAGTAAAAAGAAGTGGCTTCTGACTACTTTCCATTCGGATTAAGCACAGTTTAAAAGCGATGTGTGTGAAAAATCTACCCACTTTTGTGGGTTTTCCCCACCTTTCAAATCCCGTTTGCGCACAGGATTTCCCCCGTGTGATAAGGTCCTTAGACTAACTAAAAGATAGAAGTTGGTAGCATGAGCTTTCCTAGACTTCCGTCTACTTCCTCAGATGCTGATTCTCAAGTCTTGGAAAACTCATGCTACCAACTGCTATCTTTCAGTTAGTCTCAGAGGTGCTGCAAGATGCCTTTGCATACTGGTTTTCCAGACTAACACGGTTATATCTTTGATAGCCGTGCTATCAAATACACACACACACATGCTGTCATCTTGGGTGTACATGAGAAGCATGCCACCTTGGTCTGAGAAGATTACTTATTCACAGCTCTTAGGAGGAGAATGCATTCTAGTAGGGTAGGTAATATCAGCTACATTCCCCTTCTTCTCAAAGAAAATCTTGCCCTTTCAAGCCCAGATTCTGAGATTTAGAGCCTCTAGCTTCCATATAAAGCTTTAGAAGAAGGACTTATATAGCAGGTTGAAGGTGGTGGGTGGGGAGAGATTCCTGGGCTGCTAATTTCTACTTCCACTTTCCCCTTTTTCTTCTGCATACCCTTTCGTCTCACTAAGCCTCGGTTTCCCCACAGGGAGCAAATAGTAGAGAGCGGCTGGTGAAAGTGCATTGATCTACAGGGAATCTTTATTCCTTTCTTTGCTTCCGTTCCCTTCCCAGCCACCTCCGCATGTGTCTGTGCCAGAAAAATGTCAGCAACCAGCAGGGAGGGGAGCTGGTGACATACACCACCTCCTCTCTATTTCCCCAGAGCTGGGAAAAGAGCCCAGGACTTCACAATACCCTCCCCCCCAAAAAATAAAGCATACACGTACTATCAGCTGAGGCCCCCTCCCCACAGATCCGGGAAAATCTGGCTCCTGCCTCTGTTCAAGGCCAAAAATCTGCTTTCTCCCCTCAGAACAAGGAACAGAACTGAATCAAAGCAACTATGTCCAGCTCATTTTCATTGCTCCCTTTATCAGCTGCTAAAATCACTTCAGAGTTTCTTTTGGTCAGCTGGAGGTCCAAGGCATGATGCTCATCCTAGATCAACCTTCCTCAATCTGGGGCTCACCAGATAAGTTGAAGCTACAGGTTCCATCATCCCCACTCAGAATGGCCATTGCTGTCTAGGGAAAGTTGAGGAAGGTTGCTCTAACTGGAGCTCCGTTTGCATGTAGTCTTGTGATTCCTTTGTCCCTCCCTTGATGGCTGTGACCTTTTGCTCTTTGTTAGCCATTGCCATTGCCATTGCATCCTTGTCTCAATGCTCTCTGGCCTTCTCAGAATGTGACCTGGCTTTCCCCTCTGTCTTAAATGTTTTGATCAGTCTCATCTGGTTTTTCTCCGAATATTTGCTCTGCACCTTTGCCTCCACCCTCCTTCTGTCTGCCTTCCTGTATTGCATATCTCCATAAAGTTCCCAACATCTTCTCTATCCTCTTTTCCCACCTCTTTGGCGCCCGTCCTACTTTGTATTGTTTCATCAGCTTTTCCTTCAGCTTTGCTTTTCAACTTACCTCCATCGCTTTGTCCCCCCTTTTTGCGTTGTCACATTAGCTCTGCTTCATTTTCTCTTCCTCACCCTACCTCACCACTTTCTCCATCGTCCCTAATACCATTACACACACACACACACACACACACACATTGACCACCAGTTTCTCCAGGCTTCTCCATCATTTTTTCTCCATTCTTTCATCCATCTCTGTCTCCTTTTCCATTACTCTTTCATCTTAGCCCACCTTCCTAGCTTCACTTTTCTTCCATTCTCCATGCCTTTGCCACAGGCTTCCAGCCACTAACTTTTTATACCAACTTTTTCCTGAAACCCCCTAAGTGTAATAATCTTTCTCTGCTTAGTACTCTTTTTTTTTCCTGGTGCATGCTTCCATCTTCCTCTATTTATCCTCTTTCTTTCCAAGTTTCCTACACTTTTCATACTCCTGGCCTCTCTCATCTCTTCTGTCATGACGTACAGTAGCTATTTCTCTCTGCTCCTGTTCTGCCTCTCTACTTTTCTATCTCTTGATTCCATCTTATCCCACCTGTTGCCTTACTTCCCCACAATCTTTGGCCCATCTCTCCATGATTCCTGCTTTTCCCCACCACCACCTAGGACTCTTCTCATCTAATCCTTTTCCTTTCCTCCCCCTTGACCGCACATCCTTGCAACTCTAATCCTCTATTCCAGTCTCTCAGGCCTACCTTTTTCTATATCCCACGTTCTTCATGCCTACTCTCCATCCATTCCTCATTCCTCAACATCCCTAGTTGGCTTTCATTTGTCCATCTGTCCTCTATTCTTGTATATCCATCCATCCTCTATCAATCTTCTCTTCTCCATCACCTCCATTGCCCTGATTGCTTCCCTTTCATTTCTCCATCCCATTCGTATCTCAATGCCTCCATCTCCCCACTTTTCCATACACCCCCTTGTCTTCTCTCATCTTCCCCCATCACCAACTGGCCCCATCTCTTCCCTTCGTCCCGATGACATCACTCTGGTCCCTGCCATCCTTCTCCATCTTTTCATTGCTTTCCCCTTCATCCCTATTTCTCCATCCCCTCTTCTGACTTCTTCCATCATCCCATGTTGACTCCATTATCTACTCTTCTTGACTTCCTCCATCATCCCCTGCTGTCTCCATCAACCTTCTCCTTCCGTCTTTCTCCATCCCCTCTTCTAACTCCCTCCATCATCCCCTGCTGTCCCCATCACCCTTCTCTTTCCCGCTTTCTCCATCCTCTCTTCTGATTTCCTCCATCATCCCCTGCTGTCTCCATCCCCCTTCTCCTTCCCTCTTTCTCCATCCCCTCTTCTGACTTCCTCCATCATCCCATGTTGCTTCCATCATCCCCTCTTCTTGACTTCCTCCATCATCCCCTGCTGTCCCCATCCCCCTTCTCCTTCCCTCTTTCTCCATCCCCTCTTCTTACTCCCTCCATCATCCCCTTTTCTTGACTTCCTCCATCATCCTCTGCTGTCCCCATCCCCCTTCTCCTTCCCTCTTTCTCCATCCCCTCTTCTTACTCCCTCCACCATCCCATGTTGCCTCCATCATCCCCTCTTCCGACTCCCTCCTTCCTCCCATGCTGTCCCCATCTCCATGACTTCCCTCTCCATCCCCCCCTGCTGTCCCCCGCCCCCTCTCACCCCCACGCCTTCCCTTGCCCTCTCCAGCCTCCTCCTCCTCTTCTGTCCCTTCCTTCCTTCCTTCCTTCCTTCCTTCCTTCCTTCCTTCCTTCCTTCCTTCCTTCCTTCCTTCCTTTCTTTCCTGCCGAAGGTGCTGGGCTCATTGCAATTCCCTCCATCGCCCTGGACGGCGGCGTTGCGCCTTGAGAGCCGCCCCCTCCCTCTCTTCTTCCTCCTCCTCCTCCTCCTCCTTGGCTCTCTCTCTCTCTCTCTCTCTCTCTTTCTGGCTCACTGCAGCATCGCCTTCAGCCGGGCAGGAGGGAGGGAGGGAGGGAGGGAGCGCCATGGCGGGGGTGCCCCGGTCTCCTGCCTCTGCTCCGCCGTCCAGCCGCGCCTCGGGGGCTCTGCCTCCTCCTCCTCCTCCTCCTCCTCCTCCTCCTCCGCCGGCCCTCCGCCGGCCCTGACCCCCGGCCTCCCTGCTCCTGCTCCTGCTCCTCCTTCCCCGGGGTCCGGTGGCATGGCTGCGGGTGCTGGCGGTGCCCCGGCGGCCCATCTGTGGGTGCTGACGGGCTGCTGCCTCTTGCTCTCTCTCTCCCCGCCGGGCGCAGGAGGGAAGAAGCGGCTGCACATCGGGGCCCTCTTCCCCATGACCGGAGGCTGGCCCGGGGGACAAGCCTGCCTGCCCTCCGCCCAGATGGCCCTCGACGACGTCAACAGCCGCAGGGACATCCTCCCCGACTACGAGCTCCGGCTCGACCACCGCGACAGCGAGGTGAGGGGCACCAAGGGCGGTGGGGATGATGGGGAGGATGGGGATGATGGGGATGATGGGGATGGGGAGGACACAACACACACACACACAGAGAGAGACTTTGGTCCTCCTTTTCCAGGACACCAACTCTCCAGGAGGAAATCCCCCAAAGGTCCCTTTGGAGCATCACTCAGAAGTATATAGACTGTTGGACATGAGTGTCCTGAGCTTTTATTATTGGGAAATGTCCTCCATCATTCTTGCACGGCCTGCACTTTTTTCAGTGCCTTGTACACCCTAGGACAGAGTGACCAGCCATCCTCCTCCTCCTTTTCCAGGACATGTCCTCCAATGCAGTCTACTGGGTTGACATTTCTCTCTCTCTCTCTCTCTATATATATATATATATATGAGTGTCCTGAGCTTTTATTATTGGGAAATGTCCTCCATCATTCTTGCACGGCCTGCACTTTTTGCAGTGTCTTGTCCATCCTAGGACAGAGTGACCAGCCATCCTCCTCCTTTTCCAGGACACGTCCTCCATTGCAGTCTACTCCTCTCCAGGAGGAAATTCCCCAAAGCTCCTCTCCCTTTGGAGCATCACTCAGAAGACCTGGGTTGACATTTCTCTCTCTCTCTCTCTCTCTCTCTCTCTCTATATATATATATATATATATATGAGTGTCCTGAGCTTTTATTATTTATTGGGAAATGTCCTCCATCATTCTTGAATGGCCTACACTTTTTGCGGTGCCTTGTCCACCCTGGGACAGGGTAATCAGGTGTCCTCCAGTGCAGCCGCCTTCTCTCCAGGAGGAAATTCCCCCAAGGTCCCCTTTGGAGCATCACTTAGAAGACCTGGGTTGACATTTCTATATATACTGTATATGAGTGTCCTTAGCTTTTATTATTTGGAAATGTCATCCATTTAGCAGTGTCTTGTACTCTTTTGTGGTTAGGACAGGGTGACCAGGCTTGACATGCACGACAAGCATGGATTTACATTTATATATTGAGTGTCCTTAGCTTTTATTTTCTGCCCAGGAGGAATTCACAAATGTCCTCCCTTTGGAGCATCACTCTGAAGCATGGGTTTACATTTATAAATGAGTGTTCTTAGCTTTTATTGGGAAATGTCCTCCATTTTCTTCATTGTCCTACATATTTGCAGTGCCTTGTCCTTCTTTGTGGTTAGGATAGGGTGAACAGGTGTCGTCCATTCCAGCCTTCTCCTCTCCAGGAGGAAATTCCCCAAAGGTCCTCCATTTGGAGCATTACTCAGAAACCTGGGCTTTCATTTATAAATTAGTATCCTCAGCCTTTGTTTTTTGGAACTATCCTCTATTTGGCAGTGCCTTGTCCTCCTTTGTGGTTAGGACAGGATGACCAGGTGTCTTCCTCCTTTTCCAAAATATGTCCTCCATTCTAGCCTTCTTCTCTCAAGAAGGAAATTCCAAAAAGTCCTCCCTTTGGCGCATCACTCAGAAGCCTGGGTTTACATTTCTATATGAGTGTCCTTAGCTTTTATTATTTGGAAATGTCCTCCACTTTGAAAGCTTGCAACGTTTTGGTTGACCAAATAAAAGTATTCCTGTTTGGTGGATCTTTGATGTTATCAGAAGCATGGATTTACGTTTCTATACATGAAAAGTTCTTACCTTTTATTATTTGAAAATGCCCTCCACTTTTCTTGAATGTCCTACATTTTTGCCATGCCTTTTCCTCCTTTGTGGTTAGGACAGAGTGACCAGGTGTCCTCCATTTCAGCCTTCTTCTCTCCAGGAGGAAATTCCCAAATGGTCTTCCATTTGGAGCATCACTCAGAAGCATGAGTTTACATTTATATATGAAATGTATATTTGTAAAATTGTATGGTTTTTAACACCTTGCCTGATGAAGAAGCAAGTGGAGCTTTGAAAGCTTGCAAGATGTATGTTGTGCATTTTGGTTGGCTCAATAAAGGCATCCCTGTTTGGTGGATTTTTGATGTTATCAGAAGCATGGATTTAGATTTATATATGAATGTTCCTAGCTTTTATTTGGAAATGTCCTCCATGCTTCTTGAATGTCCTACATTTTTGCAGTGCCTTGTCCTCCTTTGTAGTTGGGACAGGATGACCAGGTGTTCTCTTTTTCCAAGACACATCCTCCATTTCAGTCTTCTGCCCAGGAGGGATCCCCAAAGGTCCTCCATTTGGAGCATCACTCACAAGCATGGATTTACATTTCTATGACTATTTAGCATTTAGTTTCTGCCCAGGAGGAACTCCAAAATAAGTGTTTTTTCACCCGTGGAAACCCATTGAGTGACCTTGGGCAGGTCACACTCTCTCAGCCTCAGAGGATGGCAATGGCAAACTCCCTTCTAAACAAAGCTTGCCAACAAAACCCCATGATAGCATCTCCATAGGTTGGAAAAAACTTGAAGGCACACAACAAGATGAGTATTTTTACCTTTGGTTTGGTCATGTCCTCCAATTTGTTCTTGAATTTTGAAGTGCCTGATCCTCCTTGATATTGAGGACTGCTGGTCACCCTGCTCCTGGGTTTCCCATGGAACTGGCCCTGCTGGTTCTCTTGGGGGTTGGGGAGTGAAAATGCCCCCATCATTTTTAGGGGGGGGGCGAATCATCTGCAGGGCTTGGGAATGCCAGTGGGAAGTTGAGCCCAGCTAAGTGGGGTCCTTGTTCAGCCTCATGGCCAAGTGCAGCAAAGAAGAGAATGAAGTAAGCCCTCCTGGGCTTTGGAGGGATGGTTGGATGGCAAAGGCCTATGTTTCTGTTTCTGGCTTGCCTTCTGTCCACTCCAAATAGAGGGATGCAGCAGTGGTTGGACCACTGGTTGCTTGGAAGGATCTCTTTAACATCCCAAATCCACCAGTGATACCTTAATGGTATCTAGGGGTTGTCGTGGTGACCATATAGCAAAGTACAATAACATCTAAAATCCACAAAATCTAAAACACTTGGAGGACCAGATGGATATCTTTATGGGGCCAACCCAAATGCACAAAATACCCAAATGCACAAAATTCATGTTGCAAGGTTCCAGGGCTCCACTGGCTTAATGCCTTTGCCTGATGAAGAAGCCAGTGGAGCAGTGATTTCCAACCCCTGGCCTTCCAGGTGTTTTGGACTTCAGCTCCCAGAATCCCAGACCACTGGCCAAGATGACTGAAGTCCAAAACCCCTGGAGGACCAGAGTTTGGGAATCGCTGTAGTGGAGCTTCGAGAGCCTGCAACATGTATTTGTGCATTTGGGTTGGTCCAATAAAAATATCACTGATTTGTGGATTTTGGTTGTGCTTTGCTACATGGCCACGATGGCTACCCCTAGATATATTCTTTGAGGTGTGTTGCTCTTTTCAGCTAGCAGGCTCATGGGAAGAAGGAATAGGTGGATAGATGGATGGATGAGAGTGTCCAAGGCAACTTTGAAAGCAGGCAGGGGTGGCTAGTGAAAGTGAAGGCTCACTAGTTAGGACAACATTCAGGAAGACAAGAAGGTAAGGAGTGAAGAAAGGAGTGGGCTGGCCAAGGGCTCCAAAAAGTGGGAGATGGGGAGTTTGAGGACTCTCTTCGTGCTAGCTGAAAAGAAGACTCTCTTCCTCTCCCTGCTTCTCTCTTTCACCTTGCTGTCATGTTGGGCCATAGCAACCTCTCATAGACATCCTTTGCAACCCTGCCAGGACATTAGGGCAGCACGGCAGTGAGGCTAGCTTGATGCCAAAGGGAATCAAGCTGAATGGTCTTTGAGGAGCTTCACAGGGGTGACCCCACAGAGATGTGTCAAAGAGACTTTGGGAAACAGTGTCCTATGAGAGTGAGAGGTTTTAGAGGGCTATGGCTTAACACAGCATCAAGGAAAAGAAAGAAGAAAGGGACACAGGAGGGGTGGCATCTAGAGGGAGGAAGAATTTGGGAGCACAATCAGAAATGGGGATAATGAGAAGGAGCTTGCAGGGACCCTGCCTGTGGGATAGGGGCTGAAGAGTCCTATCAAGACACACATGGAACTGATCTGTATCTGGGATGATATGTGTGTGTGTGTGTGTGCGCGCACACATGCTGTGTATCTTCAAGTCATTTCTGACTTGTGACCCTAACAGGAACCTATCATGGGGTTTTCTTGGCAGGATTTGCTCAGGGAGGGTTTCCCATTGCCTTCTCCTGAGGCTGAGAGAGTGTGACTTGGCCAAGATCACCCAGTGGGTTTCATGGCCGAGCTGGGAATCAAAACCTGGCCTCCAAAGTCATAGTCCAATACTCAAACCACTACACCATGCTGGCTCCTGAATGGAGAGACACTTGTGGAAATGGTTTTGGGGGGGACAGTTTTGAAGAGCGAGGGAGTGTATAGGAAGGGGAAGTATTTAGGATCAGTCCTTTATCAAGTGAATTGGGGAATTGTGCCTACAGGGACAGCAGTACCTGAGAAGAAGCAGGTAATTGATGTTAATGAAGTTTAGAAGGCGGTTGATAGTGCCAGACTAAGGGTAGCTTGAGCTGGGTATTTGCCTGGAGCGGCTCAGTGTTTGTTGACAGGACTACTAGCAGTGATCTGGGGTGGAAAATGATAAGGGAATGACTTTCTTCTTTCCAGGTTCTACAGGTTGTTTGGGAACTGTCCCCAAAAGAAACTTCTATCAAATGAGCTTGTGTTTCTTTTGCAGTTTCCAGATAGATATTATTTGTTGTAGGGGAAAAATTTGGGAGAACGTCGCTTTTCATGGCCATGGTATTTCAGTTCTGTAAAATTCAATTCATACTGCTTGACAACACTGCAAAAGTGACTGGAGAAGGGAAAGGGAATGAAGGTACTCCTATACCAGGACTTATTTACCTTAGGGCTGGCCCTAACTATCGGCTGTGTGTTCAGAGATTGGAAGAGCATCATCCTACCATTGCTAAGTTGTGGATAGCTTCAGTATGTCATTAGAGCCATCCTTCTTAAAAGATGCTCTCCAGCCATTACTATCATCCCTAGGGCAAATTCCTCTTCTCATTATGGAGTAGACTGCAGTCAAGAATCACTATGGCATTTTTAGTGGGAAATTGTCTTTGGAATGGGATATGATGGTGAGCTAGTGGGACAAGGAGGTGTGGGACCAGGTGATAGCATTGATGATGTGACACAAGGTGGGGCGAGGTAAACGGTTGTGGCTTAGGGCCACTGGTCTTGTTGGATGGCTAGTCATTGCTGGAGCCATGAAGCTTGTTTCTGTAGTTGAGCCCTGAATGGACATTGTTGAATATTCCACTGGGAGCTCCTGAGGGAGAGGTAACTGAGAGTCCCTGCCCCTGATCATGGCTACTGCCAGTGTGGCATAGTGGTTTGAGTGTTGGACTACGACTTTGGAGATCAGGGTTCGAGTCTCAGCTTGGTCATAAAACCCACTGGGTGACCTTGGGCAAGTCACACTCTCTCAGTCTCAGGGGAAGGCAAGGGCAAATCTCTGAACAAATCTTGCCAAGAAAACACCATGGTAGGTTCACTTTAGGATCACCATAAGTCGGAAATGACTTGAAGGCACAAAACAATAACAACAATACATTTTAAACCACTGAGTAAAAATCCTTCTTCAGGATTTGGAATCCACAGGCACAAACTTACATTTGTTTGTGTGCTTGGGTTTGTGGTATGGGAGAAGAGTGAAGTGTTGCAAGAACAAGGTGCAGTTGGAGTAGAGTGCAAAATTTAAGCGATCCCTCCCCACCCGCATCCTCAGAATCAAACTCCTCTACCTGATGGAGGTCATTCCCAAAAGGAGCAGCTATACCACGGTCCAAATACATCCAGCTGCACATATGGTTGCACAGCAAGTGAGCGTCACGAGACGTGGTCAGCTTAGTCCATCATGCCCTGCAATCCCCAGCTATTGATGTTAATTTTGCTATTCATCAGCAGGCAGTACACCAAGCGCAGCATGAAAGGGGGACCCACATTCCCCTCCCGAGGCCGTGGACTGTCTCTGCTGATACTCTAAATTACACCGCTCCCCAGAATGTGTTATTTAGATTACCATGGAACAGAACATTTCTAAAAATAAAGATTTTTTTTAAAGGGTGACCAAAGTTCTGTCAGACTTGATTCCACAGACAAACTGTGGCATCAGTACAGTCACATTTTGTCACATCTCCCCCATCCTTCTTTCATTTCTCTCTTGCGCATATACATCTTGTGTACTAATTCTTCCTGCCCCAGTGTGCATTTGCTGTACCTGCTTTTGACTCCTGATGCACTTGTGCTTTTTCCCATTCATTAATCATATTTGTTTTCAAATAAGTGTATTCATATTTGTTGACAAGTTATCCAGTCTGTTGGGCTTCACTTCTGCCCACTTCTGCTTTCATGCCCTCCTTTCTAGCTTCAGACTTGAAGCATCCCTTGATTCTTCATGGCTGATCACCAAACTGTACCACAAGAAGAGACACTATGGCCGAATGTGCCATGGGAAGGAAAAACCTGAGTTGAGGACAAAACAGCACTCACTTTATGGCTTAAGCTTTCTAGGACAGCCTTACACAGCCAAGTATTGCCTGGGAGCAAAGCCATATCAAACTCTTGGCTTTCATCACCAGTACAGGGAATGCAATTGAAGGGGAGCTCCACATTTCACATGTTGCCATAATTATACCCAGTTTTCCCACCGTGAAGTAGGAGATTGAACCTAAGCACCTTCTCCATACTCTTCACCATGGCATTTGATCGAACCTTTCCCTTTTTCCTCCTAGTGTTGTGTGTCCCCGTGGATTAGTTGTGCTGCTTCAGGCATCTTCATGAGTGCATGTTTTCCAAAAATACCCAAATTGCAGTACCTTGGAGTTTGCAGTTCATGTTTTGCAGCTGCTCCAGCACCAGCCGCCTACCCAGTAGCCCCTCGTACTGACTTTAGAAAACTGAAACACCCCTAAACATCCCTCAACAGCCCTCCCCAAAACATACATGCCTTCCCACTCTCTGTCTGGCAGTTCCCACACCTGGCATATTCCTTCCATGTTCCCAGCTATCCACGGCTTCATGCAGTAATCTGCACCAGCATCCACACTGCATCTGCATCTTTCTGCTGTTTCTTCATCTGTCATGCCCTGTTCCCTGTTCCTCAGCTAGGATTTCCATAAATACTTCTGTGTTCTTCCCTGTCCAACCCCATTTAGCCTTTTACCTCTTTCTGATCATTACCCCCATCTGCATTCCTCTATCCTTCAGCCTGTTCTCTATCCCACCTCCTGTATATATATCCCCCACCATCCATGCATCTTCTTCATCTCCCCCTCCACCTTTCACTCTTCTGATGGTACCCTGTTTCCCAGTCATCCACCCCAACCCTCCTGCATTGCTTTTGCCCCCCCCATCCTCGTTGAAGTCCCGCTCCCTGGCGCTGACAGGTTGCCGTGGCAGCGCCTGCTGATGGGGTTGCCATAGAAACTGATCCTCTTTCCCAGGCGGCGATGCCCTGAATAATTCATCATCCCCTTGCAGTGGAGGCGCACAGCCAGGAGCAGGATGGTGGGGTGGAGAGGGAGAGAGAAGTTGAGAGTGGGATGCCTAACATGTTTGTCCAGAGGGAGACACAACAGGGCAGGGGTTCATTGGGGAAAGGGCATCGGGTGACGAAGGTCTATACGGAGAGGGAGGCCTCTGTTGCATCTTTAGTTCCTTCCAATGGAGTGGGGCAGAGTGGAAAGTAAATAAATGGCTATCTGGACACCAGCAATCCTGCCCATTGCTTGGAAAGTGTCAGACGTCTCTGTTCGGTGCTCAGTGCTGCAGGATGTGGAGAAGCTGGAGCATGTCCAGAGGTGGTGGTTGTTAACTGCCCTCAAGTCGATCTCGACCCATGGTGACCCTATGGATGAGACATCTCCAAGACACTCTGTCCTCCATGCTCTGCTTAATTCCTGCAACCCATGACCTCCTTAATAGAATCCATCCATCCGGCATGTGGTCTTCCTCTCTTCCTACTTCCCTCCACCTTTCCTAGCATTATTGTCTTTTCCAATGAGCCCTTCCTTCTCATGATGTGTCCAAACTACAACAGCCTCAGTTTGGTCATCTTGGCTTCCAGGGAGGTTTCTGGTTTGATCTGCTCTAGGACCTATTTGTTTGTCCTTTTGGCTGTCCATGGGATCCTCAGCACTCTTCTCCAGCAGCACATTATCTCAAATGAATTGATTTTCTTCCTATTATCTTGCTTAACTGTCCAGCTCTCACATCCATACATGGTAAGAGGGAATACAATGGCTTCTAACTTTTGTGCTGAGTTGTGTATCTGCATTTTAGAACCTTTTCTAGTTCTTTCACCATTTTAGTTGCCCTCCTTTGGACACGCTCCAGTTTCTCCACATCTTTTTTGAATTGTGGTGCCCAGAAGTGGACACAGTATTCCAGGTGAGGCCTGACCAAAGCAGAATAGAGTGGCACTATTACTTCTCTTGATCTAGACACTATACTTCTACTGATGCAGCCTAAAATTGCATTGGCCTTTTTAGCTGCTGCATCGCACTGTTGACTCAACATAAGGAGGAACTTCCTGATGGTCAGAGCTGTTCAAAGTGAAACACACTCCCTTGGAGTATGGTGGAGTCTCCTTCTTTGGAGGTCTTTAAACAGTGGTTGGATGGCCATCTGTTGGGGGTGCTTTGATTGTGAGTTCCTGCATGGCAGGGAGGTTGGACTGGATGGCCCTTGGGGGTCTCTTTCACGTCTATGGTTCTATGATTCAATGGATTCAATCTATGGGAAAAGAGATTCTATCTAAACATTAGGAAGAACTTCCTGGTGGTAAGAGCTGTTTGACAGTGGAACACGCTCCCTCAGAGAATGGTCAAGTCTCCTTCTTTGGAGGTTTCAAGCAGAGGCTTGATGGCCATCTGTCAGGAATGCTTTGATTATGTATTCCTGCATGGCAGGGAGTTGGACTGGAAGGTCCTTGTGGTCTCTTCCAAATCTATGATTTTGCTTTCCACCACAGCAATCAGATTTCCCCCACCTGGCGCCTGCTCTGTTCACTGAGAAGAGACATGGTGGATTGGACTTAGGGCCTATGCTCATCCAGTTCATCACATAACGGGCCTCTGGGTAGCCTGCCAGCAGCACATGAGGGAAACCACCTTCCATCTCTCATTTCTCAGAAAATGATACCTAGAGGCATATTGCCTCTGATACTGGAGGTGATAAATATCGCCATTGTGATTAGAACCCACTGAAATCTCTTCTTCTTCTTCTGTGTCTTCAAATCATTTCTAACTTATGGTGACCCTAAGGTGAATCTATTACAAGGTTTTCTTGGCAAGTTTCTCCAGAGAGGATTTGTCGTTGACATCCCCTGAGACTGAGAGAGTGTGACTTGCCCAAGGTCACCCAGTGGGTTTACATAGCCGAGCCAGGATTCGAAGCCTGGTCTCCAGAGTCTTAGTCCAACACTCAAACCACTATACTATGGCTCTCCATGGCTCTCTATGAATTTATTTAATCCCTCTTTAAAACTGTCCAGATTGACAGCCATCATCACATCATGCCGTGTTTGAAAAATGAGTTCTTTTTATCTGTCTTAAATATTCCACCATTTAGCTTCAGTGGATGACCTCACATTCTAAAATGTAGAGCGAAAGAAAGAGAAAGGCTTCCCCCATCTACTTTCTCCAGACCATACATAATTTTATACACCTTTTCATGTCTTTCACTATTCACATAAACAGCCTCAAGCATTATAACCTTTCCTTGTAAAATAGTGGCTTCAATCATTTTAGCTGCCCTTTTCTGCACCTTGACTGCAACTTCCATCATCTCTGGTCCCCATAGGTCATAGGGGTTGTAGTCCCAACACATCTAGAGAGTGTCTGGTGGGAGAAGGTTCTTCTCTTGAAGCCTCAACTTCAGAATCAGGCTATGACACCACAAGGAAGGGTGAGTTCTCACATAATGCTCTGCTAGTGGAAGAGTAGACACAGGTAGAGGCAATTTGGTTGACCGAACACAGTGGGAAAGAATGCTTGACTAGGTATGTTTTCTTTTTCTTTTTAATTACCGTAATCTTTATTGATATCCTTAATATAAAAAACATATACAATTAAACAAATTAAACAAATAAAACTTAAAAAGAATAAACAAATTACACACCATAACACTTTAACAAAAATTAAACAACAACAATAATAACCACAAAGATAACTACAACAAACTAAAATGACTTCCTTGTCTTGTGGATCTTTTCCAATAATATCCCTTTGATTTGACGTACAAACACTATGTTAATTAATTTATCACGTCATATTATACACTTTACACACCTTATTTGTCCTTTGTAAATCAACGAAAACTCCAAAAGCATCATTCTAGTCCAATCGTATAGCTAGGATTCTTGTGTTCTTTCAAATACCTTATTAGGGGATCCCATATTTGACAAAATAATTCTACGTTTTTCCCCTTTAATAAATTAGTTAACTAGTCCATTTCCATATATTCGTATAGTTTAAACAAGCAATCTTTTAAATCTGGACAGTTCTCATTTTTCTAATTTGATGCAAATAATAATCTAGCTGTCAAAATCATATACAATAGCAAGATTTCGTGTTTACTCTTTAATTCTTTGTTTATAATCATATTTAATAAATACAATTTGGGGTCCATTGAAAATTTAATTTTTAGTATCTTCTGTATCTCTAGATGGATTTGTCTCCAATATTCTCCAACTTTACTGCAACTCCACCAGACATGGAAAAAATATCCAACTTCCTTATTACATTTCCAGCATAGTTCACTTTTTGTTCTTACACATCCTGGCTAATTTATAAGGTGTGAGATACCAGTGAAACTGCATCTTGTACCAGTTTTAGAGTAAATTTTGAGGCTCTCTTCCAAGCATATTCCCACCATTCCATTTGTATTGGGTGCCCTATATCCTGGGCCCATTTAATCATGCAATGTTTAACATTCTCCGTTTCTTGATCATTTTTGAGTAACATTTTGTAAAATTTAGAAAAGTTGTACTGTATGTTTTCTGATGCTCATTCTTCTAATAAGAAAATGCATCCTTAATGAACCCCGTTTGCTCTTACTCCATTTCTTCTTGCACACTTGCAACATAGGAGGTAACCAAAGCAGCTTCACATGCAACTTAAGAAGGGAAGAGGAGGACCCCAGTCTCTCAAAGACCTCTCTGCCTATTCTGATTCAAGCCCTGTCCAGGACCAATCTTTGTTGTTTGTTTTATCTATTTGTAAATAAAATTCAGGGAATTTATTCTGTGTCTAAACCTAGTCCAAGCTTTACACCTACATTATGGACTTCATCACATGGAGGGAAATTGGGAGTTTAAACGGTGATTATCCCATGAAAATCATGCAATCGCGCTTTAATCACGACATCATGTGAAAACTTTTATTGCGAATGCGCAATTTTCACGAAACTTCCAATTTTCCCTGTGTGATAAAGTCTCATGCCAAGCGGAATGTTTCGTTATTAAAACCTACAGACCGAGTGTTGTTGTTGTTGTTGTTTTGTGGAAGATCTTATCTCCTTCTCAATCATATACACATTCATATGCACAAGTGCCTGGCCCCAGCATCAGACCCAATGTCTGGCCCTTGGAGCATTGGCCTGATTCTACAGGTCTGGTCATGACATTTAACTGGGGCCTCTCTGTGTATCGAGTTTATCACAGAGGGGACAATTGGAAGTATTAACAGTGATTAACCCATGATAATCCCACAATTGCGCCAATGGTCTTCACACAATGTCAAGATGAAACATGATTAAAGTGCCATTATCCCATGAATAACCAGGCCAGAAACAGCAAAAAGTGATTCATGAGAATCACTTTTTGCTGTTTATTGCCTGGTTATGCACAGGATAATGGCTCTTGTATTTAATCTCATTTTAATAGCGTTTTAATGTCAACTGTGCGATTTTCATGGGTTAATTATTGTTTAAACTCCTAATTTCCTCCTGTGTGATAAACTCCTATGTGAGCTTATGTGTTTTTTAATGTGCTGGGAATATAAGAGGTCAAATATCTATTTGAGAGGCAGAAGTGCAGTTGCAGTTGCTTTCCATTGGCTTGTTCTCTTCCTCTCAGCAGTTGCAGGCAGGGAACACAAGAAACCACCTCTGAATCAAAACATTGGTCCATATTAATTAGTATAGTCTACTGTGGTAAACTTCCCCATAAAGGTGCTAGCTATGGGATGATGAAAGTTGTAGTCCAGCATAACTGGAGGGCACCATCTCTCCATGGTCTCAGATTCTGCCTGGAGATGCCTAGGAATCAGAGTGGCACCTTCTGCATCAACCTCTGTTCCACAGCCTTCCCTAAGTCTTTTCCCTCCTTATTCATCAAGCTAGGAGCCAGTGTGGTGTAGTGATTTGAGCACTGGAATAGGGCTGTGGAGAACAGGATTTGAATCCCTGCTTGGCAATGGAAACCCAATGAGTGACCTTGGGTAAGTCACACTTTCTCAGAGAAGCCCCCCTCAGAAACAAATATTGCCATTAAAACCCTTTCATAGGTTTGTCTTAGGGTCACCATAAGTTGGAAGTTGTACTGTAACTAAATTGCAGCTGCATTCTTTTGGTTAGGACCACTTTGCTGTTGTATTGTCTAATTATCTATTTTGCCATTTGGTTTGAAAATAAATAAGGTTGGGATAGTTGCTGTAACCTTTTTCCTATGATCTCCTGCTGGTCCCCCCCCCCCCGGAATTCTGACTATGGAGGAGTATGTGTATGTTAGGGATGCTGCCATTTTCATGACATGATTTCTTTATTTATCCCCCCACCCCCACAGTGTGAACCTGGCGTGGCCACCAAATTCCTCTATGAGCTCCTCTACAATGACCCCATCAAGATCATCCTTATGCCAGGGTGCAGCAGTGTTTCCACTCTGGTGGCTGAGGCAGCACGCATGTGGAACCTCATTGTGGTGAGCACCATTCAGTGCTGTCTGTGTTGCATGCTTTTTGACTCTGGCCATTATGGGATAGACATTTCTTCATTGAAACTAGGGTTCAGCCTAGCAGTCTGTTTTCTAGAGCTGAAATATATCAAGAGAATGCCTCTGAGCATGTTGAAAGTACATTTCTCTCAATGTTGAGTTATATCAATGTTCTCACCATTTATCTGGGATTGAGGGATAAGCATTTTAGATCATAACGCAATGCTTACACAGCAGTTTCTCTAGAAGACAGTTGGGGGAAAGGTTGAAGTAGGCTCTTATACTGGAGGTAGGACTAGAAAGCCTTTGGTGTCATAGACTGAGTTTGGAAAAGTTCATGTTTTGACTATAGTCATGTTTTGACTATAACTTGGGCAGGAGGTTTCCCAAGCTCTGTTACAGATTCAGTTTTGTATGCCTATAGTATTTGAGTATGGGATAGATGGGAAATCTTGACTCCACAGTTAGTTGAGGTCAACTTTGGCCTCTCAGCCTTTTTCTTGTTTGGCCATGCCTCCGTCTTCTGCTTTCTTTCAGCTGTCGTATGGTTCCAGCTCTCCAGCACTGTCCAACCGTCAGCGTTTCCCCACTTTCTTCCGCACACACCCGTCGGCCACACTGCACAACCCCACCCGTGTGCAGCTCTTTAAGAAGTGGGGATGGAAGAAGATCGCCACCATACAGCAGACTACAGAGGTGTTCACCTCGGTATGGCTCCCTGACCCTAAAATCCACCTACCCACTACCGTTTTCAGCCATTCTGTGATTTCTGGCAGGTCTCAGAGCACAGACCCTGGCATCCTTTCACTGTGACGGTCCTAGCTCTTGTTTGGCGAGCAAGACTAAGAAATTATCCTTGCAGTTTGTATTTATAAAAGTCAATCCCCAGAGTTCCATCAGTTCAAGCACTGACCCCAAAACAGGGCTGATGGACCTAATGCAATCTGGGTCCATTAGGTCCAAAATGTTGGGCTACAGTATGTGACCCTGAGAATATATAAGGGCCTTTGCAGACTGCCAGAAATAGTGCAAATTGAGTCCACTTTAACTGTCCTGGCTCAGTGCTAGGGAATCATGGGAATTGTATTTTTTCCTGAGACATTGAGCCTTCTCTGTCAGAGAGCTCTGGTGCCACAATAAACTACAGTTCCCATGATTCCCTAGCACTGAATCAGGGCAGTTAAAGTGGACTCTAAGGGCCTTTGCAGACTGCCAGAAATAGTGCAAACTGAGTTAAAGTGGACTATCAATTTGCACTATTTCTAGCAGTCTGCAAAGGCCCTAAATTTACCTTATGCTGAGCCAGACTGTTGGTTCATCTATCCTAGGAGTGGGAACCAGGAGTGTTAATGTATTGGTTATGCTAGCTAGGGCTCTGATTGACTGCATGATTGCCACCCTTGGATTGTCCCCTAGTGCTTATTCTGTTTGGCTCTGGCCTGTGGCTTCTCAGGCAGAGACTTTCCCCATCACTTGCTCTTTTGAACTAGAGATGCTAGGGACTGAAGCTGGGATATTCTGTATTCTGTATGCAAAGCATGTGCTCAGTCACTGTCCTTTTCAATGTAGAGGAGGTTAAACATGCCCCATTTCACAGATGGTGGAATCACTGGGAGAAAGAGATGATTTAGTCCTGACAGCTGTACTGTCCTTAAGTGCACATCTTGATTTTATTTTTCCCTGTGTATATGCATGGTTGCTCTTCTTTCCTATGAGGAAAAGGAATATACCGTACATTCCTTGGAGACATAGGGGGGTTGCAGACTGCCAGAAATAGTGCAAATTGAGTCCACTTTTAGGGTTAGGGTTAGGGTTAGGAAATCATGGGTACTGTATTTTATTGTGGCACCAGAGCTCTCTGACAGAGAAGGCTCAATGTCTCAGAAAGAAAAAGAAGAAAATTCCAATGATTCTCTAGCACTAACCCTAACCCTAAAAGTAGACTCAATTTGCACTATTTCTGGCAGTCTGCAACCCCCTATAGTTGCATTGAAGACAAAACCCTCACCCATCCTTAAAACCGTGACCATCACAATGAGAGACATCTCCAATGTGTTCTATATTCTTTGAAATATACTAGCCCAACTTTCACAAACATTTCAGCATGATTAGCATTCTGCTTGTCACTAATAAACAGTAACATTGCCACTCTATTTTAGAGGCTGCTTTCATAATCATTTAGTTGAATTCCTTAGAAAGGCCCTTTTCTAAATTAAAGAAGCAGCTTACAACAGTATGTAGAAGTCTTCAACTTCCAGAGAATTTCAACACTTACTGCATCAAAAAAAGGCAAAAACAAAATAACACCTCAAATGAAGTAGCCAGTCCTCGTGATTTCAGAAGAAACATTTGAAAGAGCAAGTGATATCTCTGAAGTCAGAGAGAAGAAAATGACCTTAGAAGAGTTTCTTTGCAAAAGGATCTTGTAGCATCTTTAAGACTAACTGAAAGAAAGAAGATGGTAGCATTAACTTTTGTAGACTTTTATAGACTTATCCTTAGAGGAACTTCTAGTGGACAAGAAAGGAGTCACCTGTGCACCTTTGCTCTCTTTCCTTGCCACGTCCCTGAACATTACTCCTGTCGTCTTTATTCTGAGTCAGAGCCAATATACTCTCTTTTTATTGCTGAATCCATACCAGAATGTTCCAAATTTGTGTTAAACCAACCCTATCTCACTGAATATATTATGAATGCTAATTGACTCTGTGTGCATACACCTTTTTGATTAGCAGATTTGAGTTTCCCTGTATATGACAGTACATGAGTTGAAGGAGTTAGTTGTCTACCTGAGTTGATCTTCTGAATTTCCAGACTTCAAATGTAGGATGTCAACATGTACCTCTCTCAGAGCACCAACATCCCATCTCTGAAGCGAACTCACAACCTTAAGGTGTACTTCTTAAAATCCATGGGATGCCCATGAATTCTAAGACTTAGGGATCTTTATTAGAACATGAAGCTTTGTTTTTTCCTTCAAAATAAATCCCCAGTTCTTATCATAAATAGGATATAACTGAAAACATTCTACTTCAAAAATGCAAACAATTGTCATTGATAATATTTATTATGCAGGCTACCAATTTTATATGGTGCTTTGCAAAGCAATATAAAGGGAGGAAACAAGGCTTTGCCCTAAGAAGATTAACATCAAATGTATCCACACTGCAGTAATAAAACAGTTTGACATTATTTTAATTGACATGGTTCCATCCTGTGGAATCCTGGGATTTGTAGTTTGGTGAGGCACCAGAGCTCTCTGACAGACAAGTCTGAATAGCTCACCAAAAAACAAATCTCATGATTCCACAGGATGGAGCCATGTCAGTTAAAATAATGTCAAACTGCATTATTACTGCAATGTGAATACATCCAAAGACAAGTTAGCCATGAGAAGAGAAGAGAAGAGTGGGGTGGGATGGGATGGGATGGGCTAGGAGATGCAAAGTTAAAAAGAAAAAAGGGAAAAGGGAAAAGAAAAGAGGCAAGGATCTCTTTAGTATGCCTCTAATCTGCTCTCTCTTTGACAGATAGTATATTTCTGGGTCCCTTTTTTCCTACTGAATCTTAATAAATGTCATCTAAAATCTCAAATGAATGCTGGCTCTCTCCAAGACATCCTAAGAAGAATTACCACTTCTAGTTTCAGATGAAGAAAATCACACAAAAGCACCATGAAAGAAATGGAGCATTTCTACCAGCTGTGTTCCAATGTCCATCACATTTATGCTAATGTTAAACAAATGAAGCTATTTTTGTGCAAAACTGTAATAGGCAAATGGCTGAAGCCCTCAATGTCTGATTGTGGTACATTTTCACCAGCTCCCTCTGGGCTGAACAATTCTTTTTCAGCTGAAATCTGTTCTTAGCCCTTTTGTCTACTCCCGGGCCTCATCCAGAGTCATTTAGAAAATTTGTGAGAGTGCAGTTGTGCTGACAAATGTAGTGTGGCTCTTAATGGGAACATTTAATGATTCCTACAGAATCTTGGGAATCTCAGTTACTGTATTACTTTTAAAATATCTCCAATACAGAATTCTGCACCCTTACGTTGCAAACTATCTGTTAAATTATTTGGATTTTTTGGGGTGTGTGGGAGGAAGAATTCTTAAAACTGGCCATTTTTATTTTGAAGAAAAAGTAGGCGTACCACCCCCTGATCTGGAAAGTGCTCTTTTTCTGGAATGGGATTAAGTTCCCTTAGTTTGTGTTGCATTGTGATGCAGTCACAGTGTGAGGAAGACTGGACAGACAAGCCTCAGGTTCACAGAAGAGCTTCACCAAGGAAAAGTGAGCTATTTGTGCCCAACTTTTCCTCACTAGATCCTTTTCTCTCTTTAAATGGTTGGTCAAGGATCATTACCAAGTCCCTTCTTCTTTGGCCTCTTCTGTTTTCTGTCATTGTATCTGCCTATAGCTCCACTATCTTGCTCACAAGTAGCCTTCTACCTACATGTGGGCTTACTTGGGGGGGCAATTTACACTGTGGTGGGGGACATAACTGGGGAGAGGCTGAGCAGGAAAGAAAAACTCCTGCTATGCAGAAGCTACCGTGCCCCTCCTGCTGATTTTTCTGAAAGAGTAGCCAGATGTGTTTCAAAGAGGGTTGCCAGACTGAAAACTGGAGAAGGCTTCTGTACTTTTAGTGGTGGTATAGAACAGCAGGTGCTGTTTGTTTTCTGGTTGTGTGACAAGCAATACCTGCTGAAATTACCTTTTATATACTACCACTAAAAGGACAGGAGCCCTTTCCATTGCTCTCTCTGGCAACCCTCTTTTCAAAAAGTGGTAGCATAAAGAGTGGCCTAATGCATGAGAAGATAAATTCTGTGCTTTGTCAGTCTCTTTAGTTTGAATAATTTGAACAATTTGCTTTGTTTCAATTGCTATGGGAAGACCTAGTCCAGTAAAACAACCCTCTTCCAAGAAGATTTCTGATGATTTAATTTAATTTAATTCTTCTCCATTAACCAAAGGACTTAGAAACTTTAGAAAATAGGAGTGTGTGGGGGAGACTTTGATTCACAGGAACCTGTGTTGTGGTTTTGCTGTGAGACTGTAAAACAATTGTGGTCAAAGTGCAGTCTGTATGCTGCATGCAGCTCTTGGGTTACCTAAGTGTGTCCTATGAGACCCCAAGAAGCCCCTCAAAGGCCCAAGATACTCCACCACCATCCCCCCCAAAAATAAAAGTTTTTTTTAGGTTGATTTTGTGGCAATTCTTTGCCTCCAAACCATGCCAAATCTCTCAAAACTACATAAAAAGGCAACACCTTTGTTCCCTAACTCCTGCCCCCCATCACCCCAAAATAGAAAAAAAGGCAAAAATGGTCAAAATAGGCCAAAATGGCAGCTGGGAGTAAATAGGCATCACATTACTTTAGGGATGCTGAAATGTGCTGCCAGATGGGTGAAGGAAGGAAAAATGGATCCTGTCCTGTCTGCACTTGCCCATCCCAGTTGTAGAATCACAGAATACTCACATTGTGGGTTGTTGTTGCTGTTAACTTTAATCCTTAACTGTGAATTCCACTACTTTAGTGTTGGCCCTCAACAACACCATTGCCCTTAACCCCTGTTTCTTTGATGTCATGCTGTCTCTCGTATTCCCACAGACTTTGGATGACCTGGAGGAGCGTGTCAAAGAGGCTGATATTGAGATCACCTTCCGCCAAAGCTTCTTCTCCGACCCTGCTGTGCCTGTCAAGAATCTCAAGGTGACCAAAGTGTGTGGGAGTGTGGGTGGTTGACAGGTGCATATCCTGGTTGGGAGATTTTAAGTCCAATCCACCTTAGAGTCTCCCTTCTCCTGTGTGACCCATCTCCAGAAGCCATCAAGGACTCCCTCAGAGTTGCACTGCCTGTGTGTCATGTTTAGAAGCAAGAATACTAAAAAAAAAAAGTTTTCTTATGCTTCCTCCTCTCTCCATTATATAAAAGCTGTCGGATACCGTATTAGACCACAGCCTGATTCAAGCGTTCATTAAAAAGGGTTAAAATCAACACACACAAAGGGAGACTGAGCTTAGCCCTGCTCCTTCGGTCCCATGGTAGAGTCAGTGTCCAGTAGAGCATCTTTACACACTTGGACATTCTGATTTTTTAGGGTCACAGTTGCCTGGAGAGCTTCCACACCTCACAAAGGCTCTCCTCTTGAGACTGGTACTTTTTGCTTGAGGAAAGCTTACATGGAGTGGTGTGGGCTAATACACTTCCCTCCTTGCATATTGATTTTAACCCTTCTTGTGAATGCCTTCTTTGTCTGTTTCACCCAATATGTTTATGACTTGTTTTAAACTGTTCAATTAATTTAATTTCCTTTTGGGTTGTTAAATTATCTCTCTAACTGTCAAAGTTTTGAAATCATTTCAATTGACTTTATGTGTACTTTGCTCTGAGATTTCCTGATATAGGGCAGGATATAATTTTTAAAAATAATTTTCTTGATTTTCTAATAACATTAAAACACACATTACATAAAAGCAAAACATAATATCAAAAACAAAAACACACACAAACAAATCAAAACATGACATTCACCAAACAAAAATAAGAACAGAACAAAACAAAAACAAAACATAACAAGAAACACAATAACCTTCCTGATCTCTTCATTTCTTCAGTTAACTAATTGTATTTTCTTCAGAAATTTATATTTTATATTTTGTCACAATATTATATAGGATATAAATATTGTAATGAATAATAAAAATAAATGTGTTTAATATTCTGACTGGCCACAGTTCTCTACCAGGGGTCTTGCCTACCACTGGGCATGCAAGGGGCTGAATCAGTGACCTTCTGCTTGTGAAATACATACTCCATCCTTCCCCGTCTGTATTCAATTTATGAAACAACATCATACTCTACATCCTTCCCCCTACCCATACACCTGAGTACCAACTTCATTGGGATAATATGAATATTTACTCTTATGCTGCAGAATCTGGGGTAAAATGAATCCTTATCCCGTTCTTTGTCCTGGCACTCCTGAGGTTACTTGGAAAAAGGAACAGATTGTGTATGATGAAAGAGAGGTGGTTCTTTCAAATGAGAGATCGAACAGGGATACCAAGTGATACTCTGCTGGCTTTTAATCTCAAACAGCTCAAGACCCCTAGAGGATTATTGTATGCTTCTTTAGTAATTTGGCTGGGAAGATCCAGGCAAGATAAGGGGTGAGATAAGATTAGTTAGTATCCCTTTCCCCTGTACACACATGCCTGCGCACAAGATTAGAACACGTGGGTTTACTTAATCTAGAAGGGAATTTTAATGAAGGAAACAAAAAGGACAAAATGGCTTTAGTTTCATGTACATGATGTAGGTCATGGACGAGGAGCGTGCAGCCCTCCAGTTGTTGGCTGGGCAAGCTAGGGCTGATAGAAATTACAGGCCAAGAGTATCTGCAAGGCCACACATGTCCCATGTTGTTGTTGTTGCAGCTGTTTGCCTTCAAGTCAACTTTGACTTATGGCAATCCTATGAATATGAGACCTCCAAAAGTCCTGGTTGTCAACAGCCCTGCTAAGGTCTTGCTAAGGGTTGTGGATTCCTTGATTGAAAGAATCCATCTATAATATGGTCTTCCTCTTTCCTTATTGCCTTCCATTTTATCAAGCATGGTCATCTTTTCCAATGAGTCGAGTCATGTCATGAAATGTCCAAAGTATGACAGCCTCATTAGCCATCTTGTTGATTTACTCTTGGACTCACTCATTTGTCTTTTTAGCAGTCCATGGTATCTGTAGAACTCTTCTCCTCAATTACATTTCAAATGTGTTGATTTTCTTGTCCCCATCCCTGCCATAGTTGATGTTCTTAGCAGGAAGATTAAAGCCTTTTTGGCTACAGAAGTTCACAGTTAAAAGTAGTTTTGAGTTAGACAGCAAAGTCTTTCTTTGCCTCTGTGGCAGAAAATGCAGGGATGGAATCCAGAGGTCATATTTTCTGCTAACTTCAGACTAAAAGAAGCCTATGAAAAGGCTTGGCGTATATTTTCATAGGAAACCTGGCTGTGAAACTGATGTGAAGATATAACCTACTTTGCAGAGAAAGAGTCATGGAAGTGAGGACTACAACAGTATAGGATGCATAGCATGGCAAATTTGTGCTTATCCTAGTGAACAGATGTCCAATATCTGGAGCAGAAAAAATTGATAATTCTGCACATGGAAAGGCTAGGCAGGCTGACAAACTATGCCATCTCCACCCTCCCATAGAAATGGATGTGAGGTGGCCTATTCATTTAGATTAGAGTTAGGCACCCCATGTAGTTGAGTTGCAGTTCCCATCATCCCCCACTTTTGGCTGTGATGGGTAGGGTTGATGGATGCAGTAGTCCTGCACCATGTGAAGGCACACACATTGCCCCACCCTGATTTAACTGCTTTAACTTAAGCTGTTATAGTCTTGATGGTTAAAGACCACTGGCTTTGAAGTTCAAAATTTAGTCATTTAAGGCTGATGATATGTCAGTGAAGTGTTGCTGGGGGGTATTTCAAGCCTTTGATGAAAAGTAAGGTGCCTATGTCTATTTAGTGATCTATGTAATAATGCTTGGTAAGGTAGAAGTCAATAGGAAAAGAAGAAGACTTCATTACACATGAATGGACTCAATCAAGGAAGCCATGGCCCTGAGTCTGTAAGACCTGAGCAGGACGGTTCATGATAGGATGACTTGGAGGCCTCTCATTCACAAGTTTGCTGTAACTTGAAGTCAGTTTGACAACAGTTAACAACAAATGTCTATGTATGTGCCTGTGTCTACATAATGCACTTCTCTGAATATGTACAAAACTATAGCCCCTTAATGAATTATTTGAATAAAGGGGGCTTCTCACAAAGAAAGGGCAGAAGGGCCTGACCCTGTCCTGATATTGCCGTCGTCATCATCATCATCATCATCATCATCATCATCATCACTAGTTTATATAGCACCATCAGTGGACATGGTGCTTCACAAGTGAAACAACAAAAGACATCCAGCCCTATCAATGGTACAATATCTATTTATCTCTCTCTCTATCTATCTATCTACAGAGAGAGAGAGAGAGAGGAAGGAAGGAAGGAAGGAAGAGGCAACAAAAATATAAAAGTAATACAGTACAATTCTAAAATGAATTATGCAGACAGAAATACTCAAGTCAATGCAATAAAATACAAATCAACCTGGCATAACATGACTCTTCTCACCTGCCACTGAACATGAATGTCTGCACAGGGAGCCCTATGTATATAGCCTTCCTTGCAATCAGAAAGTGCAATGGTGCAGGGTGTGTGGAACCCTGCATATAAGGCTTCCTCTCTGGGGGGTTCCACATGTAGTGCTTTAACACTGGGCCAGAGAGCCATATGATGTTGGGGGTGATGCTAGCAGTGCTGCTGCACAATATGTGTAAGGCACATATTACTACTGCACTACTACTACTACTACTACTTATTATTATTATTATTATTACACATATTACAAATTAACACAAGAGAACCAGCATCAGGTATGGGAATTCTTTTACTATTTCTATTTGTTCATTGTCTAGAAGAGGGTGACCAAAATGGTGAAGGGTCTAGAAATCATGCCCTGTGAGGAGAGACTTGGGAAGCTAGGTATGTTAGCCTGGAAAAGAGAAGGTTAAAAGATGATATGACAGCTCTGCTTAAATATTTGAAGACGTGCCATATTGAGGATGGAGCAAGCGTGTTTTCTGCTGCTCCAGAGAATAGGATACAGAACAATGGATGCAAATTACAGGAAAAGAGATTCCACTTTAACATTAGGAGGAACTTCCTGATGGTCAGAGCTGTTCGAGGTGAAACACACTGCCTTGGAGAGTGGTGGAGTCTCCTTCTTTGGAGGTCTTTAAACAGCGGTTGGATGGCCATCTGTTGGGGGTGCTTTGATTGTGAGTTCCTGCATGGCAGGGGGGTTGGACTGGATGGCCCTTGGGGGTCTCTTTCAACTCTATGGTTCTATGATTCTATGGTGTAGTGGTTTCAGCGTTAGACTACAACCCTAGAGACCAGGGTTCAAATCCCCACTTGGTCATGGAAACCCACTGGGTAATCTTAGGCAAGTCACTCTGTCAGCCTCAGAGGGAGGCAAAGGCAAACCCCCTCTGAACAAATCTTGCCACGAAAATCCTGTGATAGGCTTGCCTTATGGTCGCCATAAGTCAACAACTTGAAGGCACACAACAACAACAACAAATTAACACAGCACCAAATTAACTTAATGGGGGAGTGAGAGAGGAGAGAGTAGAATTTTCCCTTCCCAGTCAGCTCAGGCAAAAACAAACTGCTGCAGTCTCACAGCTTATGTTTTCTTCCTTATTAGTAACTTTTACCATCTTGAAAAGGGAGAAGTGTTGCCCATGTGGTCCAGTTTATATACGTTTATTTGAAAAGAAGCTCTATTTCAAAGTGTTGTTTTTGATCTTTAAAGCTTAAAACTTTGGTAATAGTCCACTTCAAGCTGCCCTCATCTCAGACTACCCATGCTGATGTCTTGAGATTTGCATCAGGGCCCCATTTGTTGGCTTGCCTTAAAGATCAGTTGGATTGGTGTAGACTGTGGACAGGACCTTCTCAGTTATGACCCCTAACCAGTGCAACTTTCTTCCATGTGATGCATAGCTGGCTCTTTCATTCTTTGGGTATTTCCAGATGGAGGGCTCCGGTACCACTGACACTCAAAAGGCATTGTGCATATGATCTGACTCCCTCCCACCTTTCTTCATTGGTTATTTTATGATGAGGAATAAAAGACAGAATAAGTGGTAGGAAAACACAGGAGGGGCTTCAAATTGAAAATGCCATCCTCTGGACCTCCTGTAAAGTTCTGTGAATAAGGCAGTCAGATTGTATACCAAACGCTTTGCCTGGAAGCACCCCTGGTGTTCAGAAAGGCTTTGAAGACCTATCTGTTGCAAACAATTTATGTGATTTCCTTGGACACACTGCTGATTTTATTTGCTGTGTCTTGTGAAAATTGTTTTATGCTGCCGGAGCCATATTTTAATGTATTATTTATCTTTGGATTGTGTAGATTCTAAAGGCTGAATTGAGTCATTTTATTGCCATTCTATGTTTTCTATTGTTATCTGCTGTCTTGAAAGGGCTTTGTTGGAAAGGTGGCCTATAAAGATGTAAGGATATTGAGTGCATGGACATTACTCCACAGTTAGGTGTGCCTGGGATTGCTTTCTTAATGAAGGATCATCCATTTCCCTACTGCTGCCAGTCTCCTTACCTATAGATCAGAGGTAGGCAGTGTGTGCCCCACAGGCCACATGTGGCCCTTGGGACCCCTAGGTGTGGCTCCTGAGGTCCTCCAGGAGCCCCCCAAAGCCTCCAGATTAAAAAAAGTTTTTTAGCAAACAGACTGATTTTCAGTCCATTTTTTTTTGTCCAAAAACCATCTAAAATGTGGCCAAAGCACAGTAGTTTCCTTTTCTTTACTTTCCAAAGCTCCCTTCACTTCCCCCCAAAACCAAAACCAAATCTTTCAAAATTGGCCCGTAATCAGCCAAAATGGTGACTGGAAGTAACTTTGCATCACTTGGGGCATGCGAAGTGTGTTGGTGTGGCCCAGCAGGGTGGGGAAATGGCTCCTGTCCTCTACACAGTTGCCAATCCCTGTTCTAGAAAAAGGAGTGATACTCCTTTCTCCATACGGAGACAGGGTACAAGCAGCACTGGATGGACAATCTGGTTTCAGTACCTACCTGGTCTTTCCTGTCTAGTCTTTCCAGCCAGGAAAGATCTGCAGGAGCTTCCACAACACACCTACTGCAAGCCAAGCCATCTGCTGAGAAGATAGAGGCAGCCACACTAAAACGCAGGACCTGGCTTGTTCTGGTGGCAGCTGCTCTCCCCTGAACTGGCAGATGGGCAGACCCCCATCCTCTTGACAGCTTCTGCTCTGGGGAGAGTTGAAGCCATCTGAACAAATGAGCCAGATACTGCTTTCGGCATTTGCAGCAGCAAGCACTTAGCCTCTTTTCTTCCTCCTTTTTCAGAGAGGGCCAGGTTTGTGATAAGTGTCCGTCAGCATTCCCTTTCATCTCTTAAGTGGCCTCCTTCACTCCTGGGAGAGAAAAATAAGAGCTTCATGGTGGGGATTCCATTGAGGCTAGTGCAAACATTTGCCTTTCTTTCCAAACACTGCACCACAGACTCCTCTTGGATCCAGACCCTATGGGCCAGGACACACAGGCATTGTGTTCCTCTCCCCAAAGAGAAAGACATGTAGAGATGGGAATTTTGCCTGTTAATAATCTCAACATCAGATAACCAGGCACAGTATGGTCTATTAATCATTAATGAAACAACATTAGGGATTCATCAGCACTAGCTCTGCAAGAAAAAGCACAGCAAAACATTCTCTCTCTCTCTCTCTGTTTGTGTCACCAAGTGCTTGCCTTCATTAAACATGCAGGATTTGCAGCTAGGTTCTTCTGACTGTGCTGTATGCCAGTCTGATTAGTAGCAGGTTCAGGGCAAGCCAAAGAAAGTGCTACTTTGTACAACATATCATTCATCTACGGTATGTATGATGGCTGTGGATGATGGAAGTTGTAGACGAAGAAATATGGAAGGCACCAGGTTAGGGAAAGCTTATCATATGATTACTAGTGTTACCAGAATTAGATTTATTCCTCAGTAAGAGGATGGCAATGGCAAAAACCCTCTAAAGAAACTTAAGTAAGGTAAAGGTTTTCCCTTGACATGAATGTCAAATTGTGTCCGACTGTAGGGGATGGTGCTCATCTCCATTACTAAGCCAAAGAGCCAGCGTTGTCTGAAGACTACTCCAGTGGTCATGCGGCCAGCATGACTGCACCGAACACTATTACCTTCCCACTGAGAAGTGGTACCTATTTATCTATTTGCATGCTTTTGAACTGCTAGGTTGGCAGAAGCTGGGACTAGTGACAGGAGCTCACCCCATCATGTGGCCCTTGGGCCTCGAACTGCCAACCTTCCAGTCTTCCAATCATCAGAATTGGCATCTTAACCACTAAGCCACCACATCCCTGAAGAAACTTACCAAGAAGAAAACCCTGTGATAGGTTTGTCTTAAGGTTGCCATAAGTCAGAAACGTCTTGAAGGCACACAACAATAAAGCTAAATAGAAACCTCATGTCCAAAGGCCTGTGACACTGTTGGACATCTCTCAAGACTGGCATCTCTGCATAGGGCACTGCTAAAATTCTTCCCAAAGAAACATCTTACTGTTTTGTGTTAGGCAGGCAACCATTTAAATTGTGCATTTGGAGTTGTGGGTGGTTCTGGAGTTTTGATCATACAGTTTAAGCCTACAGGTGTATGCATTTGGGAATGTGTGGGAGAGAAAAGAGATTTCTCTCCATCTACTTTTCCTGGGGCTAGGGAGGGAGAGAATTTGTATGTGTTTGCTGTATAGATATCTGTGCCTGATTAAGCAGAAGTGTATGGACTTTGTTTGCCAGTAATACTTTTTAATAGTAATACGAATATGCATAAATATGAGTACAGGACTTTCAGAGCTTGGGAAAGTTTCCTTTTTGGAGTACAGCTGCCAAAATCTCCTAGCCAGCATGGTTACTGGCCATGCTGGTCAAGGGATTCTGGGGGCTATAGTCTACAAAAATATTTCCCAAACTCTAATACAGGTATATACACGCAAAGTCTTTTATGAAGAGGCTATGTTTTCTTTTGGGAATACCATAGGCTGGAGGTACTCCCATGGTGCTTCCTTAATTCTTAAGTATTGGAATGGGGCTTGGAATAAACTATATACTCTTCCATCTGTGTGTAAGATTTGATGCTGCTTGTCTCTGTAGGAATGTCTTCTGGTCATCTGATTTCACTTTTCCCCCCTTACAGCGCCAAGATGCTCGCATAATCGTTGGGCTCTTTTATGAGACGGAGGCACGGAAAGTCTTCTGTGAAGTGAGTGCTCAGAGGATATGTTTTTCTTTGGAAATACCATAGGCTGGAGATACTCCCATGCTGGTTCCTTAATTCTGCTCCTTTAGAGGTCCTTATAGATAAGAAGCTGCCACTGTAGTGTAATTTTGAGAGTGTTGGAATGGGACTTGGAAGAGGATGAGGATCTGGAAGCTTCAGGGAGGCTTTGGGTCCAGAATTTCCCCCACCCTTGTTCTAATGAAAAGCAGCTTTGGGGAAATAATTAATAACTAAACATTTGTTCATATTACAGACCATTTCAGTCAGAGGAGTAATGGAAGTATCAGGCATTGCTGCTCCAAAAACACCAGTGTAATGAACGGAAGTTAGCTGAATAGAGTAACTAGAAAACTATACAGGAACTGAGCCTTGAATTATGCAACAGATTAGAAAATACTAAGGAGACTGAGGGGATGGCAAGAGTTGTCCCTCCAAGATCTTGCAGGAGCAGATGCAGTCTCCAGGCCTCTAAATTACCCACCTAATGGTCAAAGGATGAGAGGCTAGACATTGTAGATTTGTAGCTGAATAAAAGACCAATCTAAGGATAGATGCTCAAGCTGTGTGCATTGCTCTGATTACTTATTGGTAAACCTCTTTTCCTCTTTTGTGGCACTGGGCATAGGTCTACAAGGAGCGCTTATTTGGGAAGAAGTATGTCTGGTTCCTGATTGGCTGGTATGCTGACAATTGGTTCCGAATCAAGGATGCAAATATTAACTGCACAGAGGAGGAGATGAGAGAGGCAGTGGAAGGACACTTCACCACCGAGATCGTCATGCTGAATCCAGAGAACACACGCAGCATTTCCAATATGGTGAGGAAGAGTTACGAAGGGCAAGAAATACTGTATCTCTGGGCAGTTAGTTCCTAAAATGAAAGCTTTTCAAGACTTCTAAGCTTGCTTACAGTGACAGCTGTGGCTGGGATGCCTTCACACAACAAATTGTTTTAATTTGCTTGATAGTAAAGGAGGTGCACTCAGCATGTGTTCAAAGACACTCTTGTCACATGCTCCCAAGCTTGGGTTGGGCTGCTAATAGGTATGCAAGGTCCAGTTTGAGCTGAGAGATGATATTTTTAACAAAGAATAATTGAACGTTTGTTCTTATTTCAGATCATTCAAAATATGCAAATAAATATAACCTGATAAGAAGCATTTCCCCAACATTCAAAAATAGCAAAAATACAGTTTAACAAAAGTATCCGCTACAATCATTTAAAGAAGTTGAAACCATAATGTGTTGCTGCCCATTTTTAAAAGACAATTCATTATATCTACTGATACTTTAATATAATTAAAAAGCATTTTTGGAACTTTAATATAGATCTTTGAGAAGGCATTTATTTCATTAATAAAAACTGACTCACATATTTTAAAGAAGCAGCTCTTGTTTGGAAGGACTTAATTGGCCTTTTCCCGTGATGGGCAAAAAGAAGCTTTGCAAGAAATATTTTAATAATATTTTGCAAGAAAATGAACAATTGTATTGTTGGATCTAATAGTAGCTGAATATCCATCGTAATAAATTACCACCTTTATTACATGGTGATTATCCACTTTTGCATGTGACAAGGTTCATCCTTCAAATTTTTTTTTGGCTGTTGCCTCAAAATACTGCTTGGTGCAGTGTTTAAGTCTCTGCAGCATCTTTGTTGAAAGCCAGTGTTGTACAGAGGTTTGAGTGTTGGACAGTGTTTCTGGAGACCACGGTTCACTGGTCTCTGGGTTTTCTTGGCAAGATTTGTTCAGAGGTTTGCCACTGCCTCTCTCTGAAGCTGAGAGAGTGTGACTTGTCCAAGGTCACCTAGTGAGTTTCATGGTTGGGCGGTGAATCAGATCCTGCTCTCCATAGTCACAGTACAGTGCTCAAACCACTACAACCTACATTAAAACAGTCTGCAATACAAAAGATTTTTTTAAAAACATTAAATACAATCCACTTAAAAAAAATTAATTTAGAACAATTAAATACACACTAAAACCTGTTTTGAGAAAGGTGCAAGAGGCACCTTTTCTATCAGGCTTTGAACATTTTGGTATATAAATATTTTAATTAATAATACTTAAAATATTCAGGCTTAAGTGAAAATAGAGACACCCACACACATTTAGTAAACAACAAAGACTGCACTTCTGAAGGAATTTTATATTGCTGCCCTTTCTCCCATTTTAAAAATTTGAACATCGGTTCCTTTGCATTCTGTTATATAACAAAACATAATGAATCTCAAGGACAGTCTTATTCTCTGAACTGTACTGTAAGGTTTTCATGTCCTTTTATTTGTCTCTTAGGAATGTCACCTTGACTCTTTGAAAAATTCAGTAAAATAAAATTCTAATTTGTGAAAACAATGATGAAAGGCAATGAATTCTCTACGAGCCTTACCAATAATTTATTTATAGTGAAGGTAATTTTACCTCTCTCATGCTGCCTTCAGACATCACAAGAGTTCATTGATAAGCTGACAAAACGTGTAGAAAAATCTCCAGAAGAAACAGGCGGTTTCCAGGAGGCCCCACTGGCTTATGATGCCATCTGGGCACTGGCTCTTGCACTTAACAAGACCTCAACTGAATTGGTGAAAAAGGGGCTGCGCCTTGAAGACTTCAATTACAATAACCGGACTATTACAGATGAAATCTACAGGGCACTCAACTCTTCAGCCTTTGAAGGCGTCTCGGTGAGTGGCTCTCTGAATCTGATCTCCTGAGTGCAAGAGTTGGACGGAAAGAGAATACCCACAATCTAGCTATGGCATGTCTGTTGTTAATCTGTTCTAAAGAGCCTAGAGCTGCACAATATATGTAATCATAAGATTGCAAAATATGCCCATTTTTGCTTAAAGTGGGTGCATTTGCATTCCCATTCCAAGCCTACTATTGTAATTTTGCAGGCAATTTCAAATGGGCTTCTAAGGAGTACTGCTAAAACAGGAAAAAAGAAATTGATTGTGTCTTCCTGTATGGCAGGAGGTTGGGCTGGATGGCCCTTGTGGTTTCTTCCAACTTTATGATTCTATGAAGTGGGAAACAAATACTAGCACAGAATATATGGGGAAGAAAGAACAATGAGAGACCCAGGCTGAGCACAAAAACCCAGCTTCTTGTGCTTCTATGACTCTGGGTGCTTCTAAACTGTAGAAATAATGCAGTTTGACGTCACTTTAACTATCATGGCACCATCTTACAGAAACCTGGAATTTGTAATTTTGTGAGGCACCAGCACTCTTTAGCAGAGTAGGCTAAAGACCTTGTAAAACTACAAATCCCAGGACTCCATAGGATGGAGCTACAGCACTTAAAGAGGTGCTAAGCTGCATTGTTTCTACAGTGGAGATGCGCCCTAAGCCACCTTGAGTCCCAGTTTGGAAGAAAGGCAGGATATGAATAAAGTGAAGGATGATGAATGGATGTGAATACAGGAGTTTTTGGCTGAGAGTGCTTGTATATTTTCAGACTTGTCCTCATAACACTGATGGCTATATCCTTGAACTACTGGCTTTTGTTTTGGGTTATTTCTTAAAATGAAAGTTGAGATTTTCACAATCCTCGTGTCTACCCCAAAACAGAGATCGGGAACAAAATGTGTTGATCATTGCAGTTTCCCAAAGGCAGGAAATGCTACTAGAGTAGATTATAACTGTAGAGGATGCAGTTACATTGACTAAAACCTTCTCACTTCTGAGCTATTACCTAAAGTGGAGGGTCCAAGATTCAGTGCCCACCAGTGTAGATGAATTTTGTTGCTACTGTATTAATAAGACTCTCCCTGTTCTCCTCAGGGTCATGTAGTTTTTGATGCCAGTGGCTCGCGTATGGCCTGGACCCTCATTGAGCAACTTCAGGGTGAGCAAGAGTCACTATTTTGTTGAATGTGCCAGCTTGGTTTGTTTGAAGTTTGTTTGTTTGTTTGTTTCCCCTTCTGCCCCTATTTTGCTGCTACTCACACTATTCACTTTAGCACAGGGTGGTTCAGATTGTGCACGGTGCTCTGTAAGGTGTGCTTGGAAGATGCTGTTTTATTCTTTGACTATGGTGCGCCCTAACCATAGTGTGCCATTTGTAGCATTATAACAGGTAGACCAGGTCTTTATGTGCTCCTGCTTCCTTCAGACCTCAGAGAGGCCTTGCAACCCCTGAAGAAAGAAAATTATGTTCCAGGAAGTGTGATTCACTTTGAAACCATAATGTACAGCCGTCATGTGCCTTGTTGAAATTGTTGGAGTAAAAAATAAATGGCCAGTTCTGGTTTTCAGTAGGATGTTTTCCCAGGACCCTTAAAAATTGCCTGTTCCTGATGTATCATTATTCCTAATCCCCTCCCCATAATCATTACTGCAGGTCAAATTTATTATTATTGAACTTGATAGTTTGGAAATCAGCCCTTTAGTCCAGAAGTTATGTCATTGAACATCAAAATCAGGATCATCCATGCTGTTGTATTTCCAATTTGTATGGCTGTAAAAGCTGACAGTGAAGAAAGCTGACAGGAAGAAACTCGGTTCATTTGAAATGTGGAGTCTAAAAGACAAATACATGGGTCCAAGAGTAAAACGTAGGAGCAAGTCCTATTAAATTCTGTGAGAGTTGACTTCCATAATGAATAAATGAAGGCCTTTTTGTTTGAATACATCATGAAATGACACAACTTATTGAAAAAGACAACATTTGGTAAGGTGGAAGGCAATACAAGCTGAGTCTTCCTTATTCAGAATTCTGAAATCCAAAATATTCCAAAATCCTCAGATATCCACATGGATGGCTGAGACAGTGACACCTTTATTTTCTAATGGCTAATTGTACACAAACTTTGTTTTGTGCACAAAATTATTTAAAATATTGTGTATAAAATTATCTTCAGTCTATGTGTATAAAGTGTATACAAAACATAAATTAGTTTCATATTTAGACTTGGGTCCCATCTCCAAGATAGCTCATTATGAATATGGAGATATTCCAAAATCCAAAAAACTCTGAAATCCAAAACACTTCTGGTCCCAGATAAGGGAGACTCAATCTGTAGGATAAGAGGAAAACCACATTATAAATGGACTGTTTCAATAAAGAAAGTCATGGGCATGAGTCAGCAAGACCTGAACAGGACTGTTGATGGCAGGGGTTTATGGGGCTCTCATTAATAGGTTTGCCATAAGTTGAAGCTAACTTGATGGCACTTAACAAAGAATGCCATGCTATATACAGGATTACTACATAGGCATGCAAGATATTCTTTTTCATCCTCCTTCCTGCAGTGTCTGCATCACCTAAAAGCCACAGCCCTCAGCTTACAGGACTTGAGGAGGACTGTTTAAGAAGTAGGGGGTCTTGGAAGTCTCTCATTTATAGTTTTGCCATAAGTCAAAGCTAGCATGACGGCAGATAACAGCAACAACAAAATAGACAAGTGGGCAACTTCAATCTTGCACATTCTTTTGTTTTTAAACTAGAATCCTAAGATCTAACACCTGGGGCTAATAGAAGAAGATACACTTAGAATTAAAGAATTATTTCACATAAAATTGTTATGAGCACCATAAATGAGTTCAGTTTATAGTCCTTCTGCAACAAAATCAAGCACTGTTTTCTCCAAGCTACCTTAGTTTCAACAATATAGTGTTGGGTGGGGATGGGAATACAGTCGGCTCTTGTATCCACAGATTCTACATCCAAAGATTCAACCAACCACAGCTTGAAAATATTTTTAAAAATAAATTCCAAAAAAGCAAACCTTAATTTTGCCAATTTATATAAGGGACACCATTTTACTATGCCATCTATATAATGGAACTTGAGCATCCACAAGTTTGGGGGTCCTGGAACCAAATCCCAGTGGATACCAAGGGCTTACTGTACTTTTGTTTCTGCCATTGTTAAATAATTTGGAATCGAAATTCCAGAGATTTGCTGGAACATCCAGAACCACTTTTGCCCACTATTGTTCCAGTAGTTCATTCCACCTCCCCACACACAATCCATTCTTTGAATCCGCTGTCTGAAGTGTCTTTCTCTATCAACAGAGGGCATCTATAAGAAGATTGGGTATTATGACAGCACCAAGGATAACCTCTCCTGGTATGGCAATGAAAAATGGATCGGTAAGAGTCTGATGGGTCTCCTGTTTGGGGGGGGGGGGGAGATGCAAATTAGAACGATATCTCCATGGATCTGAAATTATCTGAGAGTTTGAGGATCTGGAAATAATAATTATTTTCTACTGTAGCTTTGTGGGAAGAGGCTGCAGTTATTTTTAACATTTGTTACAACTCATAATGAATCGACTGTTTGTCAGTAGAAGAAGTAGCAATAGTGGCACTTGCTGATCTCAAAAATCAGGAAGGGCTTATTGATCCAATAATGTGAATCTTACTTTGAGTGTGAAAGGTCCTGGGATCAGTTCCAGGCAAGGCCTTGACATTTGTTAGGGCCAGATCTTTGGAAGTTGGGGCCATAAGAGCACATTCTATGCATACAGAAGGTTCCAGGTTCAATCAATAGTATCTCCAAGTAGATTTCTAGTTTTGAGGGGGAAAAAATTTTTTTTGAAGGGAAGTGACCTGCAACAGGTCCAGGGGTTAGCAAAATTGACCCTTGAACTCAGAGCTTTCCTATCCCTGCTTCTTCAGTTGGTGATTGAAGACATACTAATTGGTTGGTGACAGAGGAAGTCCTTTGTCACCCAGTGCATAGTTTAATTGTTGAATACACTGCCATAAGATATAATATTGGCTGCTGATCTGGGTGGTTTCAAAAAAGGGATTGGACAAATTCACTGATAGTCATCAGTGACCATTAGTCAGAGGGGGGCTGTATATCACATGTAGTATCACATGTACTGATAGTCACCCTCTGTTTTCGCGTACTTAGAGTCCGTGTCCCTCGCCCATTCGCAGGTCGCAAATGCAGGAGGACAAAATGGGATGTGCACTGCCATTCAAGCCAATGGGGCTTGAATATTGGCGATTTTCTGTTTTTGCATGTCTGGAACGAATCCCCTGTGAAAACGGAGGGTCAACTGTATACCTCTATATGCCACTTGCTGGGAAACACAAGGCAGAAGATAGGAGTTGCACTCATGTCCTGCTGGAAGACTTCCCATAGGTAGTGCTGTAAGACTTCCCATAGATTGGATGCTGTGTGCACAAAATGTTGTACTATAGTCTGATCCAGCCTGGTTCCTATTTGGACAGTGGCTTACCTGAAGAATTATATTATCAAAGCAAGCAATAGAATGTTTCCCAGTGATATGGAAAGGAACAGAGTACAAAGAAAGCAAAGGGATAGTAAAGGATGCCACACATAAAGAATGTTGGAAATCTGCTTCAGTTTTGTGTGTGGCGTTTCCATTCTTCATATGGCAAAAAGGCCACTCGTAGTTGTTTATAGGCATGGTGGTTGAAAAGTTACATGAATATAATAGCTCAACTGTCGTATGGCAAGTGCAGAACAGCAGCCCGATTCACCATGGAAAATATTTCAGGTGTGTATTAGATCAGAATAAGAAAAAAATCAATTAATTTGAATTCTGTTGCTGGAAAAGAGTGCTGTGGACAGCCAAAAAGACAAACAAATGGCTCCTTGAATAGATCAAGCCTGAAATCTCCCAGGAAGCTAAGATGATCAGACTATCATACTTCGGCCACATCATGAGAAAGCATGGTTCATTTGAAAAGACAGTAAAGCTAGGGAAGGTGGAGGGAAGTAGAAAGGGAGGAAGATTGCATGCTAGATGGTTGCACTCTATTAAGGAGGTCATGGGTATGAATTTGCAGGACCTAAGCAGAGCAGTGGAGGACAGGGGCTTGGAGTTGTCTCATCCATACAGTCATCATGAGTTGAGCCTGATTTGAGGGCAATTAATAACAACAACAAATTAGATCAAGAAGGAGTGGTAAGCTACGAAAGTGTTGAACTATTTAGGTTGATGGCCACGCAAAAAATTGCCTTAATTCCCATCTTGAGAGTGAGGCAGGATATAAATTCAGTAAACAAACAAACCATATGTGTGCTGGCCTCACTGCCTCAAAATGGCCAACATAGATCCTATAAGTCTTGAGCCTTATAGGATGACAGAGGGAACAGGTAAAGAAAAGTTATAAATATAATCTTCCTGGTCTAACTGGTAGAAAATAATATGTGGTAAATAACCTGCCATGTTTCTTTCTCTCAACCCCACCACCACCGTCACCCAATAACTTGCAGGGGGGTCTCCACCAGCTGACTACACTAAGATCATTACTACCTTCCGGTACCTCTCCCAGAAGCTCTACATTTCCGTTTCAGTGCTATCCAGCATAGGTATCTTATTGGCCATCATCTGTCTGGCCTTCAACATCTACAATGGGCATGTCAGGTAAGTGATGCTCAGAGGGCAGTAGCTGAGTGGCAGAGCGCATGCTTTACATGCAAAAAGGTCTTGGGTTCATTTTCTGACATCTTCTGGTTGGCTGGAATGATTCTTACTGGAAACCCAGGATAACTTACCCTGCCCCTTTATGAACTTATTTATTTATTAATCTATTTATTGTGGAAGCTCAAGGTGGCTCACAGATAAAATTGTTCTAAAACTTATCAATACTATTTTTAAAACAATTAAAATCATTTTTAAACAGTATAAAATTATGTTAAAATTCAAAAGTTAAAAATATAAACACAGCACACACCCCCAATAAGAAGTCTCCCTGAGAGTGATTACATATTAAAAGTCTGCTTGAACAAAAATGTCTTTGCCTGCCAGTGAAAGGAAAGCAGAAAGAGGGCAAGCTTAGCCACCTATGGAAGGGAGTTCCAGAGAGTGGGACTGGGAGCAGCCACCAAGAAGGCTCTCTCTCCTGTCCTTACCAAGTGAGCCAGTGATGGTGATAGGACCAAGAGAAAGCCTTCCCCTGATGATCTTAAAGCTCTGGTAGGTTCGTATGAGGAGATACGGTCTTTCATACAAACCAGTGGTCAGTAATAATGGGAGTTACAGGGCCTTTGCAGACTGCTAGAAATAGTGCAAATTGAGTCCCCTTTAACTGCCCTGGCTCAGCGCTAGGGAATCATGGGAATTGTATTTTTTTCTGAGACATTGAGCCTTCTCTGTCAGAGAGCTCTGGTGCCACAATAAACTACAGTTCCCATGATTCCCTAGCACTGAGTCAGGGCAGTTAAAGTGGACTCAATTTGCACTATTTCTGGCAGTCTGCAAAGTGGAATACTTGCTGTAAAGTAATTTCCTGTCTTTCTACATTGGATGCTGCTTGCTAGTCCTAGTTTCTCTAGAAGACCTTAGAACTGTACTTTCCCCATGTTCTCATCCTGTGTTCTTACAAAAGGACAGAGCATAGAAGGTAAATTTTTTGGATTACAATAGCCTGAATCCCCACCGCCACATTACCTAGCATGGCCACTGGCCCTGCTGGCTGGAGGTTTCTGAGGGCTGTCATCCAAGAAAGTAAGCTTTCCAGGCTCTGTGAAAGAGATGGACTAGCCTTCTCTCGTTGCCTCACTGACTGCATGAGAGCAGATTTTCTTCTTATTCTTGACCTCACCATAGCACTTGAACTGTAGGATGAGTTTTAGACAGGAGACCACATTCTTTTGTACCCAGTGGCTTGGGAATAGATGACGACTTGGTCTGGACTTTTTGAGATACAACTCCCCCTTCCCTTCCCCGGTAAGTCTCTGATACCTTCCATCTCTTCACAGATATATCCAGAACTCACAGCCATACCTCAACAACATGACAGCTGTGGGTTGTGCCCTGGCACAGGCGTCTGTCTTCCCACTTGGGCTGGATGGTCTTCACATCAGCAAGGAGCTCTTCCCTTTTGTTTGCCAGGTACATTGGAGGGGGGCACTCGGCGATAAGCCATTTGGCAAATTTGGGATTGGATACATACTTAATGACTAGATTCAGACACAGGAATTGTTTTTGGTTTTCTACCTTTTCTACCTTTCCCCTGGGACAAATTACCTTCAAGCAGAGACAGGAGACCTCTCTTTTGAAGATGCTCTAGGTCTGGATTTCTAGCACCAAATAAGGAGTAGGACCAGGGAGCTCACAAATCCTTCCTTATGCTCTATGGCAGAAGTAAGAATTGCCCATAAAACCAGTGGAAGAAAGCTAAAATTTGGATATTGTTTGGATTCCTTTTTCTTAGGGGAGAAAAAGACTGCTTCTTACAGATAAATCATACAAAAGTTAAAAATCAGCAAGAGTCTATAATATAAAGCAGCACTTTCCCATTCCCAAGAATGAACCAATGGACAGGATGAGGTCCAATAAACTGAAATTGAATCTTGATAAGATAGAGCTTCTGTAAATTATTGGTCCTCGGGTCTGGGAATTGGGTAAACTACCTCACCTGGATGTGGTAGCACTTTCCTTGAAGGAACATATATATAGCATGGGAGTACTCTTAGATCCATCTTTATTACTAGAGACCCAGGTAGACTTCGTGATTCATTATGCTTGGGGCCAGCTCAGACTGGACAAACAGCTACAGCCTTTCCTAAACAAGAATGGCTTATTCACAGCATTCCATGCAATGGGAACTCCTGTCTAGACTACTGCAATGTGCTCTAGATGGTGCTGCCCTTGAAGATGGCTGTTGCCACACAAAATTAATGCCGTTTGACAATGCTTTAACTGTCATGGCTCCATCCAGTGGAGTCCTGGGATTTGTAGTTTGTTGTGCCACTAGAGCTCTGTGGCAGAGCAGACTAATAAGTACAAATCCCAGGATACCATGAGCCCTGGTGCAGCAGTGGTTAAATGCTGGTACTGCAGCCACAAGGTTGTGAGTTCGATCCCAGAGAGGGCTCTATGGTTAACTCAACCTTCCATCCTTTCATAGGTTGGTAAAATGAGTACCCAGCTTGTTGCAGGAAATTGGCTTACAGATTGTAAAGTGCTTAGAGAATGCCGAGTTCACTATGAAGCAGTATAGACACGTAAATGCTATTGCTGTTGCTACCATGACACTGAGCAATGGCAGTCAAAGCAGTGTCAAAAGAGCATTAGTTCTGCAGTGTGTCAGGAGCTGATGGTTCAGAATCCAAAGCTGGTGCAAAATGTGCAAAAAAAAAAAGCTATACTGTTGACGGGAACATGATACGAAACACATATCACACATGTTTTAAAGGAATTGCACTGCTTGCCATATGCTTCCAGTCTGACTTCAGGGTGTGTTAATGACATTTAAAGGCAGGGGTAGGCAACCTTTCCCCTTTAAGGGCCGAGGGACTTCAGCTTCCAGAATCCCAGGAGCTATTGGCCAACATGGGACTATTGGCCAACATGGCTGAGGCTTCTGGGAGCTGAAGTCCCTCGGCCCTTAAAGGGGAAAGGTTGCCTACCCCTGTTTAAAGCCCTAAAAAGCTTGAGACCCCAATACCTAAAGGAGTGCCTCTCTGTATACACATCTGCTCGGTGTTTAAGTTCTGTGTCCTATTAGTCAGTCCGAGGAATGGGAGAGAGGCTTCTCTGTTGTGATGTCCAGTTATGGAAAACCCTCACCTTGGAAGCCTGATCAGTGCCAACATTTCTGCTGTTTGGTTCCAAGTAAAAGCATAGTTGTTCCTGAAAGCTTTGGGGGTCTAATTGGTTTTACAAAAACCCTCTTAGGCATATGGTTTTAATTCATTTTAAATTAATGTCTTTTAATATGTGATTATTTAATATGCTTCTAGCCTTTAAAATTATTTTAATTATTCACACTATTTTAAATTTGTTAGATTGGTTTATTGTTCCTCACCTTGAGGTCTTCGGATAAAGAGCAGGATATAAGTATTTTAATAAATGATAAATAAATGCATTACCAGTAATCAATTGGTCTGTATTTAAAGATTGGCCAGTCACATCCCATCAAATGCCTGGGAGCAGAGAAGTGTCTTAACCCAGCACCAAAAAGATGATCATGTCAGGACCAGTTATGCTATTCTTCATTGCACTCAGTGCACTGAGTGAGACTGCAGATGCTTTCCCCAAAGTCCTTTCCAGATGGACTGTGCGCTGTCATCCCTAAGCAAAAAATTGTGCTAGCTAAAGAGAGATTGTGTTTTTTCTCACTAGGGTCTTTTACTATAACTTGGGCTGCATCTACACTGTAGAAATAATGCAGTTTGACACCACTTTTAGTATTGAAGCTCCATCCTATGCAATCCTAGATGGGAAATCAGTCCATCAAACTGTTTGTTTTTTTCCTAGCGTTCCATTTTCCCTATGGGAAAAAAGCTCCCCCTAGTGAGGTAAATTAATTTTTTTAATAAAGATTCTTTTTTTATTTCCCTAGATGGTTTGGATAGTTTTCACGTCACAGAAAAGTATTTTAGTAGCTCATTAACATTATGCAATTACAGCTTCTAAAGAAACAAACAAACAAAAAAGGAGGCTTAGGAAAGGCTGACACTTTTGAGAAATGAGCTAAATACTTCTCTTCTCAGCACTGGAAGTACAATGGCTATGGATGTTCAGGGACAGGAACGGGGAAAAAGGGAGTTTTGTCAACTCACATCACATGAGATCATCAGTCTCCGAATTACCCTGGGATGACTTATCGCACATATCCAAAATAATGGGTTAACTGTGTGATTGACAGCTATTCACAGGAATTTCCTGTTCATTAAAAGTTGTAACAGAAGCACAGATTGGATACAGGATAGCTGCTTCCCAGGTTGTGCAGTAGGATGCTACCATTAGAGTGAACATCCCACTTCTATCCCACTAATAAAGAGCAGTGCGATAATGTCCATAAATTACCTACCCTATGTGATGGAGATTTATGTTATTTTACCTGTGATGACAAGCAGATGGCAGTATTAAAGCTATTGTTAGACTGCTGTTAGTAGCTAGCTAACAGCCATATGGCATCTGATTAATGCAAAGATCATGGTACAAGTTGGTTCTGATTTTCATTGCACTGCAACGTGCAATAATGGGCATAATAATACTAAAATACATTGAAGAGTTGTTGTGTGCTTTCCTGTCAACCTCACGATGACTCAAACCTACAACAGAGAGATAACCAGATTAAGGATTGTCATATGCCATTCTTTCTATCTGACCCAAAGCTTGCAGTATCAGCAGACTGTGCTGTGTGCATTCTGCCACATCACTTCCAACCTCTGATTTTGTATCAGAATAAATGGTGTGCATTTATAGTAGCAGGGCTATTTTAAAATGTTTAATTTTTAAAAATCATATGAAATAATTCTAGAGTTAGTACAAAAGCCCAAACTCATCTCTAACCTGCACACCAGAAGAATGTTTTGAAATTATTTCCTCCACAGTGGGATCGGAAATATTTGAGGCCCTTGCTGTTTTGCACTGCAGCTCCCATAATATGGGCTGTGCTGGAGGTTGCTCACTGAAATAGTTGGTGGACCAAAAATTCCCCACCCTTTTTCCATTTGAATCCTATAATCACTCTGTTTTATTTTTATATATCTCTGTGATACTGGAGACAGATGAAAGGCCACTCTGGCCTATAGATTCTGAATTGTAGAGAATTTCTAAAGATCATATTCTGACCAATGCTCTTCATCAAGATGAATGAAGAATCAAAACTGAGATGCTGGGAATAGAGGAGCAAAATTTGAAGGTCAGGGATGGTGGAAAGGGTTTTTGGAATAAAATAGTTGCTATGGCAGCAGAATGAAAGGTGGAAGTAAACTCTACCCCACGGTATAACTTACCCACTGCACTCAATCCCTGGTGGTTTTGCCCCAAAGGGAAGAAAACAGCTAAGAAAACACAATTTCAGGTGTTAAAATGTGTGGCAAGAGCACAGCTTTCTCCCTCTTGCATGTCCAGGTTACATTTTAAAGATTTTAAGCCCACCTCTCATCCAGACACCTCCATGATCTATATCAGGGATAGACAACCTTTTTCAGCCCTGAGCCGGTCCCCCAAAGTCCTCTTCTCCGCCGGGCCAAGGGGGCGGGGAATGGCGGCGTGCGCACTTACGTGCGTGCCCCCCCGCATGCATTGCCGCCGCCGCTGCCGCCGCCACAGCGCACACAGCTGCCACCGCCATGCATGTTGCGGCTGCCATTTTGATTTCCAAAATGGCAGCCATTATGCGTTTGCGCATGCACAGGAGTACTGCACATGTGCAAACGTGTCGTGGCTGCCATTTTGGAAATCAAAATGGCGGCTGCGGCCACACAGAGGCCAAAATGCGCGGCGGCAGCGGCGGCCCATCTGGGCCGGTAAGTCCGGCGACCTGGGCCGGAACCGGCCCGGGGGCTGTAGGTTGCCGGCCCCTGCTCTATATAATGCTGGAAGCAACTTGACGTTTAGTATATGGGTCGAGTCTCCCTTATCTGAAATGCTTGGGCCAGAAATGTTTTGGATGTTGGATTTATTTATTAATTTGCAATTTTGGAATACCTGCATTTGCATTGCATATACACACATAATGGGGTATCTTGGAGATGGGGCTCAAGTCTAAACACAAAATTAATGTTTCATATACCCCTTATACACGTAGCCTGAAGGTAATCTTATAATAATATTTTTAATAATTTTCTGCATGAAACAACTCTGGATAAGGGAGACTCAAACTGTATATTTATTTAAAGCATTTTTACCCTGTTCTTCTGGTGAAGGGGGGGGTGGCACACTCAGAGTGGCTAGCAAAATAGCATAAATAAGACACATATTCCTATAGGTATTGGAGACGAAACCCTTAATACTCTTTTTTTAGACTCTGTCCAAGCATACATTTCACAGAACTCTTCTCTCTCCAACCCCGTTGCCCACGACCCCACCACCAGGCATTAGACAGATTTGCACAACAGATATGTACAGATTTGGATTTCTACTCAAGTAGGCTACTGTGGTGTAGTGGTTTGAATGTTTGACTATACTCTGGAGACCAGGGTTCAAATCCCCGCTTGAGCATAAAAATCCACTTTAACAAGTCACACTCTGTCAGCTTCAGAGAGGATGGCAATGGCAAACCCCATATGAAGAAACTTGCCAAGAAAACACTGTATATATTCACTTTTGGGTCATCATACATCAAAAATGACATTGAGGCACACCACCACCAGAGTCTAGTCTGTGTTGGTCTTCCCATCAGTATTCCCATCTTCAGCACCCATGCCTGTATAAGCTACATCTCAGTGCCATATCAAACTTATTTTCAGAGGACTCTTGGAAAAGAATGAGTTCTTTGTTTGATCATCATTTTTGCTTATGGTATAATGTTACACTACACCTTACACATAGGTTCATTCTCTACTGAAGCTTTATGGGAAGGTACGACAGACCTTAGACATGGTGGGGAAGATATAGCAGTGAAGAGCATGATCTTACCATGCTTTTTGTTCCTTTCCCTCTCCAGGCTCGGCTGTGGCTCCTGGGCTTGGGTTTTAGCTTGGGCTACGGCAGCATGTTCACCAAAATCTGGTGGGTGCACACCGTTTTCACCAAGAAGGAAGAAAAGAAAGAACGACGGAAGGTGAGGTTTTTGCCCCCTATGAGAAAGTGATCATATAAAGAGAGGGCTTGGAGATGCTGTCGCTGGCCTTTTGCTTACCAGTTTTTAGCAGTTATAATGTATATATGTTGGATTGGTGCTGCAGAAAAATGAAAGCAGCAACATTCTGCCAAGGAAATGATGGTAGTTGAATGTGTTCAGTTATGGGCTTTCGGGTTTTCACAAGATTTTCATCTTCTGTTCCAGAGAAAGTTAATCTGAAATCACCCCTACCCTCTCATTCCATGCTGGTAATCACGAGGGCAGATTAGAGTTTCCTAATCTACCACATCATTTATCTTTTTTATGTGGTGAGTGTGCTCCTACACCTGCAGAGGAAATTGTTCTTCTCTTAGATCCAGTTCAGCGAGGGTGAAGGAAGAAACTATTTCCCTTGCATTCCTGGTGTCATAACTGTGGTGCATTTTAATGAAGTTATGCTAATTTTTGAACCACAGCTAATGATTGACTCATGTACTATAGATAAACAATAAGTATATAACTGATATGGACAGTTCACTGTTAAGGCTATTTTTGCCCTTTTCTGTTTATGGTCTATCATTACTACTTGGAGTATTTTATTTATTTTTGTTTATTTGGGGACAGACAGCAGCAAATTGTTCCCTCCATTAATGCAGCCTGGTTCGATCCCACATTAACCCATGGTTTTATTCACATCTTCTCTCCTCTTGTTTCCCATGTGGTGAATTTTAGATGGTAAGCTTCTCAAGTCAGGGATCAATCATCTTGCACTATAAAGGGTTATGTTCACAGATGGCACTATATCAGTAATTAGCAATAATAACTACAGGCATATCTCAGTTAACAAAGTGAATATTTTCCTGGGCTTTACTTCTTTAATAGAAACTTTGCTACTGGAGGGAAAGAAAGCATAGAAAAAATAGGAATAGCATTCTATAACACAAAAAAGAAGAGCAGTTCAAAATGTTTCAGCACATTTTTTATTCAAAACTAACATCATGCTCCTGTGAAATGAAAAAAACTAGGTCAGGTAAGCCTTGCTTAAGTGAACAAAAACATTTTGAATCTTCTAGAGACCACCTGAAAGCTTCTTTCAAGATGCACCTCAGGATTATTATTTTCTTTCAACTGACTCCACTTTCCTTATAATTTTCATTTTGGTGGCAAAGCTTACAGATCCATGCTTTTTCAACATGCCAGGATAACTGATGAGCCAGGCTAATCTGCTTTCCCCTTGTCTTCCTGATTTTTTCTTTGAACATGATCATTAAGTGATTCTGGAGGCAGCTGTTTACACTGCCTTTTGTACGTCAAGCACATACAGCTACGGTAGGATCACCTAGACTAGAATCTCATTCTTTGCCAGATCAAGTTATTGCATTATTTACTCTAGACATGCTACTACAAACCAGCACTGAAAATCTCTCTTTCTTCAGCTCCCCCTTCACCATTAGTTAAAAGAGTTATGTGTCCATCTCTTGTATTTTAATCTGTTGTCCCCCAACTCAATCCACAGAGAGAGGCAGGTACGAAATAAATATTATTGTTATCCTCCCAAAGCCAGTATCTCCATTGTTTTCCTGATATTCTGCTATGTCTCCTTGACCTGGCTCATGCCTCAGTATCTCATCCTCTCTTTCTCCTTTTCTTCTAGACTCTGGAACCCTGGAAGCTCTATGCCACGGTTGGATTGCTTGTTGGGCTTGACTTTGTCATCTTGGCCATCTGGCAAATAGTCAGCCCACTGAAGCGTACCACTGAGGTAACACACTTGTGTGGCACTAATGTGGGAAGGTTATAAGGACCCTGCAGGTTGATCTAGTTCAAAATAAGACACTCTATATCTAGGGTTTAATTTGTGTGGAATCCACATTGGAATTCATTGTCACATTGGAATTCATTGTGAAACCTCTAGGGTATGTGAAGTACCAATTAAAAGAGTATCACTGAACAGATGCAGAGTTCCTTTCTGCTTACTACTGGGCAATGGCAGGCTGTCCACAGATAGTTAAGGTCACGGAACAGAGTTTTAAGTCCAGAATGTCTATCTTGGTTTCAGCCCCTTGTTTATTTAGAAATTGACCGATGATGAAAGCATTCACAGGAGATATCTCACTCACATTAGCAGTGGCATCACTAGGGATGGCCTCACCCAGTGCAGTAACTCGTGGTGTCACCCCCTCCATTAATCTCCTCCCATACCACACTATACAGAATCCTTAGTAATGTTTTTTGCACTAATGTTACTCATAAATTGTAATTCTTATATATTACTGAATATAATGGTAATAGCTGTGACATAAACAGCAAGAAAAATTAAAATGATACCTTTAAATAGAATATACGCACTAAATATGTCTACATGTATATAATTTCATGTGGTTAAAGTGTACATTTGCTAAGATTTGATGTTTTTAAAGAAAATTGTTACAAATTTAATTTTTTAAAGTTATTTAAAAAAATTAGAAAATTAAAATTTTAAATTTACATTTTTTAAAAAAACCTGAGGCTTCTTTTCTCATCCCACTGACTCTCACCCCCACACATACCATCTCTCAAGTGTTTTAAATGGATTCAGGTGAACACCACAGCCCATTTCTGCCCAAAGGCAGATGTTTAAGAAGCAGTGGTGTTACACTCTCATAGGGTGTAACCTGGTACAGCCTGAACCCCCTGCACCTACCCATCGCTGCACCCTCCCTAATGACATCCCTGCCATTAGGTCCGTGGTTCTTTTGACAACCAGATCATATAGTACGTCTGGCTGCAGTCAGGGTTTGAGCTGATAAATATCTACACATTTATAACCACCACCACCACCACCAAGGGATGGCCAAAGAGTCTCCCAACCTTCATTTGGTCCCTATTGCTTGTATTTCTCTGATCCTTATCCCCCAACTCACTTTTTCTTTTTCCCTTTAACCATCACCCCACAATCTACTGTGCATGTCTCTCTCCTGCTCACCTTTCAGTGTCTCTCACTCTCCATCTTCCATCCCTTTGCTCTGATGCTCTCTTGCTCTCTCACTCTGCTCCCCTCCACTGACAACATATGCATAGTTCATTACAAAGCTTCACTGCCACTATCACACATTATAGGATAAGATGTTTGCATAAAGTTTGGCTTAATCTCCTTTCTTGAAATGTAAAACTCTTACTTCATGTTCTGTCTGCTGGATTATTAAACACCCATGGCCTCTTCACCACATATATACATCCTTAGTGGGGGAAAGTGTTAATAGTCCTGAGGACCACAACCTGTAGTAGCTGCCCAGAAGTGTGTGCACAGACAAATAAGCAAATACACACATGTGCACACACAGAAACTTTACTTTCCTACTCTGTATAGACACACACACACACACACACACACACACACACACACGCACGACTTGTTTTTGCACCACATACATATTTCCATTTGCAGTTTGGGGTCAAAAGGCAGTAGAATGAGTTATACTGGATGCATAGGTGCAAAGATTGACTCCCCTCCCCACCACCCTTGACCAGCCCTGTTTTGGAGCATGTGAATTGCCATTCTGCTCCTCTACCAGAATGTCAGATGGTGATACTGCTGCCATCTCCATTCTTCATAGGAAGGTGTTCTGGAAGCCTGAGACACTGCCATGGGTATCTTTAAATTCTTAAAAAGAAGCCTCCTCTCAGCCAGCTAGCCTTATGCTATGCTGCAAGGTATCACGTAGGTGATCTTTCTCAAAGTGATGAATGCAGGAAACAAAATCTCAATTGACATCGTAGGGCTGGTATAGATGTGATACAGAAGATTCCTGACCAGTTTTCTTAAAGTTCTCCCAACATAGGCCAAAATTCTGGTAGGACATCCACACATGTCTTTTTTTTTTTTCCATTGCTGCAGTGGTTGGTATTCCCGTTCTCCTGCACAGTCCCCAAAGGATCCTGCCCCAGATACTGATAAGCTCCTAACACCACACTATCCAGCCATTCTGGATTTATTGGTGAGCAGGCAGGGCCAGAAAAGTGTCTGGCTATATCCTGATACCCAGATGCGAAATAATGACATCAGCAGTGAGATTCCCCCAGGGTTCTTCAAGGGTCTTAACACTGCAAAAAATCATATTGCAGCTGACCATGGGGAATATAGCCACATGCTTCTCCAAGCCTGCCTGCCCTTGAAGAAACATGGAATGGCCATGCAAGAGGGGAGTATTGGGCTTTTAAGCAGGTAGGAAGGTATATGGCTCAGCATGGCATAGGTCCGCACAGAGATATTTATGCTACACTGTGGAGATGTTGGATTGAGGCCATAAACTTTAGAGCAGCTGCAGAGGGAGCAAATTTGATCAAAGCAGCACTTCTGAGGGAACATGGGCTGCTGTTTCTCCTACCTAAATTGTTCCCCCATACTGCTCCCCAAAGACATGACAGAGAAAACCTTTTCGCTTAGTGGATGTAACAACAGCTTTGGGGGTGATTTAACTCAGGGCAAAAGCACAGCAGGAGAGGATTAAACTCTCTCTTTCCCACTGCTATTTTAAAGCATTTCACCCCATCTCAGGAAAAAGCCAGGAGACTTGAGGCATGTCTATACATTGATAGGAAAATCTAGCTTACCTTCAGGTTACCCCTATCCGTAGCAACCACAGGCTTGTCTGCACATACCAAAGTGAGTTCAAGAGAACTGTCCACACACAATTCTCCCTTTCAAATTCACCCCGGTCCAATAAATTGCAGTATGTGTGGCCACATGGCTGTGACTACTAGGGTTTTTTTCCTCATTCCCCAAGCATGTGAATGTACGTATTTTTGAACTCCTTCCTCCAGCCTCACACCAACGTCACTATGGTGCTCAGTCCACATGCACACACAAATGTCCAGATTTTCCACTCACAACTGGAATAAATCCTCACTTTTTTTCTCTCTGGAATAAATTCCTGAGGCAATAAAAGGCCCAGATTTGGCCCCACTCATCCCATACATTGTTTGAACAGCTCACTGTGAAAAGTGGGCTGGGTGAGAGATGGAGTTAAAGATGGGACTGTTTTATTTGACCCATGTAGACGTGCCTCTGATCAAAGAGCTTCCATATTATGGTAGCTGCAATATGGATAGCTCAGTACTAGTGTTGTTAACAATACTTAGGACTGTCTGCTTGACCCATCAAGCAGGTGTTAGTAGTGGTCAGAGCTAATATGATACATGGAGAGACACTTCAAAGCAAATTCACCAATAATTAACCACTATCTTCCTCTTAAAAGTGTATACAAGCTTCCTGATTACAGACTGGTTACTGCAAAGTTTTACAAGGTTTCATATTTACAGTTGCAAACACTGAGCCTTCATTTCCCAAGTCCAGTTTGATGTTCTGAACTTCTGTCATCCTGTTGGCTTTCCTCTTCATCCTTTTAGTGTTCTATTTTAGAGAATATATTTATACAGAGCTTGGAATATTACTTTTAAAAAGTAATTAGTTATTATCATAATTCCAAGGGTCTCCCCAATAGTTAGCCACCATTATAGCTATAATTATTCTTTCCCTTCTCAAGAGTAATGCACCAGCATGAGGCATAGCATGGATCAGCATTTGAACAATACGACATTCATCCTTCACCATGTAGGTGTAAATGTAAAAGTAACTAAAAGTTCCAGTTGTACTGCAAAAGGAATAAAGTTCTCCCTTATTAAATTACAGCCATAATATAGTGGTTATACTTTAGTTACTGGGGAAAGGAATTAAGTACAAATAAACAGCTACCCTAAAGGCACCAGATCCTATCTGATTTTGGAAGCAAAGCAGGGTCAGCTCTGGTTAGTACTTGGATGGGAGACCACCAATAAATACTAGCTGCTGTAGGCTATATTTCAGAGGAAGGAACTGGCGAACCACCTCTGAGTGTTCCTTGCCTAACAAAACTCTACGAAACTCATGGGTTTGCCATAAGTCAACAGGCAACTTGATGGCACATGCACACACACCCAACTAGTTTTAACTAGCTGCTTCTGATCTTATATTTGTAGCAGCCGTGTACAAAGTGGGGACTGTGAGTGCAACTAGCTTGAGGCATAAATAGGGTGCCTGAGTGAGTAGATCATGCAAAAATCTCTTGCCATTGTACTCAACATGGTTGTTGTTTTCTCAGCTGGATTCTTGATACTGACTGGGAGAAGGGTAGCTAGTGGGGAGGTATGGTGGTAAGGGACAGAGGAGTGGACAAAACAGGGAGGGGTTGGTGCTGATAATACCTGTCCCCATGTTTTTTTTTCAACTTTAAGTCACATCTCCACCCATTGATTTAAAGGGGTTGGGACAGGCATGTGTCTGTGGCATTCAGGTGTACTTTGGCCCTTATATTGCAACCTTAAGGAATGGTTAGTGCTATGATGACGCACTGTGGCCTCATGTTCTGTTTGCTGTCTGTGCTACTCTTGAAATCCTTCTTGGCAGTCACTAACCTGTTATCGTTCTGGTACCTTCTTCCTGTGTCCCCTGCAGGAATTCACCAAAGAGGACCCCAAAAGTGACATTGATGTGCAGATTCTACCCAAACTGGAGCACTGCAGTTCTGAAAAGATGAACACTTGGCTAGGTGAGAGCCTCTCCAGAAAAGCCAGCAGAGTCTGATTCTGAGTATGAAAATATTATTTTTCTGGTCTACAAGACCCAGAATCTCTCATAGCCAAGGCTGAGGCTGAGGAACTCCAGGAGCTGCAGTGTAACTTTTCCCAGCCCTTGCCTGGTGTTGCCCAAGTCATCCTTCCCCCAGTGTCTAGATTCCTTTCTTGTACCTGGAATACTCACATGTCTGTTAGTGTCAGGTGCATTTTAGCTCTTAAAATGTAACCTTAAGGAATAAATAGTCCTGTATCTCTATCCTACTACAGTCAGGGTCAGCCTAAGACATTTTGCTGCATGAGGTGGAGCAGGCAGCATATGGTTTTTCCTCTGAAGTCAAAGGACCTCTACAGACAGGCGGCCGTGGGCCACCCTGAGAAGCTGCGGATTGGGACCGAGGCTGCCCCACGCCTCGGCCCCGATCCACCCTTATGGCGCCTCTGAAAAGGAGCACTAAAATAGCACTGCTTTTAGAGGAGCCAAAAGGGGGGCCAGAAGAGGCGCTAGGCACCTCTTCCACACTCCTTCCAGCTCAGTGTGTCTGGATGCTGAGCCGGAAGGACGTCATCGGAGCGCCTGCCGTGTCCGGCTGCCCCTCCCCTTCCTGGGCTTGAAGACAGTGCTTTATGCCGTCTGCATCCCCCCAAAGTGGATGCCGTCTGCATCCCCCCAAAGTGGATAGGGCTCAAAGCCAGCCAGATTATTTGGGCACAAGTATCTCTCCCCAACACTGACAATAAAAATACAGTAATAATTTTTTAAAACTTAAGTTTCCCTCCCTTAGTTCCCATCAACTGCTCTCAGAGGCAGTTGCTTCACCCTGCTTAATTGTAGGGCCAGATATGGCGACATTATGCAAATTGTGCCCTATTTATTTATTTATTTATTTAGAATATTTGTGCCCCACTCTTTAGCCACAAAGGCTCACAGACCAGCTTCCAGATTGTTAATTCGACAGTTCCCTACCCTCAGCCTTACAATCTAAAAAGACATGACACAAAAGGAGAAGGGAATGGCAGTGGGCAAGGGGGTCAAGTCCAGCAGATACTGCCTTTTCTTCTCTCCCTCCAAGGCCAGGGTGATAGCAGTTAAGATGAAGGGAGGGCCTTTGAACTTCCTCTGCGGCTAGGCATGGTGGAGCTGTATTTGCCTCTCCTTCTCTCCCTCCAAGGCCAGAATCTTTCTTCTAGCCTGGTGTCCTACACAGCTATTCCTAATTTCATGGCTTCTGCCCAGTTACCTTCAGATTTTTATTTCTTAATCACGTATCTTTTATCCTCTCAAAAAGCTGCCAGATAGACTTTGGAAGGAAGTGGTACAGAACTTAGGAGCTTTGCTGTAATTGTGATTTCGAACCTTGGGGATGTAGCAGGCCAGGTGCCTCTCTCAGGCATACCTGTCCTGACAAGGACATGGCCTGGTGCTTCTTCAGACACATGGAGCAAATGTTCTCTACATCTTTTCCTTAAAGTATCCAGCACACCTGCTGTTTACTGAACTTTGCTTAAAACCACTGTGGGTTTTAATATTATATATTGTGGTTTTTCTTAGAGCAAGACCCCCAGAATGTTTTTTTAGATAGATGAGAAAGACAAACAAACAAACATGTGCAGACTCTACTGCAACTCCATTCACTGTCCTTCCTGGACCATATCTATTTTTCCTCCATAGTTTTCCCCTTCACCCTCATTTACACCTCCATCTTTCCCTGGCCACAGGTATCTTCTATGGCTTCAAGGGACTTTTGCTGCTTCTGGGCATCTTCCTTGCCTATGAGACAAAGGGTGTCTCCACAGAGAAGATCAATGACCACCGAGCCGTGGGCATGGCAATCTACAATGTGGCTGTGAGTGGCTTATCCCTAAATGGTTCAGACCAAGCATTGTCTTGAATGTTTCATGTGCTGTGAGAGGAGCTAGCCTTTAACCACAAAAAGAGGGAGGACAAGCAGACCTCCGAAATGTTACTTATTTGGACTACGGGTCCCAGAATCCCATAGACATCGTGGGGGAAATTTATGTTCCAAGGTTTGGCTCTTCATGCTGCCGACTGATTGTGCAGCAGTTCCATCTGTTAGTTTATTTAAAAATGTGAAATGAAAAGAAACTTGAAAGATGCAACAGAGAGAACAAAGGAAGAATACATTTGGAAGATGTAATTGCAGGAGTGTAGCTATGGGGAGTGGCAAAATTAGGTTGTTGTTGTTGTGTACCACCAAGTCATTTTTGACTTATGACGACCTTAAGAGAACCTATCTTAGGGTTTCTTGGCAAGTTTCTTCAGAGGGGGTTTCCCTTTGTCATCCTTTGGACTGAGAAACTGTGACTTGCCCAAGGTCACCCAATGGGTTTTTGTGTTCGAGCAAGGAATCAAACCCTGATCTCTAGGGTCGTAGTCTGATGCTCATACGTCACTTTGGCATTCCTCCCCACCATAAGAATTCTGCCCCTTCCCCCCCCCCCAAGAAATTTTCCTTCTGTCCCTATATTTCTAGTACTTCAGAGTGAGATCCTGAAAACCATTCACACTTGAAACATGCACATTGGCTGTGTTTGCTATTCCCATAGTAACTTTCCCTCCCCTTTTCTTTGGATACCTAAACTATACATGTGTCCACATATTCAACTGAACTTTTAAATTATTGCAGTGTTAGAAACTTGGCGACATTTGAAGATTTCCCTCATGGGGAGGGCAGTTCTTATTTTGGGAGGGATTGCCCTAATTTCCTTTCCCCCTATGTACACCTCTGTGTCATTGTCTGGATGCTCTGTCAGATTCCATTAAATGGGCCCAGGTGATTGTACAATATAACTTCGTCTGGAGACAACAGAAAGAGAACTAAACCTAAGCCTGAACTCCCAAGTCCTCTTGACCTTAGAACCTCCAGGGAAATGGGTACAAAGTTTTGCCCAACTTTCCTGCATGCAGACAACTTCATTTGCAATTTCCCCAGTTCAACAAGTGGACCAGTTTGCATCAGGTCAAGCATAGCACATGGGAGGATAGGAAAGCTATGAGGCTGCCTCAGCAGAGGAAAACTATTTTTAAAAAGTATATCACTTTCATTACTTCTAGTTTTTGAAAAGTAATTTTTCCCAATGTTAAGACATCACTCATTGTGTCACTACTTACTTTTCCATTTGTGCTTTTTGAAAACAACAGTGTAGGATAGATAAGAGAATGACATAAAACTTGAGAAAATCTTGTCAAATCTTTTCTGTTAAAATGCATTTAAAGAGTAATTTTAAAAGATAGCTGGAAAATGTTGCTTTTAACAGTAACATTTTAAATAGTTTTTATCCACTTGTTATTTTTAATGTGCCTTGGTCATGCCCTTGTTACACATATTAAAAAAAGCAGCCTCTTCCAATGACAAGCTTACTTGTGACTCATTTCTTCCAAGGTCTTTGCATCAGTGTGCCAAACGTCTGATTCCTCTTTCCCCCTGCCCCAGGCAGACATGTCCCAGATTTGGGGCATTCCTGTACCACACCAGCTGCATGCTCACTCTTCATGGATAAGCACTGTATTTCCCAAGTTCTACTTCTACTTTGTGGGTGGAACTGTTCACCCCATGCTAGGCAGGACCTATTACTCTTGAACACCTGGGTTCAAATCAGTCAAGTGTCCTGTGTGGCCACAGATATGGATTCTGGAATTGGTCACTTGAGCCCCTCCTAAAGTTAGGCTAGAGAGAGCTGAGCCCCTCAAAATTATTAGGCACCAAGAATCAACCCTGGTTAGTTCTTGGATGGGTGATGCCAGTGAATACCAGGTGCTGTAGTGTAGGCTGTATTCAGAGGAAGGAACTGGCGAAACCACCTCTGACTATTCCTTGCCTAAGAAAACTCTATGAAATTCATGATTTTTCAAAAACGGCAAGCTCCACTTTTTGAAAAATTGCTGGATACATGCAGCTAGGTGTCCGGGCTACATATGGGTTGTACTCACCAAACCACTGGTGAGTGCAATAATACCTGGCTTTGAGTTTTCAGTCCTGTATCTACATTAGGAGTATTTCTCGGTGTGATAATCTCCAAAAGTAGTGTAGAGTATTAGTTGTTGTTGCGTTTTATTTCTTGGACTGCAGATAAGATGATGTCTCTTGAACCCTGGTGCTTAGTGTATAGCAGTGTACAGGATTGACAACCAAAATTTTTCAGGATTGTTGTCAAGATGTTTGAGAATGACAGAGTGGACTATGAAATGTCATCACTATATTGCAGTACTGAACACTATTGCTTCTCCTGTCCATCCTGAACAGCTCCTTCAGCAGCCTTCCCAAACCTCTGGATGGGTCAGATGACTGTTCCCATAGAGAATATGGGGATGTCCATCTGACCCAACCAGAAAGTGCTGGTTTGAGGAAGGCAATTGCACTGTGGGACCTACACAATGTGATTCCTGGGTGGGTTCAAGCTCTGTGTGCCTCTCCCCCCTCATGCAGGTGTTGTGTCTCATCACTGCCCCAGTCACCATGATCCTCAGCAGTCAACAGGATGCAGCCTTTGCTTTTGCCTCACTTGCTATTGTCTTCTCTTCGTACATCACCCTGGTTGTGCTTTTTGTGCCCAAGGTAAGTCCCTACCCCTCCAGGTTTTGCCAGTTTTTTCATCTTCCCCTGGAAGGGGGCTGGAAATACTCTGCCTCTACTTTGCCAGCCAGAGAACAGTGCTGCAATGGGAGGGAAGGAGGATGTTGGGCACAGCATGTTATTTACTGGCTGTCTGGTTCATGTTTTCCTTTACAGTGGGGATGTTGAGCCCAGAGGGCCTCAGGAGGGGGTCACGTCACCTCCCTTGAGCCCAAATTCAGAAGGAAGAGGGGGCAGAAGAACTATTGGTTCTCAGTCCCAGTATTGCATCAGTTGCTTTACTCCTCTCTGGCCTTCTTGTGTGGGAAGGAGAACGACCAGGTTGTGCACCACTTTGAGGCACTGGTTGATGCTTCATCCTTCTTCCCCAAACTTCCCAGCACAGGGAAGATGAAAGTAAAGCACATCTGTCCTGCCCAGGATGCCAGCTGGGGGGAGAGTGTCCTTCCAGCTGGTATCTTGGGTGAGGACTGTCTTTGCTCTGCTCTGTCACTGGGGAAAGCCCACGTAAATTGAACCCCACTCTCTAACTAGAGCAGGGACAGGCAACCTACGGCCCGGGGGCCGGTTAAGGCCCTGGGCCCCGGACTTACCGGCCCCGTCCGAAGGCTGCCGCCGTCGCTGCCGCCGCGCGCCACCCCCGCCGCCGTGCGCCGCTGCCGGGGAGCGTTTTCGGGCACGCTTGTCACGGCCGCCATTTTGGAAGCCAAAATGGCGGTCGCGACGCGTTTGTGCATGCGCGATACTTTTGCGCATGCGCAAATGCGTCACGGCCGCCATTTTGGCTTCCAAAATGGCGGCTGCGCATGCGCCATGGCAGCTGCAGCGGTGTGCGCTACGGCAGCGGCCGCGGTAGTGGCCGCGCGTGCAGGAGGAGGGTGTGTGCGCGCATGTGCGCACGCGCTCCGCCATTTCCCCATCCCTTGGCCCAGCCGAGCGGCAACCTTTTTGAGACCGGCCTAGGTCTCAAAAAGGTTGCCTGTCCCTGAACTAGAGCGTCAGATGGAGGAACTCTGGATGGCATTCAGCCAGGAACCAGAACTAAGGCTCCTTTTACACTACACAGTTATAGCACTATGATTCCACTTTTTAGTAGTTAAGTGAGGCAGTAGAGTCCTGTGACTGAAAATGATAGGTATCCCTAAACTAAAAATCACTGGATTCCACAGAATGGGACCCTGGCAATTTTAATTGTATCATAGAGCTATAGTCTGAAAATGTCCCCAGTCACATCAAGGCTGGCATCCTGTCCCTTGACCTCACCTCTTCTACAAGAGGGACATAAATGGGGGAGGGGGCCCTCAGGCCTTCCAGTGGTTCCCTTCCAGTGAGTTGGGTGAAAGATGGTTGGACGCTGACGGTGTGGGAGGTCTGTTATTTTAGATGCGGCGTCTCATCACCCGAGGAGAGTGGCAGTCTGAGCAACAAGACACTATGAAGACAGGCTCCTCCACCAACAACAATGAGGAAGAGAAGTCACGGATGCTGGAGAAGGAGAACCGTGAACTTGAGAAAATCATTGCAGAGGTGAGCTGGGACTGGTGGGGAGATGGAATGTCTTATTTAGGGTTGTGGTGGAGAGCAATTAAGCTAGGGTATGGCTGACTCTGTGCCTTTCTTGTCATGTGTGGTTATCTTTTTCTAGAATTGAACTTCCTATGTTTTTCTGTACATCCAAACAAAAGCTTTGACTACGCTGTGTGCTACTATGCACAGTGTGGTTTTATGATACACTTCATTGCTATCTTCCTAGATGTTCCAAGAGTTTGCATACGTTATTTCAGTCAGGTACGACTTAGGGCAGAATCCTGTTGGTGTCTTTTACATGTGCAGATTCTCTTGCAGAAGCCCTTTAACATTTTTGTCCAACGCACACTGTCTATATTCAGCTCAAGGTTGTGGAAGCAGAGTGGCCCATTAAGTGCTGTTTCACATGCAGATACATATTTTTGGCTGATGCATATCCAACTGCCCTTGCTGAAACTGGCAATAGTACTGCTCTGAATACGCATTCAAGCTGGGATCCAGCGGATTAGGTCTAACTAGTTAGACCTACCAAATCAATCCTTAAGTCAACATGGAAATAAATGGAACAGTGACTCAACATGGAAGTAAATTTGAGTTTGTAAATACCGATGAAGTGGACAAGCTTCTTGGATGTGTAAGGAAGACAACATGCCCTCTTGATCCTTGCCCATCATGGCTGACCACTCAGGGAGGAGATGCTGTAAAATTACTATTACAACTTATAATTAATGCATCCTTCAGGGAGGGTAAATTTCCAGCGAGCTTAAAACTAGCGATAGTGAAACCGCTCTTGAAAAACCCCTCCCTTGATCCCCTGATGAGATGTAACTATAGACCGGTATCTTTATTACCGTTTTTGGGCAAAGTGATTGAGAGGGCGGTTGCCTTCCAGCTCCAGGCAGTCTTGGAAGAAGCTGATTATCTGGACCCATTTCAAACTGGCTTCAGGGCGGGATATGTGGTTGAGACTGCCATGGTCGCCTTAGTCAGTGATCTCCGTCTGGGTATCGACAGGGGAAGTGTGACCCTGTTGGTGCTCTTGGACATCTCAGCGGCATTCGATACCATAGACCAGGGGTAGGCAATCTTTCCCCTTTAAGGGCCAAGGGACTTCAGCTCCCAGAAGCCTCAGCCATGTTGGCCAGTAGCTCCTGGGATTCTGGGAGCTGAAGTCCCTCGGCCCTTAAAGGGGAAAGGTTGCCTACCCCTGCCATAGACCATGGTATCCTTCTGGGATGCCTGAGGGAGTTGGGTATCGGGGGCACTGCGCTCCAGTGGCTCTGGTCCTACCTCTCGGGCAGATCCCAGATGGTGAAGCTGGGGGACAGTTGCTTCTCTGAGAGGGAGCTGACATCTGGCGTCCCACAGGGCGCCATACTGTCTCCCATGCTGTTTAACATTTACATGAAGCCACTGGGAGAGATCATCACTGGGTTGAGACATGGGGCGCGGGGTTATCAATATGCTGATGACACCCAACTATATTTCTCTATGTCTCTGACTGCTGTGGTGACTAAGGATGGCATCTCTCCTCTGGATGCCTGCCTTGGGTCGGTAATGGGCTGGATGAGGGAAAGCAAACTCAGGCTGAATCCAGAGAAAGCAGAGGTACTCATGATAGGTACCCCTGGTCCAGGGAGGGAATTTTGTCAACCGGTCCTTGATGGGGTCACACTTCCCCTGAAGGACAAAGTGTGCAGTTTGGGAGTACTCCTGGACTCATCTTTACAGTTGTCATTCCAGGTGAATGCGGTGGCCAGGAGTGCTTGGAATCAACTTCAGTTGCTTTGCCAACTGCGCCCCTACCTGGACCAAAAGGACCTTGAAGCAGTAGTACTTGCCCTGGTAATCTCTCGTTTGGACTTCTGTAACACGCTCTACATGGGGCTACCTTTGTACCAAGTCTGGAAACTTCAATTGGTTCAAAATGCGGCAGCCAGGTTGGTCGCCGGTACATAGGGCAGACCATATTACACCTGTGTTGAAAGCTCTTCACTGGCTGCCGATTTGTTTCCGGGCACAATACAAAGTGTTGGTCGCTACCTTTAAAGCCCTACATGGCTTGGGTCCGAGTTACTTAAAGGAACGCCTCTCCCTACATAATCCGCCCCGCACTCTCAGAACATCAGGGAAGTATTTGTTGGAATATTATAACACCAGATTAAAGGTAACTTCCCAGAGATCGTTCACAGCAGCAGCTCCTAAGCTATGGAACAGCCTGCCGGAGGAGATCCGTCTTATTAATACACTAGAAGCCTTTAAGAAGGTGCTCAAGACGGAGCTCTTCCGGCGGGCTTAACCACCTGACCTTCCTAATTTGTAAAAAACTAACTGTTCTATCAATATGACCTCCTGGATATGTGAAGATGATGACCTACTTGTTCCCCGGATAGGGTATTGGTTTTAATTAGAGGGATTATGGGGTTTTATTGTTGGGGGCGATATTGTTGTTACGGGTTTTATATATTTTATGTTTTGTATTTTTATATTATTTGTTACCCCGCTTCGATCCGCAGGGAGAGGCGGGAAATACAAATTATTATTATTATTATTATTATTAAATCTAATTGACACAATGGATCTGCTTTAGTCACAATTAACAATAGGATCTAGGGCTCAGTTTGTGCATTCAGTTGCATAATATCACCATCCAACACAAGGATCGCATAGGACAGGGGTAGGTAACCATTCCCCTTTAAGGGCCAAGGGACTTCAGCTCCCAGAAGCCTCAGCCATGTTGGCCAATAGTCCCATGTTGGCCAATAGCTCCTGGATTCTGGGAGCTGAAGTCCCTCGGCCTTTAAAGGGGAAAGGTTGCCTACCCCGGCATAGGACAAGCAACATGTAATTCTGCATTAAAGGATTCGTGCTATACAATGATGTAGAATCTCAGCCATACTTTGGCTGGAACTCACATTCACAGTTATGAATGTATAACCTAGAGCTATTCATTCATAACTGATTCATATTCATGAGCCCTACATATTCAGTAGTGTAGGGAATACGTAGAGATTGTAAAAGTCCTCCAGTTCTCATTTACCAGGTATCAGGTGCTGCAAGCAACAAGGGTTGGTTCTCCTGTCAGTTGGAATACAGCAGACTGGTGTTTCCACCACCCTCCCATGAGCAATCTCAAGTACAAGGAGGAATTGTGATAGAATTCCTGCTTCTGACTGTTGCACCAGTGACCACTTACAGGAGGAAGCTGGAAATGCCAGTCTTCTGCACCCCAATCAACAGGAGAACAGATCCCCATCACTCACTGTAGCTGCTGAATAGTTAAGTCAGAATGGTGGGGATTAAGTTAACAAGCAGTGAACTAAGTAGCTGATGTAGAATTTCAACCTCTGTTGGTTGGTCAGGATTTAACATCAGCTGCTTCCTTTGTGATTGTAATTTATGGCAATGGAGAGTTGCCTATTTCCTATGTCTTAAGGAACAATCTGAGAGATTCTGGGTGTGGTAGTCCAAAAATACCCTATGCATCTGAGGAAGTAGACCAAATCTACAAAAGCTTATGCTACAGCTTCTTTCACACGGTTAGTCTCAAAGGTGCTACAAAATCTCTTTGCACACTGATATTCCAGACTAACACAGCTATATCTCTGAATTCCAGTTCAAAAATACTGCTTGCCTTGCTGTCCCAGTGCAACTTTCTCCCATATTTGGCCTACATGAGCTACATCCAGATAATTTCAGCCTCTGCTGTCGGTTTCACCCATCCATTTCTTTTGTCTTTGTCTCCAACAGAAGGAAGAGCGTGTCTCTGAGCTCCAGCAACAACTCAAAGACCGACAGCAACTTCGCTCCCGGCGGCGCTCCTCCAACTGTGCAGCTGACAACCACTTCAACAACTCAGCCTCTGGGTCGGCCGCTACTGCCCCCAACCTCTACCAGCCCAGCCTGCCTCTAGTCCGCTGCCTCGTGGCCGAACAGGCCGACAAGTTGGGCCGCAACAACTGTGATGGTAGCCGTGTCCATTTGCTCTACAAATGACGGACTTCACAAACACCACTGTGGGGGAGGGTGGGCGGCCCCTGTGCAGCCCAGGTCAGGTGGGCAGAGGCTCATGGAGCTGGTGGGGCTGGGACTTGTACAGTTGGCTGGGGACTTCGTGGTCTTTTTTGTTTTTTAATCAAAGAAATCATAATCTCTGGTCTTTGTAAACAAAACCAACCCCCTTTGTGTCTGTCCACCTGCCTGTCCCCAGAACCTGGGATCCAGGTGCCAACTCTGTGGAGACTTATTCTAGAAGTAGAGGGGTGAAGGGATACTTCCCCACCCAACCTTCCCAGTGCACACATACCTGACTCCTTTTCAAATGTTACTATCTGAGGAGGGTAGGAAAGTTGGAAACAGGGCTTTCATCAGGCAGAAGGATGCTGTAGCCGTGTGGCTGAAGGAGAGAGAAAATCTAAAAGTGATGAACAATGGCCTCTTGTGAGTTTCACCTCCTGTGCGCTGAGCTAGAGGAAGAAGCTGACAGCTATTATTAGGCTGTTTGGCACAGTTGTGCCAATTCTGCACACACTTGGCTGTCGCAAAACAATTGTATTGAGTTACTGACAGCCGCATTGTCATTCACAAGTGGCTCTTTCTTCTTATTGACCACAAATCGCTTCCTTCTGGCTGTAGCCATGTTCTCTGGAACAGGCAGGCACTGTAGCTCAAAAGCAGCCTGCCTATACAAATAGTATTTAAAGGGATCCATTTCCTCATGAACAGAGGAAGCCTGTAGCACAAGTGTGCTGTTATGCACAGTTGGCTCTTCAGAGCACTTTGGTATGAATGAGCCTGTAACGTGTAACCCCTGACAGTTCATTTAATTAGACAAGAGTAAATGTATGTTGTCATTGAACATGTCAAAACAAGCCCCCTTGCCTCAGCAATGTGATTTTGGTTGCCAGTGCAGGCAACCTCAATTAGAAACTCTCATTGCCTACATAGTCACATCATATATCACATGTGGACTCCATGTTTATGCCCTTGGTGCTCCTTTACACTACTGGCAGAGTGTACCACTACAGGGAGGCTACCTGCATATAAAGTTGGACTGCAATACACTGGCAAAGTCTAAAGACAGTCAGCTTTCTGTGGCAGAGGAAGACTTACATTTGCAGCTGCACAAAACAATGGGTAAGTGTAAAGCTCTTATCCAGGCATACAGGGTACTTCTAGAGACAGGAAGAAGGCAAAACATGGCCAGGGCACCTCTTTTAGAGGTGGCCATTAGCCACAGAAGACAGGAGCACTGTGCCAGTTCCTTTCTGACAAAGGTGTTAGGAAGGCATCCTTCCTAAAGATGATACAGGGGAGGCACAGACATCCCGAGGGACATTGTCACCTTGGAGCTGTTTTTAAAGTATTGTTGTCCTGCCTGAGCTTGATGCTCTTCTGTCTTGGATTGTGTGTCAAGAAGGAGGACCATACTTGCCACGAATGCCTTTGTCTCTCCCTTGTTCTGCCCTCCCTCTTCAGTCTTGCCAAGGAAAGTAAGGAGCAAGAGCTACAAGGGAGGGCAAGGATTGGGCAGAATGCCGATGAAGACCAGGAGAGGAGCCAGCAGCTACCTTATGACCAGCCCTTGGGCTGCCTCAGTAGCGCATGTGCGTGTGTGTTATGTGTGTATGCATTGTGCATGCATGTGTCTGTGCCAGTTCCTCCCCACACTTTTCCATTTTGAGCACTTTATTGTCCCAGCAGATGTGGGGAGTAATGGAGGCTGCCCACAGGGCAGGGGGAGTAGGTGAGGCAGAGGGGAAGCCTAGATGCCTGCCAAAATTTCCCCATCCAGTATACCAATGTTCTTAAGTAAAATTATACAATATGAGATGTGGATTCTTGACTCATCTGTGAATGGTGTGCTTTGCTCAACTTGAGTGCCGTTCTTTCTCTTTGTGCTTCAGCTGGGACCAGAGCAAAAATTCAGTTTCCACAAAAGTGGAGGTGATGTTTTCAAAAAGGAGTTGCTTTTGCCCACCTCTTCCTTCACATTCATAGGTACAAACTGTTAAAGGCCAAGATCCTGTATTGCACTAAAGACACATAAAGCTCCCTCAAATGTATACATGTGTCATCATTCACACACACACCCAGCTCTTACCTTCCTTTCCCTGATGCCATGATACCCTGCCACAGCCATTCAGTGGTAAGGGGGATTATGTGTGGGTTGGCCAGGCAGATGCTGAGTGTGCTTCCAACAGTTGTAGGAAAACAAAAAAGGCTGCATCAACAGAGTGTCCAGTTTTGGGCACCACAATTCAAAAAGGATGTTGACAAGCTGGAGCGTGTCCAGAGGAGGGCCACCAAAATGGTGAAGGGTCTGGAAACCATGCCTTGTAAGGAGAGACTTAGGGAGCTGGGTATGTTCAGCCTGGAGAAGAGACGGTTAAGAGGTGATATGATAGCCCTATATAAATATTTGAAGGGATATGATATTGAAGATGGAGCAGAAGCTTGTTTTCTGCTGCACCAGAGAATAGGACCCAGACAATGGATGAAAGTTGGAAACCATACCCTGTGAGGAATGGCTTAGGGGATGGGCATATGTGGCCTGGGGAAGAGATGATTAGGACATTATATAAGAGCCATGTTCAAATATTTGATGAGATATCATAATGAGAATGGAGCAAGCTTGTTTGCTGCTGCTGCAGAGACTAGAACACAATGCAGTTGATTCTAACTACAAGGAAAGAGATTCCACCTAAAGATTAGGAAGGATGTCCTGACAGTAAGAGCTGTTCAACGATGGAACAATCTGTTTCAGAATGTGGTGGAGTCTCCTTTGGAGGTTTTTTAAGAGGCTTGATGGTCATCTTTTGGAGGTGCTTTGATTGTGGCAGGGGGCTGGACTGCTTGGCCCTTGTGGCTTCTTCCAACTCTTCTATGAGTTTACAAAGGCATTATCTGGAATGCCCTGAAGGTCCAGGAGTATACATTTGTTGGCCTGAAGAATTCATTTCTTGGCTGCCCATTTATCAGCTTAGCCATGGGGTTGAGGCTGTCTGGCATCAGGAAAGGGAAAAGAAGGGAGAACATGTGGATGGTGTAGCTAAATTCCACCATCCATTCTGAGCATAAAATAGGGAGTTTGTCACTAACAGACAGGATGCCAACTAATACATTGCCTTACAGTGCAGTCTTGTGGATGTCTACCCAGAAGCCTCACTGAGCTCCATATAACTTACTCCCAGGTGAAAGTATACATAGTATTGCATCCTTGGATATTTTTTAAAATGTCTTTCAAACTGTAGTCTAATTTTTCTGAGCTCCCTTAAACTCAATGACAGGATCAGCCCTTGGAAATGTAATCTTTTGGTCTATAGATCCCAGCATCCCCCAGTGTGTGGGCTGGGGGTTCCCAGGAATTGTAATCCAAAAAAAAGTTATTTTCCCAGGGCTCTGGAATGCAGAACTGCATTGTTAACATGAAAAACTGATCTGGGGGGGGGGGGGGAGGTTTCTTAGCAACATTATATTTACCAGCCAGTTAGTGCTGATCATAACTGGATTGTGCCACAAACTTGCAGACCGAGTTTTTCTTTTCTTTTTTAATTGAGCCCAACCTTAGTGCGGAAAAGTATGCCCAGAGAATGCAGTGAAGTTATTCCAAATCTAAAAAGTATTTCTTTTTAGCCTAATTGGAGTTGTTGAGACCTGAATGGAGGCTCTGGAATCCATGTGCAGGACAGGCTTTGCAGCAAGGCTTATAGGCCACAACTAAGAAATGAACGGAGTGGGCAAGGCTGCTGGACCATAATGACCATAATGATTGTAAAGTGTTCAGCTAGAAAGGCTTGGACTGCCTACCCTCCAACATTTCACAGATGAAAGTGGGAACAAATATGGCCAAACAACAGCAGAGCATGGTCAAGAGGGGACATGTTATTAATGAGGAAAAACACACAAGCTAGGAGAAGCTGCATCAGTTTGCATTTGCCTGAACCTAATGGAATGGACAAGATTCTGTCCCTCCTTTTCTTGCTGATAACTTAAGTGCAAACAGGGGGACCAGGTGTCTTAACCACAATGGAGAAGGCACCGCAAAATGAAGGACATTACAACATAAAGGATAAAAACACTAATATAAATGTACATCCATGTCTCGTAGGCATGCTCAAAATGGAGTACATTTTGGAATTTCTCCTGGACAAAAGATTGAAATGCAGGACATGTCCTGGAAAAGACAGATGTCTGGCCACCCTGAGTGCAAACCACTTCTGCACTTTGAACTCAGTTTGTAGCAATTGATGACAAAGGGGGAAAGTGGGAGGAGAGAGAAATGGGGACATTTTAAAAGCAGCTGGAAAGGTGGGAATGTATCTTGTCACCTGAGGCAGTTGCCTGATTCAGCAACAGCAAGACCAGGCTGTTCCCTGGTCCATAAAGATGATCTGAACTATGGCAGGTGGAGGTGCAACACTGATGTATGGGAACCAATAAACTAGTATACCTGATGAAAGTTTTTGCTGCAAACTTCTTTCTCTTGGTTAGTCCACAAGATCTCTTTGTAAACAAAGCTGTAGTCAGGGGTTGTGTACCACTGGGCCTCTGTGTTCACCTTGGCTACCATTCCCCTTCTTTTGTGTCTTCAAATAACCTTTCCTTATATAGAGAGAGCTCTCCATATAGTAAGCATTATGCCTATTTAACACCCATTCAAGTCTTCTCCAACTTATGTCAACCCTAAGGCAAACCTATCACAGAGTTTTCTTCTTGGCAAGTTTCTTCAGAGGAGTTTGCCCTTGCTATCCTCTGAAGCTGAGAGAGTATGACTTGCCCAAGGTCACCCAGTGGGTTTACATGTCCAAGCTGGGATCTGAACCCTGGTCTCCAGAGCCCTAGTCCAACACTCAAACCATTACACCACATTGGCTCTCCTGCAGTTATTGATACACATCAATTTACAAAGTATTTGCTACCTTATTTCTATTTACCTTGTAGAGTAGAAGTAGGCAGATGATCTATTGGCACATCACTGGGCAATTTGCAGTAGACTGGTGAGATTGCTTACTTTGCATTAACAACTACAGCAGGAAGGCTCTCCCCTCTAAAGCGGGCTGTTGTGAAGCTACCTGACATAATTTAGGTATAGATTTACAATTCTGTATGTAGCCTGTATGCCACTGACCATGAGATTCTGAAAACTACATAGTCCAAAAAAGTTAATGTTCCAGGGCTCTGGCATCTAAGGCAATATTTTCTCTCTCTCTTCACACTAGCACTAGTTTGATTTTTGCTATGATTGGTGAACATCAGTGCTCTAATAAAATGAAAATAGCAGATAGCTCCAAGAAACATGAAGTTCATCTATGGACTCATCTACACCAGACAGAATATCGGCCTTGTGTCATGAAGACTGGTTGCCCTAAGGACAGGCTGAAACCATTTTATTTGGCCTGTGTAGACAAGCAGTATACCTGTTTAAGAGTTTCCAGTGTTAATGGACCCAGAGTTGGGATTGACTGCTATCTTTCTTAGCCAGTATAATTCTCCATGATTTGGTTGTGTCTTTAAACTAAGCCACTTGAAATCTTGGAAGGTTTTTACATTTTTATGAAAATGTATGTAATTTTCTGGAAAAGTATTTGTTTTCAGGAAATACATAGGGAGAAGAAGAAAATAGAAGGTATTGGAGTGAAGTCTTCATCCATCCCCCTTGCTAGCAGTTACCATATTTGATTGGAAAGTGCCTTAACATTTGATAAGGCTTCAGCAGTCTGTTCCAAGAATTCAAGTTAGGGCCTTTGCAGACTGCTAGAAATTGTGCAAATTGAGTCCACTTTAAGGGTTAGGGTTAGGGTTAGGGAATCATGGGAACTGTATTTTATTGTGGCACCAGAGCTCTCTGACAGAGAAGGCTCAATATCTCGGGGTGGGGGGGTGGGGGGGGGTGGGAATCCCATGATTCCCTAGCACTAACTCTAACCCTAAAAGTGGACTCAATATGCACTATTTCTGGCAGTCTGCAAAGGCCCTTAGTGAGAATTGGGAGGAGAAGCAGTGGTTCACCAGTTGTTCTTAATATGTTCTTTAGCTTTTCCTAAATGGGCTTTTCCCTCCAATGGTTTTGCAGACAAAATCTTGACTGTGATACCAGGCTCAGATAGTAGAGTCAAAGCTTCTTGAGGTGATCCTTATAAAATTCCAGGTTCCCCACAGCCTGTAGTTCTTCTCTTTCTTATCACAAATCTTAGTTCTAAATAGCTGACATATTTTTTTTGCAAACAGGCTCATTTAAAAAAAAAAATGTTATCCATGATGCCAATTTGAGAAACGTATTAAAATGAAGTGTTTCTGATATTTAGACCAACAGCCTAAGTAGGGTTGAAGCTATCTTGGCTGCTGTGTAGCCACAATTTGTTGGGATGGGGAGTGAAACCGTAACATGAAACAAAAATGGAAAACAATTTCCTTGTCAGCTTTTGAAACAGATCTTACTGCTGTACCTCTTACAGCAATATGAGCCACACGAATTGGCAGCTGATAATATTGATCTCTTCTGTGCTTTTCACTTTCCCTGATTTCAGCCTTTCAGACTGCTGTTGAAGGCATAAGAGGAAGCCAGAAAAATTCATATTTTTTTTCCTAGTCAGCTAGTCCATCACTCACCTTCCTGCAGCAGGGCACTCATACTTTAACAGCTGCATCCCGGGTAGGACCTCTAAAGTGATTACTCCATCTCCATGTCAGAAAAAAATTAGAATTTCTGCCTGCTGAGCCCAAAAGCTATTAGGAAACCAAAGTTGGCAGTCCTGCTTGCATGTTCAGGTACAAGAGCCGGGAAGGAGGCAGGCACTCCACCAAGCCAGGGATGGACAACCCTCCTGAATTTTTGGACGACAGCCTCCATCATTCGTGAGCATGCATTGCCTGCTGGCTGGGGCTGATGAGAGTTGTAGTCCAAGACACCAAGCAGCATGCTCCTGTTCCAAACGGATCTGGTGTTCAAAGCATGTCGTTTATATCACATAGGCTTCTATTTTTGTGCATGTTAATAGAGAAACTACCAAGCTGTGGGTATGTGGGCACAGTGACCTGATCAAAAGGCCAGCCATCAGCCAGTCACATCACCAGGAATCTGGCAAGACTCATGTCAGAGCTTGGAAAAGTTAATACTTCAGAGCACAAGTTTTTGTTTTTTAAAGCAACATTTCCAAGCTCTTCAAAGGGCCCCACCTGCCACTTGCTGATTCCCCAAACCCCTTTCAAATCTCCTTGTCTCCCCTTGCCAGGGTTTGTGAGCAAGTGACCAACACAAGGAGACTCAGCAGTCACAGTGCCAGCTTCCAGTCCCCTTGCCCTCTTGCCAGAGGTGCAGAAGAAAAGGGGAGCAGCCTTTAGAGGGGCTCTGCTCATGGTACTCCCCAAGCACAAAGCCAATGCTGCATGGTGGGAACATGAATCAGAATGATGGGATAAGAAAGAGACTGTTCCATTTCAAAGTTTAGACCAGGAATGGATAACTTTCAGTGGTTTTCCAATGAACCCAGGTGCCCACTGTTGAAACAAAATCAAAATGCCCAAGCCCATCAGAGAGAAAAGGTTCTGCCTCAGTCTATTCCCTGCTTGTGCTGGCTGAATGCAAAAAAGGAAAAGGTTTTATTTTTCAAATAGAGGAGAATTTAGGTTTACAACCTTCCCTGCCCCATCAGAAAAGGTATGCATTCTATAACCCTCAAGCTCAGTCATCTCATCCAGCAGCAATGAACAGACGAGGGGCCCTTTGGCACTACACATTTATAGCATTATGGTTTCACTCTACCTGGCATGCTTCCATCCCATGGGATCCTGGTATTTGCAGTTTAGAGAGGGGTATTTACTGATCAGCCAGAGCATTCCTCTAATGTCTCACCAAACAACAAATCCCAGGATTCCATAGGATGCAGCCATGGTAATTAAAGTGGAATCACAGTGCTATAATCTTGTACTAGTGTGAAAGGGCCCCAGGAGTAGGCAGGTTAAGGCCCTCCAACTACTGTCTAATTACAGCTCCCAGCATTCCTCATCACTGGCTATGCTGACTAGGGCTGATAGGAGTTGCAGTTCAGCAACTTTCAGAGGATCCTGAGTTGCCTGCCATTGGAGCAGATGAAGTCAATGGCTCGGGTGGATTGGAAGCTTTCTTTTACTGTGTGCTGAGAAAGGGTAACAAGTTCTCTTTTCCACCATTCTGCTTCTGATGCAATACATTAATTATTAAAGCATAACAGGTTTGTGTGATGTTATCTAGAGATGATAATGGACCCGGATGTCTGTGGCTGGGACTTCCTGTGGTCATTCAAGCAGCAACTCACCAGTAAAGTGCTAGTTCAACTGCCTCCACAGATAAGTGTGTCAATTCAATAAGACCATGGAGTGGGGGAATTGGATTCTCTCCCTGCCCTCCCTGTTCCCTTAGCTTGCTGTGGCTGAATGGGACATGACAGTGTCCATTCTGCCCAAAATTCACAGTTGGTACAGTCACAACAAATGGAAAAAAAGAAGAGCAGTCACGATTTAGATCTCACATTTTCATTCTAGGGTGAAGAGAGGTTAGTTGGATATGACTGGTTTACTTCGGGGCCAAAGCTGTGATTTGCTTGGAGGGGCCTTCCCGTTGAAACAGTATACATGGACGGCATCAAAAAGATATAAATACCACAGATAATTAAGCCAATTGTAACCAGCAGGGCGACTGCCAGGGCCACGTAGAATGGCCAGCCAGAGAGGCCCAGGATTCGGTTTGCTCCTTGTGGGGCAGGTCGCCCCACATCGACACTCAGGCTGATGGTGTTGAGGGCATTGGCCCCAGGCTTGGGTCCGGCCTGCGAACGGCTCCTATTGCCCCCAGGGAGATAGAGCAGCCCACGTCGGCGGTCAAAGCGCACAGAGCCAGGAGGAGCAGGAGCTGAGGGGAGCTGGTCCAGGAGGTCATGGCGGGTGGAGATGCCCGGCAGCCCTTTGCGGGAAGGCAAGGTGGTTGGCGCTCGGCAAACCGGGCAAGTAACTGAGTTGACATCCTCGGAAGAGACGTTGATACGGGCCAGGCACTCTAGGCAGAAAACGTGGCCGCAGCTCAGTTCTTTTGGCAGTTTGAAGAGACGATCGTAAGGGGTGAAGCAGATGACGCAGTCTAGGGCACTGGGCTCACTGTTCCCTGCTTCTTCCTTTGGCTCCGGCTGTTGGGACGAGTTCTCGGGCTGGAAGCTGACATTATGGTGAGCCATCACCTTCTCCTCCACTTTTTTGTTAGGCTCAAAGACTGAGGAAGAAATGGGCTGCAGTCCTCAGGTCCTGTGTCAGCAGGCCACATTTTGGTTCAACCACCCTAGTGAAACAGGTTGGGCCCATGTTGACATTTCTGAGAAGGAGAGAGAAAGAGAAAGAGAGTCCAAATATTTACCCCAAATGATATGAGGCAGCACAACCCCAACAATACAGGGAGTGACTTTACCCAGGTGGATTCTAAGGGAGGCACTCCATTTAATCTGCAGATACCAGGTGAGGAAACCCAGATGAGTGGGAGAATGCAAACTACATCACTTTCAAGCTATATTTAGTCTCTCTCTTTTTTCTGTATGACAGACTTTATGCCTGCCACTGCCAATACTTTGAATTAAGAATGATTTGTCTATAACTGCTCATACTGCTAATAGAGAGGAGAGGATTACATCCCCTGCCCTCTCTCAAGCCCTGGTTGCAGAATGTCTGAAAAGAAACTGCATGATCCACATTCATGTTCTGTTCAGAAAGTATCACAAATGTGCATGTGCATGATTTCCTAATCATGCAGCCTATACTCCTCTTACAGGAGACCAAGAGAGGTCATTGAATCCAGCTTCAGCCATTTAAAGTAAAACAAGGAAGGTAGAAACAGGTGGTGAAAGCCTCAAAGCATCAATCCTGTAGTAACTTATTCAGTGACTATTAAGAAAACGAATATTAGAGTGTAGACCCACTACAGAAGCCAGCAGCAGCAGGAAGGGCTGGTAGCAAACAGTATAAATATATGAAAGAGAGAGAATTCTTTCAAGACAGTGCTGTCACCCTGAGATTTCTCATCCTTACTTGGAGGACAAAGGAAGAGGGGCAAGGTCAATGGTTAAGAAATGTGAACACGGCAGTCTAAAAACATCTGGACAGCCAACATTCCCTAGTGCTGCTCTAGTTCAATCTACCTGAAATGTCCCTTCTGCTGAGATTTTCAGCAAAGCATCTCTGGCTTATGTTAGCAATATCAGGACTCATAGAGATATATAAAGTGGGGCAGACTACTTGTGCAAGGAAGCAGAAAAAGAGACTTACATTTCTCCAAATTCTCTTCCCCATCACCCCTTTACCATCTGGTACCCTCCAGATACTGACAACAGCAACTAGAAGCCCCCAGCCAGAATGGCCAGTAGCCCTGTGAACTGGACGATTCTGGCAACTGTTACAACAGGGTAAAATCTCCAAGCTCTGCTATTCAGAAACTACTAAGAACAAGTTTTCAAATTATACAGAACTCTTCATCAGGGAAATAAAAACCCCACTGTGCTAAATATTCAGGCTGACATTAACCTGGCTGAAAGCAATGTTCAATACTACAGTCTTTGTAGTTTCACACAGGTGAAAATGCTCCCAGGTGAATTTCAGAAAAGAAAGAAGCATAAGCTTTGATGCACATCCACTTTGGTAATTTTTCTACTTGTAGAAATCCTCATTCAGACACTGCTTGTTCTTGTGGCTAAAGTTGCTCTGATGGCCAAAGTCAGAGTCTAGTATGCTTTACAACAAAGGAGCAAATGAAACCTGTGTTGGGACAGAATCACAAGAAATAGATTACAAACAGGATTCTGTATGCTGTCATTCAAAAAAGTAAAAATTTCATACTGTGCTATTTACAAACTACCAAAGACAAGCTTTTCAGTTATACAGTACACACCTTTCTCACAACTACAAAGGACTATGACATAGCTAACAAAACAGCCCCATGTAAGTGCTTGGTTTTATGAACTGGTCCTTTGCTAACAATCGTCTGCACTCAGTTTAGTACTAGAAATAGAAAAAGGCCTTACAAATTCCAGTTCCAATCTAGGTTCAACAGACTTCCCTAACAGGATCAATAAATTAAATCAGACATTTGCATCTGCAAGAATATGGTGAGCCTGTTTCATAACATTTCCCCTCGAACCCAAAGAATTTGACCCAGGTTTATCTTGGTTGTCAAATAAGGAATGTGGAAATTTTTCCCAAAATATCTCCTCTTTGCACCCCAAGGCACTCACCCTTCTCTTCTTTCCATGTCTCATCTCCAGTGAGGACATATAAAACTGTCTACTAATGCACCCCACAACCCTCTTTTTTTTGCTGTGCTGTCACTGACCTTCGCTTAAGGAGCTCTTCGTTCTGAAAACGAAAAGCAGAACATTTTTAATGCCCTACTATGTTTGGTTATCAGATTGTGAACAATCCCTTACAAATCAAAATTCCTTAAATTAAAAGATCTCTGACAACTCTCTAGGGCGGCTGCTTATGAGAGGGAAGAGGGGCAGCCAGTCTTGTGCCTTTAAGAAAAGCTTGATCTGTAGAAGTCAGCAAAGTAAAGCCTTTCTGTGCTGAAAGGAGAATGAGATAAGCTAAGCGTTATCACCTGCTTAAGTCTTTGTGGCAAGCAACTGTAAAAAGCAGGACCTGATTTTTTTTAAAAAAAAATGGAGCAGCACAAAGTTAAACCAACATTGGGGCCTGATATATTGTCTGTAAAAACAGCTGAAAGCACTGATTCATCTCTGCTTGGGAGCCCTGAACTTCCCCATCTCAAGGATCTCAAATCCTATAACCAGAAATGGTTAAAAACTGTGCCATATGCTTCCCACCCTTCATCTCAGTCATTTCCAAGGGATAGCTGTGTCAGTATTTGTCTTACAACCCAAATGATAACAACATGGTTAGGCTGCAAGCAGTGACTGATTTAACATGGGATCCTATGTGAGAATGTCATACCCTCCAAGTCCAAACTTTCATGGATGAAAACTGGGACATGTGTAGCCAAGCAACATCAGGAGTGTGGTCAAGCCAGCAAAAGTTATTAATGAAGAACACGCAAACTAGGAGGAGCTGCAGCAGTTTGCTTCTGCCTGAGCCTACTTGAAAGGGCCATATTTCAGTTATGCCCCCATGAGTTAATTGAATGGAAACTACTTTTGTATTTTGAACTCAATTTTCAGTAACTGAAGTAAGTTGGGGAGAAGTGAGAGAAGGAACAGGAAAATGGGACGTTTTACTTTAGAAATGAGAAGGTGGAGGATCAATCCAGACTGTCTGAGGGCATGAGACACTGAAATGAAACATAGAATGTCTTCAACAATTTCTGCATAAACATCAGTGGAACGTTAGGAAACCTACAGCTATTGCATTCTGCAATTTGATGGGCAAAAAAGTAACTTTTCCAGGTTCTGCTGTGTAAACTTCACTAAGGAGTTTCAAGAAGCTGGTCAAGTATTCCAAGCCATGGAACTGTACCATGAATATAGTTCTCGGATCTCAGGACCTGAGTCTCAGCATCTGGACAATGTTCTCTGGTCCTTAGTAAAAGGGAAAGGAAACTCAGGGCAAGAGCAATATCTTGAAAATATGTGAGTATATATTTTCCTTATTTGTTAGACCTTGGCTTATTGTTTGTTTGTTTGTTTGTTTGAATGGCATACTCTATTCAGCTGAGTTTAAGGCATAATGCATCATGCTTAATGACATTGCCCCGTGTAACATCACCATGGCTGCCGTCTGCGTCATCATCACAAGGAGTTGCCTCTAGGTCTTACTTAGGTTTTGGCACTGAAATCTCAGGACCTGAGATAGTTTGGCCTGGCAAGCCTAGCTATGAAAGACACTGTGATGGTGGTGTTATCACTATGGCAGTCTCTACATGCTTTCAGAAGCAACATCATGTGCCATTCCACATGCTGCAAAACCTATAGTTATTTTCAAGGACACTATCCACCATTGTTTCACAGGTAAAAGTAGGGACAGATGGATTTGTAATGTTCTCACAAACAAGGAACTTGCCTAACATAAACTCCAGCCCTTCTCACATTTGGAGGAGCCTCTGTTCTCTAACTGCTTTATGCTGTATTTACTTCTTCTGTAAGCAACCCTATGAATATAGAACAAAACAGGTTACTTTATGCTGGATCAGAGCATAGGTCTTCCTAACTCAGTGTTATTTACTTCAAGTATGGAGAAAAAGTAGCGCTTCACATGTTGCTGAATTGTAGCTCCTTCCCTGCTTCACCCTCCCTGCTTTGCTGATTAGAATGATGAGATCTCATGAAATCTGGAAAGGCAAAGTTAAAGTGAAGCATCTTCAGATATTTGTTGGAAAGCCAAGAGGGAATGGATTTGGGTGTCGTAATTCTGGAGGGTCCACAGGGGTACAGGGGGAGCAAAAGGAAGACATTCCCTCCATAAAAATTTTGTCCATCCCAATGAAAATTTCCTTCACTTCACAAATGTCTAGCTTTGCAGATTTTTAGCACGGCACCTAGAATTCTTACATCTGTTGTGTTCACATTCCCCTGGTAACTGTGCCTGCCTCCATTTGTTTGGGCACCTAACCTCTGTTTCTAAATGCTCAACTGACATTTTAAGTTGCAATGCTAGAAATTTGGGGATGAAGGAAAATTTAATGGGAGGGGAGAATTCTTACTGGAAAGCAAAACCCCCATTTTGCTCCCCTCAAAGCTATATGAGAGCCAGGGTGGTGTAGTGGCTTGAATGTTGGACTACAACCCTAGAGAGCAGGGTTTAAATCTCCACTCAGCCATGGAATCCCACTGGGTGACCTTGGGCCAGTCACACACTCTCAGCTTTACAGGAAAGCAATGCCAAACCCCCTCTGAACATGGGTGAGCAGGGATTCAAACCTGGTCTCCTATAGTCCTAGTTCAACACTTAAACCACTATACCAGACCAGCCCCTTGTTCTACCGTAGCTAGAACCAACAATTGGATTTACACTAATTTCTACAACTCAGACCCATGAATATGTCTACAATATACACCACACTATATACTATATGCCATGGCTCCATCCCATAGAATATTGGGCTTGGTAGTTTGCTATAGGACTTAGAATTATCTGCTAGAAAAATCTGTACTTCAGGGGAGGGTTTTAGTTCTAGGGAGTAGACTAGACCTTTCTAGCAAGGTATTCTAAGTACCTCTCGAAATTACAAATCTCAGGAGACTATAGGCGGGTGTCAGGCAGTTAAAGTGGAATCAAACCGCTGCAAAATACCTTGATGTTCAACCATATTAACTGTCTTGGTAGATGGTTATGGGACAAGGAGATGGAAGACAATTGACATACCGGTAGGCTGTGTCTATGTACTTTTCCAGGCATTTGCACTAGGGTTGAAATGCACATGCAAGCTCACACATGTGTACGCTCATCTCCCACTCAGGTATTTAACTAAGAGCAGTGGCCATGCTTCATTTTTGGATTGTCTCATCATCACAGGGGTTTTGAGGTAAAAGATATCCAGGATCAGTTTGCCAGTGCTGCCTTCTGTGCAGTATTAAGAAGTGCTACTACCATTGTTTCTTGAGAGATCCTTCACCAGTGTCACCTCCCACTATTGCTGATGCCCAGTAGCTGTTTGGCACATTTAGTCTGGCTCCTGTTTGGCCTGGGACGCCTTCTCAGTAGCCTCTTACCTCCCAGGAACATGAAGTCCCATCACCATGGAAAGTAATGCTGGAGGAGAGTTCTGTGGATACCAAAAAGGCATACGAATAGGTGCGAGAGCAAATCAAGCCTGAACTCTCGCTAGAAGCCAAAATTATTAAATTATTGTATTTTGTATTGTATGGTATTATATTTTGGACATAGCATGAAACAATGTGACACACAGAAAAAAAGATCAGCAGTAGGAAAAGAGAAAGGTGGGGAGAAAAGAGGAAGGCCACCTTACAGATGAATTGACTAAATCAAGAAAGCCAGAGTCTTGAATTTGCAAGACCTGAGCAGAGCTGTTGATGACAGGGGTTCATGAAGGTCTCTCATTCATAGGGTTGCCTTAAGTTGAAACTGACTCAACAGCAAATAAATGTGGCCGTGCCACTCAATGGTTCTGGGAATTATAATAGAAAATTGTAACATTTCCAAGCTCTGATTTCTAGACATGTTGAATGGGGACTGAACAATGGAAATTCTACTGCAGCTGGGCAACAACAATAAAATTATAAAGAGACATCCTTAAAAAGGTAAAATGGGGAGAGGAAACAGATAATAGGACCTGTCCCTTGAAGCAAAGGGGCACATATACCCTTTGCGTTACAAATTGAGATTCTCTTATCCAAGATCCTTGGGACCAGATGTGTTTTGGACTTTGGATTTATTTTATTTCATTTCTTTTTGGAATACCTGTATTTGCATATATGTACATAATGCGGTGGCTTGGGGATGGGACCCAAGTCTAAACACAAATTTAATTTGTTTCATATACACCTTATACACATAGCCTGAGAACAATTTTATACAATATGTTAAAATAATTACAAAGTTTGTGTAGACTAAACCACCAGAAAGCAAAGGGATCACTATTTCAGTCGCCCATGAAAAAAGTTTTGGAATTTGAAATATTTTTGAATTCTCGAGAAGGGAGAATCAATCTGTATTACTTCTCTCTTGCTCCTCCCATTCTCGGCTGAATCAGATGAGGTTTTATAGCATTGGGTCAGCAAATACAGTCTTAGGGAATGTAAACTGAGTTACAGCTTCCTTGTATGAAGGATCATTCTTCTGGTCTGCTTGCTCTTTGTGGATCACTGCCTTTTCCCTTCCTATGGCCATCCCCCAGAGCTTTCTGGAAAGGCTTCTGAATTAAGATTCAGTTCCTCCATTGGTGCCTTCTGATCAAGCAAAGCTCTTTGCACACATGAGGGAGGACTGTGTAAACAGCAAAGGAAACTTGAAAGTTTCCACAGTTAGCTGCTCCTTCAACTGCCAAAACGAAGCAAGCCAGTTTTCAGCTTCAGCTTTAAGTCTTAAAGTGAGACATGGACTGCTCTTCAAATAAATTCATGCTCAGCAAGACCTTTCCTTTGGTATTTTCCACCCCAACTGGGGTCATAGGGACCACCTGAAAATGTATCTGGGATCATTGACAGCTCACGATTGCAGATGAATGACAGCAAAGAGAAAGATCAGAACCAAGTCAAGCCATTACTATGTATGCTCTAGTTGTCCTGATTTGGCAGAGATAGTCCCAGTTAATTCTCTGTCATCCCACTTTGTCAGATGCTTTCAAAATGTCCCAGTTTCTCTCTTCTCCTTCCACTTTCCCCCTTTGTCCTCAGTATACTTCAGTTGCTGCAAATTGAGTTCAAAGTGCAAAAGCAGTTTGCATTCAATTCAGAGCGGGAAATTAGGAGACAAAGGGGCCAAATCTTGCCCTTCCCTGTAGGCACAGGCTAAGGCAACCTGCTGCAGCCTTCCTAGCTTATGTGTTCTTGTTCATTAGTAAATTTTGCCCTCTTACTCATACTGTGATGTTGCTTGGCCACATGTGTTCCAGTTTTAATCTGTGACATATTGGAGGGTATGCTATCACCAAGAAACCATGGCAGGCGACTACTAACTACACAGGCTTCTCTGGAAACTGAGAACTCACCAGGCTTTCCCTCTGCTGAGAAGCTATGTCTGATGCACTGCCTTCTGGAACAATGGCGCCCAAACATGGGTCCCCAGATATTGTTGGATTGCAAAATCCAGAATCCCTGACCATTGGCCATGCTCACTGGGGCTTCTGGGAGATGATGACCAACCAAATGTGTGGCTACAAGCATGGAAATCACAGTTCTAGAACTAGTCAAGTTCAAAGTGCACGTCAAAAAGCAACACAGGAAAGTTACTTGGAAAGGAATTCCTGTCCATGACTGCCATTTTCCAAAAAAGTAACTAGTTGTATTAGTTCTTGACTTACTTTCATTACTTTTTAGTTTCTCTTTTTAAGAAAATCTAAGCCAGTTAGAAAATAGCCTCAGATTTTAGAAGGGAACGCTCAAAACATCCCCAGAGGCTAAAGTTGGTCATCGAACAGGGGAAAGCAATGGCATTACCAGTCATCACATTACTTTCAAAGGTCCAACTGCTGTTTGCACACACTATCTTTTGTTACCAGGCACCCCATAGAATACGTTACAGATAAAGCTGTTGCCTGTAACACATTGCTTCAACGTTTGATATAAGATGCGCCTCCAAGCATGTGCATACTGCACTATCCTCACACTGTTGAATAACTACAAGTGGTACTTCAGCTTTCACATATACAGCTCAGGACAGCATTAGGGGATGAGATTTCCAAAGCAGACTAGTGCTGTGACATGTCTCATTATAGGCATTAGAAATCATGAAGAAGAAGCGGGGGGGGGGGGGGGGAGAGATCATCAGTCTATTATTTTTTTATTTATTTCATTTGTATGCCGCCTTTCTCCCAGAAGGGTCCCAAGGTGACTATGATTGCCCAGAAGGCTTGGGAAAAGCCATTCTGATTTTAAGCACTTTGCCTAAATGGCACTCTTACCATATTGAGGACTAGAAGCATACCTTTTTAGAAATCCTTCAGATTTGGTTGTATTTTGTGACACCTACTAAAGGGCAGATTCAGACTCTACACAATCTAATACCACATATTCTTGCCTTCTGAAAAAGAAGGCAGCAAGGAAGGCGCTGTGTCTCTAGAAAGCACCATTAGTCAACCTTTCACCTGCGTGTGGGCTCCAAGAAAATTGGCTTTCGGCCTCGGGAGATTGCTTGGTCTTGCTTTGTTTTGGCCCTGGCCACCCAGGTCAAGCTCTTTTGTGTTCTTTGCCCCCCAAGAGAGGGAGACATCCTATTGCTTACCATCTCTGCCAGTCCCTGGAGTCCCATCTGTCAACCAGGGGGCCAAGTAAGGGCTGTTCGACAGTGGAACACACTCCCTCGGAGTGTGGTGGAGTCTCCTTCCTTGGAGGTCTTTAAGCAGAGGCTGGATGGCCATCTGTCGGGGATGCTTTGATTGGGAGTTCCTGCATGGCAGGGGGTTGAACTGGGTGGCCCTTGTGGTCTCTTCCAACTCTATGATTCTATGATTCTATAATTCATGGGACACCCACTCACTCCCAGCTCTTTGCTCCTATGCTAAGTCTCACCTGATCTCCAAAGGCCCACGTTGCTCTGAGATGCTGCTTAGGTTGACTGGTGGCTGGGTTCACTCTGGTGCCAGTCTCATAGTGCCTTCAGCCTTGGAAGGGGGATCTCTTCTGCCGTTGTCGTCTGCTCTCACCGCCACTCCCTGCGACTGAAATCTGCCCCCTGGAGAGAATGGATTCCTGGGTCACACCTCACCTCCGGGCTCCACCTGCCGTGGGGCGAGGCGGGGAGACCAAGCCGGTGCCACCACATTCTCTCACTTTCTCTCTGGCTGCTTGGGGAGGAATTTGCCAGCCCTTAATCCTCCGTCAGACTTCCCAGACTGCCTTTTCCTGACCCCTATGTCCATTCCACCCTGCAGCCAGCCAGCCACCCACTCCCTGAGGCTCCTTTCAACCCTTCTTGTCAGTAAACAGGTGCTCCTGACAAATTGCCCACCTTGAAAGGCAGGACCTGCATTAGACGGAAGTAAGTACGCTTCTTTCTCGCACCTTCAGAACCTGGGTAACAAGGAGAGCAAGCGTAACCATTCCCATGGAACCAAAGAGGATCTTCTGATCCTCCCTGTGGCCTACACAGTCCATTAAACAATTTCAGTAGCTATTCCTTGAGTGCACTTTTTTGTAACCTCTGAAAAGACTGAACTGCATCCCTGAGCTCCCTCCCAAATGCAGGAGGTTTTTGGAGATATGGGAAAGGACTTGGAAAGAATGAAGGCTCTATGGGGAGAAAGACAGTGGGGGCTGCACAGATCATCTCCTCCCCGCACTGCTTTTAAAAAATAATTGCTTGCACAATGGCTAGATTTGGAAAGCATTTCTGAAAGACAGTAAAATGGGAGCCAGGTGAATAATTATTTATTAGTTACATGCATATGCCACCTTGAGGTGGGAGGAAAAATGAATCATTAGAAATGACAATGATGCTAGGAAAGGTGGAAGGCAGTAGAAAGAGAGGAAGACCACATGCCAAATGGTTAGACTCGATCAAGGTATGCAAGGGCTTGGGCCTGCAGGACCTGAGCAGAGAAGTTGAGGACATGGTTCTTGGAGATGTCTCATCCATAGGGTCGTCAAGTGTCGAAAGTCAACTCAAGGGCAAATAACAGCAAGAAATATCCCACCATTGCTTCGATGAGCTCACAGACAATCTCCTCTGCTCCTGGCTTCAACCTCTTAAAAATCCTGGGAGATAGACCAAATAAAGAGAGGGGTAGCTGAGGTTGAGCAGGGCTGGTCCAAGGCCATCCATTAAGTTTCATGGTGGCAATGGGGATGGAGAAGGCAGATCCCCCAAGTCCAACATTCTGACCACTGTGCACCACACTGGCTCTGTGCAGACAATATGCTCTAACAGACAAGCAAATTCATCAGCAAATGGAAGAATGTGGTACCAATCACAAAGGAACATTAAATATAGACAGCTGGAGGCTCTATAGAGTGTAGAAGTCCTGCTCAATAACTCCATGGATTAGAGAGAGCCAGCGTGGTGTTGTAGTTTGAACAACTCTCTGGGCCTCAAAGGAAGGCAAAGGCAAACCCCCTCTGAATAAATGATGCAAAGAAAAGATGTTCGGTCACCATATGTTGGAAACTATTTGAAGGTTCACAACAACACAAGAACAACTCAGTGGGTAGAATATAGATGACAGGGACACAGATTTTGTGGTAGTGAGAAGGTATTTAGGAGGGTCCATTGTTATTCAGTACAAGACAGTAAAAATAAATTACAACACATACCCTAGTACATCTTAGAAAGTTACCTCATTTATGGGCTGTATGGTGTAATGGTTTGAGTGTTGGAGTAGGATTCTGTGAGATCAGAGTTCAAATCCCTGTCCAGTCATGGAAACCCACTGGGTGACCCTGGGCAAATCACATTCTCTCAGCCTCAGAGAAAGGCAAAGGTAAACGTCAGAATAAATCCTGACAATAAAACCATAATGGAGAGTTGCTATAAGCAGGAGTCAACTTGAAGGCACATTACAACAGTTATCCTGAGGCCTCTGAACTCAGCATAGGGAAGCAGAATTACTTTTCTCTGATCAACAGGGTAAAATAGCACGCTTTCCACTACCCAGTAAAGTTGCCAAATCTCATGGGTCATCTCCAGGCAGGAGACAAAGGGGAGGTTTTCTCTAGTTTTCATAAACTCAGCTCCAGGCAAGAGGAAAGGTTTGGGTACAAACCTCTAGTTCAGCTAGTAGAGCAGCAGCTTGCTACAATTTCCAAGACTTCTGATTTGTTGCTGCAACGTACAAAGACTCTCCAGGGGACCTATGTGTGCATTAGCTTTTTCCTTCCTTCCCAGCTGTTGTGGTGCCAGGACTCACCTTCCATTCTGTTCTGCAGCCACCTTCTGGCTAGAAGCAAGTAGCCAGTGTTGAATGTTGTCTTATCGAGTCTCCCCCAAGGAGGTGAGCAACTGCATCTGGTAGTTAATAAAGGTAAAGGTAAAAGTTTCCCCTCTGATGTGATTGTCAAGTCGTGTCAGACTGTAGGGGTGTTGCTCATCTCCGTTACTAAGCCAAGTGAGCCAGCATTATCAAAGACTATTCTGTGATCATGGCCAGCATGACTACACAGAATGCTGTTACCTTCCCACCAAAGTGGTACCTATTTATCTACTTGCACTTTTACATGCTTTCGAAATGCTAGGTTGGCAGGAGCTGGGACTAGTGATGGGAGCTCACTCCATCGCGCAGCACCTCAGCCTTGATCTGCCAACCTACCAACCTTGGGATCATTAGAGTCAGTATCTTAACCTGTTGAGCCACCGCATCCCTACTAAATGCATGACACTCGATTAAATTATCAGGGCCCATAGCCAACCTCATTGCATGTCAAGTTGACTTTGACTTATCGCAATCCCCTCAAGGAGAAACCTCTAAGTTGCCCAATCATCAACAGTCTTGCTCAGGTCCTACAGACTTCCTTGACTGAGTCTATCCATCTGTAAAGTGGCCTTCCTCTTTTCCTATTGCCTTCTACCTTACCAAGCATTATTGTCTCTTCTAGTGATTCATGTTCAACAGTGGAATACGCTGCCTCAGAGTGTGGTGGAGTCTCCTTCTTTTGGAGGTTTTTAACAGACTAGATAACCATCCGCTGTGAGTTATTTGATTGATGTCATCCGCATATAATAAATTGTTGAAGTTTCTTCCTCTGATTTTCACACCTCCTTCCTCCAACTCTGATCCTGTTTTATATACAATATGTTCAGCATACAAGTTAATAGACAGGATACAGCTTTGCCTGACCCCCTTGTCCATTAGAAACCATTCAGTTTTTCTTATTTCTATATTCTGTCCTGAGTACATCAAGAAAATCAAATGTGGCACACCCATTTATTTAAGAGTGATCCATAGTTTTTCATGATCTACCACACAATCAAAAGCTTTACTATAATCTATGAAGCACAGGCTGGTTTTCTTCTGAAATTATTTGGTGAGCACCATTATCCAACTTATGTTTGCAATATGATCCCTAGTGCCTCTTCCTTTCCTTGTATATCTGTTTTTTCTCACTTCATGTATGATAAAAAAATCTTTGCTGTAGAATTTAGAGCATCACTTTGCTCACACTGCAAATGGTCCTATGGTTATTTCAGTCCCTGGTATCCACTTTCTTAGGGATTGGAATTTTATAGTGAGTGTTTCCAATCTGTGGGACATTCTTTTGTTTTCCGTATTTGTTGACAGATTTTAGTTAGAACTAGAGTAGATTCTGTCTCTGTAGCTTGAAGCAGTTGGTATACCATCTGCTCCTGGGGATTTCTTTCTCCCATGTACTCTGAGTGCAGGTTCCACTTCACCTTCTAACATTGTAGGTTCATCTTCACATGGGTCTTCCTTCAATGAATCTCTCATCCTTTCATCTCTTTTATACAGTTCTTCAGTGTATTGTCCCTTATTATCATTTTATTTTTACTTGGTCATGTAACGTGTTCCCCTACTGGCAGAGTTTTTGTGGTAAAAGACATTCAAAAGAGGATTACCAGGCCTCCTCCTTTACAGTTCTAACAAGTGTTAGCTATAATGCTGCCTGTTGTTGTCTTTGAGAGATCCTCTGTCAGTTTCACCCCCTCTCCCCCCTTCACTACCCCATCAGTAGTGTCACTAGGTTTGGTGTTACCTGTTGCAGTAACTCATGTTGTCACCCTGCCATTGACCTCCTCCAATATCACACCATGCAGAATCCTTAATAATGTTTTTTGTATTCATGTTACTTATAAACTGTAATTCCCATCTATCACTGAATGTAATAGCAATAGTTGTGACCTAAGCAACTAGCAAAATTAAAATTATATTTTTAAATTAAAATATCGTACACACAGCCTAAATATATGTACATGTACATAGTTTCATGTGGTTAAAGTGAAAATTTGGTAAGATGTGATGTTTTTAAAGAACATTTTAAAACAATAATTTAACTGTATTAAATTAAAATTTTAATTTTTAAATATTTTTTTTAAAATTATTTAAAAAAAAACCTGGGGCCTCTCCTTTCTCCTCCCACTGAGCCTCGTCCCACTCACACCATCTATTCAGTATTTTAAATGGATGCAGGCCAACCCCACAGCCCGTTTCTTCCAAAAGGCAGATGTTTGGGAAGTAATAGTATCAACTCTCTTAGGGTGTCACCTGGTGCATCCTGCACCCCTGCTGCCTAGAAGCTCTTTGGCACATTTATTGGGGCTCCTCTGTAAAAGCCTTTCTGACATAGGAGTTCCTACCAGTAGCACTGCTGTTGTCATCATATTCTCTTGCCTCACAGTTCCACCACCATGGAAAAGTAGTGCAATTGGTAGGCTAATAAACACTAGGATTTGGAAATACAATACAATGTTCTAGTGTGTTTCCATCTGTAAGACAAGGGTGCACAATCTGTGATCTTTTGTAGCTCCCTGCATGGTCCTTGAAGCTAATATGCCCAAACCACTTTCCCCAACAGCCCAGCTGACCACTGGGGACAGGGAAGAGCGACGGAACTGTGTGTGCCTGCCCTTTGGGACCAATAATACTGTGCATCCCTGTGCAAAAGAAGTAGTCACCCTGTTCAGTATTCTACCTGGCCTTTATCAGTGTTGTTTCAGTTGCAAACTGATAAACACTCAAAACTCCTGTGTTTGGCCAGTGGCATCACTAAGGTTGGGCTGCCTTGATCTCCCCCTTAGTCACCAGCCCAGACCGCTGTTGAGGGGGCACATTGTGGCGCTGTGACCTCCAGAGTAACTGCCCGCCTGGAAAGGCCTTCAGGGTCCAGCACAACCGCAGTCCTCCTCGGCAGCTGCCACTGCAGATACGGCAGGTGCTGTGACCTCTAGAGGGTCCATTTAGGGTCCGGTCCAACTGCTGGGCAAGCGAAAAAGCACCCTTTCTCATTCGCCCAGTAGCCATGCCAGTCCCTCTGGGTGTACTACCCACTCGGTAATACCCCCCATCTGGGATGTCACCCGGTGCAGTCCACATCCCCCACACTCCCTAGTCACACCATTGTGTTTAGCATTAGAGAGGAACTGCTTTTGCAACAGCTGAAAATGCGGCCTAGAAATCTCCAGAATTACAGCTAAACCTCTGCCTGCCTCCTGCCATTATGTGAGCAGATGAAGGAGCTGGTCTCACAAGGCTTGTCTACATGGGTGATTTACCCCCAATTTCCATGGCGTTGTGGTTTGAGTGTTGGACCGTGACTCTGGAGACCAGGATTCAATCTCCACTCGGCCATTAAACCCACTGGGTGACCTTAGGCAAGTCACACTCTCTGGCTCAGGGGAAAAGCAATGGCAAACCTCCTCTGAACAAATCTTGCAAGGAAACCCCATGATACCAGGGTAGCCATAAGTTGTAAATGACTTGAACGCACACAGCAGACACACAACACACAATCTTCTTGAGGAATCCATTGTTCTCTGCCACAAAAAGGCCTGTGGCCTCACTGGAATGGAGACATATTGGATTGCAAAAGAGGGGTCTCTGTTGAGATGCAAATGGATTTTTAAATTTCCTGGACGTTGCAAATCTCCCAATAGCCACAGGGCCAGAAGGCGGAGGACCCTGCCTACAAAAGATAATTATCTCCACCATCTACCATCTTAACTAAAGACTGAAACAACCTGTAGGCATCTGACTAACATCTTCAATTGTTTTTCTCCCGTTTGATTTGTAACATCTTGCCTGATGAAGAAGCCCATGGAGCTTCGAAAGCTTGCAACAAGTATACGGTGCATTTTGGTTGGCCAATAAAGGTAGAACTGATGGATTTTTGTCTGAACACACGATCTTGTTCAACCTGTGAAGTTTTGAGTGTTTATCAGTTTGCAACTGAAACAACATTGATAAAGGCCAGGTGGAATCAGGTCCAGACTGTCTTCACAATGCCTGCACCCAAGTCAGGGCTTCTTCCCCATAACCCGCATTTCAATAACTCACCTTTTGCTTTGGGTTTTCAGGTCTCTTCGCAGAGGCTGCCTTCATTCACAGTCATTGTGAGCCACCTGGTGCCACCACTGTGTGCACAAGTTGCTCTGAGGTGAGAATAAGCCACCCAGCATCAATAACATGGCTGGGCACCTTGTTCTGACCTCAGTAGTGGTGGTGGGTGACAAACAGGGACCGCGTGAGAATGCAGCGAGAGCTGAAAACCTTCAGCAAAGAGAGTGGGAAAGGGGGAATTTTGATGGAATTTGGGGCCAGAATACTTCAGGGGCACCCTGGAGTATTCTGGCAAGTGAAGACAAGGCCTCTGGCCGATATCATCCATTGCTTCAGTAGCCAAACATGTGGCAATTAGATGTTCCTGCAGCCTTGTGTGGTTCCTCTATTCAAGTCTGACTTGCCTAACCAGACTCTGCCGCTCTAAGCTGTCCGAACCAGATCTGCATTGCCTTTTCACCAGAAGTGAATTCAGAGGAGATGCTGGGTTTGGAATGGGGAAAACCACAAGCTTCAGAGCAGCTCCCCCTGACTCTGGACTGCTTCGCTTCATGTGAAAAATTCCACTCAGTCCTCCACATTGCAAGGCAAGCATCCCCTGGAGAGAGAGAAAACAAAATAGACCTTTAACCATTCAGAGCAACCTTCCCTGACCTCCAGATGTGTTGAAGTGGACATCCCAGAATTCCCAAAGTGGGCTAGGAATTAGGGGGTTTGCAGTCTGGTATATGTGGGAGAGACTAGGTTGGCTTAGAACAGGGCTGGGGAAGCTTTGGCTCCCTACAGAAGTTTTGGACATAGCTTCTAGAATCTTTAGTAAGCATGCTCAATGATTGGGGACAATGAGATATGTAGTGGAGCCCTGGTAGTGCAGTGATTAAATGCCTGTACTGCAGCCACTCACTCATAAAACCACAAGGTTGCGAGTTCAATACAAGCCAGGGCTCAGGCTAGACTCAGGCCTGCATCCTTCCGAGGTCCCTAAAATGAGTACCCAGCTTGTTGGGGGGCAATCAGCTCACAGTTGTAAACCGCTTAGACATCCCATAACGTGATATGAAGCAGTATATAAATGAAGCTGTTTTGCTTTGCTTTAGTGCAAAACATTTGGTGTGACAAATTTTCCCCACAGCTAATTTAGAAAATAAATAGTTCACCTGCAAAATGAGTGACACTTGCATCTTGCAAAAATCCCCTTTTCATGGAAGACACAAGAGTGCTGTCCTTTACAGGTAATCCCTCATTCTCTCATTACTTCACAAAGATCACATCCATAAATTCAGCTTTGTAACAGTCACCCTGTCATGCTCTGGAGAGAAGCCATTTTTCTGCCAAACTGAGACTGTGGTACTTCGGACACATCATGAAAAGAGGGGACTCTTTGGAAAAAACAATAATGCTGGGGAAGGTGGAGGGAAGTAGGAAGAGAGGAAGGCCACATACCAGATCGGTGGACTCTATTAAGGAGGTCATGGATCTTACAGGATTGCAGGAATTAAGCAGAGCAGGGGAGGACAGAGGGTCTTGGAGATGTCTCATCCATAGGGCCACCATGAGTCGAGATCGACCGAGGGCAGTTAACAAAAAACAAAACTTCCATAACTTATGCCACAACTTGGAAACATGCATGTTCTGGTGCTGGGTGGAATACCATTCCCAGAATCACCCTGAGAGCATGGCCAGTGACAATAAAGGTTCTGAGAACTGTTGTCCAAAAAAGAACATTTTTTAGGGTCTGGAACCATCTAGGTTAAGTGGTGTGTCTTCTCCACTTATGTTCAACCAGTGATGACAACTAAGGAAAGGCCGCCCTCTGCTGGCCTTATCTCATGAAGTGCAATGGAGCAAGGCATGCCTTTTCTTAAAGGCCACCTCAGGGCATAGGAAGTATGTGAGCTTGTGTGATGCACAACTCTCAGGCCTGTTTTGGTGTTTAACCAAGAGAAATTTAAACTAGTTTGGTGCTGTTCTATGTCTATACAATGACACCACCACAGTGAAAGTTTTCATCCCTGCAGAACTACAGCCTTGAAAACAAGAAGTTATTGTTCAGCAGTGAACATTGACCATCAGATTACCTTGAGTTGGAAGAGACCTCAAGGGTCATCCACTCCAACCCCATGCTGCCATGCAGGAACTCGCAATCAAAGCACCCCCAGCAGATAGCCATCCAGTCTCTGTTTAAGGACCTCCAAAGAAGGAGACACCAATGCACTCCAAGGGAGCGTGTTCCACTATTGAACAGCCCTTATTGTCAGATTCCAGGTAACGTTTGGATGGAATCTCTTTTCCTGTACCTTACATCCATTGCTTGGGGTCCTATTCTCTGGAGCAGCAGAAAACAAGCTTGCTCCATCCTCAATATGACACCCATTCAAATATTTAAACAGGGCACCTGTTAAACACCTCTTAACCTTCTCTTCTCCAGGCTGAACATACCCAGCTCCCTAAGTTTCTCCTTGTAGGGTATAGTAGCCAGACCCTTCAATGTCCCATAAGCAGGAACTCCTGGTGTAAATGTTGAGTGAACAGGTTGGGAAAGAGTGGCTCACAGGGAAGGGAGGAGGGTGCTGTCAGAATCCATATGTATGGTTCTGGCATGGTATGATGATAAGGAATGAAGATATGAGGGCACGGTGAAATAGCGCTGTATAGTGTGTGGACTATTGAGAAGGGGATGTTAATTATGTTAAATCCAAACCTGGGAAACAAACACGAGGGGCAGATGGCCAGCAGCGGAAAGGAGTTGTAGTTTATGACCCTAGCCTTCCTGCCATAGATCGGAGCTGTGAAACAAGAATTTTTTTCCTGAAGGGAGATTTAAAGATAACACAGGAGGGGAAAGAGGGAAACATCTGGATCAAAGGGAAGCAATTGAGGTTGGAAAGAATGGGAATGTATTTCTGATGGTCCAAAGGGGATTTCCTTTAGTTCAAACACTGAACCGGGACGGGGAACTTTGTCTCCATATCCAGAATAAATCTCTAGTTTCTATTACATTACGATGCTATCTTAGTTACTGGGAACTGGGTCCTCCGATCCTGACAGGTACAACCATGTTACCTTAACACCACAGACTCCCACCCACCCCTCAATGAAGTCTGTGCTTGCTGTCGTTTTGTATCTTCAACACATTTCCGACTTATGGCAGACCCTAAGGTGGCCCTATCACTGGGTTTTCTTGGCAAGATTTGATCAGAGGTGGTTTGCCTTTGCTCCCTCTGAAACTGAGAGGGTGTGAAGTGGGTTTCCACAGCCAAGTGGGTTTTGGACCCTAGCTTCCAGTTGTAGTCCAAGCCACTACACCACACTGGCTCTCCAGTCTGTGCTCCCTCTTTGGTGTGGGGAAGATGACTGGGGGGGGGGGGGAAGCACACTGAGCGCTTTAAGAGGCAGCTGAGCCAATCTGCAGCCACCTGGCTGTCAAAGGTTTGGGGTGAATTAAGAAAAGTGCAATCACACACAATAGCAATCCATACAGACACAGCATGCAGAGCTAACCGAAATGTTAATATGGAAACAGGATAGCAGAGTTTGAGGGATTTGCAGAGGGGTGACAATTACCTGTCCAATGAGTAAACCACGGAAAGCTGGAATGGCTCCTGTGTGAAGATGGCACAGAACATACACAGAGTGCGGGTGTATATGCCGGCTATGTGCCCAGAGGTTAGGTTTTGGAACTTATTCCTAAAATATAGCCCCAAACTGTGGACCACAAAGGTTGGGTGTCCTTTCCCAGGAACTGACAATGGGATTCTGGACTGGTTGATAGTTTAGTGAGACCAAAACAACAACTGCCCCCTTGGCTTGGCTTTCGTCTCCCCCTAGAGAGAGTGGAAAGGATGTAAAATAAGTGAGAAATCTGTGGATTGGATTGGGGAGCATAGAGCTTCAAGCTAGACCCATGAGATAGCACTCCTTACAATAACCTTTCCTGCCTCTCAGTAACATGTCGCCTATGTTGAATCTCCCACTGCTCAAATCTGTTGGATGCCCCCAACTTCTGGCATTAGGAGGGAGAACAGGTCTCATTTTCTCAGATCCATCCCTAATTTTAGAAACCTCTATTGTGTCTCCTTATATGCCTTCCCGCACCCCAAACTAAACATCCCCACCTTTTAAAGCCTTTCTATACAAGTTACGCCAGTTCTGTGATCGCTTTGGTTTCAGCTTCACAGTAATATTATATTTACTTCCACCCCACTGTTTCCCAAAAACCAACTCAAATCCAGGTTTGTAAGATTCAGTGACCAGACCTCTGCATGGCAATTCAGGTGCAGCCACACCATGTTGTTCTTTGCCTCCAAGTGATTTCCAACATATGGCAACCTTAACATCTACACTTCAGAATTAATGCAGTTTGACACTGCGTTAACTGCCATGGCTCAATGCGATGGAATTCTGGGATTTGTAGTTTTGAGAGATGTTTAGCCTTCTGTCAGAGCTCTCACAACAAACTACAAATCCCAGGATCCATAGGATGGAGTCATGACAGTTAGTGTCAAACTGCATTAATTCTGCAGTGTGGCAGCAACCGTATAACAGGGTTTTTATGGCAGGATTTGTTCAGCTTTGCCTTCCCCAGAGGCTGAGAGAATGTGACTTTCTAAAGGCATCCAATGGGTTTCCACAACCGAGTGCAGATTCAAACCCTGGTCTTCAAGAGTCCCAGTCCTGCATTTGGTCTACTACACTATGCTGGCTCACCACAGATTTGATTAAAAACAGTTTATGTTTTTAAAATTTTGATGCCTTTCCTTCCCAATGATCCCACATCAAATTTGCTATTTCACAGCTGCACAGTGAGTCGAGCCATTTTCCATTTCCTTGGGACCACTTTCCTGAGGAATCACGGCATGCCTGGCTCTTGTCAGCCTATATGCAAAGTTAGGATTTGTAGTTCTTGATTCCAATAAGCATTAGTTTACGCTTACCAGTAGTGAATTGCATTTGGCAGTCTGTTGCCCATTTGTGTCTTTTGAAGTGCCGATACAACCTGGATGACCTTTTGCATCCTGCCAACATATTATTTAACTTATTACATATTTTAATATCTGAAGATCTGAGGGTGGCTTACAATAAAATAACTTTAAAAAAAAACACTAACAATATATTAAATAATTTATCAGTTAATTTAAACTAGTTAAAACTATGTTCAGTTTGTCTCAAAAGTGTTACAAGATCCCTTTGCATATTTATTTTCCAAACATGGCTATGTCTTTGAATTCTATTTAAAATTAGTGCCAACAACAGCGCATGCACAAATTGGATAAAATCAATTAGGCTCAAAGGCTTTAATAAAAAGCCATGTTTTCATTTAATTCCAAAATGATATAAGGAGTTTGATGCCACTTCAAACTGCCATGGCTCCATCCTACGGAATCCTGGGATTTGTATCACCAGAACACTATGACAGAGGCCTAATATCTCACAAAACTAGAAATCCCAGGCTCACCCAGGATGTTCTGGTTTCCCAAGGGGAAAGTCATACCTCCCACTAAATCATAGGACGCACAAATCTACTAACAAGTTGTCCTGTGCAGACTTCATGAAACTGAATGTGAGGTCAAATTTCCTTGTGCAGATCCCATACTTTACAATGGGACTTCTCTAGACCAGTGGTCCCCAACCCCCGGTCCGCGGCTCGGTACCGGTCCGCAGAACAAATGGTACCGGGCCGCCCTGCTACTGCGTCTTCTGTGCAGCAGCGGCGGCAGGTCCTGCGACTTTTGCGAGTCCTCAACGTGACGCCGCAACCCCCCCCCCAGTGGGCCGCGGAAAAATTATCAAACGTTGACCGGTCCACGGCAATAAAAAGGTTGGGGACCACTGCTCTAGACTATCTTCATGGTTTGCATCCTATAGGTCAGATATATCAGCCATCCGATTTTAATGGTGCAGCTGTTCTTTGGCTTATATTAGGGTCATATCTGGGACCAGGATATGATGAAAGCAATAAAGGAGAAGGACCAAAAAAAATATTTAAAAAAATCCCACACTAGGCCCAAAGGCATTTGGATCAACAGAAAGCCTTGGGGCAAACATATTTTCTGGTATGCAGTCCTAAACTGTCACAAACAGATTTAAAACTGTCATGCAGCAAAACAGGTGGGACCAGCCCCACAAGCTATTTCCAGGGTCAGCTAGGGGCAAAGCACTGTTTTCCACTGGAAAAATATACATTTTTCAGAAAGGAGTGCTATTACTGTCCAACACATCCTCTGGCAGCTATAAATTTATCCAACATTTTACAAAACACTAGACATGGGTGGCAATAAGATGTCACCTTCAAGCCCCCTGGTTCACTAGGGAGCTGGTGGTGATGAAACAAGTGGAATGGAGACTAGAGCAACCATGGCAGAAGAGTCTGTGATTCCGACTGAACAAGCACTAGAGCTCATTGCAAGGCTTAGGCTGTGGTGATAATGGCACCAAAGAAGTTATACTTCTCTGCCACCACTGCATCTGCAGAGTGTCATCCAGCGGAGCTCCCTTTTTATCTTTTCCCAAAAAAAATATGTCATTTTATTTCATTTGTGACCCCACTTGAGTCCCACTCCAGTATGAAGGTGGCATATAAATAAAATGTTTGACTAACATCAAGTTTCAAAAATACAGCTTTCCTTGATTTAAACAAAGATTCCCAGCAAAACGGAAACCGCTCCAGAGAAATCATGCATGTTGAACTTTTTTAAAAAGCCACTTACAAATCAAAACAGTTTCATTCAAAGTAAGTGGTCAAAACACAACTGCTTTGTTATTCCAAGAACAAAGTCTACTGAAAACAGGCCAGGCTAGTTTGGATGCCGTTCAAAATCCATGATTTTTTTTGTGGTGTGTTTGTGTATGCATGACTGAAGACGTTCAAAATCCATGATTTTTTTTTTGTGGTGTGTTTGTGTATGCATGACTGAAGACTGAAACTCTTGACTTGTGCAGCTATTGACCATATGTACGTACACCATCTCCAGAAAAAGGAACTAAAAATTGCCAGACTGGATGATTTGAAATAACATTCCAAGCTGTATGTTTGAAGAGCAAAAGCAAAAGTTATCACCAGTTAAAGGTGAATACATGAAGTAACCTAACCCTTCCACTACAGCAGATAATGGGAAGACACAGCTCTGAGGAGCAATGGTTCTGGATTTCTTTATACAAAGTCAGGATGCCTTTAACATGTGGGTTAATCAGATCCCCTTATCTGTAGGGAATGGTGTGGGATGCAAAATGGATAGCTGCCATCCAAATCCCACTCCAGCCACGAACACACTGGCTGGCCTGTTTTAAGTTGTTCCTTCTGCAACCACTTCACAGAAGCTAAAGAAGTCTGGGCTGAGAAACTACATGATGAATCCAAATTTCCCAAATTGAGATCCAATAACAGAAAACAAAATGTAGAAAGTAAATACAATTTACAGAGATTCTGACCAATTGAATACTGGGAAAACAGTGCTCTTGCCATAAGAAACATGTGGTGAGAAAGGGAAACACAGTGGGGCATCTCTATCCAGTGCATGTGCTTCCAAGCCACAGGGTTGGCCTCAGAGTTGGAAACAAAAGTCATGAACTCTACTCAGATACAGGCAGGGCTTTCTTTGGTTCTAATCTACAAGTAGAAAAGACTACAATGTGCAAATAGAAAATAATGATAATAAAGGAAATGGTCTACCTTCCAAAAAATTATTTAACCCTCATTCAGGAAAACAGGACATTATATGAGTCACATTCTTTGCAAAATTAAAAAAAAAACTAGACTTATAAGATAGGTACAACTTAAGATAAAACAAGCTAAAGATAAAACAATCTTTCTGACTGGGAACTCAACTCAGATCCAGATCCAGGGAACTGCCTTCTGGTCAGCTTAACAATTACTGAATTCTGGGTATGCAAAGGTGACAGTAAGTCTGCACTATCCTTCAGTCATATGCAACCATGTTGACAAAATTTTAAGCAGCAGTGTAGTAACTGGGTCATTGAATTTCACTTTTAGACAAACCAGAAAATCACATTCATTTAAGTGTCAAAGGTTAAGGAAGACATGCTAAATAGTATAGAGTTTCCAAACCAGTATTTTCAAGCTCTTTGCAAATGGATGGAAACTTTCAGTACTGAATCTGAGGTCCAGTTTGAGACCACTGTAACTGCCCTCGCTCAATGCTAGGGAATTCTGGGAACTGTAGTTTTGTGGGACATTTGGCCTTCTCTGTCAGTGTGCTCTGGGGGGCACAATAAACCAGCCCCCAGGATTCCTAGCACTGAGCCAGGACAGTTAAAACAGTGTCAAACTGGATTATTTCTGCAGTGTGTTTTGGACCTGTCACCCAAAACACTATCCATTCCAACACAGCCCAGATAGGAAATATCACAAGGACAGGAACAGCCGAACAGCAATCCCATCAAGCATTCATTCCCCAGGAACTGATATTCAAAGGCATATATTGTCACCATGGCCATCATCTGGTCACTTGCATTCTTATCCTCCCTTCTGTTGTTGTGTGCCTTCATGTAACCCTAAGGTGAATGTTTTTTGTTATTATGTGCCTTCAAGTGTTTCCAATTTATGGCCATCGAAGATAAACCTCCCACAAGGGTTTCATAGCAAGATTTGTTCACAGGGTGTTTGGAATTGCCTTCCTCTGAGGCTGAAACACTGTGACTTCCCCACCAGTGGGTTTCCACAGTCCAGTGGAGATCATAACCCTAATCTCTAGAGCAGGGGTAGGCAACCTTTCCCCTTTAAGGGCCGAGGGACTTCAGCTCCCAGAATCCCAGGAGCTATTGGCCAACATGGGACTACTGACCAACATGGCTGAGGCTTCTGGGAGCTGAAGTCCCTCGGCCCTTAAAGGGGAAAGGTTGCCTACCCCTGCTCTAGAGTCCTAGTCCAACACCCTAACCACTAGACCACACATTATTAACCTGCATTTGAAGCCACCAAAGTTGGTGTGATCTAAACATTTAAGTTAAACAGTTCTGTAGGTGATACCAAAATCTGAATTTATATTATCATGTCTCCCCTTCTGCATTTTAAATATATGTTTTAAGTGAAAGGTTTCATTGAAATCATATTGTATGATTTATCATTACTATATAAGCCATTACATAAAGGACTTTAACTTCAAATGTGGCCTAGAAATACCCAAGTAAGCATATTTGCATTCTTACATACATAAATGCATTGACAAATAAGAATCTCTAGGATAGGTAACCTGACATGCTCAATTATATGAATTACAATTCCCATACTCCCCAACCATAGGCTGAAGTTCGTGAGTGTTCTAATCTTAAGCATGATCCTTGCACTAACCAGTCATGTGCACTTTTCTCCCTGCCAGGAGCACATTGAAAGCTGATCAATCTGAAAAGAGTAAAAGACTGGTGGCGGTGGAGACTCTTTCCTGCTGTTTCAAACAGCAGAAAGAAGACTATTTCTATGACTATCATCTCAAGGAAATCAGTATGAAACTTCAGTATGGATGCTGGAGATACCGACAATGCAGTGTAATTTTAAAAGCAGTGAACAAAATCAGTAGAAAGAAACATAAGCTTTTTTTCCTTCTTCTCCAGGTCATCATGAATTGATCTGAGTAACTTCTCATGTTCTGCTGAAGTAATCAAAGAGCTTTTAAAGAGTCGGATGAGCTCTAGCACAATAAAAGGAAAAATGCAGGCTTCTAGGAGCCCTATGTTCTCCCAAAATGATCTTGTGTAGAAAGTCTTCTTAAAGTATACCCAATCTGTTTTCTTCAGAAATGACATATGGTGGGTCTGCCAGACCAGCAGGATGGTGATCCATGGACTGGAGTGTCTGCAGCTCACCACACCCCATATTATTCAATGGCAGTGCCTGCACATGGATACACAGGTATGGACACAATCAAGATGACACCCACTGAATAATATGGGGCATGTTTTGCCCCATCTGCATGGGGAGGGCAGGAACTGAACCCCTGTGGATAGGAAGGATTTACTAGACTCCCTCACAATCTCTCCACCCCGACTCCCCAACAGCCACTGTGGAACCCTAATGAACTCCCATTAGCCTCCAAATTTGGGGCATGCACCCTGTCCACATTTCTCCATCTCAGTAACAGATGAATGAATGTATGGTGCACACTCACACCTTGATTCATCTTCCAAAAGCAAGCTGCCTGGGAGGAAGCAACCCAGGCATCCCATTGCAAGAGAAACATGCACTCTTCTCAAATCCACACCCTTCTGGAAATAAACTGCATTTCACAAAAAAAGAAAACAGTATGAAAACAAGTTATTTATTTGCTTTGAACCTCCAGCAGAAGCTCTTTAACGGTTGGACTTGGCTACACGCTCCAGCTCGTCCTTCTTCTTGATGGCATAGGAGTTAGATGAACCCTAAGAATCAGAAGGAACTGTGAGACTCATTCTCAAGCATACATTCCCAAACTCAGCTTCTAATCATTGGAAGAGACCACAAGCGCCATCCTGTAATGTTTCCCAAATTCCACAAACACATGTGCCTTGAACTCATCTCTCTCTCTCTCTCTCTCACCTCGCTCCTGTGGGCCCTAATGAGCACTAGCATCCAACATCAAAAGCCCTACTACTGGCCACCTTGTGTGAGGACTCGCCCTATATTAAACAGGCTTAGACTGAGTCACTATCAACTACTCCAGAAGCTCTGGTACTTTATAATATCTAACCATGAAGATGGTCTCATGGTCAAATCTACTCGCTACCACCCTATCTGAGATTAGCTTGCAGTTAGTTCAGCCTCACCTTTGCTGCATTGATCAGCTCATCTGCTAGGCACTCAGCGATGGTCTTAATGTTCCTGAAGGCAGCTTCACGCGCCCCAGTACAGAGCAACCAGATAGCCTGCAAAGAGACACAGAGACCAGTTGGCAAAAAGAGTGAGTTGACACAGCAACACCAACTTGCTCTTCTTTAGCAGCCCGTACCTGATTGACACGACGCAGCGGTGACACATCAACAGCCTGTCTCCTCACTGTGCCAGCTCGGCCAATACGGGTGGAGTCCTCACGAGGGCCACTGTTGATGATGGCATTCACAAGGACTTGCAGGGGGTTCTGTGACAAAGATTATAGCAGGTTAAGATCACAAATATATGCTTCTATGGGAAAGAATATACAGTCTTTACAACAGCCAGTGTCATCTACAAAACAGAGCTGGAGCAACACCATAGATCTCAGTTTCCTTATTGGTAATATGGGCATACTCTATACAAGTAAAGACTTGCAAAAAGAACAGTAACAGTACTGTCACCATTACTGTTCATATTGCAGCAATGGTATTCTGCTGGTTCATTAATAATTAAAAGCTGAACTGCTCCCCTGGAAAATGAGATGGTTCTGATAATCAGCTATTCTAGTTATTCCTGCTACAATCTCAGTGAGACAGACAACTATCAAGTATGAACATGCAGCTAGAAAACAGAGGTCATCTGTACAAAGGACTGAAAAGCTTGGGCTGCTCCAGCATCAATCTGACAAATGCCGTATCAAAGAGACAAACACTGCCCATATTATCTCTTCACATAATACAGGAACCACATTATGAACAGCAGTGTAGGCTAACCCTGTAAGAACAAATGTATACAATGGCATATCTATTTCCACACTACTCCTTAGCCCAGCGGTCCCCAAACTATGGTCCATGGGCCGAACCTGGGCCGTCGAGGCCTTTGAACCGGCCCATGGCCGGTTCCGCTGCCGCAACGCACGCGCAACGCCATTTTTGTGTTCCAAAATGGTGCCGGAGTAGTGTGCATGCGTGCGCAACTCCAGGCACCATTTTGTGTTCCAAAATGGTGCCGGAGTAGTGCACATGCATGCGCAACACTCAGCGCATGCACATGACTCCGGGCACCATTTTGGAACACAAAATGGCGCTTGGCGTCGCGCACGCATGCGCACTACTCCAGCACTGTTTTGTGTTCCAAAATGGCGCCTGCCGTCACGCGCTCATGCCGGCCCCCGGATCAAAAAGTGTGGGGACCCCTGCCTTAGCCTAATAAAAACTAGTCCCAAGATGTGGTCCAGTAACTCAAAATAGTGGCTATTAAATAAGAAAGTTATTGAATGATGATCCAATCTCTTGTGTGGAAGTTTTTCTAAAATAACATGGTGCAATATATATGGTGCAAATATGCTAACATGATGCAACAAATACCTGAAACTGCTTTGTAGTCAGGATGTGAAGTCCTGAAAGCAAATGTTCAGAAAGATCAATCTGCCCTTCTATCACCTCACCATACACAACCCTTGTTCAGCAGTTCCCCAGTACAAACTCTCTTCCCCCTTAAAGTCGATATGACAGATTATACTGTGTTAAATTAGCTACTAATAATCTCCAAGGTTAACATCAGATGATAATAATAATAATAATAATAAGTTTTATTTATAGCCCGCCCCTCTGCTAGGCAATCGGGGCGGGTTACAGCATTTTAAAACAGCACAGTTAAAAACATTCTCTCCAAACATAATCCCTCCACCCACCCCTTAAAACAAGATTAAACCAAAAAATAATTAAAACAACACAAGAATAAATTAAAAACTCAATCCGGAGTCAGTGGTCAATGAGCAAGTTGTCCCTCTCCATGGACAGATATTATTCTGGGAAGGCCTGCCGGAAGAGATCCGTCTTTACTGCCTTCTTAAAGGCAGCAAGGGTGGTTATCAGACGGATCTCATCCGGCAGGCCATTCCACAGTCTGGGAGCGGTAGCGGAGAAGGCCCTCTGGGAGGTCCGGGACAGCCTAGTTTTTATTGGCTGTAACAGATTCCTCCCAGAGGACCGCAGGGCGCGGGGGGGATCATACGGGGAGAGGCGGTCTCTAAGATAAGATGGACCCAAGCCATGTAGGGCTTTAAAGGTCAAAACCAACACCTTGTACTGTGCCCGGAAACTAATCGGCAGCCAGTGGAGGGATTTAAGATGAGAAAGCAGATTCTGCTAAGATGCAACTGAATTATTTTCCTGGCCTGACATCTCAGCACTTTAACTACAGAAAAATGGTCTGCTTGATCAGAGCAAACTACTTTTCACATAAGACAACTTAAACAGCTATACATGAATATTCACTATCAAGTGCTTTTTTCACTCAGCCTCTGAGTATGGGGGTTTAAGCCAATCTACAGAATGCTATGCAAAGCTGGCTCCCTCAGTTTAGTAACAGAGATTAGCACTGCCCCCTACAGTCGGACACAACTAGACAATCACATCTGAGGGGAAACTTTTACCTTCAATAGAATGCTAAACTCACTAGATGATGAGTACCTTTAATCTGAGGAGACAGACGCTGTGGACCCTGATTAGGACAAGGACAAGTAACACAATTATGTATTAGTTCATTAGGTACTGTGTTATTTGATACGTCAATCAAACAAATCTATCTGATTTTTGGACTAAGCCAAAACCAAGCTTATTTTAGCTTGTGTGTCTGCACCTAAATTTCTAATTATACATATTCTGTGCCTAAAATGTCCTTGAAAAGGTTGTTGAAAACCTTTCTAGTACTCCTTTTCTAAAGTCCACTAAAGTTTCTAGTCCACAGCATCTGTGTCTCCTCAAAATAAAGCTACTCAGTTCCTAGTGAACTTAGCATTCTTTTAAATGAAAAACAATACTTGGCTTCACCAGTCACCATACATCTACTGAGAACGGTGGCACCCTATATATTCTATGCTGCTAGAATGTGGTATATGAGCTGCTAGCATATGACAAAAACAGCAATTTTCTTCTCAATAAGAACATGCTTACTACCCAAAGTCTTCTGCAATGATACCTAACTGGAGTTTGGTGTACATGGTTAGCCCTCTGTCATATCGCCAACGATTCTCTTAGATCAGGGATAGGCAACCTAAGGCCTGGATGCAGCCCCCCGGGACCTTTGGACCAGCCCCAGGCTGGTCCTGCCACCGCCGCTGCCGCCACCGCTCACCATGATATTGATTATTGTTGTTATTACTTGTTCTTGGGGTTTTCTTGGCAAAATCTCCACAGGGGTTTTGCCATGGCTTTTCTGGGGCTGAGAGAGTGTACATGCATATTTTTTTAAAAAAATTAATTTTGTAATTTTTAGATTGATCGATTGATTGTGCTTCGACCCCCCCAATTGTCTGAGGGACAGCAACTTGGTCCCAGGCTCAAAAAGGTTGCCTACCCCTGTTTTAGATAGATATGAATTCATTTCTTCTTCCCCTGGTGTTTAGGAACAAAAACCCAACATCACCTGTCCATCTGATTCCCATAGCTTTTCTGACTAACCATGTGCCACCTTCTGAAGCTCACCTCTCCTGTGAGTAGATGGATGATTTCAAAGGCATGCTTGATGATGCGCACAGTCATAAGCTTCTTCCCATTATTGCGTCCATGCATCATCATGGAGTTGGTGAGGCGCTCCACAATGGGGCACTGGGCTTTGCGGAAGCGCTTGGCAGCATATCTTCCAGCACTGTGGGGTAAATACTTGGCATATTTCTCCTTCACAGCAATATAATCCTGGAGAGGCACAAGAAAAGACCCAGACATCAGGGGGCAGAAATTTTAGGAAGGAGGCAAGATATACAATTCTTGCTCATCTACAAACCCAGCTAGAAGATAACCTGGATCTGGAGCCGCTCCCGCAGTTTCCATACCTGCAGTGAAATATCACTGATCTGCACATCATCTGTGCTCCATTTGCCAAAGAGCTTGATATCAGGGGTCTCTGCTACAGCAGGGGCTGTCTCCCATTCAGTCATGCTAAAGAGGGAATAAGATAATATCAGATGCTGCATGTGCCTAAATCTACTCTCAAAAGCACAGATCTAATTACCTACAGCAGTCCCTCTGCATTCGCTAGGGTTAGAGGTGAAGGACCATGCCATTCGGTCATTCATTCAATTCTGAGTTACCTGACTAGATGGTAGACTCACAAATTAAGTTGGTCCCAGAAAGGCTTGTGCCTTATTAAGAAAAACTATGATGCCCTCTCCTTCTAAGACAGGGATGGGAAAAATGGGACCCTTCATGTGCTGTTGGAACCCAGTTTTCATTAATCCCAGACAGGCTGGCTAATTGGGAAGTATGACAGGAGTGTAGTTCATTTACATCTGGACAGTAACACATCCTCCACCCATTTTAAGATTAGGACCACCTGTCAATCCAAATTTTGGTAATAATGTTACCTAGCCTATATGGGACTTATTTGTGCAGCAAATACAAATATACTATGTTTGGGGCAGGCTGCAAAACGTACATGACTGCTTGCACAGGTGCTTTAGAGGGGCTGGTACAGTTAAATCTACTCTTTTTCTGTGAAGAGAGTAGAAAAATAGCAACTCCCCTTAAACAGAGATTATGGTCCAAACCACACTACAAAAATAATCCAGTTTGAGACCACTTTAACTACCCTGGCTGTGTTAGGAAATCCTGGGAACTGTAGTTTATTGTGGAACCAGAGCTTCCTGAAAGAGAAGGCTTAATGTCTCACAAAACTACAGTTCCCAGAATTCCATAGCTTTGAGCCAGGACAATTAAAGCAGTTTCAAACTGGATTATTTCTGCAGTGTGTTTTAGATCCATATTCAATTGCTGGGTGAGAGGGGCAATGTACAGAGAAAAAAAAGAAAGAGCACAATATTGGAAATGCACAATACAAAAAAGATATGAAAATGAAATGGGCAATAAGGATGTGCATTGTGACTCACAAACCCAATTAAAACTTGAGAAAAGGAAGCTCCATTATAAAACATGAGCAAATTATTCATGGTTTGGAAGCCATGCCTTAGGAGGACTTAGGGAGCTGGGTATGTTTAGCCTAGAGAAGCGAAGGATGATAGCGCTGTTTAAATATTTGAAGGGGTATCATTTTGAGGATGGAGCAAGCTTGTTTTCTGCTGCTCCAGAGAATAGGACATGGAATAAAGGATGCAAGGTAAGGATGTTTCCACCTCAACATTAGGAGGAACTTCCTGACAGTTATAGCTGTTGGACAGTAGAAGACATTGCCTTGGAGAGTGATGGAGTCTCCTACTTAAACAGAGGCTGGATGGCTATCTGTTGGGGTGCTTTGAGTTCCTGCATAGCCGAATGGGGTTGGACTGGATGGCCCTTCTTGGGTGTCTCTTCCAACTCTATGGTTCTCTTTCTTTCCTGCCTTGCTTAGCTCAGGGAAGCATCACATGTGATCTCTCTCTCTCTTGCAAGAACCCCAAATGATAGCAACACCATTAGAGGGTGTTCGGTGGATCAAAAGGGGAATTGAATCGAGGGCTCCGGCCACATTGCAGAATTAATGAAATCTGTCACTGCATTAACTGCCATGGTTCAATGATAGCTTGGGATTTGTGGTTTGGTGAGATATTTAGCTTTCGCCTTTACGGAGAGCTCTAGCACCACAACAAACTACAAATCCCAGGATTCCACAAAATGAAGCAGTAGAACTCATCAAGTTGGAGGTGACCCCAAGGACCATCCAGTCCAACCCCATTCTGCCATGCAGGAATTCACAATGAAAGCACTCCCTGTCCAGCCTCTGTTTAAAAACCTCCAAAGGAATAATCTATAGAGTCCTCCCCCTACTTATACCATGGTAGTTCAAGTGATGCCAAACCACATTAATTCTGTAATGTGGCAGCAGCACTGGGGATGCTTTAAAAAATTGTTGCTCTCCACCTCAATCCGTGGGGAGAGGCAAGAAAGAAATTATTAGTTGTTTTGTTGTTGTTGTTGTTATGATTAATTACATTTTTATTATACAAATTTACAAGCTTATTGAAACTGTATCAGAATTCTTGTTACAAAACATAAAATTTCTAATTCATTAAGTCATTTCAACATTGTCATACATAAAACAGAAATATTTTCTCTACACACTTCCCAAGTTCTCCTATTGTCCCTTCTATTTTGTCAAGCTATCTACCCTTTTTGTTGTTTTTGTCTTTCTTTCCTTTAAATTCTAAAAAAGAAAAAAGATTCAACTCTAATTCCAATATCAAATCTGTCTTTATTTCTACATATTGTCCACTTGCTTTTTTACTGCCACCTTTTTTTAATTATGAAAAAGAGTCCATCATTTGGGGAGACTTTTTTCCTGGGCTACAAGGCACAGGATCCCTCAACTGGCTGGACTACGAGGCTTCTTGAGCTGTAACTGGAGGAACTATTCAAACAAAAATCCATCAGTGATACCTTTATTGGTCAACCAAAATACACAATATACTTGTTGCAAGCTTTCGAAGCTCCATGGGCTTCTTTGTCAGGCAAGATGTTACAAAGCAAAGAGGAGAATAACAATTAGAGATGTTAGCCAGGTGCCTGCATTTTGTTGTTTATGTCCTCAGTTAAGATAGTATCTGGTGGGGAGGATATCTTTTGCAGGCAGGCTCCTCCTCCTTCTGGCCATGTGGCTATAGGGAGATTCAGAGCATATGTATGGGTATAAGTGTAATATAGTATGTCATGAATAGAATGAGAATGCCAGGAGAAATTGCGTATGTCCCTGTGTCCTGTTCCAAGACATATCATGGGTGACGCCTTTTCAAGATCATCTGGAATATGTATATATACAAAAATGTCTGGTCCCTTATTTTTAGGGTCCTGTGGAGAGTATTTTCAACTCCAGTGAGTTCTCTCAAAGGCTATGAGTAACCTTGATAAGATCTATATGGATGTTTCTGTACCACTATTTGATGAATGTTGTCCTGTCATTTTTAAAAATTTTAAAGTCCAGGAAATTTAAAATCTATTTGCATATCAACAGGCTTGGCTAATAAAGGTATCACTGATGGATTTTTGTTAGAATTTGCTGAATGGCCAACACAGCTATACCCCTGAATGTTTTCTATATTGTGAAATACTGCATTGTAGTTGCAACAGAGGAACCAGGAAGAATAGCCTGTGGACTGGGAACTTCAACCAAGGTAAAACAATTTTTTTCCTTATTAAATTTGGACTTAATTCGCATGTTTTACCTCTATATCCACCAAAATATTTCTAATGCAAACACATGGGAGACTTTTTGAGGAATCCGTAGTTCTCTGACACAAAGAGGCCTGTGACCTCACTGGAATACAGACATATTGGATTGCAAAGAAGGGTCCCTGTTGAGATGCAAATGGATTTTAAATCACCTGGACTTTGCAAATCTCCCTATAGCCACAGGACCAGGAGGAGGAGGACCCTGCCTACAAAAGATAATTATCTCCACCATCTACCATCTTAACTAAAGACTGAAACAACCTGTAGGCATCTGACTAACATCTCCAATTGTTTTTATCCTGTTTGGTTTGTAACATCTTGCCTGATGAAGAAGCCTGTGGAGCTTCGAAAGCTTGCAACAAGTATACGGTGCATTTTGGTTGGCCAATAAAGGGATCACTGCTTGGTGGGTGCATGTACTAAAACAAAGGACAGTACTTGCCCATAGAGAAACCATACCTGCCCAGGAGAATCATTGGAGAATACTTGCCTATAGAGAATAATGGGAGAATACTTGCCCATAGGGAATCATGGGAATTATTTCCCCATAGAAATTCATGGAGATTATTTGCCCATAGAGAATCATGGGTAATACTTGCCCATAGGAAATCTCTCTAAGGGCAAGTAATCCCCATGATTCTCTATGGGCAAGTATGGTTTCTCTATGGGCAAGTGCTGTCCTTTGTTTTAGCGCGTCCACTTGGTGGATTTTTGTTTGAATTTGCCAAATGGCCAACATTTCAGCTACCCTGAAGGTTTTCCGAGGAACTATGTTTCCCAAACCCTTCACACCGAAGAACTATGGGCCTTTACAGACTGCCAGAAATAATGCAGCTTGAGGCCACTTTAACTGTCCTGGTTAAGGAATCATGGGAATTGTATTTTTTCTGGGACATTGAGCCTTCTCTGTCAGAGAGCTCTGGTGTCACAATACAGTTCCCAGGATTCCTTAGCACTGAGCCAGGACAGCTAAAGTGACCTCAAGCTGCGTTATTTCTGGCAGTCTGTAAAGGCCCTATGTTTCCCAAGCCCTCTATGCCCGTTTTATAGAGATTTAGTAGCGGGACCGGCCTCGCTGTCTCTCGTCCGCTGCAGAGGCAAGGCCTCCCCCTCTCCCGGGCCGCCCGAGGCCTCCCTCCGACCCTCCGTCCCTCTCCGCGGCCGAAGCTCACATGGAGGATCCCGGCTCCCCTCCCCGCGTCCCTCTCGCTCGCTGGCTCCGGCGGAAAAGGACCTCGCGCGGGGTTACCCAGAGTATTATCCACGGGCGAAGCGCTTCCGGCCTACTATGCGCATGCGCAGCATTCCCTTGGCCGGCGCTCTCTCCCTCTCCCTTATTCACTATTGGGTGAACGAACTCCTCGCGAGGTTCCACAACGGTTCGCGCATGCGCGTGACTACCACTTTCCGCCACCGATTCAAAATGGCGGTTTGGCTATTGAATGCGGCTGGGAATGCTGTTGTTGTTCCCTCTCCTGTGTCGCCTGAGTTAGGCTGTATCTACGCTGCAGAATAAATATTTATTTATTTATTGGAGTATTTATACCCCGATCTTCAGCCAAAAAGGATCTCAGAGCGGTTTTTATTAAAAATAATAATAATAATAATAATAATAATAATAATATTAATAATATTAGAAATAGTACTTAGAGAGATCTTCTTGCAGCACATTTGAGACAAACTGAAAGAAAGAAGTTGGCAGCATGAGCTTTCCTAGACTTCAGTCTACTTCCTCACATGTATTAGTTTATCTTACTAGTTTATTCTAATGCATCTGAGGAAGTAGGTTTCAATCTAGGAAAGCTCATGCTGCCAATTTCTTTCGGTTAGTCTTAAAGGTGCTACAAGATCTCTATGTACTGATTCTACAGATTTAACACAGCTATATCTTTGAATTCTACCATTATTAGAAATAATCCAATATGACACCACTTTGGTCCAAAATGCACACTGCAGAAGTAATCCAGTTTGAGGCCACTTTAACTGCCTTTGCTCAATGCTAGGGAATCCTGGGAAACTGGAGTTTTATAAGACATTTAGCCTTCTCTGTCAGAAAGAGCTATGGTGCCACAATAAACTGCAATTCCCGGGCTTCCCTTGCACTGAGCTAGGGCAGTTAAAGTGGTCTCAAACTGGATTATTTCTGCGTGTTTTGGACCTTTAACAGCCATGAGCCTGTGGCAGAGCTTTGGTGCTGCAATAAACTACCTTTCCCAGAATTCCATAGGATGGTAGTGTCAAGCTGGATTATTTCTGCAATGCAGATACAACCTGTGCCTTAAGATCGCTCTTCCTCCACAATATTTTTAATTTTATGACACCTCTCCTTCTTCCCACACGTTGGCTGGTGTAGGGTCCAAAACATACTGCAGAAATAAACCAGTTTGAGACTGCTTTAACTTCCCTGGGTCAGTGCTAAGGAATCTTGGGAACTTTAGTTTTGTGAGACATTTAGCCGCCTCTGTCAGAGCTCTGGTGCCACAATAAACTACAATTCCCAGGATTCCCTAGCCTGAGCCAGGGCAGTTAAAGCAGTCTCAAACTGGACTATTTGTGCAGTATGTTTTGATATTAAAAGTTTGCCTCGCTCAGGCTGGCATACTGTTTTGTGTCGCATTCTTCGATGATGGTAAAATTACTATAACATCCAAAATCCACAAAATAGGGATCCCTTTGTGGGGCCAACTAAAATGCAGAAAATAAAATTTGCAAGCTCTTCATCAGGCAAAGGTGTTTAAAATCATGAGAAAGGAGAAAGAAACAGGAGAAAGAAAAATATGACAATATGGATTTGGTTGGCCTCATTAAAGTATCACTTTTGAGGATTTTGGATGTTATTATACTTTGCTATATAGCCAATGCAGCTCCCCCTGGATATTTTTTCTCAATGGTAAAAGCCTTTTAAGCAAAACCACTCTCGAGGTACAGGCAGGCTCACTTAGGCTTAGCCTCAATTAGGGTTGGGGGTAGGACAAGGTGACCAGACTTCCTCCTTTTCCAGGACATGTCCTACATTTCAACCTTCTGTCCAGGAGGAATTCCCAATTTCCTCCATTTTGAGCATGATTAAGAAGCATGAATTTATATTTACAGTCAGCCCTCCATATCCACTGATTCTTTATATACGGATTCAAACATCCACGCCTTGAAAATAGTAAAAAAATAAATAAATTCTGAAAGCAAGCCTTGAATTTGCCTTTTTGTATAAGGGACGCCATTTTACTATGACATTGTATTTAATGGGGCTTGAGCATCCACCGATTTTGGTATCCATGGAGGGTCCCAGAACCAAAACCCAGCGGATACCAAGGGTTCACTGTATATGAGTGTTTTTAGCTTTTATTTTGTAATGTCATCCATTTTTCTTGAATGTCCTACATTTTGCAGTGCCTTGTCCTGCTCTGCGGTTATGACATCTGGTCACCCTGGGGTAGGAGGTAGCCTAGTGTATTTCTGATCATTTTTCCCCAATAAAAAGGTATAGAAAAGCATTGCCAGAAAGGAATGGAAACCTCAGTTCCTGAAATATTCTTCTCTGTAACAATGAAAGACACAGAAGCCTTACTCTTTTTGCAGTGAATTGCTGTATTATGTCTCTTAGGCAGAACCTGGAAAGCTACTTTGTAAAAATTAGTTATGTTCCTAGTTATAGCAGCCTTTCTGCTGGGTATATATTATATATAACTCATCTCCCCTCTGCCATTTCTCATACAGGGTCATCCATGCTAGCACAGCTTTAGTTCCATGCAGATGTGAAATTCTATTCCTATCCAGTCAGCATGCTTCAATATTGCCCTGTTTTTCTTAGTTCTTTTCTTTGCCTATCTGCAGCTATTCCAGTCCTAGTCATGCTGCTGGTATATCCTGTGCCACACACTGCTTCCAGCTGCTGCTTCTCACCCTCCATATCCACTTACTACTCTTAGGACCTTATCCCACGGGGCCAAAAGCAGCAAGAATCCACGAAGAATCAGGCGCTATAGCGCTATAGTTTTCCGCGTGATCCCACGACGTCGCTCAGAATCCGCTAAGAATCAGGCGCTATAGCGCTATAGTTTTCTGCGTGATCCCACGACGTCGCTCAGAATCCGCTAAGAATCAGGCGCTATAGCGCTATAGTTTTCCGCATGATCCCACGACGTCGCTCAGAATCCAGCAAGAAACCGCTCGGAATGCAGCATCATTCGCATTCTTTTGAATGTCGGTTTCAGCGGGCATTGCAATAGCGCGAGGTGATCCATAACGCTATTATAGCGCTAGCGCCATATTTATACTAGCGCTATAGTACTGGAATGATGCTCATATCGCTTTCTTGCCACTTTTGAGAGCAGCGTGGGATAAGGTCCTTAGCCCTGATGCAATTTTGAGACTATTAATGTGGATTAAGAGATTGATCCATGACACCAGAAGAGGAGTTAAAGTTATTAATCGATCTGCTGCACAGGGAATGAGATCTTAGATTCTTATTTGTTCTGCAACTTTCTAAGTTTCCCATCAGTTTCTGTTTTATAACAGATTTAGTTTTAATTCTAATATGCTCTGTTCACAGTGAATTGTTACCCTTTTCACAGTCAGCACACCCAGATTCCTACCACAGTCTTTCACTTTTTCATTGGCCTAAGTAAAATGGTTCAGTAGGTTTATATGTTCTAAAACGTTGCCTGGGAGTTGTACCCTTAATCTATCACATTACCAAATCTGTATGGAGCCCAAATCCTAAATGCCTAAGTGCAACAGATACAGGACTGCCTCTGGTTTTGAGTAAACAGTTGACAAAATGCCTTCTGGTGTGCTTTCTCTAATAATGTGGGTACCTTTAGGGATCTGTCACATATGCTACGAAGCCCTGGCAGAGGCTTATTGGACACTTCTGGGTGACCAAGAACATGTAGAGCTTCTACTATACCATCTTAGGCTTTTTAGATGTCACTGAACTGCAACTCCTAGCAGCCCTAGTCAGCATAACCAATTGTAAGGAATGTTGGAAGCTCTTTGCACTGAAGTGCTGATGTCAGGGACAACATTAAAAAGACCGTTCTCAGCTTGATGCTATGATTATTGTTTTTCAAAATGAGGTTCCAGAGGGCAGGTATTAGTTTGGGGTGCAAGAGCATTGGTTGATGCCAAGTCTGAATAAACAAGGACTATATTTCCAATATTATTAAAGAGCAGATTTGCACGTTGTTGGTGCCTAAAAATGGTGTCGGTGACTCTGTTGCTGGAGTCAATGTGCAAGTTTGTATTCTCTTACAGAACTGTTGGGTTTAGGACTTAGCCATTTCCACTCAATTAAACAAGGGTTTGGAGAGATTATAAGTTTTTAGCTGTTCTTGAGGCCTGGTGTGTCAAGTACTGTAAAAGGTGGAAGCTAAACACATCCACAAAACCTGTTTTCTCTCTGTGTTGCAGTTGGATCTTTTGTCTCTCCACTTGTGAAAGCTGATATTTAGACAATTTAACTAGTTCCCAAATATGGGGAGGAAGAATTATCCCCTGAAGAAGACAATTCAAATCTCTATGTAGACAAAATACTTCAGCATTGCTTGTGAATTGCCTGTTATGTAAATGACAGTTTAAAAAAAACAACAATAAAACTTCTACCAATTCATGAAGGATCCTCCCCTTCAGTCTTTTGGGATTGTATTTTCCAGCTGACATGCTTGTGTCTACATGCAAGTACTGTGCTTTGGTTAGGAACACTGTACTGCATACTCCATTGTAGGAAGAAATTATTCCAGGCCACTCTAGGGTGTCCAATTCTTTATTTTCGTGCTCTCTCTGTTCATTTGCCATGCTAGGTGTAGACCAGTTCAAAAGTCTCTTTCATGGTGGTGTGAGGGTGCATGCGGCGCTGCCGCAGACGCTTAATACTGCCATCAACTTCATAGCCCGTCTGCTTGTCATGAATGCACTCACGCAAGTAACGCTGGGTGGCCTTTAGGTGTGAAATATTATCAGCCGTATCTGCTATGGAGCGATCTAACTGTGCAGTGGACTGAGGAAGAAAACAGGGAGGGAGAGGAGATAAGCAAACTATTGGGTACCAAAAAAAGACCTCCTTCCACACCAGCATCACATTAGAACAGGGGTAGGCAACCTAAGGCCCAGGGGCCGGATGTGGCCCCTTGAGGACTTTGGACTGGCCCTAGGCCAGTCCTGCCGCCGCCACCCCCCATGATGATATTGATTATTGTTGTTATTACTTGTTCTTGGGGTTTTCTTGGCAAAATCTCCACAGGGGTTTTGCCATGGCTTTTCTGGGGCTGAGAGAGTATGCATGCATATTTAAAAAAAATAAATTAAAAATTTATTTATTTATTTATTTATTTTTGGTGCTTCAGCCCCCCAATTGTCTGAGGGACAGCAACCTGGCCCCTGGCTCAAAAAGGTTGCCTACCCCTGCATTAGAAGGTGAGCTCGCATCAGGTTGACATCTAGGCTGTCTTCTGTTTAGCAAATTTTAAAGCTATTCTATTTTATTTAAACAGAACAAGTCCTGCTGACCACACTTGGTTTGTAAGCGTGTACAGAACTGAGTTCTTAAGTTGCAGTCTTTTATACTCAAGTTGGGGGGGAAACTGTGGCCCACCCTCCAGATGTTTTTGGCTTATAGCTCCCATCAGCTATAGGTTGCATAGCCAATAGTTGGGGATGATAGGAATCAGTGTCCAAAAACATGTGGAGGGCTACAGTTGCTCACCCTGATTAGAACTTTTATAAGAATAAGCCCCACTGAAAATAATGGTACTTACTTCTGAATAGATATGCAGTGAGTTGGACAGTTAAGCTCTTTTTCAGCTACAACTGAGAGATATGTGAAGGGAAGGTTTATGAACCCCACTTTGAAGAGGTGCAGATAATCTGTCTTTTGAACTGTTCACCTAAGTCAGGCCTACAGAATCTCTTGACTCACCAAACCTGAAGCTGATCATCAGCTATGCTTGGCAGATTACTAACATGTTGATAAACTCTCAGGTTTTGTTCCTTGCATAAATGAGAAATCTATAAATATGAGGCAAACCATAACTTATGACTGGTGGACTGCTTGATAGGCCATAAGTTGCACTGACCTGGTGAAGGGGAACAGTCCTAGATAAGGATTTCTTCCATTTCCTCTAGAGAATGTTCAAATCAGAAGCCAAGCAATTTTGATATACAATGTGAATTAGATGTTCTGAGTATCCATTTTCATGCTGGGTTACTGCTGATGCAGGAAGGTGTGTGTGTGTGTGCGCACGCGTGCTGGGATCCTGCTGCTCCTACCAGATGGAAAAATGCATGCAAGGGCAGAGCTTGGAAAAGTTAACATTGGACTACATTTCCCATTTCACAATTGCCATAGTCCTATAGAATTCTGGGAGTTAGATCCCAAAACCAAAATATTCAAGCTCTGCACAGATACTCCTAAATCATTACACAGTAATTTAGGACTCTTTTTTATTCCATATTCCTTAACCCCATCCTTGTTGTGGTCCTTTCTTTCCTTGCACAACAATTAGATTTCCAATTGTTATTTGATCTAGTGCTTGAGAACCATTTATCGACTTTATCGCATGTTGTTTTAAATCAAATCAAGCCTCCTGGGCTGCAGCCGGGAGGTGGGATGGAAGCAGGGATTATCACAAGCTAAATTGCCGCCAAATCGTCAGCCGCCATCAGCCCAGGTCCAAGCTGGGCTCAACCAGCACTTTTTAGAAACCGGTTCTGGCTTCTATAAAGCTGTGGCTGAGCCCAGCTGGGACCTGGGCTGATGGTGGCCAGAAATTTGGCAGCAATTTAGCTTGTGATAATCCCCGCCTCCTGGCTGCAGCACGTGAGGCTTGAGTCGTTTTAAAACGACATGCAATAAAGTCGTATAATTCCATTATATATATATATATATACACACACACATACACACACACACATTAATCTGTAGAATTATATCTTGGAATTGAGTTCAATGGGATGAATTCTCATTGAGGTTTATTTGTCTGAGGGAAAATCCACACTTGGATAAATATTTCCTTTACTTGCAAATGCTTGAAGTTTGTTTTAGCTGCCTTATTCCATGTTAAATTGGTTATTGTTATTATTATTTAATTCATTTATAGCCTTCTTGATAATGAGACTCATGACAGCTAACAATGTGTTAAAAATAATACAGATTAAAACTATACAAAAGCTTCAATAAATATAAGAATTATTTTTTAAAAATAGATAAAAACAAGAAACATTAAAATTAATTAAAAGACAACATGCAGACCTTGAAAACAGCACAGTACAGTATGAAAAGCCCATCCCAGTCAGTTTCTAAACAACTGACAGCATAAAAATGTTTTACTTGCTGATGGAAGGAGAGCAAAGATGGGGTAAGGATTCTGGCCTCCTTCAGGAGAGAGTGTCAAAAGTCTGGGAGCAGCCACTAAGAAGGCCCTTTCCCTTGTTTCCACCAAATGAGCCTGAAAAGGTGGTGGGACAGAGAGGAGGGCTACTCCTGATGATCTTAAAACTCTAATGGGATTCTAAAGGGAGATATAGCCCTTCAAATAACATGGACACAAGCCATAAAGACAGGTCAGCAGGAGCACTTTGAATTCTGCTCAAAAATGAACCAGCAGCCAATGGAGTTGTAATAAGGGACTTGATATCGCTGTTCACATTACTTCTCAGAAAACGTTTCTCTTCTGGCCTGTAATCTTTCACACACACTTTCAGTTTGCATCCGTTATCTCAAAGTGTGAATGGCTAAAGACAAGAATAAAACTGTGTGATGATCCTATGAGTGTGCCCATCTCTCCCCCTCAAATAATCACAGTGTCCAAGCTGTATGATGGCTTACTAATCTTTTTCTTATTTTAAAAAAAAAAACACCTTTTTCCTCTTCTACTTTTAAATTGTTTTTCCCCCCAATGACTCCTAGGAGTTTATCACATGGGGAGCCCTGTGCAGAAACGCTGCTTTAAATTGGGGGGGGGGGGGAACGCAAAAGCGGAAGCAATTTATCAACGGAATTTCCCCGTGTGATAAACTCCAACGCAGTTAAAAGGAGGTTAATCCGAGCAAAAATTAGACAAAAACTACTTCTTTTTACTTTCGGGATCTTTCAGATTAACCTCCTTTTAACAGCGATGTCGTCTGAAAAAACACCCACTTTTGCAGGTTTTGTTTAATTTAAAGCCCCGTTTCCGCACGGGATTTCCCCTGTGTGATAAACTCCCTAGCCTGGTTCATTTCCAGGCGCAATTCAAAGTACTCATCGTGACCTATAAAGCCCTATACACCTTGAATCCAGAGTATCTGAAAAACCGTATCTCCTGATACAAACCTGCTAGAATTCTTAAGATATGCAGAGGAAGGCTTTCTCTTGGTCCTGTCACCATCACAGGCTCACTTACTGAGGTCTGAGAGCTGTGGCATACCTATTATATTTGACATCTGGTACAGATGTTTTTTAAAATACACCCTCTACTTCAACAGCCTTTTCCAGATTTGGTGAAGCTATGACCAGGCAGCAAAGGAAGGAGACTATCATCATCATCATCATCATCTCCCTTCCATGGGAAGCTAGGCTGGCCCCCCTCTCTGCTTTCCTTTCATTGGCAGGCAAAGTTGTTTCTGTTTAAGCAGGATTTTAACATATAAGGAGGGGCATGTTTTATTTATTTATCTTTTGGTTGTTTTTAAAATGATTTTAATGTGTTTTATGCAGTGATTTTAATTTAATTTAACTAATACGTTTCATAATGAATAATAATAAATAAATTTACTTTTTAAATTTTATTATACACATTTTTAAGCACCAAACGGACAAAAGCCTAATCACAACAATGGATCTCCTTCCTGACAAAAACAAAAAAACGGTGGGAGAGCAAGCAACTGAAGGTGTGACTTTGGTAAGAAGTGCTGCTTGTGCACATATCAGCCAGAGAAACGTGGGCAGGTAGAACCTTGCCAATGAGGCAAAAAGAGTGGGACGGCAACACCCATGCCCCAAAGAAACCACTGCAGTTGCTTCAGGTTTAGATTATACCTTTTATCATGCAAAGGAAAAGGTGCCACTGATGGTGCTAGACCAGGGGTCCCCACACTTTTTAAGCCAGGGGCTGATTCGCTGGCCTCCAGATCTTCTGAGGGTCGGAGGTGCATGCGCATGTACCACAGCTGCCGCGTGATTCCGGGCGCCATTTTGGAACACAAAATGGTGCCTGAGTACTGCGCATGTGCGTGCAATGGCAGGCGCCATTTTGTATTCCAAAATGGCGCCCGGCGTTGTGCGCCAGTTTGGAACACAAAATGGTGCCGGAGTAGTGCACATGCTCTATAGTCACGCGCGCATGCACACTACTCCGTTTTGTGTTCCAAAATGGTGCCCCGCATCGTGCGGCAGCTGTGGTAGGACCGGTCACTGGCTGGTTCAAAGGCCTCGACGGCCCAGGTTTAGCCCGCGGGCTGTAGTTTGGGGACCCCTGTGCTAGACTGTAAGAATGGCAGCCAGTGACTTCAGATGGTTCTGTGTGCCATATGAATTGCTAATGTAAACGTAGGAACAACTGTATACTTGTCCTTTTTTACACAACCCAATTATTGCATAACACAAGTGCACTTTAACTCCCACAGCAATATCATATGGAATGCTGGGGTCTGCAGTCTAGGGAGAGGTATTTAGAATTCTCTGCTCTGGAGCTCTAGTGCTTCACCAAACTACAAATTCCAGTATTCCATAGGATGCTGCCATGGAGTGGCATCATAGTGCCATAAGAGTGTAGTGCAAAAGGGCCTACAGGTACCATATGGACATTATCACACATGGGCCAAAAAGCGATAATAAACTGAAAATAAACCTTGATTCCGCAAATGTTTTTCACACGTAATTACCTTAATTGCGCAATTAAGGGAAGCTCCCGCTGAAACCGCATTTAACGTTCACACACAAGTGAAAAAATCCCGTACATGTATTAGAAATGATCTTCTAGCACATGCGCACTATGCTTGCCGCGGCTGTCACTTGCGGTGGCTGTCACCCCTTCCCCAGGTCATCCTCAGAGCACTGGCCATGTGGAGGGTCGGTGCTCCAAAGAGGTCCTCCTCGGAGTGCCGGCCGTGCAGAGGGTCGGCGCTCCGAGGACGACCTGGGGAAGGGGTTGGGGCGCCGATCGTGCAGCTGCCCCTCCCCTTCCCTGCCCCCAAGACGGCTCAATTAGCCGTCTGCTGAGGGGGAAGGAGACACTTAGCTGCCTCCAGGACCTCGCGGAACCATGGGAAAATGCGGGGAAATGCTTCCAAATGCACATTTGCTTTTCACATTACAGCGAATTTACCTTAATTGCGAATTTACCTTAATTGTGCATTTGCATTTCCTCCAAACAACCGAATTTCAAAAGATCTCGGTTAACACCAGTTTCTGTCCACTTTCTGTCCAGTTTCTGTGCGACGTCGTGTGAAAACACGGGGCACTAATCCAGTTTCTGTTTGGGTTTTGTGTGGATTAACCAGCAGATTTGCCCCCGTGTGATAACGTCCTATGTTTCGCCCTGTTTGAATTTTACCTGAGTTTGGAACCCTAGGGATAACCACCATACTATTAAGAACTGGTGCTGCTCAAAGCTAGATATTTTATAAAAGTTTCCAGTTTCTTTACACATCAAAATCATACCAAACAAGCTGGTATTTAATATATCCCCCCCCCCCCCCCGCCGCCGGTTCTGGCCCTCACTGTGTTCCATTTACACATTCCCAGTTTCATTCCTTGCCAAGTACCCTGACCTGAAGAATTTCATGTAGTAAGACTGGCAGAGAGGCTTTGCTTCCAGTCTTGAAGAATCACTGCTAGTCAGTACTGTTCTAGGCAACTAATTGGCCAGCATGACAACTCTCAGGTCTTCACCTAGCTTTTTGGCAAAGATCATATTTTGTATATGTAATTCTCCCCTGAGTATCTTCAGTTTTAAAAGGGTCCTTGGATAAATTTGATAAGACATGTCACTGAGAAGTACTGCTAGAAGGGCTTGATAAGCCTTGTCACTAATGCTCTGAAAGCTGTTGCTAGTCATGGGAAATAACTTTGGGCAAACTGGAGCAAGCTGCTCATATATAAGTTTTCCTGCTCCAGAAATAGAGAAATCAATAATATTTTGTGAAGTTGCACTGAAATCAGCAATTCCCTGTTAATGCAAAGATCTTGCCATGGTCTCAACAGGGCAATCAAATCCACCCAGAAGTCATGGCTCCAATTGATACATTACCTGGTTGAGAATTGCAGCTTCAGGCAGTTGTGTCCCCACATGTCTTTGGAACACCTGGACAACCGGTCGTGTCAGCCTCTCCCTTGTCTCTAGGTACTTGCTACTTTCAGGGCCCTATAAACAAAAAAACAAAAAACAAAAAAAAGTTTAGAAACAAAGGGGGATTCCCAGGATGGGGAGAAATAAGAAAGATGTCTCTTCCCCAATTGATTCTCATGTAACCAAGGCTGAAGAAAGCAGAATGTGGGGAATTACTGCCATGTTTCCCTATCCCACCCCAGTCCTCAGAACTCACCAAAGCCATTCCTCGGGTGATACGCATCTCATGCTGAAAACGTTGGCAGCGGTGCAAGGTACTGCGTGTGCCTCCCAGGGTCATGTCCAGCCGTTCCTGCCAGAAACAGAGAAAGCAGATTTCTTAGTGTCACAGTGTGTGTGCACAAACATAGGTATGTGTTTACATGCGTGCATATATGTGTTCTTTGTATGCAAACTGTAGGAATAATTAAGGACTCACTGAATTTCAGTGGGTATATTTGTTGTCTTGAGAGCCTAACAACTTACAGCTCAGGGCTCAGGCTAAGGCCTGCATCCTTCCAAGGTCGCTAAAATGAGTACCCAACTGTTGGGGGGCAATGAGCTTACAGTTATAAACCGCTTAGACATCCCATAGCGTGATATGAAGCGGTATATAAATGAAGCTGCTTACAGCTATATAAGAAAATAAGCAGCTATATAAGAATAAAGGTTTATACTTTGGGGGTAGCTCTAATCCTAAATCCCTTAGATCTAATCCTAAATCTAGAAGATATCAGAAGAAGTTAAGGGAAGAGAGGAAATTGGAAAAAAATGTCCCTTGTGAGCCTGAAATGGTACTACAGTTCTCTCCTGGCGAGAACCTTGATCAGCAGCAACATTTTGTCAAAATCCATTTATACTTCTATATCATTAAAACCAAAATAAAGCTGTCTATTGGTGTCAATAGATGTTTTCCTCCCATTACTATCAGAGTGAGGGCACGATCAAGGGTTAAAGCTCCCTTCTCCACACCACCCTCCTAAGCTAACCTCACCACTGTTGCAAATCTGTATTAAAAACTATAATGACAACACAAGAGGTTATGCTGTGAATGACATCCTGTCTGGCTATGGCCACATATTGTAATACATCTTGAAATTTATTTCCATAAATTAATTACACAGAGGAAAAGGTACAAGCCACACAAGAGGGCGAGGACCAGTAACTTTCTATTCTGCAACCAATAGTGCTGCTGACCAAACCAACTGCTATTGCTATTGCTAACTGCCACTGCAATAGAAAGTAGGCGTGTGCACAACAAGAGCACAACACACATGATTAATGTGTGTGGAAACACAATTTCAACATCGGTACTGAAGGCATGGAAAATCAGACATGGAGAACAAGTTAATGTTTGAGAAGTGCTTGTGAGGTATTAAGCCTCATAAATGCATTCTCTGTGGCTGAACTGTGGCACTGGAACATGATTTTAGTGTGTTTGCTTGTTCATACAAGAAGGACTTTATGTACAGAGCATCAAACAGAGGTTGGGAATTTTTTTCTTTTTGGACTGCAACTGCCAGAATTCCTTCAGGGAAAGGCTGGCAGCTATAGTTGGGGATGAATTTACTACTTCAAAAAATGAGAAGGCGAGAGTTTTTGTCTCCCATTACCTTATGAACGAGTGTCTCGTCTCTCTTGCCTTGCAAGCTGTTTTCAATGGTATTGTGAGCTGTATTTCGGATGTCTTGTGCCTCGTTGATGGCCTTTTGCACCTGAAGTAACACATTCTTGGTGAGGAAGGTGAGGCGCCGGGCCTCCTCTAGAGCTGCCGCACACTCTAGAGAGCAGATGTGGGGAAGGGGAGGAGATAGGAGCTCTTCTCAGATTTAATGAACTTGGTTGAACTCATATGTCACACCTCAGCTTCAGTTGCCTTTTTTTTTCCTTTTTTTTTTGGCCAATGGAATATTCTCTGACATGCTGACATGACAATACACTTCTCTTTTAGGGAAACTTTCAGCTGAATTTAGGTGGCTCACAGCTTTTGCTGCTGAACCATGACACTGAATTAAAAGCTATGAAGCTTTACCTTAGGTTATATTTCTGAGGTGCCACACATACCTCTTTCTTCTTATGCCATATCTTCCCCCTGCTGGTGTTCAAACATAAATGTACAAAAACACAAGCAGTGCCCAAAACAACAGAATCATAGAGTTGGAAGAGACCCCAAGGGCCAATCAATCCAACACCCTGCCATGCAAGAACACACAATCAAAGCACCCCCTGTGACAGATGGCCATTCAGTCTCTGTTTAAAAACCTCCAAAGAAAAGGACTCCACCACTCTCCAAGGGAGTGTGTTCCACTGTCGAACAGCTCTTAATGTCAGAAAGTCCTGCCTAATGTTGAATCTCTTTTCCTGTAGTTTGAATCCATTGTTTCATGTCCTATTCTTTGCAGCAGCAGAAAACAAGCTTGTTCCATCTTCAATGTGTCACTCCTTCAAATACTTATACAGCGCTATCATATCACCTCTTATCCTTCTCTTCTGCAGGCTAAACATACCCAGCTCCCTAAGTCTCTCATCATAAGGCATGATTTCCAGACCCTTCACCATTTTGGTGGCCCTCCTCTGGACACGCTCCAACTTGTCAACATCCTTTTTGAGTTGTGGTACCCAGAACTGGACACAATATTCTAGGTTATTCTAGGTGAGGTTTGACCAAAGCAGAATAGAGTGGGACTATTACAGTACTCCCTATTCTAGACAGTATAATCCTATTAATGCAACTGAGAACTGCATTAGTTTTCTTAGCTGCCACATCACATTGCTAACTTGTGTTCAGCCTGTGGTCCACAAGACTCCTGTATCCCTTTCACATGTATTGTGGCAAGGCTGCTTTTGTGGGTCAACCAATTCCTGCATTCACTTACTAATTCTGCCTGCTCTAGAGAAGAAAGGCCTGGCATCTGGATTATACTGCTAGGTGCCAGAAAAGATTTCAGCACTCGTGCCAATGTATCTTTGTATTGTCTCTTTATGGTGGACATTGTGGTAAGCAACTTTAGGAGCTATCCTTACTTCAGAAGTGAAATATAAACAAACAAAAATAAATATTCTTTTGTCCCATTATACTTCATTTTGATTTTCCCTTTGTTGCTCTTATATGTCCCTCTTTGCTCCTGCATGCAGAACTATCAATTTCCAGGCTTGTAGTCATGTTAATCTGTTGTAGTAAAACAATGACATCTTGCACAATAACATACAAAATCCACAAAACAGGGATACCTTTATTTGACCAACCAAAATGCACAAAATACATGCTGTAAGCTTTCAAAGCTCAACTGGCTTTTTCAGCAGGCAAAAGTGTTTCTTACTGTGTTACTAATGGACTTAAAAGCCAGTGTGGTGTTGTGGTCTGAGTGTTGGACTACGACTCTGGAGATCAGGGTTCAATTCCCTGCTCGGCCATGGAAATCCACTGAGTGACCTTGGGCAAGTCATATACTCTCAGCCTCAGAGGATGGTAATGGCAAAGCTCTTCTGGACAAATCTTGCCAGGAAAATTCCATGATAGGGTTGCCTTAGGGTCGCCATTAGTTGGAACCCATTTGAAGGCACATAACAACAACAATGGACTTTGAATGTTGCTTTCTGAAGTTTACTTTCCCTGTTGACAAAGCCAGTTGAGCTTTGAAAACTTGCATTATATATTTTGAACATTTTGGCTGGCCAATAAAGGTATCACTCTTTTATGGATTTGGGATGTTATTGTACTTTGCTGTATGGCCAACATGACTACCCCTGGATAGACTTTCAAAAAACCTTATGGCCCTTAAGATTTGGTGCAAGCATTTCTGCTTTCCAGCCCTCTTGAAATGCTACATGAGTTTCCACACTGGAATAAACACAAAGAAGAGATAGCAAAAGGCATAGAGAATGCTGGGACCTTTCCTTCTGATGAAGGAATCAGATGTGGCATTCCTAAAATTCTTATGGATTTGCTGTTTCCAATGTGCTTCTTTTCATAGAGATGTGGGCAAGAGGTTATTTTCTTACCCGGCGTGAAGGGTCCAACTGGATCAGGAATGGGTGTCTCGTTTCGCTCCACCCAAGGGGAGGAAGGTCGATCCAGTGCAAGCCAGGAGTCTCGCCCTGCCCCTAAGATGACCATGCGCAAAGGCTGTGGAATGAGGTCCAGCACACGACCACGTTCACCACACAGGGTGCTCAGGGTTTGCCTGCATGTGCCCACTGCCTGCAGCAAGGAGGACAATTGTGAGGGGGAAGGCAACACAGAGAGAAACTTGTTTTCACCTTCTACATTCTGTCTCCTTGGGTCTGAAATATAAGCCTTGGGTCTGAAACAATCCACTAGGCTGCAGTAGAAGGAGATTGGAGACCCTCCATTGGATCAGCCAATTCTCCAACTATCATTTGGTTCCTCTCTCTGCTCCTACAGTGGCCTCCTGCACGAGCAACCATGGCCTTCTCATAGTTATTATCAGGTTTTTGTTCATTTCCACATTACCTAGCTTCTCACGCCTTTCCTAGCCCCCCTACCTCTTGCCTTCTTTGTCCTCCACCCCATTCCTAATTCTTAATTCTCCTGGCTATATCTGCCTTATCCTTCCTTCTTCATCCCTTTCATTCTCTGTCATTCTCTTCTTCATGCTTGTCTTCTTCATACTCCCAGTTCTACTTGTCTCTGTGCTTCATAGAAATGGCTTATTGTTGGAATATAGATGGGTTATACAGTCAAAGGTGAAATGTAGAGATGTGTGTGTGGAATTTTCCTCATGAGAACAACATCTAGAGAAACAAAGTGAATCTAACACCAGATGGCTACACAGATATAAACATAAACTTTCCCAAAGGTACAAGTCATAGACACAGATTTTGTTATGGGAAGCAAGAGATATCAAAAAGGTAAACATCGTTAGGCTGGGAAAGGCTGGGAAAGAAATCCACGTGGTGGATGATGGACAGCAAGAGGCTGGGTTAATATACATCATACAAACATTATCCAACCAACATAAGGTTAACACCCAGAAGGTGAAGTATAGGAAGGGCCTAGAATCCTTTGATTAAGAATGTTTATAATTCAAGATATGAGTGTGTCTGGCAGCTGTGGTTTTAACCATGGAGTTAGGAGATGGCTTCTAGTATGTTTATACTGCTTTTATAATGTAACTCCTGGATCTGGAAACATGGATCTGTAACTTCTTACAGATCTGTAACTTTCAACAACAACAAGTTGGGATCCTATGCTTTTGGGTTTGTTAAAGATGTAACCTCTCATGGCTGAACTGGATTAGTTCATCATTTTACTTAGCTATCTTATTTTTCTTTTGTATGCATTAATAAACTATGCTTTTGGACTTTACATTGTGTCTTCTTGACTGAGGAAGACAGGATCCTGAAGAAGAGAAGCTGAGCCAGTTGATGGTAAGAGATACAAAGTGGCTGTGGGTCACAGCAGCCAGCTTGTCCTGCAGATTCTGCTGGGTGTCAAACAGCATCACTGTAACACCCATCATCCTCACACTGACAGTTATTCTGTGCAGGATAATCCATTTGTGTGAGTGCAAAGATAACCACTCAAAGAAGTACAATTGCAGGTAAGCAACCTGTCCTTCTTTATAAACTAATTCTTTCTCCTTTACCTATCCCCAAAGAAAGCCTTGAAACTATCACTGAAATTTTAGATTCTTAGCATTTGAAAGATCCTCATACAGCATCCTCATCTTTTCCCCCTCCTCCAATATTTTGCAATATATGCATTATTATGACTGTAACTATAATTGCTTTGAGGATTAGGGAAGATTCATATTTTTTTTAAAAAAAAACCATGTGGGCAATGATGGGCAATAGTGGGAGTAACTTGTTAAAAATTGAATTTGGGAAACTCCATTTTACCTTGGGAAACTTTTATTGTGATTTAACACAACTCCCTTGTGTTAAAATCAGTGCTTGCAAAAAATCTAAAACTGGGCTAGAAAATGTTTCATTTTTCTCAGTTTAATGCACAACCTGGAAAACTTAAGTTCTAATCAAATATTTTTTCATTAGTTAAAAAGACTGTGCATTTTATTTGAATGGTGTTTTCTGAGCATGAGAGATTTGAGCATGAGTTAATGAAATATGAGATATCCTGACAAATTATATCACTAAGCCCCATCCCTAGTAACATAATCAGGGGACCAGCCCTAGGTTTCGTGTTTGGACCCTGAAATCTCAGGGCCTAGGATGCTTCGGATATAGCAACCCTACTCAGTCTAGCTTTGTCACTTGAGGCCCAGGTGGTCTCTGTGGCCCATTCTGCCTTTTACCAGTTTGTATAGTTCCATGTGGTGACGGGTGGATGTGATGATGATGGCCTGTATGGGATGCTGGTGAGGGGTCTTATCCATGTCTTCACCCTCCGTTTTATTTCCTACCTTAAGATGATCTCCCAACATTGCCATTGTTCCTTCCAGCTTGGCTTTCAATTTCCGAAACTCCTTCTTCTCCCATTTCATCAAGGCATCCACCTTGTCAGGTATCTACACAATGGGAAGGGGAGCAAATGTTGAGTGGAGTGGAGCTTATACAGCTGCCTATGCTTCCAGTATGGATTTGGATCTTTTCCACAAGAATTACTTCTGAACAAGTCGGGTACATCTCCCCTCCTCCCCTGGAAGTGTCGTATTCCAAAAACGGGAAGCAAGCCCTACAGTTTTATCCTACAACTGTTCCCATTCTCTAAGTGGACAGATAAGGGGTTATTATGGTTTGAAGCCTTTTTGCGTCCAGCCTATGGAGTTTGTTATGTTACCAAGTCTGACCATTAAATAGAGAGAAAACAGATAGGTTCTTCCCCTATAAGTAGGGACCCTGTGATAGAGTAGGTAAGAGTGTCGGACTTTAAGGATCCAAGACTGGATCTCTACTGAATCATAGGGTTGTTCTGGGTATGAGGTTGGGAGCAATTGTGTTCGGTGTTCTGAAAAGAAAGAGACAAGAGAGTTAAGACAGATGTATTGTTTTCTGAGCAGCAAGGTCAGTTTGGATTTATTGTCAGTGTGTTCAGTACAAATTTGCTGCAGCTTCTTTGGAATATGATCTGTAAAATTTGCTGCAAAACCTGGCTGTGAGTGGCATTGTCTGACTAGAGTCACTAGCAGCAGCACACTTTCTCCCTTTAGTGGACTGAAATTAAAAAAAGTGTCCCAGCAACTAGTCAGGCCAATGAGGTTGATAGTGACCATGGTGGGAGTTTGAAACTGCTTCTCTCTGCTCCTTTTTAATGTTTTGGCAGGTGGCTCAAGAAGCCAAGGAACTATGGTTCCAGGCAAATAGCAAATGAGAAAATTGCAACCAACAAGTTTAACATTATCTTAGCCTCTTAGGATTAACACTCTCATAGCATAGCTTTTGGTAGACTAAAATAAACACTAGACAAGCATAATGGTAGGCTAACTGCTGCAGCCTCTCCTAGCTTGTGTGTTCTTCCCTATTAATAACTTTTACCATCTTGACCACACTCTGAAGCGCACTTGGCCACATTTGTCCCAATTCATACCTGAGGGTATGACTGGCTCGTTAGCAAAGGGTGAAAGAGGATGAGGTAGGACTCACCTTCTCTGGTTCTGGCCGGTGTTCCCGGATTGCTTGACTTTGTTTGTTGGTGACAAGGCCCTGGCGAACTTTATCCAGCATTAGGTCGAGCTGCTCTCTTAGACGCACCAGAGCTTTGAACTGCTCATTGATCTCAATGAAGGCCTGACGCAGACGGCTCACCACCAGCCGTGTGTCCCTGACATACTGGGCCACAAATTCATTGTTCTTCATGGTGCTGAAGTCTCGGCAGCAGGGCAAGGCTATTTTGGAGATCCAAGGGGGAGGTTTAATTTTGCCTTTCCACAGGGTCACTCCTGGCCCTTCGGGGGGCTTCCTCCTCACCTCTCCAGTTGCCAGGACATCTAACTTGAACTTCCAGGTATCTTTCCTAAGCTTGCGTTCATATGGTGTCTCTTCAGCCTGGCCAGGAGGTGGGATTGGACACCAAAGTTCGAGTGCTTCCTTCCCGCAGCGCTTCGTCAGATTGGTAGTCTCTCGTACTGTTGTGAGGGTATTCTTGTGCCATTTCTCAGCACCTACCTGACCTGCCAGCAGGTGAGCAGGAGGACCCATGGCTTTGACTGGGCTGCTGCTACTGGAGGAGAAGAACAAATATCACACCACAGCCCTCCTGTGAGGTAATGGTACTGAATTTCTCTACAATACAAGAAGATGACTGAAGCAAGGCAAGCAAGTGGTGAATTCCACGCTGGGCAGGGCTTGGAGGGAAACTGTGATAAAGGACAGAGAGATTTGAGAAGGGAGGATGGGAAGTCTCTGTGCTGCTTAGATATGCTGAAACAAACCCTCTGACTTGCTAAAATGTTGTGCCCCTGTGGTTGAAATTTCAGTATGAACGACGAATTTCTGTTCTAGGTCAGTGCTCCTTGAAATGGTGGCTCATGGACTGCAAGATTCCAAGACAGAATAAAATCAGTTGTAGTCAATGGGTAGAAATACAGTGCTGGGCCCAGGCACACTAGAAAGAAAAATGGACAGTGTCGATATCAGATAGTCTGAGAAGCACTGCTCTAGAACTCCTAACACTTGTCAGTCTCTGTAAATGACTTCAGCTGAAAAATGCTTAACCATGCCAAATATCAACATTTGCAAAAGCTAATGCGAGATTTGGGTATTTGGCTTTCTTCTGGGCATGTGAATCTGGGCCAAGAATCTCATTTCAAATTTTTTGGTATCAAAAACTAAGTTACAGCAAAATTCAGTGGCTATAGAAACATCATCTTTGCAGATACTGAAATTCAGACTTCAACATATCACATGTTGAAAGAGAAATGTTGGCATTTTGAATTTTGTCAGACTGCAGTCCAAGGTCTACTACCTTGTATATCCCATGAAAATTGCCAAGGTCCTTCCATCTCTGTTCCTACGTGCCATGCACTCATACCCTCCAACTGTTTCAGTTTGGCAGGGATAATCCAGATTAATCCTCTGTTGTCACACTTTTTAAGCTTCTCTTAAAATGTCTCAATTTCCCTCTCCTCCTCCCACTACTCCCTTTGTGTTTGGCTTACATCAATTGATACAAATTAAAGTACAAAAGTATTTTGCACTCAGTTAACTCCAGGGGAGGAGGGAAGAGGAGAGGGCACAGTCTTGCCCTTCCTATTTGGCTCAGGCAAAAGCAAACTGCTCCAGCCTCTCATCCCTTGTATGTTCCCCCTCAATAACATTTGCCATCTTGACCACACTCTTAAGTTTTGGCCACATTAATCTATGAAATGTTGAGAGCATGTGCACTCACCTTTACAGATTTATATCTAGGAGTACTAAACATTTTAATCCTCAATGCTACCAGCTCCTGATCCTCAATGCTACCAGCTCCAATGCTACCAGCTCTCTTCCCCCAAACACAGGTGATTGATGCAAAAGCTAGCAGATCAAGGGCTGGCTGCTCAGTACCATACATCTAACTACAGGAAAAGAGATTCCACCTCAACATTAGGGGGAACTTCCTGACAGTAAGGGCTGTTCAACAGTGGACGACACTCCCTCAGAGAGTGGTGGAGTCTTCTTCTTTGGAGGTTTTTAAACAGAGGCTGGAGGGCCGTCTTCAGGAGTGTTTTGATTGTGTATTCCTGCATGGCAGAATGGAGTTGAACTGGATGGCCCTTTTGGTCTCTTCCAATTCTAGGATTCTATGATCATGTTGTGAATATGATTATGATAAATTATATGATCATGATATATTCTTTGTTAAGATTATGATCAATACCTTGTGTCAATCAGAAAGCAAACTCTTTTCAAAACCATTCTGGGGGAGTGTTCTTAATAAATACAAAAGTAAATCCTTAAATATTATTATTGTTATTCTATTTATTTATATTCCACCTTCCTCCCAGTACAGGGACTCAAGGAGGCTAAAATATACATGTAAAGATCAAATGTGCTTAAGTCATAACCATGGAGGAAAAACCCAAAGCAGAATAGACTGCCTGCCTGCTATGTGGGAAGTGGAGGGAGCTTTCGATCATGACACTGCTTGTATGACACCCTAATTGTGAAGGTGGGAAAACTAGAGCTCACTCTGCAGCAGCTACCCAGAACACACACACAAACATGCTCTTGTTTCAAAGTATAGCCCTGTACGCAACCCTGTTTTCAGATTTGTTTTCTTAAAATGATGTGGCATTTTAACTTGTAAGTCACTTTGAATCCTGAACTGGGGAAAAGGCAGGATTGAAATCATCATCATCACCATCATCATCATCACTACCACCACCACTGTAAACAGGATTATTTCTGCAGTGGAGATCCAGCCTCAGACAGGAGGAGCACTGAGGAGGATATGATGTGGTATCCCTTCATATCCCTTTGGATGCATTCAAAATGCATGCGAACAACAAAGTGCCACAACACACTGCAGAAATAATCCAGTTTGAGACCGCTTTAACTGTCCTGGCTGAGTGCTAGGAAATTTAGGGTACTGTCGTTTTGTGAGACCTTGAGCCTACTCTGTCAGACAGTTCTGGTGCCACAACAAACTACAGTTCCCAGGATTTCCTAGCACTGAGCCAGGGCAGGTAAAGTGGTCTCAAACTGGATTATTTCTGCAGTGTGGACTGGACCAAGGATTCAACCCAGATTTCTACCGGGATTATTTTCACTGTCTGAATAACCCCAAGGCTAGGCAGGCCTGCCTGAGCCACGTTTACCTGAGTCCAATAAGGCTGAGATCTCTAGGGCAAGGGCAAGGGCACCGGCCTCAGGGGTCCAAGCCTTCGGGGAGCGTGTGCGAGGCAGGTGTCTCTGGCCTCACCTTCGGGTCATGGGTTCCTCTTCCAAAACGGACCACTTTCCCACACAGGCCAAGCCGCCCCTGTCGCTTCAGCAGTGTCTGTTGCCGCGGCAACAGATGCTCGCCTCACAATGCTGCCTTCCCGAGATGCTCTCCCACAAGGCCAAGAAATGGCCGCAGGCCTTTCCCCAGCCCTGAACAAATGCAAATAAGTGGCACTTGCAACAAAGCAACTCTTTAGGGCACATTGGTTTTAAAAGTTCATTTATTTGTATTACATTTTACATCCTGCCCTTCTTTTTTTATTTTATTTTTCTGAACTACCTACTCTACCAGCATTATCGTCATATAACATCCAATCAAATAATATTTCACAGTATTTATACATCCTTAATCCCTTCCCCCCCCCCCATAATAATCTATATAACACTTCCTTGTTGGTGTCTTCTTCAAAATATAGCTAAATTATAACTGTTTCTTCCGTTTTGAAACTTATTACGCCACATTCCCCCTCTTCAAAGTAAAATTAGTTCCTCTTACAAGTAATTGGCCGTGCAACATTATTTTATTACTGTTCTTTCCTTCAATGAGTGCGGAAAAGGGGCACAGTTCCTCACTGCATTCAGAGCCTGCTGTTTCTGTGAAGAAAAGAAGTGAAACCGGGGGAGAATTTGCTATGCAGTTTGAACAACCTGGGCCCCTTTCACATTTGACAACTATAACGGCCTCTTGTTGTGTGCTTTCGAGTCATTTCTGACTTAGGGCGACCCTAAGGCAACCCTGTTGTGGAGTTTTCTTGACAAGATTTGTTCTGGGGGGGGGGTTGGCCCTTGCTTTCCTTTGAGGCTGAGAGAGTGTGACTTGCTCAAGGTCACCCACTGGGTTTACATAGCCAAGCCAGGATTCGAACACTGGTCTTCAGAGTCATATTCCAATACTACACCATACTGGCTCTCCAGATATGATGCTATATTCCATGTATTTGCTATGGCAACATCCTTTGCAATCCTGGGATTGCAATTTGGGGATGGGCATATAGAATACTCTTTCAGAGATTTCTAGGACCTCACCAGACTACAAATCTCAGGATTAATGATCCAATTGTATGAGGCACAGAGACCACAAAGAAGATTCATAATGCTTTGTGGAATAGCGTTGTGTAGTGTGAGGGCTCCTGTACTAGCTCTTCTCTGTGTACACCAGGGCCAGCTCTACCATTGGGCAAAGTGAAACAGCCAGCTTAGGCAACATTTTGACATTTTCAGTGTCAAGAATGGGTAGCAAACCGATTTCATCTACCAGCAAGGAATGCATGTTGGGTTTTATTGGTTTGCTTGCTTGCGTGCTTGCTTGCTTTTTTGACTGGCTTTCTGTACAAAGCTTGAATTGGATGTATGGTGACTGCGAGTTGCTGTTATGCCATCACAGGGTTAGGCCCCTGATCTCACACACAGCTATCCTGGTTTGGTAGCCTAAGAGCCTTATTACACTAGAACAGAAAGCCAAAACAGAGCTGGAGAATAGCACATGACATCGTACCACTTCAGTTATCTTCCCGTGGGAGATGGTTGTCTAAGTGAGTCTTTTGTCTGCCTGGAAAAATCTATTTGACAAAAGATACACTTTAATGACCATCTCCTGCAGGAAGAGAACTGAAGCATGACAAAAGGCATTACTCTCCAGCTCTGTTTTGGCTTTCTTTTCTAGTGGGATAAGGCTCTGAGCTGCTAAAGGCAAGTAGGTAAATTATGAAGTCAATGTAAGGCCCAATGTAGTGAAATTAGGGTCACCTTAGCTTTTTGATTTCATTTGCAAACTCATTTCCCAAATTAGAATTCAATTTACAAAATGAATTTTCTTTGCCATATTTTATTAATACTGTCCTCAGTAACAGGCAACTGCTAGGTACTCGTTGGTTATCCAGTTTTATCTGATTATAAATCAAAGTAATAAGGAGGGGGGGAAGACACACACACACTTCTCTCAGACTCAGTTTCACTGGACCTTTGAGCATCCCCCAACAAATACAGTTCTTTCAAAAGAATCTGTGGTGCAATTCCCAAATCAAGTGACTGGTTGCAAAAAAGAAAAAGAAAAAAGTGCAAATTGTGAGAAATACAGTCTTTCATACTATGCCCGGTAAGGGAAACACATTGCGCAGGGAGAGGACTATCCCCTAAGAATCCTGGCCACTGGTGCCTTGGAAGGCATCTTCTTTGGTGCTGCAGGATTGCTTTCCAGGGTTTCCTGATAACTCATGGAAGGTGGAAAGCATGGTCTCCCGTACACGCTCTGTTAGTTCAGGTACATCAACTGGGCTCAGTCCCTTCGTTTTCACTGGTGGAAGAATCTGGATCGTCACTTCCCCTTGAAGAAAAAGGAAAAACAAATAAAGAAATTACTCCAAAGAGTCTAACCAAAGAGCAATTATTCATAGTTTAATAGCCAAAACATTTGGAAAGGAATTCATTTGCATAACATATAGGCCTTCCTTATCATTAGAAAGAGTTTGTCTGTTCCACACACACCCTGCTACTCTGGTTACCTAATAGGGTTACTATTGAAACCTGGTAGAGGAGAGTTTGGTCACTAGTTTTTGGCAGACAAATTGATGTAACACTAACACATTAGTGACTGGGGCAGGAGTTAACAAAAAAACAATTCAAAGCAACTTATTACTTTAAAATATTACTTTTAAAAGGATATTTGGAAATACTGGCCATATTGTTTTTTCTATTTTTAAGGTTTTCTAAAAGTTGAAAAAATCAAATGGAATCCACAAAATACATAAAATTGTTGAGCAATGTTAACACCAATGTGTTATAAATTTTCCAGATAATGACTAACACTAATGCATTTGGATTTTTTAAACTAACATTCTGAGCTCTGTTTCTGCCTCACTCACATGCTAACTACCTTATCCCTCTCTTTCCCTACTTTCTCCCCATCTGGACTATGATAACAAGAGGGAGAGAACTTGCTGTAGGTTAAAAAAAAAAAGCAGGAGGGGCAAGAATATGAACATTCCTTGTAGAAGCAGCAACATGGTAAGTAAATGTGGGAAAGTAGTTTGAAAATATACATTAACTTCTGAATATCTAGTTCCAGACTCATACAGCAACACTACAGAAGCTCATATCAGCTTCAAAACATATGAGGAAAATTGAAGGAGCTGGGCTTGTTCAGCTTGGTGAAGAAAAGACTGAAGGATGACTCTTTAAATGGCTCAAGGGTTGCTACAAATAGGAGGCTGCTTCCTCTCTGCTTCCCAGAGGGCAGGACCAGATCTGATGGTTTGAAGTTGCAGGAGAATAGATTTCAACAATATTTGAAGGAACCTCCTGACAGTAAGAGCAGTTTGGCAATGGAACCAATTGCCTGGAGAGGTGGTCATTTCCTTCTTTGGATATCTTAAAAAGGACAACTGGACAGCTACCCACTAGAGATGCTTTTGCTGGAGATCCTGCACTGATGGCCCACAGGATCACTTCCAACTCTATGATTCTATGATTCCTATCCCATTCCTTTCCCACTCCAGTTGAGCTACCTGATGAGAATTTTTTCAACTTTGTGTTGAAGAACGGCAAGTAGGAGGACATAACCACAGGAATTATTGGCACCTGCAAGAAAATAACAATGACAACAAAATTACACTGTACAGCAAACAGGAGAGAATACATAACAATCACTAATACGTGTTAAGGAGAATGTTTTTGCAAGACCAGTGAGTGGCAAGGTTATTTTTCTGGACTATGACTCTCAGTCACCAAACCAGGTGTAGAGTGGGAGGTGTAGTCCAAAAATAACTTTGTCAAGATATGGTACAATCTCTTCCTTGGTTAAGATACACTTAGGCAATTATTCACATGAATCACCTAAATGGGAAAAGGCAGGTGAAATGGGACATGTAGCAACACATTTTTAGAAAGAAGCTGTTTCTAAAGTGTGTGAGGGAGGGGTTATTATTGTTGGTGTGATGTGCTGTCAAGTTGGTTTCAACTTATGTTGACCTTAAAGATGAGAAACCTCAAAAAGACTGTTATTAACATGGCAATAGCAGTAGCAAGTGCATTTATATATTGCTTATCAGTGCACTTAAGCACTCCCTAAGCGGTTTACAATGTGTACACTAATTGCCCCCAACAAGCTGGGGACTCATTTTAGCAACCCCAGAAGGATACAAGTCTGAGTCGAGCCTAAGCCCCTGGCTGGTACTGAACTCACAACCTTGTGGTTTGTGATGAATGCATGCAGTACAGGCATTTAACCACTGCACCAACATCCGTGCTCGGATCCTGCAACCTCAGGGTCATGGTTTCCTCATTGACTCAATCCACCTATAGTGGATTGAATCAATCCTCTTCTCCTTCTACCTTCCACTTTACTGCACATTTTCCAATGAGTCATGTCATCTCATGTTATGTCTAAAATACAATAACCTCAGTTTAGTCATTTTGGCTTCTGAAGAGAGTTCAGGCTCAATTTTTCTTGGACCCATTAATTTGGCTTTTGTCCATGATGTACCTGAAACTCTCCTCTAGAAACACATTTCAAATTAGTTTATATTTTTTCTGTCAGATTTCTTCAATGTTCATCTTATATATTCATATATAGAAATCAGAAATACAATGGAATGGTTGATCCTGACTTTGGTATTTAATTCTATAGTTGTATACTCCAGGATCTAGTTCCTTCATAGCAACTTTCAGTATCCTTGCTCTTAGTTAAATTTCCTTCTGATTTCTCAGATTTTGTGGAAGTCTCTTGTTCTTCTTTTTTTATTGTCTTCTATTTCTTTGTGATGATTATTATAATAACACTCTTTGTCCCTACATACAAGTTGCTGAACAATTGCATTCAGGATTCATACCCTATTTTTGTCACTTTTTACTTTTGCTTCTCATATGCCTATAACTGTTTAAAGAATTTCATCAGTTATCCATTAAACTTTTGTTTCCTTTTGGCTGCAAATAGAGTCTTTTTGCCTTCTTCCCTGATCATGGTTAGATCTACAGTAGTAAAATAAGTCATCCTCATCTTGTTTCCAATGTTGCTGGAACACATGACATGCTTCCATTTTCAAGGTAAAAGCACTTCTTTTAGATGTTAATATGATTAGGGAAAATCTGGATTTTTTTATACTTGTGTAATGCACAAATCAGGATTGGGATGGAATGGAGGGGTGAGGTGGAGGGCATGACGGGTTGGTGAGTAGTTACCTAGGTCTGGAAATGATGCAGTGTCACCATTATTTTTAAGTTCAGTGTGCTAGTATGTATTCAGATCTCAAATATTCAAAAGGATCCCTCAATTTCAGAAGCCCTACAAGTCTTCGGTTATTCAAATATGCAGTTATGGAGGGTGTGTGTGTTACATTTTATTAAATATTTATAGGGATGGGATCTCTCTGGGATGGACAGAGGGAGTAGGATGGGAGAGGGGGAGAACAGAGCGGCTGCCATAACCCCTTCTTGCTTTGGTGGCTCTTTCCTCATCCTTTCCCTCTGACCTGCTCCCTCTGTCTGCCATGTCCTGTACGTGTGTATATTTGTGTGTGTGTTCTGTCTGCCAGGAGAATTAAACACCTTCTAGTTTAAGCCATGGCATTTAAAGTTTAAAGTCTCCTTGCTCACTCACATATTCACTCAGGTAAGGGGAAAGGAGTTTAATAGGGACTGAATGTCAGTTAATATATGTTGCCTCAGTGCAAGCCAGAAATATTCATAGAAGCCAAGATGACAAGACTTAGACTGTCATATTTTGGACACATCATGAGAAGGCATGAATCGTTGGAAAAGACAATGATGTTAAGAAAGATGTAAGGAAGTAGAAAGAGAGGAAGACCACATGCCAGATGGATGGACTTTATTAAAAAGACCATGAATATGTGTTTGTAGGAGCTGGGTAGAGCAGTAGAGGACAGGGGTGGTGGTGTCTTTTCCATAGAGTCACCATGGGACAAGATCGACGTGAAGGCAGTTAACAACAACAACAAAAGTGTCAGCTTTTCAGGTATACCTGGCCACCAGTAGGAGTGCAAGTGGATGATCCAAGGAAGGTTATGGAATTATTTGAGTTGAGATGGAAATACAGTATGAACATTCTCAAGCATTGTGGAGGGGGAGATGTGGCTAGCTTGACCAAAAATAATGTGGGTAATGTAGAATTGGTGGGACACTCCTTTTTGATCCCAAATGAGTTTGGGGATGAAGGAATGGTGTGGCTGTCAATACTAAGTCAGTTTGGATTATAACAGATAAATATGATGTTAAAGGGAGTCAAACCAGTGCAGGATAATGCTCAGTGGGGCTGAATTATTTGGCTAGTGTGGATTCAACCAGTGGCATGCCTAGTATATTTGAAACCTGGTGCAGATAAATTTTTGAACACCCCTGCCCCTCCAACGAAAAAAACCTGCCTATCTCTTTGGGGGTCTAGTGACCCCCCCCCCAAAAGAGACGGTTTATCAACAGTGGGCAGATTAAGGGTTGACTCTTCATTTCTGGTCCACCTCCACCCACTGCTACTACTCATCTCTTCAGGGCTCCAGAGACCCCCCCACAAAGAGATAGGCTGTCAGCAGTGGGCAGAAATTGGTCTAACTCCACCTTTCTGCCACCGCTACCCACTGCTACTGCTCATCTCTTTGAGGATCCTGAGACCCACAAAGAGACAGGCAGATGCTGTGATGGCAGGAGCGACTCCATGTTTATGCCATCTCCTCACAGCTTTCCTTTCTCACCCACCCGTTCAGGTCTAGAAGGACTGCTGGCTGGGCAGGAAAGGGAAACTGAGAAAGAAGAAGAGTCCGTGGCCACCAAGGCTCATTGAGGGTGGCTATGAAAGAACTAGAAAAGATCGTAAAATGCAAAGACATACAACTCAGCACAAAAGTCAGAATCATACAAGCCATCATATTCCCTATTACTATGTATGGATGTGAGAGCTGGACAGTGAAGGAAGCAGACAGAAAGTAAATCAACTCATTTGAGATGTGGTGCTGGAGAAAAGTGCTGGGGATCCCACGGACAGCCAAAAGGACAAATAAATGGGTCCTAGAGCAGATCAAGCCAGAAATATCCCTAGAAGCCAAGATGACAAGACTTACACTGTTGTACTTTGGACACATCATGAGAAAGCATGAAGCGCTGGAAAAGACAATAATGTTAGTAAAGGTGAAGGGAAATAGAAAGAGAGGAAAGCCACATGCTAGATGGATGGACTTTATTAAAGAGACCATGAATATGACTTTGCAGGAGCTGGACAGAGCAGTAGAGGACAGGGGACCCTGGAGATGTCCCATCCAAAGGGTCGCCATCGGTCGAGATCAACGCGAAGGCAGTTAACAACTCACTTGCTGACAATGACTGCAAGTAAGCATCTCCTTTCTCTGCCAAGTGAGCCGCAACTCACCCCATGTCTCTGATTTTTGGGGAGCAGTGGTGTCACTTCAATTAGGGTGTCACCCAATGTTGTCCGCACCCATCTGTGACACCCTTGGGTCCAACCCATGTATCTTTTTCCAGTTCACAGTTCTTTTGTTCCATGGTTGATTAGGTTTAGTAGTGCAAATTTTTCAGCAAGAGAGGGCTTGCTGGGGGGGGGGGGGGAAACCCTTTCAAAGACAGCCTGTCAGCACTAAACAACAACAATATTTCCCTCCATTTCGTGCATAGAGTTCCAGTATATGCATGCAAGATTTCCTTCTCTCCTAGCCCAGCTGTAATGTATTATACTTCTGCAAACATTTGGATTCTCCCAAGCCTTCTGTTTATGGAGGGAACTCTTTTTAGAATTTCATCGTTCCCAATTCCTAAAATCTGATTCAATTTTTGAAGAGTGTTTTGCCCCACCCTTAAAATGGGCTGGAGTAAAAACACCCTTCAGAGATTTATTTTGTTTTCTGGGGTTTGGGGAGAGATAAAATTTTAAAGAGAGTATCTTTCATAAGGACAGGGAGTGCCTTTTAATACTAGTTGATGAGAAATGTTAAAGGAAAGGGGAGAAAAAAAGAGTTACTGATGTTTCAGGTGGAGACAGCTATCCAGGCCCAATGGTGTGTTTCAAATGGCATAATTGTTCCCATGGGCATTCTGCTAAGAAAATTGTAACACAGCCACTGGACTGCTGTACAGGGAAAGCAGCAGCATTTTTCCTCCCCCAGTTAAGAAAAATAATTATGAAAAACACCTGCCGTAGTGCAAAGTCTTTCTCTCTAAACATCCTTTGAAAAGTTCTATGGGAACTATATATACTTGAAGCACATGTTTGTCCAGTGGATTCTTGGAGTTGTAATCCAAAAGGTAGCTTTTTAAATTGACTTGTGGAATGAATGGTACCACAGAGGCTGGGTAGGGGAGAGGAATGTTTAGCTCATCTTCTCTAAACAATACCTTCTTCTTGGGTATAGATAGTGCTGTTTTGGTTATACAAGAACAGGCATTTGGAGAATGTGATGGCTATCTATATAGCTACTTCTACTAACAAATGAAAGGCATGGAAATTTGGAAATTGAACATTCTTGCCTGGGCTTTCACAGCGAGATGGAAGGCTCCACTTTTGAAGGGCTGTATAGTGGAACTGTAGCTTCTAGTCCCTTCAGGGAATATCCAGATTCGCAGCTGGATGGAAAAGAAAGAGACAAAACCGAACAACATTTGCATATGATTTTCTTACCTCTTCAACCGGAAGCAGAACACAGAAAAATTCTTGTCCTCTAGCTGCCCCTTGACATGATTTCTCCCATTTTCTTTTCACTAGTTCTGAGAAAACCAGTGCTTTCCCTTGAGGTTTTCACTTTGCACTTGCACAGCTTCATTCATGAATGTTTACAGAGTTAAAGGACAATAAGGGACTCTTCCAGACAGGGCATATGTGTCAGGAAGTTGTAGCATTTATAGCTGTAGTTCAGGGCAGGGGGATTTTAAAAATATCCAAATGCATTTTGTTGCTATTTATGGCATCAACTGCAACATTTTGTTTCCAATCTCAAGTGTTTGGGGGGTTTTTTATTCTGAAAGATATTGGAACAAATAAGGAGATTATCGCATGGCTAAATAAAACGTTTTACCTGAACCGAATTTAATTTTAAATCAGGCTGCATCCGGACCCTATCACAAAGATTTTGCCGCAGAAATTGCTGCCCAAATGCAGCCTGGGTCCATCCCCACTTCCAGAAGTGCTCTGGCGGTCTTTTTTCAAGACTGGAAACTCTTGGTTTTCGAAAAGAGACACCTGGGAGTGGGGATGGACCTGGGCTGCATTCGGGCGGTGATTTTGGTGGCAAAATCTTTGTGATAGGCTCTGGATGCAGCCCAATTTAAAATTAAATTTGGTTCAGGTAAAACACTTTATTTTAGCTGTGCGATAAGCCCCTAAGTCTCTTCTTCTCCTTTAATTTCCCCCCTTAGATTTGTAGTTGGTCAATGCATCAGTGGATCAATGAATCAATCAGAAAAATGGGATTTTTTACACTATAGAATTTTTTGCACTGTAAAAAATAATAATAGTCACGGAAGAAAGGAAGAGAAAATGAGCCTTTCAAACAATGGACCACCTTAGCAAATAGCACTCATGTTTTGTTTTGTTTTTTAAAGATAAAAGAATGCTAGTGCTGATCCAAAAAACACTACAAACAGCTCCCAAAGTAGATGAAATAAGTGGGTGCAGATGCAGTAAGAAATGGCAAAAGCCAGCAAAACTCAAGGAACTATATTGCAAGAATTAATGCTTGTTTAATTTTAAATCGGGATTTAAAAGGACCATCCAGTCCAACCTCCTACCATGCAGGAATACACAAAGCACTCCTGACAGATGGCCATCCAGCCTCTCTTTTAAAAAAACCTCCAAAGCGACATCTCCTGTGTTTTCCTCAATCTGGACAGTCTTCTCTGTTCTATCCAAGAAATCCTCATGCTCCCTAACATGCTGCAGAGTTGATAAATGGGCCTCAAGTAGCTGGACTTTCTCTTCCAACACGGGAACCAACTTGCACTTGGTGCAGATGAAATTACCCACATCCTTCAGCAAGAACACAAACATACCACTGCCGCAGCAGCTCCCTCACTGTCCATATTCAGTACAGTCGGCCCTCTATTTTTGTGGGGGATCCATTCCGGATCCCCCCTGGGAAAATAGAGATTCGCAAATATTCAAGCCCCATAGGCTTGAATTGATTTAAGCAGAAGTCGCCCCTCTGTGAATATGTAAAACCGTGGACTTCAAGTTTGCGAGAACGGAGGGGCGACTGTAGTCTTAAGTAGATACTGAAACAGAACTCAGGGTCTCCCCCTAAAAACTCCCCTGCTAAAACAAAACCATGGAAAACACCCCTGTTAGTCTTGCCTGTTAGCCAAGCTCTCTTCGCTGAATTCCAGGGACTGGGGCAGCAGTGATATAGAGAGGTAATGGCTGCTATCTCCTTCCTCCACCAAGTGCCCAAAATCTTCAGCCCTCCCTGAGTTTCTTTTTTTTTTTTAAGCAGAGAAAATACAAAACATTTTTTTAAAAAGATGGAACAGTTGTAAAATGTCTTTTAATTTGAAGCAGCAGGCGCCTTCTTGTTGAAAGCACCCTGTCTCTATGAGCCAAGCCATATTTCCTTGGCATTGGCCACTAGCCGGGTATCTGTGTTCAGCTGGAAAGATGAAGTGCCCATCAAGTTGCAATAAGGCTAAAACACCTTCCCTAGAACATCCAGTGCCCCACTTAATCGTGAGATTATTCCTATTATTTTATTAGGATAATCAGTCAGCAAATGTATGCCTTCCTGTCAGATGCTGAAGGCAATCCACCTGCTAACTCACCAGCCTCTACCTTTGAGGTTATTTGCTCGACTTGTTGGACAGGTTGGATTGCTCTCTTTCTTTTGATAAATGCAAGGATATGGCCTCAGCCCCTTCCACAAATATATAAAAGTTGTGATGGTCTTGTTGCCCAGAAACATCCACAGATTGGTGCAAGTAGGGTTGCAGGTCAGGATCACCTCCTGTGATCCTGTGATTTCTGGGCCAAAAACTCAGAGCTAGGAATGACACCTTGGTGATGTTATTAAGCATTATGCAGCAACCACCATTTCTCACAACTTATCATTGAATCATTGAATCATTAAAACACAACCATACACATTCAGAACTAGTGCAGCCAGGTTTTCAAAACTGCAATCACAGACAGTTGAAATTCATGCAGGTTGACCATCAGGAAGCAGTTATTCACAAGTCTGTGATATGCCTAAATACCAAATGAATTTATTGTTTCCAGTTAACTTAGCCACGTGTTCCTCTGTAAAATTAACATATTATCCACATTCATAAGTTACATGATGTACACGTCTGTCTTTATGAGGGGCCCATACCCCAAAATACAGGATTTTAGGCATCCCACTCAGTCTGTTTAAAAGGAAAAGTCTTCCAACCCTCATTATAACAGACACGTTTCCTTATAAGGGACACTCCTATTAGGGACAAGCTTTCCAACCCTCAAATAAGGGGCACCCTTTATAATAAAGATCCCCTGACAAACTTATGTGAGCATATTTTCCTGTTTGGAAACTAAGAGTGAAATCCTATCAAAAGTGATTGTTTCCAGATCAAGATGATTATTCTATCTCACTTGCACTGGGAGGCTAGAGAAGGAACATTTATTTTAATGATACAGTAAATAGAAGGAAAATGCCATATAAATCGTACTAAATCAACACTGACATTTAGCAAGGAACATTTGCAAATTGCAGCAAGCCAAATTGTTTGGACAGGGAAACGAGATTAAAAAACAACAGAGCACAGTAGGAAAGACAGACAGACACAGACACATGCTGGGGAAAAGCCCTCCTGGCTAGAGGTCTGCATATAGCCCTTGTCTGTCACCTGAAGCTGCCCACACAAAAACTGGAGAATTTTAGCCCTGGCCTCCTGCTTTGAGCTGACCTGGAGACTCAGGGCTTGTTTCTGAGATCTGGCAACCTGTATTACAACTAGATGTGAACACACATGCATACAGCTAATACACAATGCCAGAGTTAGAATCATAGAGTTGGAAGAGACCACAAGGGCCATCCAGTCCAACCCCCTGCCATGCAGGAATTCAAAATCAAACCATCCCCAACAGATGGCCATCCAGCCTCTGTTTAAAGACCTCCAAAGAAGGAGACTCCACCACTCTCCGAGGGAGTGTATTCCACTGTCAAACAGCTCTCACTATCAGGAAGTTCTTCCTAATGTTGAGGTGGAATCTCTTTTCCTGTAGCTTGCATCCATTGTTCCAAGTCCTATTCTCTGGAGCAGCAGAAAACAAGCTAGCACCCTCTTCAATATGACATCTCTTCAAATATTTAAAGAGGGCTATTATATCCCCTCTTAACCATCTCTTCTCCAGGCTAAACATTCCCAGTTCCCTAAATCTCTCCTCATAGGGCATGGATTCCAGACCCTTCACCATTTTAGTCACCCTCCTCGGGAAACACTCCAGTTTTTCAACATCCTTTTTGAATTGTGGTGCCCAGAACTGGACACAGTATTCCAGGTGGGGCCTGACCAACACGGAATACAGTGGCACTATTACTTCCCTTGATCTAGATACTATACTTCTATTAATGCAGCCTAAAATTGCATTGGCCTTTTTAGCTGTGGCATCACACTGTTGACTCATGTTCAACTTGTGGTCTACTAGGACTCCTAGATCCCTTTCACACATAATCTCATTCAGCCAGGTGTCCCCCATCTTATATCTGTGCATTTCATTTTTTTTTTTTTTTTGCCCTAAGTGCAGTACCTTACATTTCTCTCTGTTGAAATTCATTTTGTTAGCTTTGGCCCAGCTTTCTAATCTATTAAGGTCATTTTGAATTTTCATCCTGTCTTCTGGGGTATTAGCTATTCCTCCTAATTTGGTGTCATCTGCAAATTTGAGAAGCATGCCCCCTATTCCTTTATTCAAATCATTGATAAAGATGTTGAATAGCACTGGGCCCAGGACAGAACCTTGTGGCACCCCACTGGTCACTTCTCTCCAGGATGAAGAGGAGCCATTGCTGAGCACCCTTTGGGTTCGGTCAGTCAACCAATTACTAATCCCCCTAACAGTTGTATCGTCTGGCCCACATCTTACTATCTTGTTTACAAGAATATCGTGGGGGACCTTGTCAAAAGCCTTACTGAAATCAAGATATGCTATGTCTACCGCATTCCCTTCATCTAACAAGCTGGTAATTGTATCAAAAAAGAGATCAAATTTTGTTTTTGAGAAACCCATGTTGACTTTTAGTAATTATGGCATTCCCTTCTAAATGTTCACAGACTCTCTGTTTAATGAACTGTTCTAGAATCTTTCCCAGTATTGATGTCAGACTAACTGGGTGATAGTTGTTGGGATCCTCTTTTTCCCCCTTTTTGAAGATGGGGACAATGTTTGCCCTCCTCCAATCTGCTGGGACTTCTCCTATTCTCCAGGAGTTCTCAAAGATTATTATTGCCAGTGGCTCTGAGATTACATTTGCCAGTTCTTTTAATATCCTTGGATGTAGGTTCATCTGGCCCTTGAGACTTAAATTCATTTAGGTTAACCAGGTATTCCTGTACCTTCTCTTTACTTATTCTGTGCTGCATTTCCCCTATTGTGTTCTCTGCTCCATTTTCCACACGTTGAGCACCCTTTTCCTTTTGTGAGAAGACTGAGGCAGAGAAGGTGTTAGTAGTTCTGCCTTTTCTCTGTCCCCTGTTAGAATTTCTCCATCTTCTCTGCGCAGTGGCCCTACCATTTCCTTCTTCTTTCTTTGACTACGGACATACCCAAAAAAGGCCTTTTTATTGTCCTTAACCCCTCTAGCAAGCCATTCTGCTCTTTGGCTTTCCTGACTTTATCCTTACATGTGCTAGCTATTTGTTTGAATTCCTTTCTAGTGTTTTTGCCCCTTTTCCATTTCTTATACATCTCTCATTTAAAACTTAGTTCAGTTGAAAGTTCTTTTGTCATCCAACCTGATTTCTTGAGACACCTCCCATTCCTCCTCCTCATTGGAACTGTTTTAAATTATGCCTTCAGTATCTCCCATATGAGAAACTCCCATCCATCCTGAACTCCCTTCTCCTTTAGTATTCCTGACCACAGGATCACTTCCAGTCTTTCCCTAGGTTTACTGAAATCAGCTCTCCTAAAGTCTAGAATGAGTGTTTGACTATGCCTAGCTTCTCCTTTCCAAGAAACTCCAGAAGAACATGATCACTCCCATCTAAGTATCCCACCACTGCACTCCATTGACCAGGTCATCCTTGTTGGTTAGGATCAGATCTAAAATAGCTGATCCCCTTGTAGCCTCTTCACCTTTTGGACAAAGAAATTGTCTTCGAGGCAAGTGAGGAATTTGCTAGACCTTGAAGTATTGGCTGAGTTTGACTTCCAGCAAATATCCGGATAGTTGAAGTCACCCATCTCTCCTTTTTGAGTGTGTGGTCATCTGTTCTAGAAAGGCATCATCCAATTCTTCAGTCTGACTTGGGGGTCTGTAGTAGACTCCCACAATAACATCCCTGTTGTTTCCTTCCCCTTTAATTTTTATCCAGATGATCTCCACCTGATTTCCAGTCTTCACAGGTGTAAACATCCCTGACATATAATGCTATTCTTTCTCCTTTCCTGTTTGGCCTATTTCTCTTAAAAATGTTATACCCCTCTATTCCTACATTCGAATCGTGAATGCATCATTTGCCTTGTTCCCTCTATAACACTTTGACTATTATTTCCAGCCCATGATGTACTCCTGCCTTCCAAGATACCTTCCAAGATACTGTCTCCCTCCCCCACATGACTCAGTTTAAAGCCCTCCTGATCAAATGTTTGAGACTATTGGCAAAAATGCTTCTGCCAACTGGTGTGAGATGCAGCCTATCTCTTGCTAGTCCACCCGCAGGGAACCGCAGAATCTAAGAATCCAAATCGTTCTTGGTGGCACCATCTACGGAGCCAGTTACTCACATCTACTATCTTCCTCTCCCTTCCTGGACCATGCCCTTCAACTGGGAGAAGAGATGAGATAACAACTTGTGCGTCCAGCTCTTTCAGCTTCCTACCCAAAGCCTCATAATCCTTTCTGATATTCTGAAGACTGTGCCTTGCAGTATCCTTGGTTCCCACATGGGCCAAGAGGAAGGGGCAATGGTCAGTAGGATTGACAAGTCCTGTCAGCCTCACTGTCACATCATGGATTTTTGCCCCAAGGAGACAACACACCTCCCAGGACATCTTGTCAGGCCCACAAACCATTGCTTCTGTACCCCTCAACAAGGAGTCCCCAACCTCCTCCGAGTCCCACATGCCTCCTCCGAGGCTTAGCAGTGGCTGTTCCCTGCAGTGGTAGTCTTAGGGTCCCCTGCACTGTCCCTGAGGACTGTCCCTACTGCTCTTCCTCTTCATCCTTGATAAGGGAGAGAACTTCAAATCTATTTTGTAGCTGCAAGCTCCCAGAACAATCCCTGGTTTCCCTACTTCTCTGTGTGACATTCCTCCAGGTGTCCCCCTCCTGTGTGCATGAAATGACCTCCTCCTCAACAACTTCCTCTGTGTGGTCCCCGTCCAAGATCGTTCCTTTCGCTCTATCCAGGAAAACCTCTTGCTCCCTAATATGCTGAAGGGTAGCTACCCGGGCCTTCAGCTGCTTGACTTTCTCTTCCAGGAGGGCTACGAACTTGCACTTGGTGCAGATGAAGTTCCCCACATCTCTTGGCAAGAAGATAAACGTCCCACAAGTGTTGCAGGTGACTGCAGCAACTACCTCAGTGTCCATACTGAGAAATCTTAAGTAAGCACTGAAAAAGTCCCTTGGTAAAGACCCACGTAAAGGGCCCCTGTTCTCTTGGTCTTTTCACCAGGCTCTGTCAGCAAACTCAATCAATTGGTTTCTAACTCTACAGAGAGTTCCTGGATGCTACCTTATTCTGGAGGCAAGTCTCTGTCTCTCTTCCTCTGAGCGAAAAACAACAACCTCAAAGCCCCACTCAATATGGCTGCTCAGAAACTGTTTTCCTTCTCCTTCTTGGCAGAAACTGGCAGTTGAGTTATAGGCAATTGTTAGAAGTAAATAAATGCCAAGAAACAAACTAGAGTTTGGAAGACCTTGTAGGTTAGGTAAGATTCTAGTCCCAGTAAGAACCCCTGCATAGCCTTTCCTGTCTGGTTGGCAGGGCATCTTCCAAGGTGCAATTCTGAATCGCTGGCAAGATGGAGCTAGAAGGTATGAGTCCTAGTTTTAGATATGGCAGCTCTTCACATGTCCTTGGGTTTTATTTTACTAGTGCCATATGAAACACATGAAGACCAGCAGAACAGGCCAATACATTGGCACAAACCTATGGCATAAGAGTGGTGTAAATATGTAGAAGAGTCCTGTATTAGGGCATGATAAAGAGATGATGTTCAAGATATATCTGAGCATTCCAACTCTCTTTTAGTGGACCTTAATATTTATTTATTTGTTATTTTTATTTAGTTTTATTTAGTTTTTAACAATCTATGGATACTAAGGACAACAATATTTACCTTTGGTGATCTGGGGTATTGGCTTTGGTCTCTTCCTCACTATGTAATTAATAGCACTTTGATACCACTTCAATTGCTGTGACTGCACCCTACAAAATCCTCAGATTTGTAGTTTGGTGAGACACTAAAACTCTCTGGCAGAGAATTCTAGATACATCACAAAGCTACAAATCCCAGAATCACATAGGATGGAGGCATGGCAGTTAAAATGGAATCTGGTTCTTTCATACTACACAATTACAGTACAACACTTTGATACTATTCAGTGATACAGTTATAGTGATAACATTATACTACTATTTAATCCAATTTCTACATGCTGTGTTGTCAGGCCCAGGTTAAACCTAACTGCAGGAAGACAGAAAGCCTAATTGGTATCAGTGTTTTCATGATAGGGTACATGCTGCTCCCCCTGCTTACTCACATTGTCCCGAACGATGCTGTCTGCTGCTGCTGACATAATTTTGATGGCTTCATCTTTCTTTTTGCGGTCAATGAAAATAAAGCCACTTAGCCACGTGACAATGCCAACAGTAAAATAGTACAAGATCTCCTTCTTGACAAGGAAGGTGCAGCGGTCTGGCAAGATCTGAAACATCCCTGGGACAGATAGAAGGAAGATGGTCAAAGCTAAGCTTAATTGCACCCTTCTCTAAACTTTTCCTACAGGCCCTTGAGAGAGATGCAGTTACTGATAGTGGTTAGATTTGGGTGGGAGACCTGGATTCAACTCCCTCCTTAGCTGCATGAAACCATCAGGATAATTCTGGATCAGTCACACACTCAGCTAGGATTGTGGTAAAGATAAAATGTCTTGGGTTCCATGGAGGAAAAGGGTGAGAAAGGCAAACAGACAAATAGACAAACACATCTTTTTGTAATAAAATTCCTAGAATCAGGTCAGGTCATGCTGGCTGTGGGTCTCAAGACAGTAACTATTCTGAACTCTAAACATTAATAGAAGTCTCATTTTCTTCACAAGATTCATGTGAAGGGGAAATGGAATAAACTTCTATATGACCAATGTAGATATTTAGAGGAAGGGTTTAGATCTACATAGGTAATAAATGCTGGAATGGTCAGAATGTCTTGAGTGCGAGCGCTCTTGCCTCGTTCCTTTCAGTACCATTTTCCCTGGACTGTTGTCAAGAAAGCTTCCTCTCTTCCCCTGCCCTCCAACCAACTTAATCCAGCAGCTGGAAGACTGTAAGCTATGGTAACAGATATATTTAAAAAGTGGATAATACATGCATGGGTTTGCCATATTTACGGCTGAGAGGTAAGTAGGAAACTTGAGTGTGGACATAGTTGTATTCATCTCCATTGTATTCTATGGTTCAGTTTTGCAAGTGATCTCCCAAGATGTAGAGATTTTAAAGAATGTTGCAGGATTCAGCCATAGCTATTAAAGACCTTGTAGCCCCATAGCTCTTTTAAACCACAGCTACTTAGCAGCAGCAACACCACCACTCTTCATTGGTCACGGTCTCGCCTTTAAATATTTTGGTCCAATTTTTGCAAAGGATTTCTAAGCAGAAACAGTGTTTCCCTTCACTGAGCCAGCTAGGTCCCCTATAGCATTACGGAGGAGGAGTGCAGAGCAAGGCAGATGGATAGTGCTCCTCAAGTACCTGCACATCTATAAAAGTAAAATTCAGCACTACAGTTAGACTGTCATATTAATTGATTTTTTTATCCATAGAGTCAAGCATCCATGGATTGAAAATATTCCAAAATATATAAATTCCAAAAAAGAAAACCTTGATTTTGCCGTTTTATCTAAGGGACATCGTTTTACTATGTCATTGTATTGAATGGGACAAGCATCCACAGATTTTGGTAGACACAGAAGGTCCTGCAATCAAATCTCAGCAGATACCAAGGCCGACTGTACTTGGTCATTACCAGTGGCATCACTAGGGGTGTGTGGATGTGCAGACCGCACTAAGTGACACTTCAGAAGAGGGGTGACACCCAGTTGGGCTCTCCTCCCACCCTTCCCACCTTTTCCACTGCCATGGCTCTCTCAAACAATGAAGCCAAGACACTGGAGAAAAGGGGGTGAGCACATGTGGCCCTTGTGCCTTCTCCGCTACCATAGCTCTTTGGAGGAGGAAGCCAAGGCAGCACCAAAGGATGGGCAGTGCATGCCCCTTCCATACCTTCCCACTGCTTGACTTGCCTGACTGCCCACTCAGCCCCCAGCTAGATTTTTCAATTATTTATTCTTTTGTAATAAATTAAAATAAGGACATAGTCAGATAAGCAGCAGATAATTGTAGCTAAATCGTGTCCCTGCTTTTTGGGGTGTTCATGCAAATGGTTATAAATTGGATGCATGTAGAAGTTACAAATGCCCCGCCAAATTTTTATTGCTATTGTTCATGAACTGCATATTGTTAACTGTTTGGAACTTGTATATTTAAATTGTGATATTTGTTAGCGCCTTTGGACATAACAAAATAAATTATTGATCTAAAAACTGTAACCCCTTAGCTGTACTCCCATAACTGTACTCTTCTGCTACCATTAAACATTATGCCAGTAGTGTATGTTTGACCTTAGCCACCCACCAGTGGTACTCTCAAGTTGTTCTTTTTGTAAGCTGATTTGTTCACAGCAATTTTGATTTCATTAACTTATCTCATGCTCAAATGAAAGTGTAGGTAGAGCTTTTCAAAAGTACTTTTGTGGGCTACAGTTCTCAGAATCCCTCAGCCCCACCAGCTTGACCACTGTTATGCTGGGGACTCTGGGAAATGCAACTGAAACAACAACTTTTTCAAGCTCTGGGCTTGATCCTAGCACAACCCCCTTCTGGACCCTTCCAGTTGTATCAATGAAAAAGATCAAAGCTTCATCATGTAGCCAACATACCAAGGAAGTCCACGTTGCTCTGATGATTGGCAACTATGACATAGGGCCCTTTCAGGTTTAAGTGTGCAGCACCCTGCACCTTGATCTTAATGCCAAGGATGTATTTCAAAGGCAGCATGGCGAAGCGAAGGATTCTGAAAAAGGGAGTGAAGACAATGTGAAATTTTCTTTTTTAAAGGTGTTTTTTTTATCAAGATCAAGGAGCTGCAGATCAGAAGAAAAGATGTCTATGAGGATTTCTACATGGGCTGCCTTTTAAAACATGTTGAGGAACTTCAGCTGACCCAAAATACTGTGGGAGAGGTTCAGGTCTCAGGACATAGAGCCTGCTAGCTAAAAGCTCATGGAATGGCTACACTTCTTCATATTTCCGGCCAAGGAAATAAATCTATTGGCAAATGACACTTAATGCATGTTGATTTTATATGTTTTTCCAAAAAACGTGGCTGGGTGCCCAGATACCCCTCTCCTCCCAACTGATGCTGGGGCTCACTGGTTTATAGTAAATAAGTTTCTATGTCAGCTGTGCTTCCCAAGGAGGGGATTGAGGAGGAAGCTGATAGGCACATGCACTTTGACACCTCCTGTCAGCTACAGCAAAGCAGTGACCCAGTGTTGCAACTTAAAACCTCCCTTTTGGCAGGTGGGAGGCCTCCCTGGCCCACGATTACCCAGTAACTTTCATAATTTTCCCCAAATTGTGGAGGCAGCCCAAGATCTGAACAAAAGGAGAGCTCACCCTGAAATGGCAGGTTAAGCACTTCCCCTGTGGCAGCATAAGCCACTATGGCCATCTAGAGCTGTAGCCTGTTGCTGTGTGCATTCAAGTTGTATCTGACTTATGGTGACCCTATCACAGGGTTCTCTTGGCAAGATTTATTTAAAAAATGTTTGTCTTTGCCTTCTTCTGAGGCTAAGAAAGTCTTGCCCAAGGTAACCCAGTAGGTTTCCATGGTTGAGCTGAGATTCGAACCGTGGTCTCCAGGTTCATAGTCCAATGCTCAAACCTCAACACCATGCCAGCTCTCATTCATCAGCCCTACCATTAGGTAAAATGAAGCAAACCCCTCAGGTGGCAGATGCCAAAGACAGGAAGCAGAAATAAGGCATCAGAAGCCAAAGCTATATCTGTCAAATGTCCTGCCCTGTACCCCTTTACTAGCCTACTACTCTCAGGGGAAGTGAAGACCACATTTTCCTATGTCTCCAGGATAGTTGTTGTTGTTAACCACTACTGAGTTGACTCTGATGTATGGCAATCCTGTGAAGAAGACATCTCCACACCCACCCATCCAGTCACCCTCCACTGACCATCCTCTACTGCTCTGTTAGGGCCAATACTGTCTTGGCTGTGGCCTCTTTGACTGAGTCTATCCATCTCATATGCAATCTGCCTCTCTTTCTACTGTCCTCCACCTTTCCTAGCATTATTATCTTTTCTAGTGAGTCATGCCTTCTCATGATGTTTCCAAATAGGACAGTCTCACTTTAGTCATCCTGGCTACCAAGGAGAGTTCAGGCTTGATGTGCTCTAGGACCCATTTGTCTCTTTGGCTGTCCATGGGATCCTCTGCACCTTTCTCCAGCATCACATCTCAGATGAGTTGATTCGCCTTCTGTCAGCCTTCTTCACTGTCCAGCTCTCCCATCTATGCATGGTGATGGGAAATACAATGGCTTGGACAATTCTAAACTTTAGTATTCAGTTTTATGTCTTTGCACTTTAGGATCTTGTCTAGTTTTTTTCATAGCCACCTTCCCCATTCTAAGTCTTCTGATTTCTTGACTGCAGTTCTGTTCTGATCAGTATGTAGTGGCACTTTTGAAACTAACTGAAAGAAGTTAGTAGCATGAGCTTTCCTAGACTGAAGTCTACTTCCTCGGATGCATTTGGGGAAATGCATCTGAGGAAGTAGACTTCAGTCTAGGAAAGTTCATGCTGCCAACTTCTTTCTTTCAGTGATTCTCAAAGGTGATACAAAATCGGCACATACTAATTCTACAAACTAATACAGCTATATCTTTGAATTCTGTTCTGATCAATGATTGATTCAAGGTATGGGAACTCTTTAACTACTTTGATTTCTTCTTCTAGACCAGTGATTCCCAAACTCTGGCCTTCCAGGTATTTTGGACTTTAGCTCCCAGAATCCCAGATCATTAACCAAGATGGTTGAGGCTTCTGAGAGTTGAAGTTCAAAACACCTGGAAGACCAGAGTTTGGGAATCACTAATCTAGACTGAATTTATGTAAATTTTCTGTGGTCATTATTTTTGTTTTCTTAATGTTTTAAGCTTGTCTTAGCACTTTCCTCTTTGACTTTTTTTAGTAATTGTTCAGCTGTAAATCTATTCAATTTTTGAACATGCAGTGTGGGCATAAGCTCTTACTTTGCCTCAGGCAGCAAAATTTATTTTTTTCTATAGCACCTAGCACCATGATTAAAAACAGTTTAGTACTAATAATTTACTTACCTCATATTTGCCACATTTCGTCCCCGGAGTGCTACAACAGGAACTAGGACAATAGAGCAGAGAAACATCCAACCATTTAAATAATGAATCCTGAAATAATATCTGAAGATGTTGCTGTAACGATAGAGGAGGAAGGCAGCAAAGAAGAAAAGGATAAAGTTAACTAGGGCTAGAGATTGGGCCATGATCCTTCCTGAAGCTGGGTTGCTAGTTCACACACAGCTTGCTTCTGCTTGGCTCTAAACACATGAAGATTGCAGCAATGTGGGCGTGAAATGAAGAAAGAAGAAAAAAATACATGGCCAGGCAAGTATATCCTGACATGGGAGAATGCTAATTGGTTTTAATTGCCAGCTGGTTGGGGATGGGTGTGGGAGAAGTTGGGAAAAGTGCGGATGGGAACAAGCAGAAGCACAGCATGGAGTAAGACGCCCCTGAAAATTTTATCCATAGACATTTGTATTGATCTATGGCTGCATCCACTCCACAGAAACAATCCAGGTTGACACTACTCTGACAGAGAAGGCTAAATGTCTCACAAAAATACAATTCCCAGAATTTCATAGCATTGAGCCATGGCAATTAAAGCAGTATCAACCTGGATTATTTCTGCAGTTGGATGCAGCACATGTCTTATACTTCTCTCCCATGTTTCTCTTGGGAAGGAATTATAGGAGATTATTGCATTGATTTTAAAACTGGCTTACCTGATCCAGTTTAAAATTTAAAGCAGGTAACATCTGATCTTATCAGAAGGATTTAGCCACCGAAATCGCCGCCCAAGTCCATCCTCACTCCCAGGGTCGCTCTGGTGGCTATTTTCTCAAGCCAGAAAACTCATGGTTTTGAAAAGAGGCACACTGAATGCCTCTGGGAGCGGGGATGGACCCAGGATGGACCCGGGCAGCAATTTCGGTGGCTAAATCCTTCTGATAAGCTCAGGATGCCGTCCGCTTTAAATTTTAAACTGGATCAGGTAAGATGGTTTTAAAATCAATGCAATAATCTCGTATAATTCCTTCACAAGAGAAACATGGGAGAGAAGTATAAGACATGTGCTGCATCCAACTGTGAAATAATCCAGGTTGATATTGCTTTAACTGCCATGGCTCAATGCTATGGAATTTTGGGAATTGTAGTTTTGTGAAACATTTAGCCTTCTCTGTTTTCAGCGCTAGACCTTGGACAGGTTACTTTCCTGGACAACAGCTCCCAGAATCCCTGGCTGGGGAATTTGGGGAGCTGTATTTTGTACAGTAACATAGCTAAATTATTCTCAATACAGAAGTAGCTAAGGACCTTATCACATGGGGTCTGAAGCAGAGCTAATCCAAAGGGCATCCACAGCTAATACATATTATTCCCCCGTGTTTACACACGACGCTGCCCCAGAACACGGAGCTAATCCGTATTGTTCCCCCGTGTTTACACACGACGCTGCCCCAGAACTCGGCAGAATACGGAGCTAATCCGTAAGGAGTAGGGAGATTTTGACATTCGGTTTGTAGAGGAAGTACCTAGGGAGCCTTCGCATTCATTGCGAATTGGTGGGCAGGGCGAAAATCCCAGCGAGGGGAAGGGATTGCCTTGGCAAAAGGCAAACCGGATTGGAAAGAAGAGGAGGAGAGGAAGAGGGAAGAGGGAAGAGGGAGGCAATCTCTCTCTCTCCATGGGCTGCCTTCCCTTCTCCAGTCCTCCAGCCCTCCTCCTCCTCCCCGGTTCCCATGGCTGCCTTTCCTCCCGGCTTTTTGTGACGGGAGAGAAGGGAGCCTTGGTATTAATTGCGAAATGGCCAAAAGGGCGATATTCCCTTCGTTTCGCTATGGAACCGAATTTATTCCGAATTTATTCCTACTTCGGTTAGTCTTCGCTTTTTCTTTGCTTCGTGGCCAGCGTTTGATAAGGCCCTAAGTCTCCCCTGCAGGCAACAGAGCAGACCCAGATTTGCTTAGCTTCATTAAAGTTTGCTTCATTGGATAAGGTCCTACATGGTCAAGTGTAGCCTAAAATTTCCAGAAGTCCACCTTATGCCTGTGTATGCCTTTTTTGTTGTTACTGATACCCTGTACCACCACCCCTCAAAGTCCAAAGCACTCCCCTGGTCTCTTTTAGAGGAGATAGGTGTTGAGAGATTACTATTGGCATAAAAGGCTGCTAGAGCCTTAATTCCAGTCAGAGCAGAGATGCCCATTTTAGGATGAGGAGTTTAAAAGAGCAGACAGAAAGAGAGCAAAAGGTTCATTCTGGATCCTTTCTTTTTCCTTTATCATAGAAGAAGAAAGTATCAATATGGAGGTGCAATATCACTTCCTTCCCTTCTATCATAGGATCTAGCCTTGGTATGTAAGATGCAGTGTTTAGGATGTCATATGGACTTGCCCACATACTGAGGTCATTGCAGGAGGATCTGATTCGTGTTCTGCCTTGAAAAAACTGGGGCACAGCACACAAGTGCCTTGTCACTGACACCCACATTGTGAAACTCCTTGCCCTCTGAGATTTTACAGCTTCTTTGAGCAAATTCTGTTTAGATCAAGATGAGGAGAGTAGCAGATCACATGCAGATCACCATAGCCATTTTTTCACACACACACACACACACACATCCAGCTCCCCAATGTAGAAATTTTGCTTTTTGTGCTCACCATCTTCTAGGAGGAGGGTATTTTTTTCGTTTTTAAAAGAATGTGAAAAATGAACATTCTGAAGGTGGGAACGTAGGAGGGTCAATGTAGTTCCCCTTCAACCCCAGGTCAGACAACAATTTATCCATGTGCTCTCTGAACTGATTAGACCAGGGGTAGGCAACCTTTCCCCTTTAAGGGCCGAGGGACTTCAGCTCCCAGAATCCCAAGAGCTATTGACCAACATGGGACTATTGGCCAACATGGCTGAGGCTTCTGGGAGCTGAAGTCCCTCGGCCCTTAAAGGGGAAAGGTTGCCTACCCCTGGATTAGACTTATGGGTCATGCTTATGAGCTTCCCAGCAGGGCATACCCAACCATAAGTAGACTGAAGTACTTGCCTCAGGCAGTAGTTGTTGGGAAGTGACCACATAGGAGATTGTCACACAGGATTATAAAATGGAAGAAAAACAGAATGCTATAATTATATCACAATCACAATAGGATTTTCACACAACGTCGCACTCATCCAGTACATCTCCCAGCCAGATCCTGTTATCATCTCATAACTTCTTATTAATGGGTAAACTCCGTGAATCATCTGCCGATATTGCTCTGTTCACGCTATTGCAGAGGCACAGAAGCAAATGATGGATGCATTCGCGCTATCACGGAGCTGACGTTGTTTCTATTTCCCAGATTCTTGTTCAGTATATGCACTTCCTTGCCACTTGCAGGATCATTCTCAGAGTCGATTTCTCTCTCTAGAACACGTTTTGATTTAAACTGGATATAAATTATCTTCTCAAACATTGAAATTTTGTTTAGTACTGTTTGAGACGGAGCCTTTTTTCGGACATGGGCAGTCGCGATATAACAGGAAAAAGAACACATGTACGAAAATTTACATTAACGATACACAAACGATACAGCAATGAGATTGATTTCGGTTTGTGGGACATAAGTACGCTCCTCTTTTGTTTTTGTTCCGGTGTTATATCTCAATTGCGAAGCTGTGCGGAAATATAGATCATTATAGCAGGATGCTCCTGTACACTTTCTATAGCACAATTGTTGTGGAATTGGCCCTAGTGTGATAATTTTCCCAGTCTCTGTGCCACGTGCCCCCTAATCTACCCTGTTGCCTTCAGATCCAATGGAAAATGCTTGTCCCATCCCAATGTTGAAGAAAGTTGGAGAAAGTTTCAGCTGTCTGTCATACATGGGATGGGAGAGGGTGCCCATTTGTTCTTTGACTCAGACAAGCAAATGTCTTGGTCCAGCCCCTGCTCCCAAAAACATTTGACTATTATGGGAAATAGGATGCCAGACTAAATGGCCATTTGATCGGATCCATCAGGGACATCCAGTAAAACTGTTCGTGGACATCATAGTCACTGGTGGTCCTACACCCACCAAGATCAGTTCTGTCAGAAGTGACGGTGACATCTTGTGCCTTCTATCGACTAACCCTATGGCTTACTAGACAATTAGTTAAGTTGGTATACATGTACACAATATAAATGTGTACATGAATACATGTATACACTATATATATATATATATATATATATATATATATATATATATGTAACTGCATGTGAGTCACATCATGTTCACCAATATTTATATGGTGGTCATTTTTTTTCATGCTCCAAGAAATGAAACAAATCTTCTCACTCCTTACGGCATATTTAGAGACAAATCCTGCAGTTAACCTGCTGAGATACTGATTATAGTTTGACTAGGGAGTGGAGGTAAGGAAAAGTAAGAGAAAGAGGGTTTTTTATTACAAGGCAATGCAAGCGATGTGATTTCTCTGCAAATCACAGAATATGGCAACTCTCAAAAATCACTGAAAACTGGGCTTTTTAAAAAAACATGTTTTTAGTCTTCACAGAGCATTTGCACAGAGTTTAATGTGAATGAGTGAGTGGAGGAAATAACTGTGTTTTTCTTTTATGATCCTAACAAGAGACATGTTTAAAAAAAAGAGAACGAGGAAAGAGAACAAAGGGAAATAGTTTAATTCCCCCTCCTTTTGTCCTATGACATCAACATTTAAGCATGCTATAATGAATTTTCCATTTCCTAAAAATTATTTCCAAGATTCTTCCCCTTTTCTTTTTATTTTCACAGTTCAGAAACTTAATCCCCCTCAATCTGTCAATAATAATAATAATAATAATGCCAGCTTTACACTTGGTTTTAAAAAAAAAACCTCCAACATTACAATGACAAAAACAAATTTTCAAAAAGCTACCATGTGCGTATATGTAAAAAGCTCATCAACATTTTGGTTTGCTGAAATGAATACATATATATGATTATCTTGATGAATTCTTTCAAAGTTTGAACTTGGGAGCCTTTCCCACCGAAAATCTTAACACATGATTTCACTCAAAACACAAGACACAACTTCAAGATACACCTTCTCCGGGAAGTAGAGGGCAGAGGTGTTTCAAAACAAGGCACAAATTCCGAGCTGCACACACACATCACAGGATATTGGGTCTCTGGCTCTGTCAGCAGCAGTAGTCGGCCAAAAACAATGGTTGCCCAAAACACATATAGACCATTTTCCTCTCTGAAAACACACTATAATAAAAGAGCACCAAGATAGTGACAATGGTGGTAGTGGTGACAACAGCAGCAAACTGGGACTGGGGTGTGAGAGAGAGAGATTAGGGGAGAGGGAGGGAGTAATTTTATTGTGAGGTCGAAGGCTTTCACGAAACCAGTAATTTTATGTTGTTGTGTGTCCCCAAGTCATTTTCAATTTATGGCGACCTTAAGGCCACCCTATCATAGGGTTTTCTGGGCAAGTTTCTTCAGATTGCCATCATCGAAGGCTGAGAGTGTGACTTGCCCAAGGTCACCCAGTGGGTTTCCATGGCCGAGCCAGGATTTGAACACTGGTCTCCCAGTGTCCTAGTCCAGCGCTCAAGCCATTACACCGCACTGGCCCTCGAAAGCTACAAATCAGAAGATGCAAAGACCATCTAAGAGGAAGCCTGTCACAGATGGAAATTGGGACATGTGGTTGTGTGACGTCAGAGTGGTCAAGGTGGCAAAATTTATTAATGAAGAAGAACAGAGAAACTAGGAAAGGCTGCAGCCGTTGTCTTTTGCTTGAACCTACTGGGAAGGACAAGACTCTGTCCCTTCCTTTTCTCTCCCTCTGAGTGAGTTAATTGAGTGCAATCTAGTTTTGCACTTTGAACTAAGTTTTGTACCAAAGAAGTAAGTTGAGGAAAAAGGAGGAAGGCGGGAGGAAGAGAAAAACACTGGGATATTTTAAAGACAGCTTTAAAAGTGAGACAATAGAATTAATCGGACAGCTGGGGGGTATGGTGTTGGAATGCTAATTAATATAGTCATCCCACCATATCTACGGTTTCAACTATCCAGGGCTTGAAAATATTTTAAAAATATATAAATTCCAAAAAGCAAGCCTTAACAGCCTTATTGCATGACAAAAGAAAGCCAAGATGGAGTGACAGAGAAGTGGCTTTTTCTTGTCTCTCCACATGTGTCGTAGCTTCCATTCTCTTCCCGAGAGATCCTAGACATCCCAAATCTAGGAGATGTTACTTTTTGGACTACAACTCCCAGGATCCACAGCCAACATGGCTAATGGCCAAAACACTTCCTTATTCTAACTCTGCCCTAAAACTGGTTGCACAGATAGTGAGGTTTAAAATATACAGCCTTTTTGTGAAAATTTTTGCTGTTGTGTGCAATTATTTGGACTGGTATGAATGAAGCACTCTTTTCTGTCATTGGTCTCTCCCCATCATAAAACCTTTATCCTGTAACTGTGCCCCTATGGAAAACCTCAGAGCTCGGAAAAATTACTTTTTGGATTGTGTTCAAAAAGCAATCAAAAAAGAGTTATGGTTCTAGTCCAAAAAGTGACCTTCCCAAGTTCTGTTGCATATGGTGTTAGTTTCATGGGTTCGATGCCAAGGTCCATAGGAAAGATCATTTGGCCCTGGTGGGGTGGCACTGATGGCAGCGCATGAGGACCCCCCTCCCAAGTCTTCTATTAACTCTGGCTGTATGTATTTATTTAATTTGTATTTTGCCCTTCTCCCAGGAGGGATCCACAGCAGCTCATTCCCTAACCAAAGAAGCACCAGAAAGTAGGAGAGCAATTGTGAAGACATCACAGACTATGAAAGATAGAGTTGCCTGAGGCTTCAATCCTGTGAACATTAACTTGGATGTCAAACCCACTAACCTTATATGTGATTTGTATTTAAGTAAATATGCTTAAATCAGGCTGGGTGAATTTAAAAAGAAGTGAGATAAAGAGATAGAGGGAGCAGATGGAAGCAGGTAAAGATGGGACAGAGTAAACAGGAGAAAAAAGTTGTCAGGATAGAGACAAGTATATTGTGCATCCTTTGACTGTTCTCTTGTAATGCCAGAAGGTGCTTGATAGATCCCATCTTCTTATTCCAGATTAACAATCATCTAGGAAAAAAATCTCTTAGGTGAAGCCAGTTAGAATCACCACTCCAGACTGAGAAGTATAACTTGAATATACATAGGCTGCTTCTTAACATGTTTCTGTGCAACACTCCACCTTTTAAACATTTTCTAGGACAAAACACCTCACAAAAACATTTACGATCACCTTGACCACAAATGGATGATGAAAAGAATTGTGGGTAACTCATCTAAATCAAGCCATTCTTGGAAATGAGAGGAATGAGAAGATCAAGATAAGACTGTGGTGACAGAAAAAACGGGCTAAAGGATCGGAGTCCCTCCAGATGTTACGCTGCAAATGAAACCAGCATAGCTAATGGGGAAGGATCATGGAAGGTGCAGCACTTGCAGTGCATCATTTCACTGAGACCTCCTTGCACTTCCAGGTAAAGGCAGCTACTGATGTAATGCCCTCCAGATTTGTCAGACTGCAATGTTCATCATCCCGGCAGATAACTAGGAACTAGGGACCGGGGTGCTGAAGTCTAACACATCTTGAGGGCTACAAGCTAGGGAAGGCTCATGTAACTCAACCCTCAGGCTCCAATTACTGACCTTGCCCCTAAGTGACTGTCTATGGTACCAAGGTGATTCTATCTAGGGTTGCCGTATTCTTTCCTCATATCTGGGCATCTAATTTGCATATTACGCAAATTATTATAATTATGCATATTAATTTGCATTCTGATTATGCAAATTCAACACATTAATCATTGCACTTTTTATACCATTATGTTTCAACCTCAGTACCATTACCAAGTAAGAGCAATCCCCCCCAATCTGGTGTGAAGAGAGGGAGGCTTCCAAGAAGCCCCAGAGAGTAAAGGGACTCCCTTTCCTCTCTCAAGGCTACTTGGAAGTGAAGCTCCACTGTGCTGCCTAGCCCTAGGCTCAAAACACCACACAAAACAAGGCCATCTCTGCTTGCCTCCTTTCCTTTCTCACCTGAGAGTCCTGTCAGGGGAAGTGGGGAGGGAATGGAAGAATAGGGTGGCAATGCTACCCCTGTGCAGTAGCAACCAGAGCCTGCAGAGTAGGATGAGGCTCCTATCAGTGTCAGTCTTCTTGAACAGTTTCTTGCTTCATCACCACTGCCACACTTTAACCTACCCATCAGTCTGTGACAAAGGAGAAATCCAGGATTCACTGCTTCAACTGAGACATTTTTTTTTTTAGTCCCTTCAATGTGGGATTTTTTAGGTTTTCTGGGACACATGTCAAGCCTAATTTCCTTCATATGTGAAGTATCCACCAATGAGAGGAAAGTATAATTATGGTGCTTGGTGCTCACCAGATCAACGTCTCACATAAATTCTGCATAAGTGGCTGAGGCAAATCACAACCAAGGACAGGGAGGGAGCACATGGTGGAGCACATTTGCTAGGGAACTAGAATGAAAAGGGAAAATCAAAATGAATTTAGGGAGGGCAATAAAATTAAAATAAAAAGAGGGCACTAGACAGGACATAGGATGGAAATACACTAGTTTATTAGAGAAGAAGCCTGGACCCCACTCGAAGCAGAAGGGAAAACTGGATGGGAAAAGCCACGTGATGAAAAAGGCAGGGACCAGGGAAGGTCTAAGGAAGGGATAGGCAGAGATGATGGGGAGGAGGGGAAGGAAGGCAAAGCAGGTAGAGGGCTGGGTGAGGTAAAAGAGGCTGAGAAGGCAGAGGCGGGCAGGGTGGTGGCAGATTTGGTAGTGTGGGTGGCAAGCAATGTGGCAGGGGCTGCCCCAGAGCCACCAGAGGCCTTGTCATTCCCATGGGTGCGCTGGTGACGGTTGAGGTGGGAGCTGCGGCTGAAGCACTTGCCACAGATGCTGCACTTGTAGGGTTTTTCCCCTGTGTGGGTGCGCTGGTGGATGGTGAGCTCTGAGCGCTGGATGAAGGCCTTGCCACACTCCCCACAGGCGTAGGGCTTCTCACCCAAATGAGTGCGCTGGTGGGTCAGAAGGTTGGAGCTGACACTGAAGCACTTCCCGCAGGTGTCACAGTGGTAGGGCTTCTCCCCAGTGTGCATGCGCCGGTGGATAGTCAAGTCTGACTTCTGGATGAAGGCCTTCCCACAGTCCGAGCAGGAAAAAGGCTTCTCTCCAGTGTGGATGCGCTGGTGCTTTACCAGGGCCGAGCGCTGTGCAAAAGCCTTCCCACAATTGTCACACTTGAAGGATTTCTCTGCTGGCGGCAGTGGCGGCTGAGGTGGGATTTTGCCCAGGCTCTTGCCGCAGTCCAAACAGTGACCACTACGCGTAAGGTGTCCCTTGCTGCTGTGTAGTTGGTGCTTAAGAATCTGCTTGCCTCCCATGCTAAGGAAAAAGCCCTTGATGTGTTCAGGGCAACGGTGGGCAGCGGCCGCTGCAGCCTGGGCTTGGTGGACTCTCTGGTGCCGGTCGAGATGGGAACTGACGGAGAAGCCCCGGCCGCACTGTGCACACGTGTAGGGGCGCTCACCAGTGTGGACCCGCTGGTGCCGCTCCAGGTCGGAGCGTTGGATGAACCGCTTCCCACAGTCACTGCAAGGGAAGGGCCGCTCCCCAGTGTGAATGCGCTGGTGCTGGGCAAGGTTGGAGCTCCGGCTAAAACGCTTACCACAGGCATCACAGGGATAAGGGCGCTCCCCAGAGTGGGTCTTACGGTGCTTTGAGAGTGCAGACCGTTGTCCAAAACACTTCCCACAATCAGGACAGCGGTGGGCAACCACTGGAGCTATACTGGCCGTCGGGGGCTCCTCTGAGTAATTGTGCTGGTGGGTGCGTCTGTGGCGGTCAAGGTGGGAGCTGACTGAGAAGCACTTACCACAGTCCTGGCAGGCATAGGGGCGCTCACCTGTGTGTACCCGCTGGTGCCGTTCCAGGTCAGACTTCTGAGTAAAGGCCTTGCCACAAGCCGAACATGGGAAGGGGCGCTCGCCTGTGTGCACCCGCTGATGCTGTGCTAGATTTGAGCTTCGGTTGAACCGTTTCCCGCAAGCCATGCACAGGTATGGCTTCTCCCCTGTGTGGATCTTTTGGTGCTTGGCCAGGATGGAGCGTTGCCGGAAGCAGCGTCCACACTCAGTGCACTGGTGTGGCCTCTCTGTTGTGGGTACACTGTGGCCTCGCCCAGGATCACTCCTGGTCTTCTTCCCACACTCGACACACACAGCAGACTTTTCCACCACTGCCTGGCCCACACACCTTTCTTTTAGCTTCTTAGGTGTCTTCCCTTCCTGCTGGCAAGCAGCTGGGCCTTGTAGTGGCTGGTCTTCCTGTAGGCTAGACTGGCACTGGCTGCCACTGGCTTCCCCTTCATCTGGGCTCTCTGATCTCCCTGACGGAGAGTCTGGCTGCTCTGCATTCTCAGACCTGTCCTCTTCAGATTGCAGCTCTTCTTCATTTTCCTCAGCAGCTGAAATTCAATTGGAAAGAGGACAAAACATCACAACCATTTGACCACCAGAGCTGACACTCCCTTTCTCGGCCTGTACTGCCTATCACCCATTATTCTCTTCCCTCAGCTTCCCCACATTTCTCATTTTCTTCCAAGAAAAGAATGGCCCCGGTACCACAATGGTACTATTAAAAGGGTATTTTCAAGGCATCGGTGGACCTGTGGTGACCACCTCACAACCTGCTACTTAAAATCCAGTTGGAGAACATGAAAAATGCAGTGCTTGCTTTGATCAAATGTCTCCTTCTGGAGAAACTCCAGGCAAGAAATGACAACAATAAAAAGTATTGTGCCAACTTAAAGACTAACAAGTGTTAATTGGCATAAACATTTTATTTGGAAGAACAAGTTTTATTTGGCATAACAAAATACAGACTACAAAGTCAGATCCCTCTGGAGATCCACTACAGGTCAGGCTTCATGATTTTTATGGAAGCAACACAAGGCTTTTATTCCCTCAGCCTATGGTTTACTACCTGAAAATTAGTTGGATGCATTTCAAAATGGATACCAGCCAGGCTTAGCTTAAGGGCTATTTGTTGTTGTTGTGTGCCTTCCAAGTAATTTACGGGGACCCTAAGGTGAACCTATCATGGAGTTTTCTTAGCAAGTTTCTTCAGAAGAGGTTTGCCATTGCCATCCTCTGAAGCTGAGAGAGTGTGACTTGACCAAGGTCACCCAGTGGGTTTTCATGGCTGAGCCAGGATTTGAACCCTGGACTCCAGAGTTGTAGTCCAACACTCAAACCACTGCACCACTCTGGCTCTCTAGGGCCAGGCATAGCTATCTGGCATATTTGGCAATGTCCTTTGCTCCACTCTACAGTGAGTTCAAAATTCAGTATTCTGTGCATCTTAGCATTTCTATAAAAAAGAAAAAAAGAAAGTTTCTATCACTTAAGGCTGTAAAGATAGTTTTGATATGGACAATGCTGTGGAGGGTTTTAGCAGGTTTAGCAAGGTTCGTAGTAGCCTGGAAGGAAGAGCAATGGCATAATTTCTCCAAATCCTGCAATTGAGAATTCTTTCCTCTTTTTTATAAAGTGCATTGCGTATAAGTGTAAAATGACAACACTAATAAAAAACAGATAGTGATGGCAGTGGCTGTAGGTTGCTGCTTTTGGCGCAACCTTAAGACCTAGTAATGGCTGGGACCAATCAATTCTGTTTTCTCTCTGTTCCTATTTTTTCCAGTCTTTCATTTATTTCTTCCCATTCTTGCATTTTCCAGTATATATCTGCTAACACACATCTTTGTTCAAAGTTTTGCCAAACCCATGCATTTTTCAATAACACCGTTTTTTTGTACCCACTGTCACTTTTGTATTCTAGTTTTGATTGAAGAACTGTTTCTTAAAAATCAGACAAGTATATTAGTTTAAGAAGTGAAAATTCAGTCACAATTTCGCTCACAATTTAAAAGGCAAATAAGATATATTTCAGTGTTGAGTAGACAACATCTGGGGAGCCACAGGTTCCCCACTCCTGTTCAAAAAGCAAAAATAGGGACAAACTAGGTGTCCTACCAGAGATTAGAAGCATAAGGGTAACTGTAACGTACACAGTGGGTTGTAGACAACTAGATGCTTGTCAGATGTTGTGAATAACTCATTATAATCCCTAAACACAAATCATATAGGCTTGGCCATGTGGGAGCTATATTCCACAACCTCTGGAGAGGACTAGGTTTGCCTAACTCTGAATGGAGAAAGAGCAAAGTGAAACTATTTTCCATTGCTTAGAAACGCAGCATATATAGGAGGCATAGGTCATAAACCTTCATGACTCAACATAGTATAGTTCTGCATGTAGAACAACACTACAGATGGCCATTCACTGATTTCTGGACTTAACTATAGAGCTGCTGTAGCATGTATAAGGCCATTCCCATCTCTGGTGCAAGGTGGATCAGGGAAGCCTTTGACTATGTCCCAGTAGCCAGATGGGAAATGATTATATCATTTGCTGCGTTCCACCAGAGCCCTCTAGCAATCACTGTGGCTAATGTAATTATTTTGTATCTGGCTAAATGGCCAGGCTCTTCTGTAATTCCTCTTCCCATGTTCTCCATCAGGCATGAATGGCTGGAGGGGGCTGAGTTCTGCAGCTCAGCAGTAGATCTGGGAAGGGACTTTGGTAGCTACAGAAGGAGGAAGGGAGTTCCAGTCTCTGCATACACAAGCACAACGTTACATACACAAGCGTAACATTAATGTACACCAGTGCACGACAACAGGATGGTTTCTGCAAAATTCAGCAGCCTTATAGTTCACTGTTATTTCATACAAATGTCACACACACCCTTTTTATTGCCACCGCAGCTCATGCGATGAGACCCGCCCACCTTCATCCTTGGGGCTCTTGGGCACTTCCTTCTTCTGGATTTTCCGCTTCCCTTCATGGCTCTGCTCCTTCACCAGTTCCCGCAACATCTTCTCCACCTGGCTCCGGCCAGCAGTCTGTAGGATGAGCCCTAGCTGCCGGCGGAGGTCAGCATTCATCCCACCTTCATCTGAGCCAGCTGCCGTAGAGTCCTGAATTTGGGCCTGTTCTGCTCGGCCCTGTTCTGGCTCCATATCTACACCACAAAGAAACAAGACTGAAGCTAAAAGGAAGAAAGGACTGCCAACTTTCCAAGTCAGGCTACCAACTTACCAAAGAGGGGAAACACCCTGGCTTGTTCATTTTCCTTTACAGTAGTTTGACTTACAGTATTTACTTATTTTATTTCATCCATTTAGTTTAGAATCACAGAATCATAGAACTGGAAGAGACCACAAGGGCCATCCAGTCCAACCCCCTGCCATACAGGAACTCAAAATCAAAGTGCTCCTGACAGATGGCCATCCAGCCTCTGCTTAAAGACCTCCAAGGAAGGAGACTTCACTACTCTTCGAGGGAGTGTGTTCCACTGTCGAACCGCCCTTACTGTCAGGAAGTTCCTCCTAATGTTGAGGTGGAATCTCTTTTCCTGTAGCTTACATCTGTTGCTCCGGGTCCTGTTTTCTAGAGCAGCAGAAAATAAGATAGCTCCCTCCTCAATATGACATCCCTTCAAATATTTAAAAAGGGCTATCATATTATATCTCACCTTTCTCCCAGTAATGGGACCCAGGGCAGCACTCATTGGGGAACACTATTACTGACTGAGTCTTGGTCATGTCTACATGGGCTAATTAAACCAGTTTCCACCCACCCTCACTGCGACCTGTCTACATGACGCAGGGTCAAATCCCCAGTTTGAGTGTGAACTGTCTTTACAAGGGAAGGCCAGTTCCGCCTCTAATCTGCCCTATCCCTGCCTACATCAGTTTTTAAAAACTCGCCTTTTGCTCTGGATTTTCCTGCAAAATTGCCATTGATGCTGGCACAAGCTGCTCCCTCTGAGATCACAACAGGGCAGCCTGATCTCAGAGGAAATGACTAGCACCATAGCAGCAGGCAGCACACCATGACACATGTGTAGACAGCCACCCCGCATTGCTACAGAGTGTGGAGGTAACGGGGGATACAGGACAGCTCTGGGACCAGAACACTCCAGAAGCAGCCTGGAGTAGTCTCTGTGAAGTAGATGGGCCCCTAGACATCAAGTTGCTTTAGAGCATAGGTACAGAGTTAGGGGGAAAACTGGGAAACATGTTCCCAAGTGTCAGAAGCAAGACCAACAATGCAAGGCAGCATGTGTGTCATCATTGTCCACTCTTGTTCTGACGTTAAGCAGCCAAATTCCTACTGCAATCAACAGGAATGAATTGCATTTAAAATTATCTAGGTATATCCTACTTTTCTACTGCATAATGATAATGATAATGATACTTTATTACGGTCAAAGACCAGCTTTTCTACTGCATATATGAAATAACTTATAAAATTATAAAGAACACAAAAGAGTAAAAATAAAAGTATAGTAAAAGCAAGTGGCCAAACTATAACAGAGAGAAGATTTGATTTTTAGAGGTATTTGGTTTGCAAATCAATAAAGAATTCTTTACAATCTACTCGGAAATCTAAGGAAACCCAAAGCTTCAAAAGGACATTCCTTTGGACTAAAACTCTATCCTTCTGCCCCTCCAAACCCACACACATGATACATTTCTGTGGTGATCTAGAGACCTTCTTCCAATGCCTACACCTCTAATAATACTTCAAGGACTATGACACCAGTCAGAGGAACAACGCACAAGGATCACCCCCGTCTCCTCAACACAACTGTAGAAACTACATCAATATATCTCAGACACAGAAAAGGAACTCCACATGGACTCCTCCTGATGGCCGGTGCACAGAACTAGACTTCTACATAGAATGTTTCTGCCGCTGTGCCCAAACAGAAATAATCAACAAGAGATTCAACTTACAACAGAATCTCAGTCGCAAGAACAAGATGCCATACACAGTCTCAAGAACAATCCTAATATTGTCATCAAAGAGGCTGACAAAGGAGGAGCAGTAGTCATCATGGACAGATCTGCCTACATACAGGAGGCTGAGAGGCAACTGTGCAACACCACATTTTACAGAATCCTATATAACAATCCCACAGAGGAGTATTGGAAGGAGTTACACAGGCTGCTCAGGGAATTGCCCATGGAGGAGCAAAACCAAATCCTTATTGACACACAATACATAAACAGGGCAACCCTGGACAACCTATCATCTCCAGCATTGGAACACTTACAGCCGGTGCCTCCAAACATATGGACAATATCCTTAAACCATATGCCACCAACACTCTCAGCTATGTGAAGGACACCACAGACTTCCTACAGAAGATGCAATCCATCCACAACCTTCCAGGAAACACCATCTTAGCCACTATGGATGTGGAATCCCTGTACACTAACATACCACACAAAGATGGAATACAAGCCATCAGAAATATCATTCCAGATGGGAACTTATCAGACCTAGCCACCAAGGTCTGCCACTTTGGACTCACACACAATTACTTCACCTTTGGTAACAACATATACCTCCAAGTTAATGGTACCACCATGGATACACGCATGGCACCACAATATGCCAATATCTTCATGACCGACCTAGAACAACACTCCTTAATGCGTGCACTGATGATATCTCCATAATTTGGACTCATGGAGAAGATTCACTCAAGATATTTCACCAACGTTTCAACAATTTTCATCCCACCATCAACCTCAGCCTGTCACTATCCTACAAAACAAGTTCCAGAGGATAAATGGACACAAATCAGACATTAGGAATGGGAATACCCTAAAACCGGTGGCAGAACATTTCAATCTCCCTGGGCATTCCATCTCAGACCTCAGAACAGCGGTCCTTGAACAACAGAACTACAAAGGTAGATTGGAAAGAGAAACAGCAGAATTGGAGTTCATCCATAAACTACAGTCCCTCAGCAATGGACTGAACAGGGACAATGGCTTCCTGACCCACAGACTCATTTCAACATTATCTGACCCCATCCTCAGGGGGGTGTCCTACACAACCTATCCTCCCCACCGACAGGCTAGTTTCCAAGGGCAAACTGGACTTGCCATCTCATTTCAATACCTCATTTCCATGCTCATTTCATGCTGCCAATGTCTTTCTTTCAGTTAGTCTCAAAGGTGCTACAAGATCTCTCTACAATTCCCAACCCAAATTCAGACAAGTTCTATGCTCCAGGGAATACGTAGATGCACTTACACCTTCTTTTACTCTTCTTTTAGACTAGAGAAAAATCATGTCCCCTGAGGTATAATTAACCATTTTGAACTTTTTCCCCCCAGCTCCACCCCCCTTTTTTTAAAAAACATGGGAGAGGGGTCCTTAGAGCCACAAAAGTCACCTTGCGACTGCATACATCCCACCCATATTTTAGAACAGGGGTGGGAATTGTGCAACGCTCCAGATGTTATTGAACTGCAACTCCCAGCAGGTCTCACCAGCATAGCCAATGATGAGGAATGCTGGGAGTTGCAGTTCAGCAACATCTAGAGGGAGTCATCCCATCCATGATTTAGCCCAGGGATGGGCAAATTGCAGGCTATGGGCCACATGGAGTCCCTGGTCTCTACTTCTGTAGCTCCTGCAGCCCTAACTCCTACAATTTAAAAACAGGGACACCATTTTGGGGCAACTTTTGCCCCCAAACCATGTAGAAAGCCACCAAAAGGCAGGATCACGTAATAAAACACCCCAGCCCAACCCCCAAACCTTGAACTACCCCCACATACTTCCATTTTCCTCTGCAGTCCCTTTCAAGAAGGTGACAGGATGTGACACATCACCAGGGAAAAACAGAATTATTTAGGCTTGCATTAGAGCAGGGGTAGGCAACCTTTCCCCTTTAAGGGTCGAGGGACTTCAGCTCCCAGAATCCCAGGAGCTATCGGCCAACATGGGACTATTGGCCAACATGGCTCAGGCTTCTGGGAGATGAAGTCCCTCGGCCCTTAAAGGGGAAAGGTTGCCTACCCCTGCATTAGGGGATGGGGTTCTGGAGAAGGGAAACTGGCCCCTGACTCTCATACAGCTGCCCCCCCTCCCTTGATTTAGACTGAGACTGCTGCTTAGATCAGGGGTAGGCAACCTTTCCCCTTTAAGGGCCGAGGGACTTCAGCTCCCAGAAGCCTCAGCCATGTTGGCCAATAGTCCCATGTTGGCCAATAGCTCCTGGGATTCTGGGAGCTGAAGTCCCTCGGCCCTTAAAGGAGACAGGTTGCCTACCCCTGGCTTAGATCCTTCCTCTATGCTGACTTACCAGACCCCAGTCCTCTCCTTCGGTGGGACTCAGCAAAAGCGGTTATCCGGGGCCAACTGATTGCGATCTCCTCCGCTGCAAGTGAGGGAAGCAGAGGTTACAAGTCAGAAGAGGTTGTGGCAGGCCATCAAGATGGAAGCGGCTCATAATCTTTAGGGGGCCACTTTGGAAGAAGAAAGCCCAGTGTACTGATAGGGCACACGTGCTGCTTGCATAAAGATACCCAATTCAGGACCTGACACCTCCAGTTACAAGGACTGCATAGCTGGAGATGGCAAAGAGACCCAGAGCTTAAAAAATTCTGTCCGAGAGCCCAGAAAATTTACACATTTGGACTACAACTCCCCAAATCCCCCATCTGTACATCACAGTATATAGCTTTGGGTTAGATGGACAGACAGCCTGACCTGAACCTAAAGCCAATTGTTAGTGCCAACCATTGACTGCCTCTGCACTGCAGAATTAATCCAGTGTGACACTGCTTTTAACTGCTACGGCTTGATGCAATGGAATTCTGGGATTTGTAATTGTTTGAGATATTTAGCCTTCTCTTTCAGTGAGCTCTGGTGCCAAAACGAACTACAAATTTCAGGATTACATAGCACTGAGTCATCACCATTAAAGCGATGTCTGGAATGTTGCCCCTGGACTCATTCTAATGAGTTCCTATAAGCAGAAAGCACAGTCTGAGCTTGGTAAATTGTTCATTTGCAATTTGGGACAGTGGCCAATTTTTGTGTCCCCAAACCCACTCCCTATGGGCCACATGCACATGTCAACAAACGCTGGAAGTGATGGCTTTACTACCGTTTGTGGTTGGTTTTTTTTTAATGTTTACAGCCAAAGAAACAGGGTTGGGGGGGCACATCGCCATATTTGTGTGCAATTTCAAGCCTTTTGGAGTGGTTTTCAGTAATAATATCAGGGAATAATAATAAATTTCATAGAATCATAGAATCATAGAGTTGGAAGAGACCACAAGGGCCATCCAGTCCAACCCCCCTGCCATGCAGGAACTCCCAATCAAAGCATCCCCGACAGATGGCCATCCAGCCTCTGCTTAAAGACCTCCAAGGAAGGAGACTCCACTACTCTCCGAGGGAGTGTGTTCCACTGTCGAACCGCCCTGCGAAAATTTGCAGGGCTCAGGACCACAAAAGTGAGATTCAATCACTGTACGCATCCCATGTCTTATACGCCAACATCCTGCTGTTTAACTAAAGGCGTGCAAAAATAAGCATTTACCCAATGAAATCACATTCTCATAGTTTTCCTGCATGTTGTCAATCACCGAGTGTTGCAGTGAAGGCTGCCAACCTCTGAAACAAACATCCTCCACATTGTAAAACTGGACAGGAATCTCTAGTAATCTTCTGGGGCAGCATTCCCCATCGCGGCATCCGACGTCAGTGCCATGGTGGCCACCGAGACGTTCCTGCACACCTGGAAGCTTCCTTGCTGTTCTCTACATCTTGAAAAGAAAAGAAAACACCGTAATATCCAAGCTGATCTGAATGTTGGGCATGCTATCTTGAAAAATCTAAGACCAGGGAGGGGTAGGCAACCTTTCCCCTTTAAGGGCCGAGGGACTTCAGCTCCCAGAAGCCTCAGCCATGTTGGCCAATAGTCCCATGTTGGCCAATAGCTCCTGGGATTCTGGGAGCTGAAGTCCCTCGGCCCTTAAAGGGGAAAGGTTGCCTACCCCTGTCTAAGACAGTGGCCAGCAGGCTGTCTGTCTCCTGCAATAGTTTAACACAGGGGTAGGCAACGTTTCCTCTTTAAGGGCCGAGGGACTTCAGCTCCCAGAATCCCGGGAGCTATTGGCCAACATGGGACTATTGACCAACATGGCTGAGGCTTCTGGGAGCTGAAGTCCCTCGGCCCTTAAAAGGGAAAGGAAGAAAAACAGACAGCTGCCTGGATTGAGACTCATCTCTCTGGCTGCATCTACACTGCAGAATTAATGCAATTTGACACCTCTTTAACTGCCATGGATCAATGCTATGGGGCCAAATACTTGTTGAAATAGGATATAGCCACACTAGGTAAGCAATTATAAAAGTTTGATGCCACTTTAATTGTCACAACTCCAGAGCCTAGAGAACTGTGGGACTTGTAGTTTGTTAAGGTACTTAGATTCCCTAATGAAGAAAAGAATGATATGTTTTTTTTAAATGTATAGTATGTTTTGTATGTTGTATATGTTTCGTTATATGTTCTATGGTGACATTGTTCCATTGAATAATTTGGTATGATATAAATTGAATAAAAATATTTTTTTAACAAAATCCCTAACCCACTCTCCTGTACTACGGCACTAGTGTATTCTGAAAGAGAATTCTAAGTACCTCAACAAACTACAAATCCAGGCTTCCGTATGACAGAGCCATGACAGTTAAAGAGGTAACTAAGGCTGCTGCCACACTGCAGAATTAATGGAGTTTGACACTCATTTAATTGTCATGGCTCCATCCTATGGAATCCTGGGATTTGTAGTTTGTTGTGGCACCAGAACTCTCTGATAGAGAAGGCTAAATATCTCACCAAACTACAAATCCCAGAATCCTACAACCTTGAGCCATGGCAATTAAAGTGGTGTCAAACTGCATTAATTCTGCAGTGTAAATACAGCCTAAAAAGTGTCATAATTGTGTAGTGTTGATACACCCCTAGGTCTTGCTGTCAGTGAAAGAAATCAGTTTGTAAGCTGTAGTACACAAGGTCTCCTTCCACTCACCCATCTCAATCCACGGGGAAAGGTGGGTAAGAAATAAATACTATTGCTATATTATTATACTTAGACTATGACTCTGGAGACTAGGGTTTAATTCCCAGCTCGGCCATGGAAACCCACTAGGTGACCTTGGGCAAGTCACACTCTCTCAACCTCAGAAGATGGCAATGGCAAACCCCCTCTGAAGAAACATGCCAAGAAAACCCCATAACCTTAGGGTTGCCGTAAGTTGGAAATGACTTGAAGGCACACAAAAAAAACAACGTGAGAGCCAGTGTGACGCAGTGGGTTTCTGTATTGGACTATGACTCTGGAGACCAGGGTTCGATTCCCAGCTTGGCCATGGAAACCCAGTGGGTGACTTTGGGCAAGTCACACTCTCTCAGCCTCGGAGGATGGCAATGGCAAACCTCCTCTGAACAATCTTGCCAAGAAAATCCCATTATGGTTGCAATAAGTTGGAAATTACTTGAAGGCATACAACAACAGTAACAATTATTATACTATTATTATTATCTACATCCTCTGATCTGACAGAGAGTTAATGGAGCATAAGCCAAGCCTTTTCCCACTTTCCAAGCCTAAATGCAACTGAAATTCAGTTACTCAAGATAATTGGGTAAAGTATGGAAGCAACAGATTCAAATTCAAGGCAAAAGAAAAAGAAAGCACTGCACAACTAACTTACGGAATTCATATCCACAAGAAGTCGTGATGATGTCCACTGGTTCAGATGGCTTGGAAAGGGAGCCGAAAAGCAACTTCATGGAGGGCTATGTCTCTCCTCAGTTGTCAAGATGCCAAGGTAGAGCCTCCCCATCCAGGAGCAGTCTATCTGAGGATAAACACCTTCTGGGGAGACATTGCAGGGAAAGGATTGTCACCTTCTCGCTCTGCTTGGGAATTTCCCCAAAGCATATGGGAGGCCCCTGCAGATGCTCTCCAACAAAAGTTTTTTTAAACCCACCAGGTGACCTTGGGGAAGTCACACTCTCTCAGCCTCAGAGGATGGCAGTAACAAACCCCCTCTGAAGAAATTTGCCAAGAAAACCCTACGATAGGTTCGCCTTTAGGGTCACCATCACAGTCAGTGAAGACTTGAAGGCATGCAACAACTTTTTTTTTTTAATGTTGATTTTATACTATTTCAACTGGGCTTTTTAAAAATTGTTGTTATATAATCATGGCAGAGTGGCTTTTCTTTGGAACATACATATCAGGGATGCTTTTAGCTTTTGTATGTCTTTAATTTTTATTTACTTTTCTTACTTATTTATGTATCAATTTTATACTGTTTTAACTAGATTATTTTAATGAGCTTTTAAAAAAACTGTTGTTACATAAATATATAATCATGGCAGGGTGGCTTTTATATGGAGCACACCTGTTAGGGATGCTTTTAACTTTTGTCTGTCTGTCTGTCTGTCTGTCTTACTTATTTATTATTTTTCTTATTTATTAATGTATTCATTTTATACTGTTTTAACTAGATGGTTTTAATCGTCGTTAATTTTTTTTGTTTTATTATTGTAAAGTTCTTAACAGTGGTTGTTGTTGTTTTTTATCTTGTGAGCCAACTTAGGTCCCTTCCTGGGAGAAAGGTGGCATTAAAAATTATATATAATTTTATATATATGTATGCGTGTGTGTATATATATATATATATATATATATATATTATATATGTATGTATTATATATATATATATATATATGTATATATATGTATGTGTATATATATATACATATATATATATATACAAGATTATATGTATGTATGTGTATACACACTAATTAAAATAAATATTCTGCATCTGATTTCAGTGGGACTTTTAGCCTCAGTTAGAGGGAAAGAAGAAGAACTGCAGCCTGGATCCCTCCATCCCTCTTGCTCAATTTCTGAATCTCTCCATTCCAAGAGATGGAGATGATTATATTGATTATATTGATTGATTGATTGATTGCAATCTTATTTCCACTTCCCTTCCACAGTCCTGGAGAGTCCAGTTTTTCCAAAATTAATGGCTAGAGGAACCTGGGTTGCCTCCTCCTCCTCCTTCTTTCCCAGGAAAGGATGCTTGCAAGCTGGATCTGGTCCCTGGATGGGCAAAGCAGGGATCCCCCTGGATCAATATGGATCTATCGGTAGCAGCAGCACCAGCTGCCTTCTTTTTTCTTCTTTTTCTACTGACCCAGGAAGCTCAACCCCGGATATGGCTGCCATCAAGGAGGAAAAAAGACAGCAGCCCCCTTAAAACTGGAGAGAAGCAGCAGCCAGAGCCCTCTGCTGGCTCCTGAGCCATTCATTCCTGCTTCAGCCTCAAGATTGCACAGAAGCCCTCCCAATCTCAAAGAGGATTTCTGCATCCACACTGCAGAAATAACCCAGTTTGACACCGCTTTAACTGCCACGGCTCAGTGCTGTGCAATTCTGGAGACTGTAGTTTGTTCTGGCACCAAGAGCTCTCTGGCAGAGAAGGCTAAATGGCTCACCAAATCCCAGAATTCCATAGCAGGGGGACATGGCAAAGCGGTGTCAAACTGGATTATTTCTGCAGTGTGGATCCAGCCCCAGTAGTATGAGGATTTGAAGTAGCTAGTGAGGGAGGAAGAAGAGATGGGGAAATAGTAATAAGAGAATGAAGCCTTTTCCTTTTTCTCTTTCTCTTTCTTTCTTTCTTCCCTCTCCCTTTTTTTTTGACTAGCAATATTAGGATGTTTATATAAAACTACAAGATAGATGAATGGGAAACCAAACAATGCAAGATAGATGAATGGGAAACTAAACAATGTTGTTGTCATATATATATATATATATATATGCAAGATAGATGAATGGGAAACCAAACAATGTCGTTCTCATGAGAAGGACATTGTTTGGTTTCCCATTCATTCAGATACCTATATATATATATATATTCTTTTTCTATATCTTTCTCTTTTTAAATTCTCTTTTATAATGTAATATTTTGCTATTCTATGATTTATATTATATGTATGTCTGAATGTATGTCATAGGATGTCATAGGTGCATTGTGTTCTATGTATAATTATGTGTTCTTTCTTATTATCATCCTTTTTTTCTGTAAAAAAAAAAAAAATTGTACAAGCCTCCTCCCAATCAAGGCCTGTCCTTCTTTTTCTGGGACATGTCCATTTCATCCTTCTGCCCAGGAGGAATTCCCAAATAGCCTCCATTTTCAGGTCATGATTTAAGAAGTAGGAATTTATATTTCTATGAATGATTATAATAATAATGATGATGATGTTTATTTATAATGCCTTTTCCACCAAAGGGCGGTACATCAGAACATGTACAATAGAAAACAAACGATAAAACAGCACACTATAAAATGCTTAAATACTAAAATAATATACGAATATGCTAAAAATAAAACCAAACAAAATCCTCATTGGTCGCTACCCATCTTGACTGATACTCATACCCACCTTTTAGCATTTATTTGTTCATGTCCTACTACATTTTTCTTTCATTGCCTTCATCTGAGGATGAGAGAGAATGCCTTGCCCAAGGTCTCCCAGTGGGTTTCCATGGCCGAGCGAGGATTTGAACTCTGATCTCCAGAGTTGTAGTCCAGTGCCCAAACCACTCCGCCACACTGGTTTTCCTAACAGGACATGGAGGTCTGCAATGAGCACCTGCGATGTGTGCACAACTATAAGCCAGACATCCATATACAGGTCCATAAACAGCCAGAGAGCTGTAGTTTGGGTGAGTGGATTAGAGGAATTTCAAGGAGGATTGAATTGAAAATCCCAGGATTGCATAGGATGGAACCATATCAGTTAAAACGGTATCAAAGTGCTATACTTGTGTAGTGTGGATGCACTCTTTTGTTTTTCATTGGGAGGCAAGGGAGTTCTTTATGTGAGAGAACACTGGAAAATGGTAGGAACCTTATCTGTAGTTTGAAATAATCCAAGGTCCTCCAGTGCAACTCTGTGGTCAACATCTGCCAGAAGTTGATCGCAGAATCATGCTGAAGGACTTCCAAATGCCTAGAGAAGGGCTTTCTCTAGGAACTTCTAGTTTCTCCAGCACAACTCTAGGGTCAATTTACAGCAAAATTGTGCTGGAGGACCTAGGGATTCCTAGAGAGAACATATTAATCCAAACTGCAAATAATCAAATCCACAAAAGTCAAAGCTGCAAACGTGGAGGGCAAACTGTACAAAAATAACTCAAATGTCAAGCAGAGAAAGAGGAATGTAATGTATCTGTGTGAAGGTTTGATTACTCCCCTTGCACCCTAACCAGATTATCTTTTCTTGCAGAATGGACATGGGAAGATGTTGCTGTTGTTTGTTATTGTGTGCCTTCAAGTCATTTCTGACATATGTCCACCTTAAGGCAAACTTCTTATGGGATTTTCTTGGCAAGTTTCTTCAGAGGAGGTTTGCCATGGCCATCCCCTGAGGCTGAGAGTATGTGACTTGCCCAAGGTCACCCAGTGGGTTTCCATGGCTGAACTGGGTTTCAAACCCTGGTCTTTAGAGCCATAGTCCAACGCTCAAACCACTAAACCACACTGGCTCCCATCCTTTTCAACATCACGTCCCCCAGAACCTTCCAAATATTATTTCATTGCAGTTACCAGCAACCTTAGCCAGCATAGCCAATGCTGTAGAATGCTGGGAGCTGCAGTCCAACAACATCCGCCATCTATCACCTGCACTTGCTCTGGCCTTTGACGGAGAAAACGGAAGCCAGGCACAGCACCATCATGCCTTGATTTTGGCTGGTGAAAGGTCCTCCCTCTATCCCAACTGGCACTGCTTGTGGCCTTAGGATGTTTTCACACTACCCTCCCTAAAGCCGGGTGGAGCCATTCCGGAACGGGTCGTGCCGCCGATTCCGGAATGGCTCCGCCGCCGGCAGGCTAATTCCTTTTGACACCCGGAATTACCTTTAAGCCGCAGAAGCCGAAGTTACAGGTCTTTTGGCTGGAGTGAGGCCGGACCTACGGCTCTGTGCATCTGAACACACGGAGCAAGAAGCCGGACGGATGCAGGGATGGCACCGGAAGGGGCAGGGTTTGCCGCCGCGCATGTGTGAACACGCTGGAAATGGAGCCGGAGTGGAGCCGGACGGAGGTAGGATTGAGTCCTCCTAAAGCCCTGTGTGAAAACGTTTGAGAGAGAGAGAGAGGAGAAGCCAGCATCTACTGGACTTACTCCTCTCCCCTACTGCCATCCCTTTTCCTTTGTGGTTCATGTCTTTTGTACTGTATGGCCCAGAGCAGGGAACTGTCAAATTAAAAATTTGTAAGCTGCTCTATGAGCCTTTGGGGCTGAAGGGTGGGGTATAAATGCAATAAATAAGTGGATCCCATTTAGGGAGAAAGGCAGGATGAAAGTGCAATAAATAAAATAACATAAATCTGGATGGCTGCCCACCCAAACTCTAAGCTGCCACGGTTTAGCAGCTGGATAACCAACTAATGAATTAACCCACAAATCAGAATTCTGCCCCCACTCTAAATTTTTAGCATTGCAAGAACTCAACGCTTCAGTTGAGCATTCAGAAATACCATTGGCCCTCCGTTTTTGCAGGGGATCTGTTCTGGACCACCACCACCCCATGAAAATGGAGATTCGCCAATATTCAAGCCCCATAGGCTTGAATGGGACATGCCCCCACAGAAGCGTGCCACATTGATTTTAACAGAGGTCACCCCTCCATGAATATACAAAACCGTGGACTTTAAGTCCACAAGAACGGAGGGGCGACTGTATAGTTTAAGCACCAAAAGAAAAAGGGCTGGAAAAGTTACCAACAGACCACGAAGAAAGCTGATATGAGTTGTAGGTGTGAATGATTCTTCAGCATCTCATTCTTTGCAGTACTAGAAATGGAAGGAAAATTTCACTGCAGGTGGAATTCTTATTTTCAGAGCACAACAGCCTCATTTTGCTCTCTGTACACAAATGCCTTTTCCCATTAGCAACTCCATCTGTGTGGCAGATCACAGCCCAGGTAAAACGATAACACTGGATGGATGCTAAGAGATTTTCTATGACTCCCAGGAACTTTACATTTCTGATATTATTTGGATTATTCTGTTATAAAGGAGAACTTTACATGCAAGATTACCCATTGCTAGAAAAACTGAAAGGGAAGGGAAAACACACAACACAGAACAAGATTTACTGGTTTTAATTTTTTCTTTAATTCCCTAGTCTATTTGATTCACAACACATAAAAATTCCTGTTCACAGCATGGCTGGATCAGAAAGGCAGTAATCGTTCAGGACCACCCACCACCAAATTCTTATAAAACCATCAAACATTTTATGTTAAGGAGCAATTGGTTCTCTGACAGTGGCTGCAGCTGATGTGCTATTTCTGTGTGTTTGTGTACCTTCAAGTCACTTATGGCACCCCCACAAATTTCATCTAGTTTTCTAAGACAAGGAATATTCAAAGGTGGTTTTGCCAGTTCCTTCCTCTGAAATATAGCCTACAGCACCTGATATTCATTGATGGTCTCCCATCCAAGTACTATCCAGGGCTGATCCTGCTTAGTTTCTAAGTTCAGATAGGATCTGGTACCTAGGATACTTAGGCCTTACATGGGGGATATATCTTTCTTAAGGTAGGTAAGCTGCTAATATCTAATGTAAGTTGATAGGCTGGTCCAACTCCATCCTGAAGATGTTGAATATCCAGCTGAGTTTTTGGAAGAGGCTGTAATTCAAGCTATAAGATGATCTCCAGTCTCACTTCACATCTGTGGCAACCATATCTTTCATTATTTAATGGGTGGGGGGTGCACATTCAAAAGGTGCTCCTAGACCACTTCTTGGGCAATTTGTGAGGATAGGTTTTAATCTTACGATTGCTGGACAACTGCAAAATTATTCCCTCCCTTGTTTGCCTTTAAGCAAAGCTGGATGGTACGATGCCCAGGAAGAAAAAGTGATACAGAGCACTGAAAAACTTTTTAAAGAATGAATCCAGGGATAGTCATGGAATAGCAGATGTGCAGTGGTGTAGCTATCAGCGTGGAGGAGCATTGTCCCTCCAAATAAGAATTCTGCCTCCTCCAAATTTTCCTTCAGTCTCCAAATTTCTAGCATTACAGAGTGAGACACTGAAAATTGTTCACACCTAGAACTCTTACATTTGCAGTGTTTGCACTCTCTTAGTCAATTGCCCTGACCCTTTTATTTAGATGCCTAAACTGTATTTCTGAACGTTCAACTGAAGTTTTAAGTTACAGCAATGCTAGAAATTTGGGGGACTGAAAGAATAATTAATGGAAGGACAGAATGCTTATGGGGGTGGCAATGCTTTCATTTGGCCCACCTCTGTAGCTACATCCATTTTGTTAGCTTGGGCCAAAGCTAACAAAATGAAATTCAACACGGAGAAATGTAACGTACTGCACTTAGGGCGGAAAAACGAAAAGCACAGATATACAATGGAGGACACCTGGCTGAAGGAGACTATGTGTGAAAGGGATCTAGGAGTCCTAGTAGACCACAAATTGAACATGAGTCAACAGTGCGATGCAGCAGCTAAAAAGGCCAATGCAATTTTAGGCTGCATCAGTAGAAGTATAATGTCTAGATCAAGAGAAGTGATAGTGCCACTCTATTCTGCTTTGGTCAGGCCTCACCTGGAATACTGTGTCCACTTCTGGGCACCACAATTCAAAAAGGATGTGGAGAAACTGGAGCGTGTCCAGAGGAGGGCAACTAAAATAGTGAAGGGTCTGGAAACTAAGCCCTATGAGGAACGATTTAGGGAGCTGGGAATGTTTAGCCTAGAGAAGAGAAGGTTAAGAGGTGATATAATAGCTGTGTTTAAATATTTGAAGGGATGTCATATTGAGGAGGGAACAAGCTTGTTTTCTGCTGCTCCAGAGACTAGGACCCGAAACAATGGATGCAAGCTGCTAGAAAAGAGATTCCACCTCAACATTAGGAGGAACTTCCTGACAGTAAGGGCGGTTTGACAGTGGAACACACTCCCTCGGAGAGTAGTGGAGTCTCCTTCCTTGGAGGTCTTTAAGCAGAGGCTGGATGGCCATCTGTCAGGGATGCTTTGATTGGGAATTCCTGCATGGCAGGGGTTGGACTGGATGGCCCTTGTGGTCTCTTCCAACTCTATGATTCTATGATCCCTACAGATGTGCTAGGTTTAGGCTAACACAGGATTGCTCCTCAGAAACAAAGAAGTGAACATTTTGCCAGCTGTTCTTGTAAACTGAAATATGATCTGCAGGTAATAAAGTTGAACTCCACAGGTGGTTGCGAATCATGTCTGTGAAAGGGACAGATTAAATTTATTCTGGCCAGTTGGCAACCTTAATAATGAAATCAACGTTAGATATTTAAAACTGGTTTTTTGCTTCCTTAACTTAGTACCAAATACTCAAGCACTATTCATAAAATCTCAACAAACCTTCGGTAAATTCTAAGGGCTTTGGTTCTTTACTCCTGACAACAAGATGTAATTCTGGATAGTTTGGTCAGTTTGGCACACATTTGTAGTAGTAACAATACCATAAAAATGACGAGAAGAGAAGCATGAAGTGCTATAGATAGAAATAGGAAGGATGCATATATTCTCTGTGGGCAGAAACAGGCTCTACACAAGAATGATGTGAAATATGGCTAGTGGATAGCATAGGATCAGAGAGCCAGGGCTTTCTAAAAAGTAAGGAGGGTGAAATTGTCTGCCAGCTCCCTCAGTTCTCCCTTTTTCCTGCCAACTTAATGCCAGTCATCACAGTAATGAGATTGAGATGAAGGGAGCACATCAACAATATATTGGTGTGAGCATTGTTGCAATACAAAATATTTGAAGGTGGCTTGGTCTCAAAGGGGCAATCAAAATCCACTAGCTTTACAAAAGACCTGCTTTAGATAGAAACAAAATATGCTGCAACTGGATCAACACAGCTGCTTGCATTTGGAGTTCTCTTACCACTATACCACTGTTTGGGCTAGTGCATCAGTTTAAGGCAGGTCAAAGCCTCATACTGGAGCAGCTTATTTATATACAGAAAATGACCAAGGGATTTTTGCAGACAGACCTCCCCTGCCTTCTTCCAGCTATTTGAACCTGGCTCCTGAGATCCCAGGCTCTGAGAAGTTAACGTAATACCTAAGTGCTTTTAATGGGATGGATTCCTCTTTAGAAGAGGGTAGGAAAGGAGGCTGTTTCATTTGTTCCACTGGGAATGCATGTGTGGTGTTCAAGTAAAGATCCCAAACCTTCGACTGCAGGAGCCACCTACCTCCACATATCACCTGGACCCTTCATCCTAAGACATTCTGCTCTACTCCACTATCTAGTCTACCCACTTAATCTATTACCTCCCCTGTAGCCCAATCCAAAATCCACTTAAAGGCAGTGATTGACTCATATTATACTGAAATCAAAGCTTGGCAAAGTTTAGTTCTAGACCAGAGGGAATACTTCCAATTGGAGCTTGGAAGGGTTACTTATTTGGACTGCAACACCCAAAACCCAAGCAGCCAGCATGGCCACTGATCTTTGGTCTAGAACGACAGTTCATTGGCAAAACATAGATGTCCTTCTATTTAGACGACTTCAAGAGTTTTCCTATTCAAAGGGCCAATGGGTACGACTTAGGAAGCCCCCTTAACTGCTGCAACCATTCAGAATAAATAATGCTGTACAACATGGACGCTTGATCAGCATGGTGCAGTGATTTGAGTGTTGGACTATGCCTCTGGAAACCAGGGTTCAATTCCCAGCTCGGCCATGAAGCCTAGTGGGTGACTTTGAGCAAGTCACATGCTCTCAGCCTCAGAGGAAGGCAATGGCAAACCCCCTCTGAACAGATCTTGCCTAGAAAACCCCAGGATACATCCACCTTTGAGTCGCCCCAAGTCAGAAATGATTTGAAGGCACACAATACACACAAAGCAGCTTCATATATTTAGGTTATACCATCTTTTCAAACATCTGCCCCAATATGGCCAGAAGGAGGTTGGGCTAATAACATATTGAGCAAAATCAAAGGATAAATCTTATCCAGTGATAAAGTGATCAATCTGGTCCAGTTATTTTGAGCTGCAATGGGACGATCGGTTAGGGTGCATCAACACTATAGAAATAATGCAGTTTGACACCACTTTTAGTGCTGTAGATCCATCCTATGGAATCCTGGGATTTGTAGTTTTACAAGGACTTTAGCTTATTCTGACAAAGAGTGCTGGTGCCTCCCAGAACTACAAATTCCAGGATTCTGTAGGAGAGAGTCATGGCAGTCAAATTGCTATCAAACTGTATTATTTCTACAGTGTAGATGCCCCCTAAGTCAAATTTAGTGGCAGGGAAAGTTCTGCAAATAGAAACCTAGCCTTTGGGATACAGCAGTTCATCCTAATGTGACTCACCCAACGTCACCCAGTGGGTTTCTGTGGTTGAGCAGGGATTCGAACCCTGCTCTCCAGAGTCGTAGTCCAATGTTCACTACACCACATGGGCTCTCTTGAAGTGATGTAAACTATGTTCTGCTGCTTGTATAGATGAGGGCTCTATCCAGCCATTTACAGTAATTGCCCTTTAACACTGGCCATGTCTATAATACAAATCTAAACTGAAGGTGCATCTAGAAACAATGCAGTTTGACAACTGTCATTGCTCAATCCTACAGAATCCTGGAATTTGTAATTTTGTGGGGCACTAGCATTCTTTGGCAGATAAGGCTAAAGTCCTTGTAAAACTACAGATCCCAGGAGTCCATAGAATGGAGCTACAGCACTTAAAGTGACATCAAACAGCATTATTTCTACAGATGCACCCTGGGTTAGTAAGTCAACTGACTTCCCCTAGGGAATACTGGCAACCACTGTTCTTCGAGAATGCTACAGATCACAGTCAGTTCTCAACACTTTCACAAATCTGCAGCTCTCACAAGTGCCTTGAGTTACACTGGTTTGCCAGCAGTTTCATTTTGCATTACGCATGAGTACCCAGATCCAAAACACAGAGCACAAATGAACCATCTTGTTGATGGGGGCGAATCTCAGATTAGCTACAAATGTTAAGACAAACCCAGATTTATATACAGAATATCATGTAAATTGAGGCCGCATAAAGCAGTTTACTTATTGCTATTTATTCCAATTTTTTGATACGGGTTTCTCTTTCCAGCTCTCTTCCAGAATCCAAAACACTGTGGCAAGGATAGGAGTACCAGGGAAGACAGAATTGGTATTTCTTTTCCATCTTAAGAGCTTCTGTATCTTAACTGGGAGCACAGCAGGCAGTAACTCAATAGACTGGGGAGTTGCAAAACTTTACCAGCCAAATTTCCCGATTTTCAGGCATGAGGCAGAGACCTGAGATAGGTAGGATGAAATGGGTAAAAACAACTAGGAAGGGCACAGGTATCACAAGGAGTGCCTTATCAAAACTGATCCATAAATGAAGTGGTCCAGGGAATGTTTCACTTCAAAACTGCAGATGGAGAAGTGCCATTTGGAGTCCGTCACCTCTGGCAAATATTTCATATGAATAAAAACAAACACATCAAGGAGAATGATTCTATCTCAATTCATTCTCTTGTATACTAGCTTTCTAGCTACAAGGAAGGTTCGCTGTAAGGGAACATTCAATGTATTTTTTAAAAAGAACCCCCATGTACCATCTGCAATGACACTTCCCATTCTTCCCTACACAATTCTGCATTTCATTCCATTATAGATGGCCCTCTATAGCCACAGATTCTTTATCCATGGATTCAAGCATCCATGGCTTGAAAATATTCAGAAATAATATAACTTCCCAAAGCAAACCTTCTTTTTTTGCCATTTAATATAATGGACACCATTTCACTATGCCATTGTGTTTAATGGGACTTGAGCATCCACAAATTTTGGAATCCATGGGGGGTGGGTTCCTGGAACCAAACCCCAGAGGATACCAAGGGCCTACTGTACATGTGTAAAATAGTAATTCTTCTTCACCCACAGTAACCAAACCTAACCTGCAGTTTGGCAGCACTTTGACTGTCCTGGCTCCTTCCTATGAAATCCTGGAATTTGTAGTTTCTTGTGGCACCAGAGCTTTCTGACAGAGAAGGCTAAATATCTCACAAAGCTACAAATCCTAGGATTCCATAGGATTACGCCATGGCAGATAAAGTGGTATCAAACTGCATTAATTCTGCAGTGTAGATGCAGCCCCAGGCATCACAACAAGCCAAGGTGCAAGGGAATTCCACTGTAGATGTATTTGCATCTACTAATGCATCCCACCTGCAGAAGGAGCAGACAAGCCACTGAATCCAGGACTTGTTGGGAAGTAAACAAGTTAAGAACCAACTTTCTGTGGCCCTCTCAGATTACATAGTTACAGCACTACAATTCCGCTTGAATTGCCCTATGGACTCCTGGGGTTTGTAGTATGGGAAGGCATGGTCTACTAGTTTGAGCATTGGACAACGACTTTGGAGAGCAGAGTTCAACTCTCCAATTGGCCATGGAAACCCACTGGGTGATCTTGAGCAAGTCACACACTCTCAGCCTCAGAGGAAGGCAATGGCAAACCCCCTCTGATGAAACTTGCCAGGAAAACTCCATGTTTAGGTTGCCATAAGCCAGGAACAACTTGAAAGGCGCACAGCACTGCAAGACACTGGAGTTCTTAGGATGAGAATTCTCAGTCCTCTTTAAATTGCAAATCCCAGGATTCCATAGGATGAAATCATGGCAGCTAATGTGAAATCATAGCTCTATAACGGTGTAGTGTATAGTGAAGTTAGCTTCTTCGTCTGCAAATGGGAGCAACTGGACAACACATGTTGCTTGTCCTCAGTAAGTTAATGTTTCCCTAGTGCTCTGGTTTAAAGTGACATTCAAATGTGAACGCTGCCATAAAGGTTTCTTGCAAAGGTAGTGTGAGTGGGAAATATCAAACAGGCTGTTGCTATTCCTGTTCTTCATGTCCAGAAATGAAAATTGGTGTCTTGAGTTTTCTATTAAGATCACTAACACCCAGCTGGCACATCGTTGCTATGGGTCCTTTCACGCTACACAATTATAGCACTACAATTCCACTTTAACTGCCATGGCACCATCTCATGAAATCCTGGGATTTGCAATTTGGGTAGGAGTATTTTTTAATTCTCCAAGAGCCAGCGTGGTATAGTGGTTTGAGTGTTGGAATATGACCCTGGAGACCACGGTTCAAATCCCGGCTCCGCCATGTAAACCACTGGGTGAACTTGGGCAAGCCACACTCTCTCAGCCTCAGAGGATGGCAATGGCAAAAACTCCTCTGAAGAAACTTGCCAAGAAAACCCCATGATAGATTCACTGCCTTAGGGTCACCCTAAGTTGGAAACGACTTGAAGGCACACAACAACAATTTTGAATTCTCTGCCAGAGAGCTCTAGTACCACACCAAACTACAAACCCCAAAATTCCACTGGATGCATCCACAACAGTTAAAGTGGAATATAGCACTATAATTGTGTAGCATGAGGAGGCCCTATATATTTCAATTGCTAGATGGGCTCACTTTCCTCTCCTCTGATAGCCTGCCTTCCTTTTCAATTTAGCTCCATTTCAGAGCTCTACTAGGCTCATCAGATAACTTCCATGGCTCACTACAGCCTGTGCAGATTGACCTAAAGGGCTGGCCTGGGGGTGGACTTGGGGTGGGGTGACCGCACACCAGCCGCCCCGACGCCGCATGGCGTGCGGTGTCAGGGCACCCCGATGGTGCAGTATGTAGACACGCTGCGCCAAAGGGGTGCAAAGGAGCCACAGCAGCGGCACTAAGGGCGGCTTTTTGCCACCCCAAAAAGGAGCCGCATTTCCCAACTTTTTTTGGGATTGGCAAAAAGCCAAATCGGGGCCGCACCTTATGGTGGCCGCGGCCCCGATACGGCTCCCAGGGTGGCACAGAGAGGCCGTCTGTATGGCCCCTAAAGCCACACATCTAGCCACTGACTACAATCCCATGAAGCTGCCTGGCTGCAGCAGCCATGGTGTTCTTCTTTGAGACAAGGGACCACAACAACAACCTCTGAAGGCATAGCCTTACAGAGGATGATGGGGTGAGATGGTTTAGGATGCCCTAAATAGTGACAGTCTAGCTCTGTGGTATACAATTCACCTGCACCCTAAACCAGCATCCCTTGATGGATGGAAACTTATAGGACTATCACTTGTTGTTGTTAACCACCCTTGAATTGATTTTGATCCATGGTGACCTTATGGATGAAAGATCTCCAAGACTCCTTAATCTCCACTGCTCTGCTTAGTTCTTGCAAACCCTTAATACCTGTGACCTCCTTAATACAGTCCATCTATCCACTCTTTCTACTTCCTTTGCTAGCATTATGTTTTTTTCCCAATGATTCATGCCTTCTCATGATGTGGCCAAAGTACGACAGCCTCAGTTTACCGTAATCATCTTGGCTTCTAGGGAGATTTCTGGCTTGATCTGCTCTAAACTATCTGCTCTAAACTATTGTTATACAGTCAGCCCCGCCGCCCCCCCTGCCCCCCCCGTATCCACGAATTCTGCATCAACAGATTCAACCATCCACAGCTTGAAAATATCTATTTTTTAATAAAATTATCCAAAAAGAAAACATTAATTTTTATCCACGGATTCAAACATCCATGGCTTGAAAATATATTTTTTTTAAATAAATAAATTACAGTAAGCAAACCTTGATTCTGCCATTTTATATAAGGGCTGTATTTAATGGGACTTGAGCATCCACGGATTTTGGTATCCACAGGAGAGGTCCTGGGAATAGCAAGGGTCCACTGTATTTTCCACTTTAACTGCCATGGCAACATGCTTCCTGTGGAATTCTGGGGTTTGTAGTTTAGTGAGGCCCAAGAGCTCTATGGCTGAACATTCTTAATGCCTCTTTCTAGTGATCTTGGGCAAGTCACATGCACTCAGCCTCAAGGGATGGCAAGGGCGAACCTCCTCCGAACAAATCTTGCCAAGAAAACCCCATGATAGATTTGCCTTAGGGTTACCATAAGTCAAAAACGACTTGAAGGCACACAGCCCACACACGAACTGCAAATCCCAGGACTCCATACGCTGTTGCCACAGCAGTTAAACTGGAACATAGCACTATAGCAGTGTAAGTGTGATAGGGCCCTTATTGAGCTGTTACATTTTGATGCAAGAAGGGCTTTTAGAACTTCCTAGTTGATTGTGCTGCATAATAATTAATGGAGGAGCAGCAGTCCCCCATTCCCCCTTGAGAATTTTCTGCCCCAGGAACCAACATTTTGAAACAACATTGATAGCCTTGTTAGAGATAAAACATGAACTGGTGGGGTATTTTTCATGAAGGAGGAATGTGTGACTGTCCAGATATTTTTAGACTGCAACTCCCATTAGTCCAAGCCAGCATATTGAAAGATGGGGAATAATAGGAACAGTTTGTTGGTGTTGTGTACCTTCGAGTCGTTTCCAACTTATGGCGACCCTAAGGCAAACCTATAATGGGGTTTTCTTGACAAGATTTGTTCAGAGGAGCTTGCCATTGCCTTCCCTTGAGGCTGAGAGCATGTGACGTGCCCAAGGTCACCCAGTGGGTTTTCATGGCCAAACTGGGAATCGAACCCTGGTCTCCAGGGTCACAGTCCAACATTCAAACAGTATTCCATGCTGGCTCTCAATGGGAGCCATAGTCCAACAATATTCTGAGGGATGCCTATTTCCCATTCCTGCTGTATGCCATGTATCACAGAAGAGACTGTTATCTTATATAGGTTCCTGTATTTCCCTCTTTCAGATACTGCTACTCCACCTTTTCTCCAGCCAGGCCTGCCCCAGCTCATCCTAATCTTTGCCACAAGCATGTTGAATAATCCAAAGAATAACCCATAAATCACCATAAAAATTGGTTCTGGAAATTAAACCTCTTTAAGTGAGCTTTTTTTAAAGCACAGAATCTGGGTGTTTTCGGCTACCTGGCAGTTTCCTCAGCCCCTGTGTGTGGACACACTTCTAACCCTTTTTGGCAGCCCTCTGCATTTTTACAAGAACTCTTGGCTTGGCCGAGCACACGCTATAGAGACAAGGCCCCTCAAAGTATTCCACCTCCCCTCTGGAATGGAGAGGAACATAGCAGATGTCTTGGATCCCAAAGCAGGGGAAATGATGTACCAGGAAAGGTAGACTGCACTTGCAAGAAAGCTTTTGTGCTTAACACTGTCTCAAACAGGATGTATCAGATAAAAAAAAGTTAAGGTGAAACTTGACATTTCACCTACCATTATGCTAGTCAACAATATAGTTTTACACCTTTGGCACCTCAATGACTAAAGGTATTTTTTTACAGCACAGCCCACAATGAACTTTGGATTGGGCTCTTATATACCTGGGGAATTTTTGTCAGGACCACTGACTGCTTGTCAACCGAAGACAGGACTCCCGGTACCCCCTTGCTCTCTAGGGTGGATGGGTTGTCTCCTTTAGCATGGTTCAATTTCCTTACACTGTGGGGAAGCTGGTATTAGAATAGTCTCCCCTGCCCAGTGAGCATGGCCCCGGAGGTGCTGGTAAAGGTGAGAGGTGCCATGGAAGCGGCGCCCACACTGGGGACAGGGATATAGCCTCTCCTTCCCATGCACACATTGGTGTTTGAGAAGAGCTGAGGAGTTGGCAAATGGCATGCCACAGTCCCCACAGGTCTGGGCAGGGAGCGAGCCATTCTCTGGGTCAAGATGGTGGGTGTGCTGGTGCTGCTGGAAGTGCAAGGTACTGTTGAAGCTCTTGCCACAGTCCTGGCAGACATGAGGTTGGCCCCCTGCATGGGTACGCTGGTGCCGGTAAAGGTGGGAGGTGCGCCCAAACCGTTTGCCACAGTCCCCGCAAGAATAGGGCCTTTCACCTGTGTGGATGCGCCGATGCCGCTCCCAGTGGGAGCTCCAGGTGAAACTGAGCCCACACTCCCCACAGTGGTAGGGCTTGTCGGGGGAGATGTGGAGCTGCTGGTGCTGAGCCAGCTGGCCCCGTGAGCTGAAGCTCTGCCCGCACTCCCCACAGCCGTAGGGTTTGTCAGCCGTGCCATGGAGACGCCGGTGACGGGACAGCTGCGACCGGCCCCCAAAGCTTTGCCCACAATCAGAACATTGGTGATTCTGATCCCCTCCTATCAAATGCAAGCGCTGGTGTTTCACCAAAGCCAGCCCATCGGCAAAAGCTTTGCCACAGAGGGTGCACTTGTAGGGTTTGCGCCCCTGGTGGGTACGCTGATGCTGGTCGAAATGCAGAGTGGTGCTGAAGCTGCGTCCGCAGTAGGTGCAGATGTAGGCACGAGTGACGTTGGCCGCAGTGTTGGTCCCGTGGGTACGCTGGTGCCGGTAGAGGTGGGAGCTGCGGCTAAAGCGCTTGCCACATTCATTGCACGGGTAGGGCTTCTCACCAGTGTGGATTCGCAGATGTCGAACAAAGTGTGAACTCCATGAGAAGCTCTTGCCACAGTCGCTGCACTGAAAAGGCAGGCGCCCTGTGTGAAGCCGCTGGTGGGTCACCAGCTCTGTGTTGCGACGGAAACACCGGCCACATTCGGCGCATTGGTAGGGTAAACCACGGCTGGGCAAGAGGGCTGGGGTGGGTGTTACTGGTGTGGCTCCAGCATTGACATGTGCCCGCTGGTGCCTGTAAAGGTTGGAGCTGACATTAAAGCTCTTGCCACAGTCTCCACAGTGGAAGGGTCGCTCCCCAGTGTGTGTGCGCCGATGCTTATTGTAGTGTGAGCTGCAGCTGAACACCTTCCCACAGTCCTCGCACTCGTAGCCTTTCTGTAGAAGCATGATGGGTGGCCCGTCCCTTGCCAGAACCTTCTTGCCACCCCCGACCTGCTGCACCACCCTCCAGCGCAGACTCTTACAGTTTGCTGGGACCATGCTGGCATCCAACTCCACCACCTCAGGACTGTTTTGCTGCTGGACATCTTCCTCCTCACTCTCCTCCTCCTCCTCACTGCCCAGTCCTTCACCTGCTGGAAGAGACACAGAGGACAATAATGCTTCCCACAGACAATCTGCCTATTAAATGGATGGCCAGTGGTGGTAGGCAACCTACTCCTTAATACATCCCCACAGGGTCTTGTATTGTTGTTTTGTGTCTTTGGCAACCCTAAAGCAACCCCATCACAGGGTATAACTAAATCTGGCTTTCATAAATGTGGGAGGGAGTTTTTTGAAGGGTGAGATTTGTTCACAGGGATTTGCCATTGCCTTCCTCTGAGGATGAAAAAGTGTGACTTGCCCAAAGTCACTCAATGGGTTTCCATGGCTAAGGGGAAATTTGAACTCTGGTCTCCTACAGCCATAGTCCAACACTCAAAGCACTACACCTCTCATCTCTCTCACACACAAACAAAAGCACACAAACACATACACATATTTGCAATGAACACTGGGTGGCATCTAGATTAATGTGTGTGCAATTGGTGCAACTGTCATGCCCCTCCTCACCTCCAGAACCTCACCCACATGCAAACCACATGCTACACAGGGTGAAGGGATTCTGATGGAAGAATCCTCTCACCTTGTGAGCATTTTCATCCTGGTTTTGGAGATTCCTCTGCAGGACAGCCTGTCCCATTCAGATGGGTCTCCTGCTGTCAAGATAGTATTTTTGTGGGGCTCCTATAGATACACAAATAGAGACTTAAGTCCCAGTCGTACCACTACTAATGCACCTGACTAAATCTGGCTTTCATAAATGTGGGAGGGAGGCAGAAATGGGATCCAGATCAGAGCTTGGAAAATTTCTGGACAACAAATTGTGGGGAAAACCACATTAGACTATAAGCTCTGCAGAAAACACCGCGAGGAACACAACCTAGGAATGAGAGCCACATCTTCTTTGGGCAAGACCAACCAAGGACAAATGAAAAGAATTTGGGGTTATGCAATGAAGGAAAAATGCTCTCACCTAAATTGCCTCTTCTTGTGTTTTCCCTCTTCCCAGGTTCTGGGATGCAAGGCTCTTCTTCCTCTTCTACCAAGAAAATCTCATTGGGTTGGGAACTCGGAGGTCCTGCTTAAAGAGGAAAAGCAATAATGTAAGAATAATGTAAAAGCAGTAATGTAAGAGTAGTATCTCCTTCTTTGGAGGTTTTTAAACAGAGGCTCGATGGCCATCTGTTCGGGGTGCTTTGATACTGTGTTCCTGCATGGCAGGGGAGTTGAACTGGATGGTCCTTGGGGTCTCTTCCAACTCTATGAGTCTATGATTTCAACTTTTCCTGGGCCCCTTTAGCCAGTTTTTTGAAAAATTGCTTTTTTAGACTACATCTCTGAGAATCCACCACCACCACCCGCCAGCCTGGATATTGCTCATGCTGGCTGAGGGACAGTGGAAGTAGTAATCCAAAAAAGTAACTTACCCAAGCTATGTCTTCCCAGTGTGCTTCTTGAATATACCTTCCTAGTGGAGGCTTCTGGCACCATACTAGAAGCTACATAAAAGCATTAGCCTTTCCTCAACTGATGAGCAATAGTAACTGCTGCTATAGAAACAATGGCTAAGATCCTGCATTGGGAAACATATCTATGGCACATAGCTACAATATCTCTCCCAGGGCAATCCCTGAAAAGCCATGCTTTTCAGAGCAGCAGCTCTCCCACTCTTAACCTCTGGTCTTCCAGAGTCCTAGTCCAATACTCAAACCACTACACCACACTTGGTCCCAGCCTATACATATACAGTGGGCTTTCCACATTTGCTGGGTTTAGGGGTGCAGGACCCCCGTGAAAGTGGGAAAACTGCAAATAAGAAAACCACTAGGTTTTTCAACCAGAGAGAACACCTCTAGGAATCTCTGGAGCAACCCTATGGTAAACATCTGTGGGAATTCGACCATAGACTCATGCTGGAGGACATACAAATACCTAGAGAGGTGTTTATGTCCTCCAGTGTGACTCTATGGTCAAATTCCAGAAGACTCACACTGGAGGACTTAGAGATTCCTACAGAGAACATAGTAATGAAATCAGTGAATAATCAAATCCACAAAAGTCAAAGCTGCAAATGCGGAAGGCCAACTATACATCCTTCTATTACCACAGCTCACTTGTGTGAATCCGCCATCACAGCTCTATATAACTTCCATTGGCTGTGGACTAGATGATCCTTGGTCCATCCAAGGCTACCTGACATCTGAAAGATTGCCTCCTTCCAAATAAGCCTGCCCAAAGTTTGGGATCCTCAGTAGAGGTCTTGTCGAGTGTTTCAATACCTTACATCTAGGTTAGTGTATGCACGTGACAGGGCTCTCTCTGTAGCACTACCATCACCGTGGAATGCATCTGAGGAAGGAGACTGAAGTCTACGAAAACTCATGCTGCCAATTTCTTTCTTTCAGTTAGTCTCAAACGTGCTACAATACTACATACTCTACATACTACTCCTACTAAGAAGAGTAGGCTGGCTCCACCTCATAGACCCATCGAATCATAGAGCTGGAGGGAGCTGCAAGGGCCATCCAGTCCAACCCCTTGCCATGCAGGAACACACAACTCAAGCACTCCTGAAAGATGCCCATCCAACCTCTATTTAAAGACCTCCAAAGAAAGAGGTCTCCAAGGCAGCCTATCCACTGTCAAACAGTTCTTCAAGAAGTTCTTTCTAAAGATTAGGCGGAATCTTCCTTGTAATTGCTTGGCAGAGGGGCGGGATATAAATAAAAATTATTATTATTATTATTATTATTAATTTGAATCCACTGATTTGTGTTTAAGGCTGCATCCACACTGCAGAAATAATCCAGTTTGACACCACTTTAACTGTCATGGCTCAGTGCTATGGAATTCTAGAAATTGTAGTGTATTGTGGCACCAGAGCTCTCTGACAGAGAAGGCTCAATGTCTCAGAAAAAAATACAATTCCCATGATTCCCTAGCACTGAGCCAGGGCAGTTAAAGTGGACTCAATGTGCACTATTTCTGGCAGTCTGCAACCCCCCATAGCCTCTGTAGCAGCAGACAAAAGGTCACTCCATCATCTACATGACAACCCTTCAGCTATTTAAAGATACCTATCCTGTCACCTCTTAAGTCTTTCTTTCTCAAAGTTAAACATACCCACCTCCCTAAACTGTTGCTCATAAGCCTAGCTTTCCAGACCTTTGATGACCTCAGTCGCGCTCTTGTGAACCCAGTCCAGTCTATGTGATGCTTTTAAATAGCTTTTAAAACTTTTTGTAAATGTTTTGTTATGGAAGCTGCCTTGGGTCCCATCCTGGGAGAAAGGTGGCATATACATTAAATACATAAATAAATACATTCTTGAACTGCTGAGGTCTGACCAAGGCAGCATTTATTTTATTTATTTTTAATTTATTTTTATCCCGCCTTTCTCCCAAAAAGGGACCCAAGGTGACTCACAATATAAAAACACATTAAAACACCATTTTAAAAAAAACAATTAAAATAGCCTAATTTAAACAGTACAAAGTTAAAAATTTAAACACAAAATTTTTTAAACATACAAAAGTTAAAAAATAATTTAAACCACCACCACCACCACCACCCATAAACCCAGGCCTGCATGATCTTAAAAAGCTTGCTGGAATAAAAATGTTTTTGCTTGCCGGTGAAAGGCCAGCCTAGCCTCCTGTGGAAGGGAGTTCCAGAGGATGGGAGCAGCCACTGAGAAGGCTCTCTCTCATGTCCTCACCAAACAAACATGGGATGGTGGTGGGATCAGGAGAAAGCCTTCTCCTGAGGATCTTAGGGCTCCAGGTGCTTCGAATAGGGAGATATGGTCTCTCAAATAGTCTGGACCTAAGCTGTATAGGGCTTTATAGGTCACAACCAGCACTTTGAATTGTGCTCGGAAGTGAACTGGTAGCCAGTGAAGCTGTTTCAATACAGGAGCTAGCGTTCTAGCTGCGGTGTTTTGGACTCACTGAAATTTCTGAACAGTTTCCAAAGACAGCCCCATGTAGAATGCATTACAGTAGTCCAAATGGGATGTAACTAAGGCATGTGTCACAGATCTGATGTCTCAAGGAATGGGCACAGCTGGCGCACTAGTGGGCGCTCGTCCGCACTAGTGAGGGCTCATAGAATAGCACTACTACTTCCCTTGATCTGGACACTATATTCCTGTCGATGCAGCCTAGAACTGCATGGGCTTTTTTGAGTGCCACCTCACACTAACTCATTTTTAGCTAGTAGTCTCACACTAACTCATTTTAGCTAGTAGAAAACAGCCCTTTTCACCTGTACTGCTTTCAAGTCAGATGTCACCCATTCTATATTTGTGCATTTCATGTTTCCTACCTAGATGCAGTAGGGCTAAATTCTGGTGGGCAGTCAAACAGGGTTCTCCTCCATGGCCTTTGGCTCTTGAAACTATTCTGGCTGTTTTGACTTTCTAGTTTTAAATTGTTTTTGAAGCATATTTTTAAAAGTTTGTATCTGTGTATAGTTTCAAATGTTTTTTATCCACTGGGCATTGCCTTGGGGACTCTGGGAGGTAATATTTAAATGTCTTAAATAAAATAAACAAACTGATTCTGTACCACTCCACCTGCCACTATTTCCAGTAGATTCAGTTCACATATACACTACTATTACTGTACACACATTGTTCATGGAGACAGAGAAAGAGACAGCAAAGATTCTGCTAATACCATGGCAATGAAATAAAGGGCAAGATGTATCCACCAGTGGGTTCCAGAGGAACCAGAAAGATCAACCAGCCATCAGACATTCCCCACACCTGTGCTCTTTAGAAAACACCCAAACAGGGCAAATATAGTTTTTTGTGGGTTTTTCGGTCTGTGTGGCCATGTTCTGGAAGAGTTTCTTTCTTTCAGAAAGTTTATTTATTTATTTCAGAAAGAAACTCTTCTAGAACATGGCCACGCAGCCCGAAAAACCCACAAAAACCGATGGATGCCGGCCATGAAAGCCTACGACTTCACAGGGCAAATATAATTTCTAGGATCAACTTCTCAACCTCTTTTTGGCCTGGAAGATTTGGGTGCTATGGGGTAGAGTGAAGATCAAATACTTACTCAGTGCTACCAGACTTTCACTGTTCTCCTGGTGAGTTTCCTTGTAAACAGATTTTTGATCAGGATCTACAACCAGCCACTCATCCTCCATGTTCTGATCTCAAGACAACTTCTAGCAGGTCACTGGCTCCTGAAAGAAGAGTGTTCACTTACATCACAAACAGCTATGTACCAACCCTCCAGTCATCATCCTACTCTGGTGAGAGCAGTAAATCAGAAACATGCTGGCAGGAAGGAATCAAGTCTTTTGTGTGTGCATGTGGCTTCAAGTTGCCAGCCAACTTATGGTAACCCCATGAATTTCATAGGGTTTTCTTAGGCAAGGAATACTCAGAGGTGGCTTGGCCAGTTCCTTCCTCTGAAATATAGCCTACAGCACCTGGTATTCATTGGCAGACTCCCATCCAAGTACTTTTCAGGGATGACCTTGCTTAGCTTCCAAGATCAGAGGGCAACTAGGGCCTTTAGGTCATTTAGGCCCTTCCAAGTGCTACCCATCCAATTTTGATTTCAGTTTGTAACTTCTTATTTTTTACACAGAATATCGAGCTATTGGCTAATAGTTATTAGCCTTGAGGGACTTGTGGACAGAATGTTACAATTGTTTGTGAAAGAAGTATCTCTCTGGAGCTACAACATCAAAAGCTAGTCAGTGTGTTGCACTGGTTTAAGAGTTGGACTGCAACTGTAGAGACTAGGATTTGAGTCTCCACTTAGCCATGAAAACCCACTGGGTGATCTTGGGTGAGTCACATGCTCTCAGCCCCAGAAACCCCAATGATAGGCTCATCTTAGGGTTGCCATCAGCTGGAAATGACTTGCAAACACACAACAACAACAAAATCAGATCAGAACCTTGAACTCTGAGTTAAAATATAAATCATCATCATCCTATCCATAATCATTAATGTGCAATTATATATCTCACTTTACCTAAAAATACACTGGAAGTATCAAACACAATCCTACTTTCTTAGCCATCCTGACTGCAACTATGAACTTTAGGGTCCCTAAGCCATGATGATGGTCCAGCTGCCAAGATTTTTGGAGCCAAGTCACACATAGAAGCCCATCACTGGATGATTGCAGCCAGCCATCAAGGGCAACAAAAATGTTCTGGTGGCACACTGAACAACTAACTAGTTTTATTGGTGATAAACTTTCATGGCCTTCATCTCTTTTTCTCAGCTGGATCAGATAAACTGGCCTAGAGTCCTAAGAAGGTTATGCCCAATAAAACTAGTTAGTCTCTAAGGTGCCACAAGACTCTTATTTGCTGTAACAGACTATAACAGCTATCACCTTTGAAAGCCATCAAGTGACAACCTGTGTGAATAAACCATCATGAATAGAATTTCTGTATCCCTTCACATGACTTCAAACACAGTTTGTACATCCAGCTGGAAATTAGTTGTGTGTATGTGTGTGAATAGTAACTGATAATAAATCAAGGAATGTATAAGGTCTGTCTGTGTGAATCAATCCATAAATCATCCTACAACTGGAAATTCAGACACTGCTTTTTGATGAGTGAGTATCATGATCTGCAAACAAAAAAGAACACAGAGATAATGAATACCAGATCAAGTTGGCCATTTTGGCTGAGGTTGAATGTTGTAGCATAATGGTTAATCCAGCCCCATTTCTTGGCATTTTAAAGGCAAGAGACAATTGCTATTAAATGCTGCTTTACCTAGAACATGCAGTTGCATACTCTTTAGCATTTGTAAAAGCCAATAAGCTTTTCCCATAGATTTTGTCATGTAGTCCCCATAGAGGCATATATGAAAAATGCAGGGTTTTTAAAACCACATTACTCTAACCAAAGCTACCAAATATTTTATCCCTTTCCCTACTGTTGCAAGTGAATCGATTAAAAAATTGATCTGGGGGAAGAAAGAACTATCTTTTTTGTCCAAGCACATGTATAGACCAAGATGGAATGGTCCCAGACAACTGTGATTTCATTGAGCTAAAAGCAGTCCATAACTTCTGTGTTGCAACCTTCCAGATATTCAACAACTCTTTTCTGTGGCTCCAAGCAAATACCAAAAATAGATTAATTACTGCACAGTGGGCCTCCACAGAGTTACCAGGTAGACTTTTCCACCCTGTTACCTGTCCTGAATTTGCCTCAACTGGTCTGTGAAAGAGGTGCAATGCTTGACACTTTGGTTACCATTACTGACCAATCCCATTCGGACAGTACCTTTCATGACAGTCGTGGAAAAAGCTTGATTTGCTGTTGGGACAAGATGGAGTTCAGTCCAAAAACTGTCCTTCAGTCACACACAAATCCATATTAAGAGTCCTTATGTCTTCATTATCATGGATAGGGAACTAGATTTCCCTTCCAGCTCAATATGAATTGTGACTTCCAATTTCTATATATAGCTGCAAAAGCTGGATAATGGAGAAAGCTGACAAGAAGACAATAAACTCATACAAAATGTGATGCTGGAGGAGAGTTCTACAGATACCACAGACTGCTAAAAAGACAAATGAATGGGTCTTAGAGCAAATCAAGCCTGAATTCTCACTAGAAGCAAAGATGATTAAATAGACGCTATTATACTTTGGACATACCATGAGATAACATGACTCATTTGAAAAGACAAAAATGCTTGGTAAAGGGAAGGCAGTAGGGAACTGTGCTATAAGTAGATTGATTCAATCAAGGAAGCCATGGTCCTGAATTTCCAAGATCTGAGCAGGACATTGATGACCTGGGATTTGGGAGATCTCTCACTTATTGGGTTACCATAAGTCATGACATAGTAGTTTGAGTTTTGAACTATGACTCTGGGGAGCAGGGTTCAATTCTCACCTTGGCCCTGAAACCCACATGCTCTCAGCCTCAAGGGAAGGCGATGGCAAACCTCCACTGAACAAATCTTGCCAAGAAAACCCCAAGATAGGGTTGCCATAAGTCAGAATCCACTTGAAGGCACACAATAACAAGTCAAAGTCAACTTGACAGCAAATAACAGCAAGACAAAGAACTGTGAGGTAGACCACTCTTATTCCCATTTTGCAGCAGGGCAGAAACAGAGGCTAAGAGATAGAGGTATGGACAGCCGTCTAATATAGGTCAGTTCTAAGTCTTAATACATGCAGAATACTATTTTCTTTCTTTCTTTCTTTCTTTCTTTCTCTTTCTTTTCTTTCAATGTAATTTCAAAAGCTGGGCTGGGAGGATTAACAGGACCTCATGCCAGATCTGAGTCTTTAGGAATTTTACCCAAACCTGCCTTTTCAGCAAACCAAAGCATGAAGCGTGCATGTAGCAGCAAGGCTGGAAATTGGACAAAGGAGCCTCAGAAGGATTGGCCTTGAGGGCAAATTGGTGTGTGTGTGTGTGTGTTTCTGGCAGGTTCTTGGCTTGTTTGTTTTTTGAAATCTGGCAAAGCATCTGGGAAACTTTTTAAACCCAACAAAAATTTCCTTTCAAGGGTTGGCTGGACCATTGTTCAGCTGGATGACAAGCTAGGTGAACCCAGAGCTCCTAGGAGTTTAACAAAAGATTGTGTGTGAATTATGATGATGATGATGATGATTTAAAAAACATCATTTCAGAGGTAACTCCCCCCCCTTTCCTTCACCTCTGGCCTCCCACTCCAACCCTCCACCCTTTCCTTGGAGAGATAACTATGGGAAACAGGGAGATGTGGGTCTGAAGGGCCCTTTCCCCCACTCCCCTGCCCTTTCCCCCTTCTTCTCCACACTCCCATCCATTTACCTGATTTCTCCAGACTCAGGAAATGTTGCTTAAAAACAAGATCAAAGGAAAACCAAAATAAAATAATAATAATAATAATAATTAAAAAAAAAACAAAAACAGGAGCCAGATCTGGAGATCCCAAGGAGGAGGAAATCTCTGCATCAAGGGGCTCCGGGATTCCGATTGCCCCCCAACCATCCAAACAATGAGAAAGTCTCTTGCTTGGCTGGAGATTTTTTTATTATTATTATTTTGATTTTACAAATGCATGCCAAGGCGACCTGGGTGCAAAGAGGGAAGACCCCGATCCTTTTGTGATGATGGGATGGGGGACCATGGAGGCAAGTGGAGCCTCCTGGCAAGGGAAAAAAGGCAAGGAGGCATTTCTGATCTCCCTCTTTTCTTTCTGATCCTCCCCCTCCTCTCAGCCTCGGAGCCCAGCCACCCCCATCATCATCATCATCCCCACCCCCATCCCCTTCTCCAGCCCCTTCCTGTGTCCTTCCAATTGCAAACCGGTCTGCAACCGAAGGCACTTGCTTTCCCTGCGCCTCTTCTTGCAAGGATCGCCCTGCGCCCTGGAGCGCACAAGCCATCCCTCCATCCCTCCATCCAAGGACAGAGGGACCAAGCAATTCCCAGAGAAGCAGGCATTTAATCCCTCCGGATCCCATTAAAGAGGAAGGGAGGATTGGGATCCAAGGGCTGCTGGGGACCATGGGAAGCAAAGGCACTCCCAGAGCTTGACACGGATCGAGGCAGGACAGAAAAGAGCAGCATCGCACCTGGCCACAGGGAGAAGCATCCAGGCATCTCCATCAAGGTAAGGAAGGAAGATCTGGCTGGGATAAAGGATGGATGCCAGGGATGCCCTCCTTGGCTCACCCAGGGGAAGGATGCTGGAGACTAAGGGGAGAAATAAATAATAATAAATCATTGAGGAAGGATTCTGAAGAGGCTGGTCCAAAACACCCTGCAGAAATAATCCATCTTGAGACTGCTTGAACTGCCCTGGCTCAATGCTAGGGAATCCTGGGGATTGTAGTTTTGGGAGACTTCTCTGTCAAAGAGCTTTGGTGTCACAATAAACTTCAATTCCCCAAATTCCCTAAGCCCTGAGCCAGGGCAGTTCAAGCAGTCTCAAACTAGATTCTTTCTGCAGTTTGGACCCATCTGTCACAGGGGCTGCTTTGATGGTGTCTCCCTGGATAGCAGGATTGGGTTGGATTGGATGGCCCCTTGGGGTCTCTTCCAATTCTACGATTCTATAAGCTCCCATTTCTCTGCCTTTCAAACCCCTGTGGCAATTTATCCTGTGTGTTGGCCTTTCATAACACACACACACACAGAGGAGGACTTTAAACATAAAATCAATCCTGAGAGGTAGGCCAGGAGGAAAAATTATGGTATGCTGTGAATAGGATTGCCCCCTGAATTTCCTTGGGTGCCCTCCTAGAATCCTAGAGATGGAAGAGACCCCAAGGACCATCCATTCCAACCCTCTTTAACCATGCAGGTACCTCTGACAGATGGCCATCCAGCCTCTGTTTAAAAACCTCCAACAAAAGAATCATAGAATCCTAGAACTGGAAGAGAGCCCAAGGGTCATCTGGCCCAATGCCCTACTCTGCAGGAAGATACAATCACCGCACCCCTGACACATGGCCATCCAGCCTCTGTTTAAAGCCCTCCAAAGAAGGAGATTCCACCACTCTCTGGGGCAGAATATGGACACTTTCTAAATCAGCAGTGGGCAAATTGCAGCCCTGGAGGTTGCATTTGGACCCTAAAGCTGCATTTGGGGCCTCTGATCCCTGCCCCCATTTCTCTGAACTTCCTTTTCACAGCAGTGTCCAGCAGCAGAAATTCATCTGCCTGTTTTTGTGAGCTTTCAAGTAATTTTCAACTTATGGCAACCCTAAGGCGAACCAAGGAGCTGGCTACAGGGAGCATACAACTCCCTTGTTGCAACAGCTCCGTTGGTTTCCATTTTATTTCCAGACACAATTCAAAATGCTGGTTTTGACCTATAAAGCCCTATACAGCTTGGGTCCAGGCTATTTGAAGGACCATATCGCCCTGTATGAGCCCCCCAGAGTATTGAGGTCATCAGGAGAGGTCTTTCTCTCTGTCCCACCACCCTCTCAGGTGCATTTGGTGGGAACAAGAGAGAGGGCCTTCTCAGTGGCTGCTCCCAAACTCTACAACTCCCTCCCTAGAGAGGCCAGGATGGCTCCATCCCTGCCATCCTTCCGACGCCAGGTAAAAACATTTTTGTGCAGTCAGGCTTTTAAAGCTGATAACGGCAGAGTTTTTAATATTGTGTTATATAAATTTTAATGGTTTGTATTTTTAACATGTTATATTTTAATTTATAACTGTTTTAACTCTTAAAATGGTTTAATTGGTTTTTTAATTTTATATTTATACATTTTAATGCATTGTTTTTAAATTATATTGTTTTAAATCAGCTGTTTGCCGCCTTGAGTTCCTATATTGGGAGAAAGGCAGGACATAAGAAAATAAAATATTAATAACAATAATTTTCTTGGCAAGATTTGTTCAAAGGAGATTTGTCAATGCCTTTCCCTGAGGCTGAGAGCATGAGACTTGCCCAAGGTCACACAGTGGGTTTCATGCTGAGCTGGGAATCGAACCCTGGTCTCCCGAGTCATAGTCCAACGCTCAAACCACTACACCAAATTGGCTCTCATGATCTACCTGCACTGTTGAATATTTTTAAACGCAGCCACTTTTTGTTAAAACCAGAAGTGGATTCCTACCTATTTCTGTGCCTCCCATTTTGGCATTTTAAAAAATAATCTCTGTAGCCCCCAAAGGATCTCAGGGAAGCTCGATTGGCTCCCAAACCTAATGTAGTTACTTACACCTTTTTCTAAACTCATCTTATCTCAGGCTTAACACTGCCATTAATTCCCTGGAGTTCACGTAAGGATGTCCAAAGGAGCCCCTAGTAAAGCCTTCCCAAACCAGGGGCCCTCCAGACACCTGGCAGCTGCTGGCTTTCAAGTCTGTGGTTGTTTTACTATGATCTATCCAAGTTTCTGAATTTGGGGGTGGGGTATACGGTTTAGAACTTTATCTAGCCCAGGGGTAGGCAACCTTTCCCCTTTAAGGGCCGAGGGACTTCAGCTCCCAGAATCCCAAGAGCTATTGGCCAACATGGGACTATTGGCCAACATGGCTGAGGCTTCTGGGAGCTGAAGTCCCTCGGCCCTTAACTAGCCCCTTTACATTTGGGTCAAAACCCTGAGTGAACTTACAGACCCACTGCCATAGAAGTCACAAGCTGGGGTGTTTGGGTCACCTGGCAGTGTGAGCTAGGGATTAGATTATATTCAAAGGTCCCTCGCTGATAATATATTAGTTACTTTTGTATTCTACCTTTCTACCAAATGATCCTGATACTAGGTAGAGGATGCCATTCAGATTCAATGGTCTCCAACTTCCATGATGTCTGGAGCTTATGTGAATTGTGGTCCAAAACATCCAGAGAGCAGTAGGATGTCTAACCCTGTATTCCTCTATTCCTGTAGTTCTCAAAACCAAGTGCCCAGATGTTGTTGGATCTCAGCTCCCAGAATCCCTAGCCAGCATGACCAATGATAAAGGATTCTGGGTGTTGAATCTACATCTGTGAATCTGAGATTGGCAACCACTGTTCTATCCAGTCTGGCAGTGGGTCTCTAGGGTTTCAGCCAGAGGGCTTTCACATCACCTACTACCTGAAGATTTTAACTGGAGACATCAAGAGTTGAATGTAGATTCCTTTGCATGCAGATTTTGTGTTCTGCTGCTCAGTTGTACTCACCCCCCACACTGGTTGGTTAAGTGAATTGCCTGTGCTCTGCACAACCTAATTAACTTTTATTCCCCTCTCCTTGAAAATGTGATGATGGCTACTAATTAGAAGGTTGGCAAAGAGAGAAGAAAGGAATAGAAGATGCATATTTGTGTCAGCTGTTCAAATTGCAAAAAAAATCTTTCATCTTTTCCTGATGAATTCGTTGAAGGGTGTTTGTTCATTTGTAGCACAAAACAAATCATCATCATCATCATCTTATTTCTTACCCACCTCTTCCCAAGGCTCAAGGTGGTGTACAACATAGATTAAAATACAATATATACTAAACACACAAATCTATTTAAACAAATAGGTGAAAACATATAAAATAAGATTAAAACAACCATTACACATTAACATTATCCAGGCATAAAATTTAAAATATCCTAACCTTGCATAGTCCTTCTCATACATGAAATTTAAATACATATTTCTTGGTCTCCAAGTTCTTAAGAGAGCTGAATGTGAAAGGGAAACCAATTTATAAAGAAACAGTGCAGTGCTATTTTCCTGTGAGTGAGTGCTTTCCCTGTGTGCATTACAGTACTTCTCTCACCTGTTTCAATAAGCAAGGCCATGCTAATCAGAGTTAAAAATGTGCTAACTATGGAAAGGAGCATTTCCCTGTTACAGTCCTTCATAGATCAGGCTGATAGGGCATTGCCAAGGCACTGTCAAATTTCCCCAGCTTTATCCTCAGTCCTATGTTATTTCTTCCTCCCTCCAACTACCCTTCCTTCTGCCTCTCATTTCTGAATCCCTCTGCCCACCACACAGTCAAAGAGATAGGGATTTGCTTGTATGAGGCAAACCACAAGCTCTACTGAGCCTAGAAAGGATCTAAACCTATCAAATAAACTCTCCAGTCATGGTGAGAACCAGTTGGAACAAGAGTCTCCTTCCAAGGCCATCTCCAAAAAAATAAAGTTCTGCCAAGTATGATACACGTCTTCCATCATGGGATGTAGAAAAGCCTTCAACTAAGGGCCATTTCACAGCATGAAGCTAAAAGTATTAATGTAGGGTGGATAATTCATAGACACTGGATAAGGGGAAACACAGGGTATTTTTTAAAAGATTTGTTACTAAGTATCCACCCTCCCATTCAAAATGTTAATGAGTGGAAGTGTCTCCATTACATACAACTCTTAATATTCTGATTGTCTTGAAAGATGTATATTTTTAAAAGGGTCCGAGTCAATACAGAGCTGCAAATACATTTAAACAGATCAATGGCTTAGCAGTTTTTATTATGCTGCCTACTACCAGGAAATACCGGAATTAAAAAGAAGAAAGATCCCTATTCTTTTTATCAAAGCTTAGAAAAATTGATTAACTGATCTGGCATTGCAAAAGAGGTACATCTGGGAATATTTTTGCAGTACCTTGCAGAAAGCCTTGAAATAGAGGTGTGAATCATGCAGCTCACTGTTTAAATTGTATTTGCCCATTTGTCTCTAATGGATGTACAAAAGCCAGGGCTGGATAGCCATTTGGACACACAACAGTTTCATAAAAATATCTTGAGGGAGGGTGGCAAAGAGAACCCTCCCTCGACCAGTGATTGATAGTGCCATGCTGTACCCAGACATCTGCCAATGGATTCAGTAACTCATTAACTGGGATCTGCATCAAATGTTATTGCCCTGTCTAAACAGAAAGGGCAATGCCTACACAGTGCCTCATGGCCAAGAAGGCATACTATCTGAGTCAGTACAGTGGCTCCTCCTTACAAGAGGACTAGAAATACCAGCAAAATGCCACCTCCAGCTAACAGTACGACAAGAGATGGAAAATTCACTCTTCCCACCCTTATTACAGGGATGGAAGATGTGAGATTCCTCAAACATTCTATTGTGTACATTCGACAGCCTTCACATGCAGGGCATCCAAACTGAAAATCCTCTCTATCAGGAATGAGTTCTGTCTTCCATCAAAACTCAGTGGTTCTCTGGAAGGGACACAGCATTTCTCTCCCAAGCAAACCTCATGTTCTACAAGTCTCTGAAACTAATCCTAGCTTCTTTCTGGCCCTGGTCCACACCACTTCAGGAGAAGGAATGACACATCTTAGAGTTAATCTGGTGATCAAACTATTTGCAAAGGAGAGGGCTTGCTTATTTATTACTGGCTACATTTATATCTCAATTTTCCTCCAGTGAGCCCAAGGTATCATACATGGCTCATCTCCTGCCCAAGTTATTCTCACAACAAACTTGTTGGACAGGCCAGGTTGCTCTGATTCTTCATCATCATCATCATCTTATTTCTTACCCACCTCTCCCAAGGATCAAGGTGGTATACAACATAGATTAAAATACAATATATAATTAAACACATGGAATCATAGAGTTGGAAGAAACCACAAGGGCCATCTTCCAACCCCAACCCCCACCCCTGCCATGCAGAACACAGAATCAAAGCATAAATCACATAAAAAACATTTAAACATATAGATTAAAACATAATAATAATAATAATAATAATAATAATAATAATAATTTTTATTTATATCCCGCCCCTCTGCCAGGCAATCGGGGCGGCGTACATCATTATAAAATTTCAAAACAATAAATCATAATGAAATCCCATCTCTCCATCTCCCACCCACCCATCCCCCCAAAACATACTAAACAATTTAAATAAGATTAATTAAAAATTTACAATTTAAAAATACATAGTTCCTGCCATTGTGGGCCTCCAAGGGCTGCAAGTTGGCAAAAACAGTCCTCTGAGGCCATAGGACGCTGTCGCTCGTCGCGTGGTGCCGGCGAAAGGTGGAAACTGCCCTGCCCCTGGAGAAGGTGGAAACTGGGCGGCTTTTGAAGCTACCGCCCGTTCTCCAGGGAGGCTCACCGACACAGCTGATGCCGGGCTCACAGGAGGGAAGGTGTTGGGCAGGATACTCGTCCTCCACTTGTCCTCCTGGGCTGCCCTGCCCCTGGAGAAGGTGGAAACTGGGCGGCTTTTGAAGCTACCGCCCGCTCTCCAGGGAGGCCCGCCGACACAGCTGATGCCGGGCTCACAGGAGGGAAGGTGTTGGGCAGGATACATATAAACATAGGATTAAAATGACCACTACATACTAAAATTACCCAGACAAAAAATTTAAAATATATCAATTTAAAAGCCATAGTTTAAAATCGACTGGGTAGGCTGGAAGAAACAGGTATTTAATACTGTTTTAAATTCAGACAGTGTGCTTAGCTGTCGAACTTCTCCCAGCAGGTCATTCCACAATTTAAGGGTGGCCAATGCAAAAGTCCTCTGGGTGACAATTGCCAGTCTAGTCTGGGCCAGTTGAAGTAAATGTCCCCCAGAGGACCTGAGTGTACAGGATGGATTATATGGGAGGAGATGATCCCATAGGTAACCTTGACCTAAACCATGTAGGGCTTTAAAGGGGATCTGTGGCTCGGGGATGAACTGCATTGGATTACTCAGGCCATTGTCTATCTCTATCATTATACCATGGTGGATAACTTCTGATCCTTCAGATGTTGGGCTGCAGCTCTCCGCATTCTCCACCATTAATTATTTTGGGTAATGGTTTGAATGTTGGACTAGGGCTCCATGGAAATCCACTGGGTGACTTGGGCATACTCTCTTAGCCTCAACAGAAGGCAATAGCCAACCTCCCTTGAATAAACCCTGCCAAGAAAACCTTGTGATAGGTTCACCTTAGGGTTGGAAACAACTTGGAGGCACACAACTAAGTCCAAAAAAGTAACTTTTCCAAGCTGTAAGACAACATAGCAAGGAACCCACCCATAGTTTGAGAAGCACTTCCAGACATTCCATGCAAGGATTCCTTCCTCCATCGATGGGGGAAAAAATTAAACTTACTGTGGTAAGTTCACTTTCTACCATGGATGAAAGATGTATTACTCTTCTCATAAGCAACCGTGCTGTGAGTGGGAGAATCAGAACAGTGTTGCACTAGTCATGTCTTTTCTCTGCTCTACTCTCCTCTCCCCCAAAAAAGGTCAATAAAAGCTGCAAAACTTCAGTTATTTGGCATGCCAAAAATGGGAGAGGGTTCTCTTTCTCCTGGTGGGATGACATCAAATCTGATCAGCATGGCCCTGCCTACCAGAGTGAGTTGGAGGAGCAACATACCTAAGTCTACTTTCCATCTGTGTTAGGTAGTGAAGTTCTCATGGAAGAGTTAATGTTTCTTTTCCTAGATTGGCTAGTTATGACATCTTGGCATGGTTGTTAGCAGTCTAATTGGGAAAGATGGGTGATGGATGGGGAGGGGCACAGAGAGGCAGGGAAATTGTTATTGCAAGAGTTAATGTGACCAGTAAAGAGGTGGTTGATAGTGTATCTTTCTCCAGGTGAAGCACAGTGGAAGCTTATCCTGAACCACACAGAGTGACGACATGCAGGAGAATTATGAGAATGTGATCTCTCTGGGTAAGAGTTCCTTCTCTGTCCTGTTGAGATAGGCATTGCAAAGGAACCATTGTATCAAAACAGGTGAAGCAAACCACCCTGAGAGAAGTTCTTTTGTCTAATGTCTGTTTTAGAGGTCTTTCAAAGGATATTACAGTATACTCACACATGGTAGACAGGTTTATCCAGAGCTATTAGCCATGGAGTGAACTGTCATGTTCAGCAATAATTTACCATTGAATACTAAATATGGTACTGTATTGTGATACCATGTAGTATTTACACAACACTTGAGAATACTGTAATCACTTCAACAGATCATCTTTATATGATCTACATCTGTGTAAGGCTACGCCAGCGTGACTTTCCACCCTCTTTTTGAGAATGGGTGAGAAAAGTGGTAAGCTAACAAACAACTGATTAAAAGTGAAACATCCAAATTCATGGTCTTCTCTCTGCCGTCCTGCAGAACGGTAGTAGCTGACTCTGATGCAAGATTTAGCAAGCTCAGATTATGCTTCCATATTTAAAACAAAACAAAATACAGAAATCACAAACAAACAAAAATGTTCCCACCCCTCATAATTATCAAAACTGGTTACACAGTACTGTCATATGTTTAAAGCACTTTGCATACCATATCTTAGTAATCCTTACAAGAGTCTTGTAGCATAGGGAGAAATTATGATGGACAACCTACACAGGAGACTGGACAGCGGGAGTGTGTCAGTTAATCCCCCTGGACCTCTCAACAGTTTTCAATACCATCAACCACAGTATCCTTCTGGGTCAATTTCCTGGCATGGGGCTGGAGGACTCCTGACTGACCACTTGGCCATTGGCCTATGGGGTCCCTTGGGGTTCTGTTTTGTCCCCCTTGCTATTCAACATATCCATGAAACCAGCGAGAAAGGTTGTCTGGAGTTTTGGAGTCTGAATGACACCCAGCTCCAGTACTCCTTCCCAACTCCATCCAATGAGGCTATCTTGGTTCTAAACCAGTGCTTGTTATCAGTAGTGGACTGGAGGAGGGCAAACAAATTACTTAACTTAATTCAAATAATACAGAGATGCTCCTGACAAGGCAAATGGCAGATCAGGGGACAGAGAGTCAGCCTGTGCTGAATAGGGCTACACTCCACCTGAGACTCAGGCTCACAGTGTGGCTGTACTCCTGGATTCAGCCTTGAGCCTGGAAGCTCAGATTTCAGCCATGGCCAGGAGTGTCTTTGCATAGTTAAGGCATGTGCACCAGCTGCGCCTGTTCCTTGGGATGTCTGATCTGTCCATATTGACACATGCCTTGCATCCCTGCCTTTAAAAAAAGGCCATGCAATTAAGAAAGCAAGTACATCAGGGAAAAATTCTAAGCCAGATATTATCCTGCTAGACTAGTTTTCTATTTGTAGCGTGTTTTTAAACTAGAAGGGTAGTTAAACTCCTACCAGTTAGAAAAGGTGGTCCATCATAAACAATTCAAAGTGGTCCAATGTACTCACTTCTGCTCGATGTTTAGACTAGCACTTATACCTGAGTAACTGTGTTTCGGGTAGGTACAGTTGCACAAAACACACAAGTGTTTTGAAGTTAGAAATGTTTGTCCAAACCAAAGCAGAAAGATTTTGGGTAGAAATCAAGACACTGCATGTAATATCTCTCTAAATTACATCTTCCCTTCCCTTCTCCTGTTCTCCCTAACCCCACAGCAGAGGAAATTGCAATCAGCTGGCCCCGGATAACAGCTTTTGCTGAATCACACAGGAGGAGAGGCTTGGCACCAGGTCAGTCAGCATGCTGGGAAATGGGAGGGAAGACCCAAAGGCTGCAAAGCATTTGTTCTTTTTCTTCTTGATCATCCCTGTCCAGTTGAGGGCCTTGCATGCATGCACAGAGTCAGTGGGGTGGTGATCCACTAAGTCTGATGTTTAAAGGAGGTACTCCAGCTGTCAAACACTATTCTCAAAACAGGGTCACCACCTTTAAAATTTGGATGAAAACCTGGAGCCAATTCACCATGTCCACTCACCCCCAATATGAGAGCCACCAGCTGCCACTGTGTAGGGGATTGTAAAGAGATTTTTTATTCCAGCTAAGGTGTGATGCACATCTCCTCCAAGGTGAGATTCATATGCATTTGGAGTTATGGCTGGCATCTTGTTATGGACATACACATGAATAAGTTTCTCTTACACACAAACACACATATATCCTTTTTTGGGTGCTGCTGGGGTATATAATACCTTCTTCCCTCTACAACGCCCAAAGCTCACTCCTCTGACTTCCTAAACAGCTTCTTAAGTCCCTTGCATGGACTTTCACTGCTTCATGGGAAGTGAGCAGGATCACAGAAGCATCTCCCTCTAGCCAGATGCAAAAGGATGACATGAGCACTAAGATCTTCTGGGGTCCTTTGGTGGTTCCAACATTGCTGTCATTATTTCACGTCTGGCTATGGCGATACATCTAGATGTTTATGTCTCCTTACAGTCCTTTATATGTACTACAGTACATATATCCTCCCCCTGACTTACTGAACAGACTCTGCTTACTCCTTGTGAAACAGGGGTATGTCCCTAACTGGATGCCAGCCATTTCTCCAAATGCATGTGAATCTCACTTTGGAGGAGATGAGCAAAGTTCCCTGTGTGCAGGGGGCTTCAGAGTCTGTTCAGTAAGTCAGGGGGAGGCTATATGTACTGCAGTACATATAAAGGATTGCAGCCCCTATGCCTCAATGTGAGGATGATGCAATTTCTCCTTCATAACGTACAAGGAGATTCCCTCCACTTAGGACAACGGTAGGCAAAGTGCAGCACACAGCCCCATGAGGATGTTTTTGTGGGTCTTGACACCTCCAGAATCTCCAGATTGAGCTTTTTCTGGCCTAAAAAGAAGGGTTAATTGCTGCTTTTGGAAGTCTCCAGGTACAACAGTTTACCTTATATATTAGTCATTTTTCCAGAGGATTTTGTTTTGGTTTGGTTTGGTTTGGTTTGGTTGGCACATATCAGGGTTGTAATGACAGAAACAAAACAAACCACCAGATAGTGTAACTGTTTTGCACTGTTTTTGGCAATCTGTGGACTTTTTTTTTTTTTTTTTTTTTTTTTGCCCAAAAAGGATCGATGGACTTTGAAGATATCCTAAGAAGAACACTTGTACACTTTCCCTGCCTCTAGTCTAGGTTCATTCCTTGCTGCTTATGTTAAGTACTGCTCTATCCTTTGTCTCACTGTGAAATGCAGTGCTGCTACACTGTACACTGCAAATATTTTGTATGAATAAAAACAAACACATCAAGGAGAATGGTTCTATCCCAGCTCATTCTCTGGTATACTAGCTTTCTAGCTACTGGGAAGATTCTCTGTAAGGTAACATTCAATCATTATTTTTAAAGAACCCAAACTTAGCATCTGAATTGACACTTCCCATTCTCCCCCACAGAATTCTGCATTTCATTGTTACATGTGTAAAGTAATAATTCTTCTTCACCCACAGTGGCCAAACCTAGCCTGCTGTCGCGCTGCAGAATTAATGTAGTTTGACACTTTAACGATCATGACTCCATCCTATGAACCCTGGGATTTGTAGTTTGCTGTGACACCAGAGCTCTCTGATAGAGAAGGCTAAATATCTCACAAAACTACAAACCTCAGAATTGCATAGCATTGAGCCATGGTAGTTAAAGTAGTGTCAAACTGCATTAATTCTGTTGTGTAGATGCAGCCTGTGTTTCTGTTCTGCTCGGGGTTGAAAAGGCTTCCTTTCTTCAGCAACCATAGCATTGAAACAAACAGAGAGGGGAAAAAGAAATAGGATTTGCCTGCATAGTGTTTGATGCATTTGCTTGCATACAACTCCTGGTGGCTGTGACTATCAAGTAAGTTGTTAAATATAAGGCCATGTTAGGGCCAAAACCTCAGAAAATAATTTGTTTTCCTTCCCAGAATTCCCTAGTCAATATGATTAGTATGGGCTTTTGGAAGCTGACATCCCTAAAAGTAACTTTTCCAAACTCTAGTTAGGGCCTAAGGACCCCAGGGTTAATGTGAGAGGTGAATCCATTAGGTCTTTTATGAATTAAGATTGAACTGGGAGAAAACCCTTCTAAGCTGTTCAGAGTTTCTAGGAGAAGGTTATGTATTAGAATATATAAGGATTCTGATATGGTAAAAGAAAATGAAAATGTAAATACAAATGTAAAATTTGATGGAAGGGATAATTAAATAAAGATAATTTTTTAAAAAATGTTCAGTTTCATACAGGTCGAGTCTCTATATCCAAAATGGTTGGGACTAGGAAGTGTTTTGGATTTCTGACTTTTTTGGATTTTGGAATATTTGCATATGCATAAGGAAATATCTGGGAGATGGGACCCAAGTCTAATCACTAAATTAATTTATGTTTCATATACACACATAGCCTGAACGTAATTTTATACACATTATTTTTAAATAATATTGTATATGAAACAAAAGTCTGTGTACAATGTAAAGAAAGTAAAGGTGTCACTATCTCAACCACCCACATGGACAATTTTGGATTTCAGAGTATTTCAGATTTCAGGTATTCCTGATAAGGGAGACTCAACATGTATTGACAGCTGAATCAGTAAGGAAACATTTTGCTGAAGGTAGAAACTTTAAATATGGAGGGAACCCCATCAGACTGGTCAACAACAACAACAACAACATGCTAATATACTAAAACAACTCCTTTCTTTCTGTGATGTGGGAAGAGCTGGCCAGTCTAAGGGATAATAGTATCCCAGGCAAAATTTCTGTCTCCTCAGAAGCCTATTTTCCAGTAGCCAAATCTGAAAAGGAGTTAGGTTAAGCAGCAAAATGCTTAGGTATCCAAAGAAAATGAAGTGAGTAAGAGTGGCAAAAAGGAAGCAGGTTGGGGGAAGCGGAAAGGAAATTAGATACAGATTTGATGGTTGCTAGGTGATCACCCTTTCTTTGCAGTTCCTTTTTAATTGTTTGCAGATGAGGAGCCAGGTCTGCCAGGTTGCTGTGGGAATACCTGGCCCCTCTGCTATGTAGATTTAAATGGCATACCTATGAGACTCCCTACTCTCTCTCCAAATTTGTCCCTGTGCTCCTGTCGGCAGATTGAACTAGTCTGCGACCACCACAACTTTATGGGCAGTGTGGTGCGTCTACACCGTAGATATAATGCAGTTTGATACCGCGTTAATTTCCACAGCTCCATCCAGCAGAATCTTAGGATTTGTAGTTTCATGAGGCCCACCAGTACTCTTTGGCAGAGAAAGCTACAGACCTTGTAAAGCTACAGATCCCAGGATTCCATAGGATGCAGCTACAGCACTTGTCAAACTATTATTTCTATAGTGTAGATGCACCCCAAGATGACTGCTAACTATATGCTAATTGATTTTTGTGGGTTTTTCAGGCTATGAGACACACACCCCTCTGCAGACAGCACTTTGCGCCATCTTGGAGGCTAGGAAGGGTAGGGGCTGTGTGCCCCAACCCCTTCCTGAGGACGTCATCAGAGCGCCCATCGTGTGCAACGATGGGCACTCTGATGATGTCCTCCCTGCTCAGTGTCCAGACACGCTGAGCCGGAAGAGACGTTGAAGAGGCGTGTGCCGCCTCTTGCGGCGCCCTTTCCGCGCCTTGAAGAAAGAGTGCTATTTTATCGCTCCTTCCACGGCCGGAAAAAGAGTCTGCAGAGGCACTATGTCTAGAAGAATGTATTCCTGACGTTTTGCCTGCATCTGTGTACTCAACAACTACAAAACTTTAGGCTCAGAATACTTTCATTCTTGGGGCCTGTAGAGACTGCCAGAAATAATCCATTTTGAGACCACTTTGGGCCTCTGCATACGGGCCTTTTGTGGCATGTTGGAGACAGGGAAGGGGAGGGGCCGCCGCACGGCGGCGGCCCCAACCCCTCCCCGAAGACGTCCTGACGCCACGTGCCCTTACGCAAGGCGCGTGGCGTCAGGACGTCCTCCCAGCATTGCATCCTCACGCGCTACGTCAGAAGAGGCAGAGAAGAGCCGTGTGGCGGCTCTTGGGCGGTCTTTTGCCGCCTCTAATAGGAGCAGCATTTTGCTGCTCTTTTAAGAGGTGGCAAATGGGAGAATTGGGGCCGCTGTGTGTGGTAGTAGCGGCCCCGATCCTCTGCTTCCCGAGGCGGCACAGGGCCGCCCGTCTGCATCCCCCTCAAACTGCCTTGACTCAGTGCTAGGGAATCATAGGAACTGTCGTTTATTGTGGCACCAGAGCTCTCTGACAGAGAAGGCTCAATGTCTCAGAAAAAAATACACTTTCCATGATTCCCTAGCATTGAGCCAGAATAGTTAAAGTGGTCTCAAGCTGGATTATTTCTGGCAGTCTGATGAGTCTTAAATTACACCCAGTAAGTTACAGCCACTGTGGTATAGTGGTTTAAGTGTGGTTTTACTGAGACTCCAGGAGCCCATGATTTGAATCCCCATTCAACTATGGAAATGTATTGGATGACCTTGGGCAAGTCCCAGTCTCTCAGTCTTAGAAGAGGGTCTTGGCAAGCCTGCTTCAAATAAATCTTGCCAAGAAAACCTTATGATAGGGTTGCCATAAGTCAGAGTCAGTTAGAAGGCACATAATAACAAAATGTATCACAATGCACAAGATCCTCTTAAGTTCCAGCGGAAAGAAAGAAAGAAAGCCTCCCTGGAGTCTGACCCCAAAAGCATTTGGTTGGCCTCTATGGGAAATGGGGTGGAGGATTTAGATGGGCCTTTGACCTCCTCCAGATGGGCTCTCCTTAACTGTGGGAAAAGGTAGAGTTGAGGAGAATCAACAGGGCATTTTGACAGTCAGAGAGAAAGAGGAATTGTGATGTCAGGTCTATAAACCCATGACAGCCTTTTCAATTTCCCTTCTCCCAAGTTTCTTTTCCCAGACCTCAGGAGTTACTGGATTCTCTCGTTCCAGCAGATGATGGGATGGTGAGTGACAATGAAAATGGGAATGAGGAAGGAGAAGGAGGGGAGGAAGATGAAGTAACACAACAGCATGGAGAAACAGGAGGAGGAGGAGGAGGAGGTGGTGGTGGAGGTGACATCACAGTTGAGAAGATGGATGCCCAGCAGAATTCAGTACCAGGGAAGTCCAAGGAAACCACTGGATTTGAGCAGAAGGCCAGCAATGACATCTTGGATCAGCCCAGCTCAGATGAGCAGCTGAAAAAACCCTTGGGGAAGAAGCCATGCAAATCAGTCACACATCGTGGCTTCAAGAAGTTCTCCCCACGTGTTCACCATGGATTGCTAGGCCACGCCAGCCGATGCCATGATTGTGGCAAAGGCTTCAGCTTCAGCAAGCGCTCACGGTTGTACACCAGCACCAGCATGGAGAAACCCTACAAGTGCAATGAGTGCGGCAAGTGCTTCCGACTCAACTCCACTCTGGTCACTCACCAACGACGGCACACCAGCACCAAACCCTACCGTTGCGCTGAATGTGGCAAGAGTTTCAGTGTTGGCTCAGCCTTCATCCAGCATCAACGTACCCACATGGGCAAGAAAGGCACCATAAGCCCAGCCCGGCCCTGTGAGTGCAATGTGTGTGGCAAGAGTTTTGGCCTCCCGGCCCATCTCATCAAACACCAAAAACAGCACCTGGAGGAGAAGCCCTACAAGTGTAGTGAATGTGGCAAGGGCTTCAACTGGAACTCGCACCTGGAGCGCCACCAGCGTATCCACACGGGGGAGAAGCCTTATGTCTGTGAGGATTGTGGCCGGGCTTTTGCCTGGAGCTCCCACCTGGACCGACACCGACGGACACATTTGGGCAACACCCAGATCACCATCCCTTGCAGGTGCCGCTCAGCCGAGACAGACAATCTGGTGAGCAAGGCCAGTTCCAAACCCTACCAATGTGATGACTGTGGGAAAGGGTTTGGCAAGAATGCAGCACTTTCCAAGCACCGACGGGCTCACCACTCAGCTGAGAAGCCCTACATCTGCAAAGACTGTGGCAAGAGTTTTGGGCTGAACGGGGCCCTGCTGCAGCACCGCCGGACGCGCCACCCAGATCATTCCACTAAGCCTTATGCATGCAAGGACTGTGGCAAGAGCTTTGCATGGAACTCCCACCTGGACCGGCACCAGCGCATCCATGCCGGCGACAAGCCCTACCACTGTGATGACTGTGGCAAGGGCTTCTCTCAGAGTTCCCACCTTGGGCGGCACCAGCGCATCCACAGGAGTCCCGAACACCCTCCCTGCCACTGCATGGATTGTGGCCTGGGAGGGACGAGGCGGAAGCGCCGGCAGGGGACCTTGCTTCCCTGCAAGTGCAGTGACTGTGGAAAGAGCTTCCTTTGGAGGCGCCCAGCCTGCAACGAGTGTGGGAGGGGTGGGGGAGAAGGTGTGCGCCACCAAGGCACTCAAACCGGAGAGAAACCCTACTCCTGCCTAGACTGTGGCAAGTGCTTTACCCAGAACTCAGCACTGGCCAAGCATCGGCGCATGCACACTGGGGAGAAGCCCTATAAGTGCAACGAGTGTGGCAAGAGCTTCAGTGTCCGCTCCAACCTCTTGAAGCACCAGCGCACCCATCTGGGCGAGAAGCCCTACAAGTGTGGTGACTGTGGCAAGGGCTTCATCCAGAAATCAGACCTCACCAAGCACCAGCGCATGCACACTGGGGAGAAGCCCTACCACTGTGATGTCTGCGGGAAGTGCTTCAGCGTCAGCTCCAACCTCATCAAGCACCAGCGCATCCACTTGGGCGAGAAGCCCTATGCCTGCGGGGAATGTGGCAAGGCCTTCATCCAGCGCTCAGAGCTCACTATCCACCAGCGCACCCACACGGGGGAGAAGCCCTATAAGTGCAGCATCTGTGGCAAGTGCTTCAGCCGCAGCTCCCACCTCAACCGCCACCAGCGCACCCATGGAAATGACAAGGCCTCTATTGGCTCTGGGGCACCCCCCGCCACATCTCTTGCCACCCACACCACCAAACCTGCCACCCCTCTGCCCACCTCTGCCTTCTCAGCCTCCTTTCCTTCACCTGGTCCCCTCCCTATGGTACCGTCCTTCCCTTCTTCCCCACCTGCCCTGCCCATTCCCTCTTTGGACCTGCCCTGGGCTCTCTCTTTCCCATCGCGAGGCTTCCCACACCCATCCTTCCCTTCCCTTGCTTCTTCTGGTGCCCAGGCCTCTTCTTTGATAAACTAGCCCCTTTCATTTCCCTCCCTATCCTCTCCTCCCATGGTGTCCTTCCCTTCTTGCTGACAAATGCTTCCCTTCTGCAGAACCCACATTATGTAATATGAGTGGCCAGTAAATCTGGATTTTAGTCAGAAATTTAAAGGAGCTATCCAAAGCGTTAATCTCTATCCCTTGGGTAGATTCACTGCCCCTACTGAGATAAGAGACACCATCCGTTACTATCTAGTATGCATGCCTTCTGAGTTGCCCTTTTCTCTATTCCCTCAGATTTGGCTCTGCAACTTCCTCCTTTCTACTTTCATGAGGGGCTTCCCAGAAAAATTGGGCTAGCCCTTGGGGAATCAGGATGCTAGACAAGATAGGCATGTCAGGGATGTTTCTAGGGGATGCCAGGGTACGGACTGCATTGAGTGACACCACAGAGAAGGGTGTCTGCCTTCCAGTGTGGTGTGTACCGCCATACCTATCCATGGGTTGACTGGGATTCCTGGAAATTGAAGGTACTTGCCCAGAGACAACAAGTAGGTCAGTCAGGGCACTGTCAGCATGCCACAGCAAACTCCTGGAGACCTTTTCCATCACTGCATGGCACCTGGACCTTTGGAATTGGTGAACAAGATTGGTAGACCAGAACAACTCAGGATGTGGACAGTGCCTTTGGGTTCCCTGGTCCACCAGTTGGCGGCCAGTAGATAGGTGCCTTTTTCTTCCATAGCGGCCCAGTCTACTCCTGAGGGACCATTGGCCTGGTGGCTCTGAGCCTAAGGGTGATAGCATGAGTTATCACACTGGAGTGACACCAACTCTAGTGATGCCACTGAGGCCTATGATTTGTTCCAGGTCTTCTTGCATTCTTATATTCCTCATTGTTTGTCCAGGATTCAGTTTTTGGCTCAGCAATTATCCATCTTCTATTAATTTATTTTTTTCTTGATCTTAACCTCTAACTCTTCTAGCATTTCTTGCTATATGATCCAAGGCTTAGTAATGCTTAGAGAGTAGACGCGTGAACAACTATTGGACTTGAGTCAGTCATGACTAATTTAAGTCCCATGGATTTCACTGGACCTTCTCTAAGAATGACATAAGGGACAGAATCCTATATAGCAGTTAAGAAAGTATAACCAAGAGTATAGGATTCTGGCAAAAATCTGTTCCACACTACACAGTTATGACACTACGATTTTACTTTAGCTGCCATGGCTGTATCCTGTGGAATCCTGGGATTTGCAGTTGGTAAGGCACTAGAGCTCTCTGGCAGAGAATACCTCATAAAACTACAAGTCCCAGGATTCTATAGGATGGAGCCATGACAGTTAAACTGATATCACAGTGTTGTAATTGTGTAGTGTGAAAGAGAGCAAAATCTGGCATCAAACCATGGCTTCTCATATTCCTCATTCACTAAAGAAAGTCTAGGTCCCTTATGTTTTTTTACTATTTCAAAGTCACAATTTTAACCTTTCTGTTTTCCTTCCTATATTCTACACACTCAGTGCATTCAGGTGAATCTTAATACAACAAAAACAAGACAGCAGCCACATAGCCTCCAACTGTTCTGATATTTCAGAAACAGTCTCGATTAATTCTCTGTCATCCCCTTTATTCAGCTCTTTGTAAAATGTCCCAGTTTCTCTCTCATTCTCTTACTTAATTGCTGACAAGTGATTGTCACATTGCAAAAATAGTTTGCACTCCTTTAACTCAGGAGGACGGTGAGGAGAAGAAGGGAGAGTCTTGCCTTTCCCAGAAGGTTCAGACAAAAGCAAACTGCCGCAACCTCTCCTAGCTTGTGTGTTTTTCTTCATTAATAACTTTGCTCTCTTGACTACACACTGATGTTGCTTAGCCACATGTGTCCCAGTTTTCATCTGGAGGTTGGAGGTTATGTGCCCCCTTTTCTCTGCATACTATTCTATCCACTGTCTCTGTTTCCTAGCCTGTAACCTTATTGGAGCCAAGATCAAGTCATCTTCTAGATCGGGGTGCACAGCCTTCATCCTGTGTGGCACTGATAATCTCCAAAAATTTACCATGCAGTTGTCTCTACTGTTGCCCCATGGTGAAAATACTGCTGTTCTGGCATTGTCATTAACATGTGATTATATGCCATTAGATTATGCCAGGAGTAGGAATTGTAGAATCCTCCAGATGTTGTTGAACTGCAACTCCCAGCATCTCTCCTTATTGGTTATGCTTTCTAGGGCTGCTGATATTTGAAATTCAACATTTTCTGGAGGGCTTACAATGCCTCCTCTGGATTATGTGATCTACAAGCACTTCATACTTCTTGGAGGAGGAACTCTTAATCGAAACATACCTGCATTGCATGGGGGGAAAATCCAGCAGGTTTAGTCCCAGGCACCTTCATTTACAAAAGGATCAGTTAGCAGCTAAAATCCTCTACGTAGGACTGCATAAAGCTCCTTCCAGTCAAATTAGACAGTTCTGGTCTGGCCTAACCAATATAAACCAGCTCCCTAGTCCCTGTCCCTTCCTGACAATGCCTATAAATAACCAACTAAGAAGAGTGCTTCAGTAAAGAGCTACCTGGGAGAATGATAGAAAATGGAGGGTCTGTGCAGGTTCTGGTCCATGTCATGAGTCATCACGTAACTGTCAAAAGTTAGAAAAGTTAAATTTTTGGACGACAGCTACCAAAAGTCCCCAGTCAGCATGCCCAAATTTGTGACACAGAAAGGTAGTGTCCTAAACAAATTCTGGCTGGAGGAGCTCCCAGTGATGAACAATTGATTTAACTTAATATATCACTTACCACGGACCTTTTCATACCACACAGTTACAGCACTACAACCAGGGCTTCTTATGACAGAGCAGGACAGCTATGCTGGGTCAAGGAGCCAATTTTCTGTCCATGGGCCTCTCCATGAGGCAACACAGACTGCCAATATGTTCCCTGCCAAATGCATTTGGCCAGAGCTCTACTTTTGATTTTGAAAAATCAGCATTGTTTTGATATTCAGCAATGCCCCCACCAATCCTGGAGACTTTCACATTACACAATCATAGCACCACTTTAACTGCCATGGCTGCAAACTATGGAATCCAGGAGTTTCTAGCTTGTACCTCCTCTGAACAGATCTTGCCAAGAAAAACCCATGATAGGTTCGCCTTGTGGTTGACATAAGTAGGAAATTACTTGAAGACACACAACACACAACAAGGCCCTGGAGCCCTCTGGCTGAGAGCTAAGTACCCCTCTGTCCTATACACCAGTCAGCAAGTGCCTGATGAAAACAGGTGATTAAGTGCAAGAGCTATCAGGTAGTCTAGTCTAAGGACGTTTTCACACTACCCTCCCTAAAGCCGGGTGGAGCCATTCCGGAACGGGTCGTGCCGCCGATTCCGGAATGGCTCCGCCGCCGGCAGGCTAATTCCTTTTGACACCCGGAATTACCTTTAAGCCACAGAAGCTGGAGTTACAGGTCTTTTGGCTGGAGTGAGGCCAGACTTACGGCTCCGTGCGTCTGAACACATGGAGCAAGAAGCCGGACGGACGCAGGGATGGCACCGGAAGGGGCGGGGTTTGCCGCCGCACGTGTGTGAACACGCTGGAAATGGAGCCGGAGTGGGGCCGGACGGAGGTAGGACTGAGTCCTCCTAAAGCCCTGTGTGAAAATGTCCTAAGTGAGTCACAGGTTATCTGAGCAGGATGAAGGGAGAAGCACAAGGGTAGTCATCAGCCGGTCCAGAAATCATTGGAGCAAGTCAGTAGTCCAGATACAAAGCCAACAAGGAGTAAAGAGAATGGTCAAAGCATAGCCAGTCCAAGGTCATAAAAACAGGAGTGCTAGAGAGTACTGCTTTACCTTTTACTCCACCAAGACTGAGAGGGATATTTATGGGCAACTTTTTGAAGACCACAGGTAGCTAATTAGGTCAGCATCTACTATTAACCGTTGTTAGGATCGGCGTGTATTTCTGCCATCTCCTGCCAGGGAAGAGTCCCCCACTGCCTCAGTCCCTGGCTCTCTAGATTCAGAGAGAGCTCCATTACAGGAGTTGCAGCTTCCTGCCAATCTGCCTCCTCTTCATCTGAGTTGTCCAAGTTATGACACCCAATCTCAGGATTCCATAGGATGGAACCATGGCAGTTAAATTGGAATCATAGTGCAATAAATGTATAGTGTGAAAGGGCTAACAGCATCTCTAAACAGTAGAGTAATCAGAAGATCTTGCAGCACCTTTGAGACTAACTAAAGGAGGAAGTTGACAGCATGATCTTTCGTAGACTTACGTTTACTTCCTCAGGTGCATTCAGTACAATAGAGCAGAGTAATCAGTTGTGGATTTTGATGCCAGGGGATACAATAATAATTGATACAGATGGTTGAAAGCCCTAATTTCCTCTTGCTCCTTGTGGCTTTCACTATATCTCCAAAGAGTAGCACAGAGGTATGCCATCCAAGGCAAAAAATCACAGCGCACTGTGGGTATATGGCCTCTTGTTGGGGTTTCTTGGGAGTGCTTTGTATAAGAAGGACACCCATTTATCCCCTGTTCCCCCCCTACACTAAACTTTTTTTGCCTCTCTTCTAAAAAAATATGCAGTTAACCATAGCTGCTGTTCCATTCACACTTGCTCTAGATTTTTGCATTTCCTGGGGAAAAATCCAGAAGAGAGGACTGTGAGGTGAGGAGAGTGATCAATGGTTTTGTAAATGCTTTGGTTGTTGGTTGCATAGATTATACATATGTACACTGTATGACTTTACAGTGCTTTAAAATGCTTTAAAAGTAAAAAAAAAAAAAAAAAAAGACAGGGCAGGAGAGAGGTCATTTGCCATTACCCAGCGCATGCTGAGAAGAACATTTTCAGAGTGTTTGTATTTAAAAGAAACATTTTTAAATATAGAAACCGAGGTGGAGAGACTATAGCTCCTTACCCCGTCTGTGAAAGCAGGCAGATGAATCAGAGATCACTTAAGAAATAGCTATGGAATGACAAAGCATTGATATGTCAGCATGTGCACATGGCATTTCTCTCTCTTTCATGGGAATGGCCTCTCTACCTTGGTTGTTCCCAAGTTTGGGGGACAGTATTTGTGTGGGTGACTGAGTTGTAAATATTGATATGGCTATCGTGTCTCACCCTGGAAGAAATTGCCAAGCCCAAAGGAACGTTTGCCTCACATGTCAAGTGATGTGTATAATTTGGAGAGGGGGGAAAAAGAACAATTTTGCATCCTCTCCCCTTGCCTTTGCCCCCTTCCAGACTGTGTGTGGGGTGAGACCAACTGCTTTGTTCACAAGATATTATATTACCTGAAGACAAGGCCCTTGGCTGGACTGAAACATCCTAAAGCTTGCCTTAAAAGCTGAACATATACAGATAACGTTGGAGTCCAGAAAGTACTGATATCCATCCACATGCATCAGGGTCATCCTAGTGGTTGCTGCTGGAATTATAGACATGTGAATGTCAATGGAAGCTGCTGTAATGCAGCTGAGGTGTTCAGTATTAGAAGACAAATAATAATAAAAGTTGCTACACCAATGTAGTAGTGTAGTGGTTTGAGCATTGGACTACAACTCTGGAGACCAGGGTTTGAATCTCCACTGGGCCATGGAAGCCCACTGGCTGATCTTGGGTAAGTCACACACTCTCAGCTTCAGAGGAAGGCAAAGACAAACCCCTTCTAAACAAATTCTGCCAAGAAAACCCCATGATAGGGTCACCATAAGTCAGAAATAATAATAATAATAATAATAATAATAATAATAATAATAATAATAATAATAATAATAATAATATAAAATTTATACCGCCCAATGGTTACCCAATCCAGGCGGTTTACAAGTTAAAACAAATTACAATGGCAAGATATCCCTCCCTCCTTAAAACAATATTAAATAGTGATACAATTAAAACATCAAGCAATATAAGATGAATTAAAAATTTAACAATTAACAGTTAAGAAATCGTAGCAGGTAATCGCCTTGCTACTTTTGAAGAGGAGCCCAGATTGAAAGAAGGAGGGAACTGCCCAGGGCCGGGTCATTTAGTCTGGAAAGGCCTGCTGGAAGAGATCCGTCTTGACAGAAATGACTTCAAGACACACGACAATAGCAACAACAATAACAGTTATATTGAGATTTCTATATTTTCTTGTATATCCTTCTTTCTTTTGTAAATCTGTATAACTCTCTTATCATCGGTACTGGACTAGTTTGGAAAGGCCATTCTGTCTCTTTGTTGAGCCATGTGTACTGCACAGCCCAGACTTGACATGCAATGGGTTAAAATTTTGTGTCTTTAATTATTTTTATTTTTCCTGGAATAACATTGGAAGGTCATTACATCACCCATAATGATTTAAACTCTTTTCTGGGCATAATGGAAGGTAAAACCCTCAGTCTCATCTGACTAGGTGCACAAAGCTATGCTTAGCTGATTTTGGAAGCTAAGCAAGGTCAAACCTTGTTAGTATTTTAATAAGAGACCATCAGGAAGTACTAGAGATCTCCACATAGGGGTAAGAAATAACCCTACCTTGAGACTCTGCAGGGTCAGAGTTGATAATACTTCCCTAGATAGACCAGTGGCAACTTCCAGTGTTTTTCTGTTTAAAGAAATGAGATGAAACCACTGAAAACAAATGTGTGTGCATAGGAGTGTAGCTTGTGAAACAAAAACCAACATTTGAGCTGCACTGATATATGTTTCTGCTTGTTGTTCCCACATTCCGGAATGGGAATACCTTTTGCAGGAACACTGTAATCTTACAGAAAAGGGAGAGATTTGGCAGAATGGAAGGTGCTGATGAGTATTTCAATAATTATGTGCTTGCATACCATGTTTGAAGAAGCAGAGTTTCAAGCATTTCACAACTTATAAAGACCATTTGCTAATGCTACAATGAAAGTTGAGTGGGGAGAAGACAAAACATTTCCACCCAAGAGTTTCCTTGGCAGATTTCCCACTCTCTGGTGCTGCTAACATGGCCATTTTGCATGGTTTTCTGCAGCATTGTTCCTGGGTCTCACAATTGGTTCCTCCTATTCTTTTCACACAGGTATAGCTAAAGGAATCTTCTAAATAACAGAGAGCATCTTCATCACATGGTGAAAATGCATTCCACAAATATCTTTAACAGAGTTTCACTAAGAAAAAAATAAGGAGCAAAGGGGAAATAAGGGAGGTCTGCAAATTGAAGACTGCTATGTCAGCACTACTCAATGTGGTACTCCCATGTTTCTAGGAAGGAAGGAAAATGATATATGAGATTATTACACAAGGCTTTAATACCACTATTAAAACTAGAGAATAGCACGTTGGGCAATACTTAGCACACAACAACATCTCCATCTTGTTGCTTTGCTATGAGGCATTGTTAGAGTGTCCCTTTTCATTGACAGGAAAAACCCATCAATCATGCTGCTGTCCCATTAGTACTCAGTGTGAAACATTGCTTTTGTGGCTGTTTCAATATTGGGCAGCCATGTGCTGTCAGTGTCTCCTCCCCCCCATTCTCAAACAGGCTGATTTCCTCCTCCCCATTTCCCCCCTTCAAACTTACATCATATTAGCATAACTCCAGAATTATGTTAGGGAATTATGTTAGGCACAACGCCGGCGCCGTTTTGCCTTCCAAAACGGCATCCGCCATCGTGCGCATGCGTGCGTGAGCACAGGCGCTATTTTTGAAGGCAAAATGGTGCCACGTGCACGCATGCGTACGGCAGCCACAGCGGTGTGCGCACAATGGCGGCAGTGGCAGCAGGACCAGCCATGGGCCGGTTAGAAGGCCTCAGCGGGCCATGTTCGGCCCGCGGGCTGTAGTTTGCCGATCGCTGGTGTATAGTGATCAATGAGTACAAATATGGTACCAGTCTTTGACAGACTGTAAAAAAATACTTACTGTTCTCTCACATCCAACTGCCTGAGAAGCACCATCAAGATGATCAGCAAAAGTGAGTAAACAGGGCATCACAAGGCTATAATAACCAGCAGAACCAATGGTGAGGAATCTCAGGAATTTCAGTTTGACCAGCCCTGCTACAGATGGATTGCAAGGGGGAAGAGCACAATGTATATAAAGTTTTATGTGGATCGACACTTTTGAATTCTCTTCAAACTGATGATGGAGAACCAATGCCTTGATATCACTAGGGGAAGCTGTGTGGAAACAGCTTTTCACTGTATGCTACCCACATGAATTCTGAAGACTCCATGCCTAGGATTGTGTGACATATACCTAAGTAAGATGTCAAGGGAGAAAAGTAATACACATACTCCAGACACCTCCAGACTCTTGGTTTCCATCCCCATTGACAGTTCCATATGTGGCCCTTCATGGCATTGGTCCCACACCTCTGAGGAAGCACCTATTTTACATTGTCCCTCACACCAGTTCCAATAGTCTTCTCAAGACCTGCTATGAATACCAACTTCATGTAAAGTAAGAACAGTCACAGCAAAATGTCAGGGTTTAATCCCCCAAACCCTGTGAAGGAGTTCCCTGTTCCTTTAAGGGCCATTGCAGACTGGCCCAAAGGGCTGGCCTGGGGGTAGAGTTGGGGCAGGGCAGCCGCACGCCAGCTGCCCTAATCCCACTCCAACGCCATCCAGATGCCGCACGCCCTTACACATGGCGCGCGACGTCAGGACACCCTCCCAGCGCAGCATGCAGATACACTGCACTGAAAGGGCGAAGAGGAGCCGTGGTGCTGGCTCTTAGGGTGGCCTTTTGACACCCCTAAAAGGAGCTGCATTTTGCCACTCTTTTAGTGGCGGCAAAAGGATCACAGTGTGGGGTTGCCGCAGCCCTGATCCGCCTCTCCCCAGGGTGGCTCTCTGGCACACCAAATGGGCGGTGTGCATCAGCTCTAAGTCTTTCAAAAGGGTTGCAAAACACAACTTGGCCATTAGTTCAACTGGTCAGTCAGTTTACTACTGCTGCTTCTTATAGGACTTTGGTTAAATATACTGAAATATATTATTCTTATTCTTCTAGTATACTGCCTGGATGTTGGAAAAATGAAATACTTGAAATAAAACAAGCTCAGTAGGACTGCATATACATATAAATATACAACTATCCCTTTATTTTTTTGTGTGTGTTGCCAATATGAATTCTTTCCCTAATTTGTTGTTTTTCAAGAGCCTCACATATTTCTTCCTGATGTGGGACTCTTGAAGACATATGATCTTCGTCTTCTTTGCTCTCTTCCTGAATGCTTAAATCCTTCTCTTCTTCTGGTTCTTCGTCTTCTGCTTCTTCAACTGTTGCAGATTTCAGATCTATTTCTTGTTCATCCTGGGTTTGTTGATCTTCCTCTTCCTTATAAGCAGGTATCGTAAAGTTTTAATTATCACCTTTTTAAAAAATTGAAAGTTTTGATTTGTAGTTGTTAACTTATCTCTACGTTGTCACCATCAAGATTTACATTTCTCCCATAGTTTTTTGACCTTCCGAATACTGTTATTTTAGACATCTGCAGATTGTGCCTTATGAGGATTTTACACTTTAGCGACTTGTTACAACCTGTCACAAAAGTAAATGACACAATGAGCTGATTTTCTCAACATCATGCACTTAGAAGGCAGTGATGACACTGACAAAATTTCATCAATATACCATAACTTCTAGTTGATAATTATTACTTTACAATACCCCCATAAGGTGCAGTCTGCAGACTTCTACAATATCAGGTATTCGGAGGATTAAGAAACAATGGGGAAAATGTGTAAATCTGGATGGTGACTATGTAGAGAACAGTTAACAACTCAAAACAGACTTTCTGTCAAAAAAAATTTAAAGTTATTAAAACTTTAATGTCTCTCAAGCTTGCTCCTAAACTCATTGGCCTTGTTTACAGAATTTATTCTGATTCTTTTCTTCTTGTAGTTGAATGAAATTCCTTCTGGAAGCTCCCATCTGTAAGAGATCTTGTGTCTTTTTAGTATTGTTGTCAGGAATTTAATCAGCCCTTTTCCTTAGTATTCTAGCAGGAATGTCTTTAAAAATCAAAAGTTCTTTACCATCCACCATCAATCTTTTTTTCATAGCTTTTCTGTAGCATTAGATCTCTAGTTAGCATTTTGTAGCATTAGATCTGGCTGCGACATCACCCCATTGATCGCTAGGTTTGATTCAGCTGATCTGGCTGGCTAGGCTGGTGTCCCCTTCCTCCCTCACCACTCCATGTGTGTCTCTCCCGAAGCTGTGCGCTCGGTGGAAGAGGATGACCATCCCAGATAGGAGTGTACCATTCTTCGGTCAAGGGTATACAATAGCTGCACTCCCCTGCTAGAACCTCCAAACAAGCACAACCAGGACTTTTTATTGAGGGTAGCACTCAATCTCATTCGCACTGTGCCAATGAAGGGAGAGCTGGCCCTCCTGTCCAGCTCATGATCCATGTGAAAAACAGTAGCCATACTTCCCCATCCAAACTGGTCCACCCAAGGAAACCCTCCCTTCAGTTTTGGAACCACAATTTGAGAGAGGCAAGAGAGAGAGCAGCAGAGACTTTAGAGAAAAAACAGATTTGACAAGAAAGATTTGATAGGGCATAAACTTTACTTTAAATAAAATACACAGCAGAAGCCGGTCATACAAACACACACACACACACACACACACATACATACACAGTTGCGATCAAGCTGCCTCGAACCGGCTACCGGTTCTCATCACAGCCAGTATCCAGCAAACCTGTTTAGATTGCCACCCCACTCAAAAGGCTAGGAGAGACAAGGGCTGTGGAGATTGCTGGGAGCAAAGAGAGAGGGAGAAATAGACTTCCCAGCTCCATTTGCCACCTCTTAGTGCAAATATCCCAAGAAGCACAGGTGTAAACCTGGGATGTGCTGAGAGGTTAACCCATGGTGGGTGGGGTTGTCATCCCAACAAAACAAGCTTCTTGCTGTGCATCTTTCTCTTCTAGTAGTGTTGTAAAGGCACCTTCAAGATGCCAGACTCTTTGTAGCTTTTGCACTGAGACAAGAGAGCATGTCTTCAGCCTGAAGAAGCTATAAAGAGACAGGCAGCTGCCATCATATATAGAGAATCTATATATTGCTAGGGAGGGACAAAGGACATGCCTCTCAGAATATGGTAGTAGTGTGTCAAAGTAGCCTGGTAGGGGCATCAGAGTTCCATTTTAAAAGACTATATTGTATAGCCTGGATTAGCAAATCAATGAAAGTGGAGTGGGAAGGTTCTCTTGAATGGAGTGACAGGAGCAGAAAATAGTCAGTACGGTAGCTCCTCTGCACCCAACCTCTTTTTTCTCACCATTTGAGCCCACCACTACAAAACAATAATGTAAAACCAGCAGTGTGTTTCCCTGCTCCCTTCACCTTTCTTTGCCCCTCTAAAGCTTTCCAAGAACTGAAGATGATGATCCATCAGGCTCAAAGAAATGGACAGGCTGCAGAATGGCTTCCAGCATTTAACATTCCCAGGAAACAGGTGCATGCTGGGGGGAGAGGGGGGAAACGGTCGCCTGACAGACCAAAAACAATGGGACAAAAAATGCCAGTCTTCAAGCAATGGGGGACCAGGTGAGCCCCATTGTGCTTGTAGGGCAGGGAGCCAGGGGCTACACACAGAGGGAAACCATCCATTTGCAGGCTACATTTCAGACGGGCAAGGCCCAATGTTGCTACATAACCCATGCACTCCACAAACTGCCTCCCCCTTGTAACTACTTCTTGGGCCTCTGATCCCAACCACCTCTCCCTTCTCCAGAAGAGCTGGAGTTAAAGGGAGTGTGGGAGTAGGCAGGGGGAGAGGGATGTCAGAGGCTGATGCTGCGGTGGTGTTTGAAGGGGTGTGGCTGGGCATTGCAACGCTGCTCCCTCTCTTCCAGCTCATCGCTGTTGAGGCTGGTGGCGTCTGACAGCCCCAGCAGGTGCTCAACCGAATCAAATTTCTGCAGGTCAGAGGCAATGGTCTGGAAGCTGAGCACCGAGAGGGTGTCGGAAGAGGAGGCCGGCTCGGGAGGGAGAGCCATGCTGCCATACAGCACGGCTGGGCTGGCCTCTGCCCCCACAGGAGAACCCCGCCGACCAACAAGGCGCTGGAGCCGCCGGGCATGGATCTGCTCACTGATCTGCTCCAGGTTTCTCAAAGCCACAGAGTAGCGCATCTTGGCCTGAGCAACCTGCTGCTCCAGGGATGTCACCCGGGCCTTGTGCTCCTAAACAGCGGAGAAAGAGGCAAGAAAGACCATTACAATTACTGTCAATACAACAGGCATGGGCAAAATCTCTTAAGAGGGTTTTTAAAAATTATTTTTAACATACAGGCAGGCAACTGCCAAGGATTGAGGGGCTGCATTGGCTTCTACCCATTTCACGCACACCCAAGTTTTAATTTTTTTTTTAAGACTACAAAGCTTCCCTCTCCCCAACATTTCACCAGGGTTCCACTTTGCCATGTTTTGGGACCTACCTGGGCTGTTTTAGGCCTAGGAGAAGCCCCTTTTTAACCAGGAAGTAAACCAGAAATTATCTTTTATTTGAGGGGTAGTAGGGAGCCCTGGACACAGAAAAGTAGCCTTGGGGGCCACACATAGCCTTTATGCTGTACTGTCCCCCCTCCTGTTTTACTAGAATGCTAAGATTTACCACCCAGACAGAGCCGAATGCCAAATGAAAGACAGATTAATAATTGAGTGACAGAGTCAGATACTTAGGGCCTTTGCAGACTGCCAGAAATAGTGCAAATTGAGTCCACTTCAACTGCCCTGACTCAGTGCTAAGGAATCATGGGAACTGTAGTTTATTGTGGCACCAGAGCTCTCTGACAGAGAAGGCTCAATGACTCAGAAAAAAATACAATTCCCATGATTCCCTAGCACTGAGCCAGGGCAGTTAAAGTGGACTCAATTTGCACTATTTCTAGCAGTCTGCAAAGGCCCTTAGTTCTGCCCATGAAGCTCACTCTGGAATATCTACAGATCTATACGAAATTGTAGTTTCTTAACTCTCAAGAAGTGGCTGTTGCACAACCAATCAACATTCCTATTTTATAGATAACTAGCAGTGAAGCTGAAATATTAATCAATTAGCACAGTGCTGGATAACATCTGACTCTCCAGATGCTGTTGGAAGGCAGCCCCCATCTGTCCTAGCCAACACACTCAATGGTGAGGGAAGAAGGAAAATATAGTTCAGCAATGTCTGGCTGATCACAAATTGGCCTGCCAACGTCTTTATTTCAGTTAGTCTCAATGGTGCTACAAGATCTCTCTACATACTGATTCTACATACTAACACAGCTATATCTTTGAATGCTGGTCCTCCTTGAGTTAGCTCAAGGCTAGCTATGCCAGAAGTTTACTGTTGCTGCTGTTCTGCCATCCCTTAGTTATCATTAAACTCTTAAACCCTTGGTCATCTACTGTAGTAGATGCTTATCTACTCTGCAATATAACACCATCAACAGGCATGATGGCTGAAGGCATGGGTGGGCAACTGTACGAAGACCAATTTTTCACCCCCTGAGTACCCCAAGTGCACCAAAGCCATATACCGAGAATACAACTTTGTTTTCCTTCTACTACTCTTCTAAAATAGCAACAAGTGCTGTTGCATCACTTCCTTTTACTGTTTCAGAGGAAAAATGTGGGGAGGGACAAGGTATATAAGAGATTGTTTGGAGGGATTGGGGAGAGATTTTTTGGATGGTTGGACAGATTTCCAGGGGCTTCAATCTGACTTTTAGGTGATTTTCATCCCACATTTGGGTGGGTTTGGGGAACTATGGGGGCGGTTATCATAGACTGCAAAAATGGGGTCCAAGGAGTGCAAGTGTTATGCAGGATGCACCTTCCCCCTCAACTGGTTTAGGGAGTACAATAGGACAGGTCCTTTGGGAGCCTGTATTCTATAATTCCATACAGAAAAAATACAGAGGGAGGGAAGGAAGGAGAAGGGAGATCTATATGCAAAGCTGACTGATGTACCATTCCAAAGAGAACTCAGCATCTCCTGTTTAGAATCCAAAATTTAAGAGTGGAACATATTCAAGTTTGAATACTGGAAACATGCGCTCTGAAGCTGGACTTCAGGACGATATGTACAGTCAGCCTTCTATACCCATGGATCCTACAGCCACGGATTTAACAATGCACAACCTGAAAATATTTTTTAAGAATCCTAAAAGCAAACCTTGCCATTTTATTTAAGGGACACCATTTTACTATCTCACTGCATATAATGGGACTTAAGCATCCACAGATTTTGGTATCTGGAAGGGAAAGGGGGAACCTGGAACCAAATCGCAGAGAAATACCAAGGGCCCACTGCATATGCAAGCACAGTAACAAAATATTAATGTCAGATTAACAGGACATTTTAAAACCAGATATCTCATTTCTGAAATTCAGACAATATTTACAGGAAATATTGTACACCAGTAATCTCCTCGTCTGAAAGATCAGGTTTGTAGTCTGAGGATACTCTTGGACTTAATGCTGGTGCTGGGAAGTCAGCCTGCTGTGGACTGAGCTGCCCTTGCCCAGATTCAGTTGGTGTGCCCTTTCCTAAGGAGTGTGGATCTGGCCAAAGTGGTTCATACAGGGATGAACCTGTACTGATTAAATGCCTGTACAGTAGCCACTCACTCATAAACCACAAGGCTGCGAGTTCAATACTAGCCAGGGCTCAGGCTTGACTCAGGCCTGCATCCTTCCGAGGTCACTAAAATGAGTACCCAGCTGTTGGGGGGCAATGAGCTTACAGTTGTAAACCGCTTAGACACTGCATAGTGTGGTATGAAGTGGTATATAAATGAAGCTGCTTTGCTTTGCTTTAGGAAGAACTTCCTGACAGTAAGAGCTGTTCGACAGTAGAATATGCTGCCTTGGAGAGTGAGTCTCCTTCTTTGGAGGTTTTTAAACGGTGGCTGGATGGTCATCTGTCTGGAGTGTTCTGATTCTGTGTTCCTGCATAGTAGGGGTTGGATTGGATGACCTTTGTGGTCTCTTCAAACCCTGTGATTCACTGTCTTAATACCTCCTGAATAGACAACTGTGACAAATAGACAAATGTGGGGCTGCCCTTAAAAAGTGTTCAAAAACTACAACTAATGAAAAATGCAGCAGCTAAGCTGCTATTAGGTGCACACTTTAGAGACTACATAAATCCAGTCTTACAAGAATTGCACTGGCTTCCAATTTGCTTCCAAGCCCAATTCAAAGTCCTGTCTTGACATATAAACTCCTAACTGGCTTGGAGCTAGAATATCTGAAGGATTCCCTTTTCCCATATGAGCCTCCCCAAAATCTAAGATCATCAGCATTGGATCTGTTATGTTTCCCACCCCTTTGTGAGACTAGATTGTGGGTATGCATGACAGGTCCTTCTCTGTAGCAGCACCCCAACTGTGGAACTCTATTACAAGGAAGGTCAGACTGACCTCCATCCTTTCTCAATTTCTGGTAGGCAATGGTTGAAAACACACTGCAAAAATAATCCACTATGAGATCGCTTTAACTGCCCTGGTTCAGTGCTAGGGAATCCTGGAATTTGTAGTTCATTGTGGCACCAGAGCTTTCTGACAGAGAAGGCTAAATGAATGTCTCACAAAACTACAGTTCCCAGAATTCCCTAGCACTGAGCCAGGGCAGTTTAAGTGGTCTCAAACTGGATTATTTCTGCAGTGTGTTTTGGACCAATGAAGACTATGCTGTTCCACATCTTTGGCTCTTTAAACTAGGGGTATCTATTCTGGGGTTTTTTTTGTTTGTTTGGTTTCTTACAGAGGAGTTTGGACTGCACTTAATTGGTTTTTAGTTATTTATTTTATGTTTTTAGAGTGTTTTTATCCATTGTGCATTGCCCAGTGGTCCTAGTGGGTTGACAGATGATTAATAAATGCTTTAAAATAACTTCCTCAGGACCCATGTCCAGTTGGCTGACTACTCAAAGGCTGCACATCCAAAAGGGATGAATTTGATAAAAGCAGCCACAAATCAGGTAAAAGTATATTCAAATGGGAAAATATAGGTGTGTTTTTTTATAAACATATAAAACATTTTATTTTATTATAATAAAACATTTAGTATTAACCAATAAAGTCCCCAAACCCACTAAGTAATTGTCGTTTCAAAAGATTAATGTATTTCAACATCTTAAATATTATTGTATTAATTCTAATTCATCTAAGATTAAAAATAATTATAAAATAAATTAAATTTATTATGGAGTGATTTTAATTCATTACAGAATAATCTTCCACTTTAAATCAGCTCAGGAAACCATAATGTAAATTGACTTACTATAGTAGCACAGGCAGCAGCAGCAGAAGACGCAAACTAAAGGCCTCCTACTCCAGCTGACTGAGGCCATGCTTTGAAATTCTTGCAAAATCAAGGTTTCTGCTTGACTAGTAATTAACAAAGCAATTGACTGTGTTAGTTAACTGCACCATGTTAATACATTTAATAATTTACATTTTGACTGATAACTGACAAGATCATTGACTATGGTCTAATCTGCACTGCAGAAATAATGCAGTTTGACATCACTTTAACTGTCATGGCCCAATGCTATGGAATTCTGTGATTTGTAGTTTTGTGACATATTTAGCCTTCTGTGTCAGAGAGCTCTGGTTCCACAACAAACTACAAATCCCAGGAGTGCATAGAATGAAGCCATGGCTGTTAAAGTGGTGATAAACTGCATTGTTTCTGCAGTGCAGATTAGACCTATATTAGTCAATTGCAATGTTAGTGCATTTCCCATCAAATTTCAGTGGCAAATTGTACCACCCATTTTCAGCAGTGGATCAGGATTTGGGGGTGACTCTTTCCTATGCTGCTGGGGGGTGGGGGTGGGGAAAGGGGGCAAGGCCCATAAAGAAACAATATGCTTGATTCTGGCACCTTTTTCCAGGTAAATCAGAGATTCTTACTGAGCTAGAATTATGGGGCAGGCAACATTCTCTAACTTCAGTTCTGTGGATAGATTATTCAAATTCCATATTCAAATGTTGAGAATTGAGTGTTACATTTTGTTACATTTTGGACTACAACACCCATATTCTTCCAACCAGCATGAGGAATGTTGGCTGGGATTTTGATAGCTGTTATTGTTGTTATTTACTCATTTATATCCCACCTTTTCTCCATTCTGGAGCTCAAGGGAGCTTACAAAAGTTAAAACAAACACAACTAATCTACTTTTATTTTATAAAGTCAAAAATGAAAACATATTTTTAGTGATATACCATGAGTAAGTTGCCTTATGCATGCAGAGCAAATTATTCACCATAGCACAACAGACATGTTCTGTTCACAGCAGCAAAAGCAACATTGCACACTGCAGTTACATATTGTGGATCAGCACCCAGTCACTGAAAAATTGGGCAGCATTGCTATTCTGCATGGCAGGGCATATGGTGCTGGAATAGCCTATTGCCACTTGTGGACATTTAGGCTATGCTAAGAGGATGTTGGACTGCAGCCTTTGCTTGTGTGGGTTGTTGTGATTACTCCCTCCATGGGGAGCAGCACATCATAGGCCTTTGACTCCATAAACTCTCAAGGAGTTGCCATGCCAAAAGATCAAGTAAAGTGGTTTGATTTGCACCAGTACTTAACAATAAATGTAAGCTTCTCCAGCAACACCACCCAAGGTTAGGGTTACCACATGCCCTAGAGTTGGGACTTCCAAAGCACTTGATTAAACCAGTAAGTTTAGGTTGTTTGAGGCTCTGTTGGTGGCTATAGGGTTAAGCTGGTGCAGCACCTTTCCTGGATCTTTTCTCCCTTTCGCTGGGCAAGATTGTCTATCTCAAGGGGATGGCGGGGTGTTCCTCCTACTCCTCCCTGGGTCTTCTTCCAGGACTGTCCTCTTCCTTGAAGATAAGTCCAGCACCCCTTCTACAGGCTGGCTGCTTCTGGTTCCTAACACATCCCCTGGCTACAGTACTGCTTTTTATAGTTTGACTGCCCCATCCCCTTGTCTGTTGAGCATCTACTGTCTCCCTGGTGCTTGTTAACTGTTTTTTCAGAGCAGCCATCTGCCTTTTCTAGATTACTAATCAGCCATGCAACTGAGGATTTCCTCAGTTTAGGAGAACCAGCAGAGGACGTAGGTAGGTAGTGTGGCAGCCCCCGAAACCCTCTCAGAATTATGTATCCCATTTGGAGAAAACCAGATTCAGTTATCATTCCAGGATATGCTTGTGCTTCCTCCATATCAAGGATAGATGGGAAATGAACACAGAGCTACTGTGGAAAACATGAGCTTGCCTTCCATACAGATTCAGTTCTGAGAAAACCATCTAGGCCCACTCTCCACTAGGGATGAGGACATGGGAATCAGGACAGGGTCAGAGGCCTCACCTCAAGGATTTGGTTGAACTGAGCTTTCAGCTCAAAGTAAGGCTTGCTCTTCACAATGACACGCTTCAGGGACTTCTGCAGTGACTGCACCTTGGCCTCAGCTTGCTGGCAGAGCTGGGTGACGCGTTGATGTTCCCGTTCGCTGCGCAACCGCTCCTCCTCAGCCTCATTCACCTAGAGGACAGGGAAGGGAAAACAGATCATGGTCAGGATGTCTTCTTCCTCCAATTTCACACTGGGCAGCACCTCTCAGTTCTCTCCAGAGTTTATAATCTCTCTACTCCTTTTGATTACAACACCCATAATCTACAACCCACATGGCCAAAGGCCACACTAGCAGGAGGAGTCTGCGAGTTGTAGTCCCAATGAGCCATTTTTCTGTGCTCTCCCTGAGCCTCTCTCTACAGCTACCCCACTTTCAACAGCAACCAAGGCAAAGAGATCCTGAAAAGTTCACAAGCCACTCTAGCAGAAGGTCAATCTGTAATGAACATGTCAATGTGTTATGAGAGATGGTAGCACCCTGAAGAGTGGTGGAGGGGATGGCACACATCCTTTCCTGGAGGGGCAATTTCACCTTGCACGTTGCATGGTTCAGCATCTCCTGCCACGTGGGATCCAGCCGGTTCTTGTCTGCCATGACTCCCTGCTCAGCCACAAAAACCATCTCACGGGCTGCGTTGTGCATGCTAACTGCCCGTTCGTACCGAAGTGCAGCCTTTTGGGTCTCCTGCTGGGCCTATAGGGACAAGTGAAGAGGATGGAACAGTTAACACAACAAAGAGACTTAACATTCCCTGCAGGCAACTGGGGGCGGGGGAGAGACTAGGAGTCTTGGTTTTCACCATTCTCTCCCTCTCCCCTTGCTCTAACCAGAGCTTGGAAATATTACTTTTTTGGACTTCAGCTCCTAGAATCCTACTCTAACTGGAGTCTTCTGGGAGTTGTAGTCCAAAAACAAACAAACAAACAAACAAACAGAGTATTTCCAAGCTCTGCCTCTAAACCAGAGGTTGAAAACTTGGTAAATCTAGATACTAACTTCCTCCATCCAGATCCTTTCATGGGCCTCCCCTTACTTACACTACTTCCACAGCAAAAATATTCAACAGCAAACTGGGGAAAGCTGTTTACATCAACCTGGAAATTGTAGCTTTACAGCAGAGGGCAGTACTTTAATATCCAACTTCAGCAACGTGGTTTTGAAGGGTCATAAAAATGCCATAGGGAGCCACATCCACCCCTACTGTATGACACCTCACATCTTTGTCATACACTTTACCTACAACAGGAACTGGGAAACTTTACCCCTGTAGAAGCTATTTTGTTGTTTTACTAGAGCCCTGAAGGCCATTAATCAGATGCAAAAAGTGCAGGTGGGATCCAGATTCAAATCGATGTAAGGAAACAGGAGGAAACAAACGTTCCTGCCTCCTGTCTCCCCATGGCAGTACCAATCGCCCCCTGAAAGCACAACACAGAAGGTTGGGGAGCTCAGCTGAACGAGAAGATCTTATGGTTTGAGGAATTTTGGATGCGGACATCTTCTGTCAAGAGAGACCTTCTGTTGAGGGAAGGGAAATCCTGGATCCATCCCTAACAGAGCAGGGAGGTGAATGAACTATCACAGCCCATTGTGTATCAGTGCCGGAGCAGAGGATGACACAAGTAGAAGAGGATCATCAGTCTCTGAAAAAAAGTAATGGCTCTCCTTCATTCTAGCATAAGCAGATACTGCTGGATCCAATAATAATAATAATAACAGTCACTTCTGAAACCCCACAGCTGCTTTTGAGTCTCTTACACAGAATGAGTGCTGAATGATCACGAAGTCTAGTTCTAGTCCTTTAATGTTTCTTGCTCTAAAACAAGCCAGGGATAGCAAGAGTCTCAGCATTGCAACACAACAAAAGCAATGGCATATTATTACCTCCTTGGCCAAGCGCCTGGCCTCATAATAAGGCCGGGCTTTCTCAATGCAGTTCCCCAGCTGGGAGCCCTGAGCATTAAGCTTCCTGGCAGATTCCGACAAGATCCTCCGATAGGTGGTACGGGCTTCCTGTTGAAACCAAAGGCACAAACTACATCAGCATCAGGAGGCCAGCCAAAGACACAAATAACACCACACTTTTTATTTCCCCATTCCCTTCACAAGGGGATGCCCACAAAAAAACTTTTACAGTAGCCCCTCCCAATTTGCGGGGGGTCCGTTCCAGACCCTCCTGTGAAAATGGAGGCTTGCAAATATTCAAGCCCCATTTAAAATAACCCCACTTGTCCCTCTCACAAAGAGCAAGAAAGCGGACTCAAAGTCCACAAACGGGGAGGGACAACTGTATTTCAAAAACCATATTCTCCCTTACAAACCTGCCCATATTGAGATCTTCTGGGAAGGCCCTTCTCTCTGTCCCATCCCCCTCATAGGTGGGAACGTAGGAGAAGGACTTGTCAGTGGCTGCCACCAGGCTCTGGAACTCCCTTCCCAGAGAGGTTAGACTGGCACCCTCCTTACTATCTTTCCACAAGCAGGTGAAGACTGTTTTGTTCAGGCAGGCCTTTGAGAAGGGATTTTTTTTAAAAAAGAAATAGGCCTTATATAATGTGCCACACTTTTATTTGGTTTTGTTTGTAATAATTCATGGGTTTTGTTGGTTTGAATTTCTTGATAGTTTAATTGCTTCTTTTGTATGCTGAGATATTTCACTATGCTTGCTTTAATAGTTGTAAGATGCCTTGAGTCCCAAACTGGGGAAAAGGCAAGATATACAGTACAACCCCCTCCCTTATATTCAGGGGATCTGTTCCCATGATTACCATGATACTGCCTCTCCATTTGTCCAGCATGCTTTTACTATGTGGAAAATAATGAATAACACTGTAAATAAAGCAACTGTAGTTTTCTTGTCCACACACATTTGATCGCAGCATCTCTCTATATATCTTTCTCACTCACTAACTCACCCTCACCCCCCCAAAAAAATTTGTCTTTTTTAGCAAGGAAGAAGAAGGTAGAGCATTTTCAGTAATGGAAGGGATGTGTCAAGAGTTTTGATCACTGTTCTCTTACATCCAGCTGCAGCTCCACACGATTTATCTCCTCATTGGCCTGATTGAGATGCTCCAACTCCTCCTGTGGTTAGAAAGACAAAAGAACAGGACTCAAGAACAGACACTAACTAGGGTTCATCCCAAAAGGGCTGGTTTGTATTGGACAGTGTGCCTGCAGATGTCTGCAACCCCTTCCCACCCCACTTACAAACACGGAAAGTTACTATATAAATCAAAGAGAAAGGCAATTACTCTTTTGGACCTAATTTCACAGAATTTGCCTGCCAGCACTGCCAGGTGCTGTCCAAAAGACTTTTCTGTAGTTCTGGTATAAATAGATGGAGAGAAATAAAAGGAGAGAATCCTGCTTTGTTGTTTTTTTCTTTCTTTCCTGAACTGGGAAAATGATGGGAGTGTTATAAGCATTGCCTTAATATAAAACTCTCTTTTGTGAGTCTCCTGTCATGGCCCTAAACCAGAAAAGTCCAACTGCCATGAATCCAAAGCGAGGACCTCACATTGGCACTTGAGTGGTCATGTCTGCCTCTACAACAAATTAGCAGATCAAAAGGCCAGGCTTAGGAGCTGCCAAACAGGACATTCACACCTAGGAGATTTATGAGTACCAGCCAGGATGTGTCTGGCTGAGGATGAGATAACATCAACACCCCATCTCTCTTCTTTGGAAATTGTCTACTTCAAAGAGTATCAATTCGGAAACCTTTGATATACAATAGCAAATCTTCACTTCAGGCTAGGGTATAAAAGACCCCCCAAATCTTAGACATATTGGGTCTGGTTAGATTTCATGGTGACACTGTGACACTGTGAACTCTGACTTGGGTCCCTATTCTTCCTGTTGTCCTTTCCCTTTCATACACGGTTGAGTCTATCATCATTCTATCTATCATTCATCGTTGGAGCAACCTCCACCAGGTAATTATCACCATTAGAAAGCCTTCTGTTTCCTATCCAATCTAATTATTCCTGAGTTCTTGTGTGCTTGAGTGTATGTTAGAGTGTCTTTATATGTTTGAATCCCCAAATAAATCATAGACTCATTGAGAAAGCTTTGTCTCTATCAGTCTATTCCCTAGCCCCCTCTGTAAACATAGGATAAAAGATCCCATTGGAGACTTGAACTTTTAGCATTTCCCCAGGTCCAAGTTCTTATAGGAGATTACAAACAACTGCCTACTAGACAGCTTTCCGCTTGTTTAACAGATGCAGTTTCTAAAAGTATTTCTATTTCATGTTTAATTTTGTTGACAAGAGCTTGGGATGAACAAAGATGAAGATGAAGAATAAAAAGAAGGATAAGGAGGCAATACAGCCAGGCTCCCACTGGCACACTTTGCCAGGGGTAGGCAACCTTTCCCCTTGAAGGGCCAAGGGACTTCAGCTCCCAGAATCCCAGGAGCTATTGGCCAACATGGGACTACTGGCCAACATGGCTGAGGCTTCTGGGAGCTAAAGTCCCTCGGCCCTTAAAGGGGAAAGGTTGCCTATCCCTGCAAACAGAAGTGATGGAAAATCACAAGCTTCTAAAATAAAAGCGGCTTGTGATTTTCCATCACATGCATCCAAGGTGGGGCTGGTTTCAGTTTAAATATAAACATGTTGCTACGTTGTTTCCCTCCCCAAGCCCCCACCCTCTACCAGTGTCATCTGCTATCAGGCTTTTAGCTTTATTTTATCTATTAGTGACACTTCTATCACACTTCTCCTCCAAGGAGTTAAAGGCATCATACATGACCTTCTTCCCCATTTTATCCTCATAACCACCCCATGAAGTAGGTAAAGATAAAAGTGACTGGTTCAAGTTCACCCAGTGAGCTTTACAATCAACTGGGAATTTGAACCTCATTTGCAGTCACAACACATTCTTCACTATGACACTACACTCTTGAAAGCTTCAGTGTGGGTTGAACTAGGTAGAGAAGGGTACCAGATGATACTTCATAGTCTTGTTTGGAGGAGTCCATACTAAGAGAGAGAGAGAACTAATGCATATCCCTGTTTTAACAATTTTGAGGGCGTATAAAAAAAGTACTGTGTTGTGCCTTTAGGGAGAAGCATTTTTCTGGTGATTACTCAATTTTGGGTTGGTCATGAAGACTGGCCCAAACTTGCATATACCCAAATCAAACTAATGCTGTTTACGTTTGCTCAAAGACATTGTGTGTTTATGTAAAAATTATTGAGAATAGGTCCCAAAACAAAGAAGAACAAGCACCACCACCCAAACTGGCCCTTTTGGAACCTATTTGGTTGGAAACTCTAAATTCCTCTGGTGAGAAGACAGCAGTTCAGCCAGTTTATGCTTGCACTTTGTGAATGCCTTTAGAATGAATTTGATTAAGAGTTTGCATGGTGCTAACAGTGAAACACAAAATGACCTACAGGTCTGCTTCTCAGATGCACAACAAAAGAAAAAAAGAGTCTAGCACAAGGGTGGGGAATCTCTGAACCCAAATCTGACCCTCCCACAGACCTTTAAGGTTTTCCAGACAGCCATGCTCCCTTTCTTATATAACTATCAATTGATCATCTCCCAGCTATTGTACAGGTTTTTTCCGACCCTAAAAGGTTAAATGTCTCTCCTAAAGCTTGGTATTTTCAATTCTTATATATGGATCTGAAAGCTTGACAGTAAAGGAGGCTAACAGAAAGAAAATCAACTCATTTGAAATGTGATGCTGGAGGAAAGTTCCGCGGGATGCTAAAAAGAGAAATAAATGAATCTAAGAACAACAGAAGCCTGAAGTCTCCCAAGAAGCCAATATGACTAAACTGAGCCAATTGTACATTGGTCACATCATGAGCTGACATACCAAATTAGAAAATATGAGAATGCCTGGTAAAGAAGGAAGCAGTAGGGAAAGAGAAAGATTCCACTACAGATGGATTGAGGAACTAAGACTGAGTTTGAAGGACTGGGCAGAGCTGTTGTTAACAGGGTCTCTTGGAGGTCTCTCACTCACAGGCTTGTCATAACAGTGCATAACAACAACAACAACAAAACTTAGTTATTGGCAGTAAGCACTTTAAAATGTGGTGGAATTTTTGCCTTTGGCCTCACCCACCACCCCAAGAACCTCTGTTAAAACTTCATGTGGCACTTGGGCTGAACAAGATTCCCCAAACTTGAACAAAATTGACCTCTGCTTGAGCACCGACAGGGGTAGTGTGACCCTGCTGGTGCTCTTGGACCTCTCAGCGGCCTTTGATACTATAGATCATGCCATCCTCTTAGATCGCCTGAGAGAGGAATTGGAGGCACTGCTCTTCAGTGGTTCCGTTCCTTCCTCTCTGGCAGATCCCAGAGGGTGAGGCTCGGGGACAGTTGCTCTTCTAAAATAGAGCTTAATTGTGGCGTCCCCCAGGGCGCCATCCTGTCTCCGATGTTATTTAACATTTATATGAAGCCGCTGGGAGAGATCATCCGGAGGCATGGAGCGCGGTGTCTTCAGTACGCTGATGACACCCAGATTTATTTCTCCATGACCAAATCATCGTCTCAGACCTCTGATGGCGTCTCTCCTCTCAATGACTGTCTTAGAGCGGTAATGGATTGGATGAGGAAAAACAAATTGAGGCTGAATCCAGACAAAACGGAGGTGCTCACAGTTACAGGTCCGAATCCGGGTCCGGGATTACAGCCCCTAGTCCTGGATGGGGTCACACTCTCCTCCAAGGACTGTGTGCGCAGTCTGGGGGTACTCCTCGACTCGTCGCTTCACATGACTAGCCAGGTGAATGCGACAGTCAGGAGTGCCTGTTATCAGCTTCGGCTGATACGCCAGCTGCGCCCATTCCTGGATAAGGACCTGGAAACTGTTGTGCACGCACTGGTAACCTCACGCTTGGATTACTGCAACGCACTCTACATGGGGCTATCCTTGTGCCTAACTCGGAAACTTCAGCTGGTACAAAATATGGCAGCCAGGTTAATTACCGGTACATCTAGGAGGGAGCACATTACACCTGTGCTTAAATCCCTCCATTGGCTGCCAATTAGTTTCCGGGCGCAGTACAAGGTGTTGGTTTTGACCTTTAAAGCCCTACATGGCTTGGGTCCAACTTATCTTAGGGACCGCCTCTCCCCATATGAGCCCCCCCGTGCCCTTCGGTCAGCCGGGAAGAACCTACTCCAACAACCAAAATCTAAATCTAAACAGACCTCGCAGAGGGCATTTTCCATCACTGCCCCTAAACTATGGAATGGCCTGCCGGATGAGATCCGTCTCATTACAACACTCACTGCTTTTAAGAAAGCAGTTAGGACGGATCTCTTCCGGCAGGCCTTCCCAGACTGATCCCCTTTTGAGGAACGAATACTGAATTTCCCCCAGGCTTTCTGTTGTCTTGCCACCATTATTTTATAGTTTTATTCTTTTATAGATTCTTGTTTTTAAATCTTTCTAGTTTAATTTTGTCTTAAGGGGGGGAGGGATGGGTGGAGGGATTGGGATATCTGAATGTATTTTAATTATTGTATTTTAAATGCTGTGAGCCGCCCCGATTGCTATGCAGAGGGGCGGGATAAAAATAAAATTTATTATTATTATTATTATTATTATTATTATTAAAATGTATCTCACCTGGATGCGGGGGTCAAGTTCTTCCTCCTCCTCTTCTTCCTCTTTCCTTTGGGGGCTCTTGGAATCCCCACCACCATCACAGATGGCTTCAGGCACAGGGATCCTCTGCTCTTCCCCCTCTTCCGTGGGCGTCCGCAATTCCCCAGGAGGTGTCTGTCGCCCATCTCCCATGTTCATGCCCAGCACCAAACGCTGGCTAGAGCCTTCCATGTCAGGCTTCTGCTGTTCCTCTGAAGCCTCCGGTCTCCCTGTCTGGGCGGTTGGCCTTTTCAAAGAAACTCAGGCCCCATTTTAAAGGCAGGCCCATCAGCAGCAAGTTGGCACAGGGCTCCTTGATTCACCAAGATGCATTTGGCACACACAGAAAAGGAAGGAGGCAGAAATTAAGAGCTCCAATTGGGAGTGTAAAGAGGCACCTCTAGGAACACCAGACCAGACAGAAGTCTTTAGAAAATAGCAGTGCTCTGGATGCTATAGATTTCCTAACTGATGGAGGCACACACACCAGCTTACTCACGCATGGAGGGGGTGGAGACCATTTCCTCCCAGGCATATCCTCCACCCCCTCAGCTGCTGACCATCCTTAAGGCACCTCTTTCAACATGGTGTCCAGCACTAGGGACTGGGACTGAAGCACAACTGAAGGGGAAACACAAAAAGAGAAGAAAAGTTAAATGAAGCACCTTGGGATTTTTAACTGATTTTTTAAAAATTAATATTCAAACAAATCACATTTTAGTTTTTGCATTCATCTCTGAGCTGAAATAGAGAGCTAAAACTGGCTTTGAATGATGTAATGTTTTCATTCAACATTCTTCCAAAAGTTGACCTGCATACCAGATGGAAAGTGAGATCCACATTATGGTTAATAAAGATATACCATCTGATGCAAAACTTTGTCTTAGTCTGTTCATCTCTTGTGTCTTCCATGTCAGAGGTTAATTTGTCCATCAATGCCAAATTCCACACTTGTTTCATTTTATTACGTAACTATGTAATATTACATAATATTTTGAATAATGTTGTGCATGAAACAGTTTGTGTACACAGAACCAACAGCAGGGAAAGGTGTCACTAGCTCAGCCACCCATATGAACAATTTTGGCTTCTGGGGTATTTTGAATTTCAGAATTCTGGATAAAGGATACTCAACCTGTATAAAAAGAGAAAGGAATCTTTATGACTGACCAATTTGTTTCAGCATAAGTTTTAAGAGAATGCAGCTCATTTCTTCAGATGCATCTGAAAACAAAAGACAGATCAAAGGTGCTACAAGTCTCCTCCCTCTTTTTAGTTCAAAAAATTAGCTTCCAAACTCTGCACAGGACTGGAAAACCCCACACATATGGCTGTCCCACAACCTGGTGACCTGAATAGCTTCAGATACTGGACAGTACAGAAGTGTAAGAAATAAATAAAAGCATACCATCTTGAAAACCATCATACCAGTCAAAACACATTGATCTCTGCATTTGGAAGCTAAGCAAGGCTGGGTTGGATTAATACTTGGATGGGAAAACACCAAGGAATATCAAGTATCTCCAAGTACAGCTATGAAAGAATTCTGCCTGAAACCCTGGAGAGCTGCTACCAAACTAAGCAGCCAATATTGATCTAAATGGACCAACCTTATATACCTTTTTAAGATCCAATTCTGGATCTTAAAAAAAGAGATAAAAATGTACAAAACCAGAAACCTTTCACCAGATCTACTCCTGGCTAATCTTGCCATTGTATTTACATTAATTTTTAATTAGTATTAATAATTTACATGGTCATGAAGTGCTTTTTCACCCTAAGAGTTGAGCTAGCACTGCAACCATGCAATCACAGATATAATTTGCAAAAATAAGGGCTCCAAAGCCCCATAAAGACAAACAAATATATTATGTTGTAAGCCTGGGGTGGAGGAATCGGGGGAAGGTCTCTACAGATGTTTTTAGAGAGCCAGTGTGGTACAGTGGTTGGACTCTGCAAGACCAGGGTTCAAATCCCTGCTGAACCATAGAAATCTTCTGGACAACCTTGTGCAAGTCAGCTTCAGAGGAAGGCACTGGCAAACCCCTACTTAACAAATCTTGCCAAAAAAAACTCTGTGATAGGTTCACCTTAGGGTTGCCACAAGACAGAAATAACTTGACATTACACAACAACAGATTTTTTACTACATTTCCCAATAGCTCTAGTAAGTATAGCCAAGGGGTAAGCAATGAGGGGAGTTTCAGTCCAAAGAATCTGGAGCCATACATTCCCCACTGCCAGGAGAAGCTTTGTGAACTACAGTCCACTTCATCAAATGGCAGGAAGTGCAATCCTCATTTGCAGGTAGATAATAGCTGTCCCTATTTCTGCAGAGGACTCACTATTCTCATTTTGCATCCACTCCAACTCATGCTGAAGAGCCAGCATGGCGCAGTGATTTGAGTACTGGACTGAGGCTCTGGAGACCAGGGTTCAATTCCCTGCCAGGGGCCTCAGGGGACGGCAATGGCAAACCTCCTCTGAACAAACCGTGCCAAGAAAACCCTACGATAGGTTCGCCTTAGGATTGCCATTAGATGGAAATGATTTGAAGGTACACAACAACAACAACCAGTTCTGATTATATTACCATTGTCGATATTTCTAGTGAGCCAGCATGGTGTTGTGTTTTGAGTGTTGGACTACGTCTCTGGAGACCAAAGTTTGAATCCCTGCTCAGCCATGAAACCCACTGAGTAAACCTGGGGCAGTCACACAGTCTCAGCCCTAGAAAATCCTGTGATAGGGTGGCTTTAGGGTCACCATAAGTCAGAAACAACTTGAAGGGACACAATATTTCTAGCAAGAGCCAGTGTGGTGCAGTGGTTTGAGTACTGGACTCAATACTCAATATTCAACACTGGGAGACCAGAGTTCAAACTCCTGCTCAACCATGAAAACCCACTGTGTGACCCTGGGCAAGTCACACTCTCTCAGCCTCAGAGGAAGGCAAAGGCAAACCTCCTCTTAACCAATCATGTCAAGAAAACACCATGATAGGTTGACCATAAGTCAGAAATGACCTCAGAGCACACAACAACAACATTTCTTGCCCTTGCAATATTTCTTACCTAGAGTGGGCTGGATCTGAAGACCTGGACTCCTCTGGTTGAATCAATGTCCAGTACTTGGAAACTCACTGGGAAAGCCTTGCAGTTTTTGTAGTCTCTTCTCTCTCAAGTGTGTAAATATTTACCAATTTAAGGAACACACACTGGGTGTGTACAATGAAGTGAACGCCAGTCCAGGTCTATTCCATAATAAAATAAAATCTGTTCTGTAAGGCTGTAATATTTTTGCTGCCACACAAACTCTCATAATAACTTCCAGCTTTTGTTGTTGTTGCTAACTGCCTTCGGGTTGATCTCAACCCATGGCAACCCTATGGATGAGATATCTCCAGCCCCCCCCCCCCCGCCCTCTACTGCTCTGCCCAGCTCCTGCAAACTTCTATTCGTGGTCTCTTTAATAAAGTCCATCCATCTAGCAGGTGGCCTTTCTCTCTTTCTACTCTCCTCCACCTTTCCTAACATTATTGTCTTTTCTAACAATTCATGCCTTCTCATGTCTCAAAGTACGACAGTCTAAGTCTTGTCTTAGTCCCTTGGCTTCTAGGAATATCTCTGGCTCGATCTGTTCTAGACCCATTTGTTTGTCCTTTTGGCTGTCCATGGGATCCTCAGCACTCTTCTCCAGCACCACATATCAAATGCGTTGATTTTCCTCCCATCGTCTTTCTTGACTATCCAGCTCTCATATCCATACATGGTAACAGGGAATACGATGACTTTTATGCTGTTGTATATCTTTGCATTTTATAATCTTTTCTAGTTCTTTCATAGCCACCCTCCCCATTCTTAATCTTCTCCTGATTTCCTGGCTGCAGTCTCCATTCTGATCAATATTTGATCCCAGATATAAGAACTCTTTTACTATTTCTATTTCCTCATTGTCTAGTTTGAATGTGTCTAAATTAACTGTGGTAATTATTTTTGTTTTCTTTATGTTCAACAGTAAGCCTGCCTTTGTACTTTCTTCTTTGATCTTCCTTAGTAGTTGTTCTAGGTCTGTGAGGTTCTCTGCTAGTATTATGGTGTCATCAGCATATCTCAGGCTGTTTATATTTCTTCCTCCTATTTTCACTCCTCCCTCTTCCATGTCCAGGCCTGCTTTCCTTATAATATGTTCTGCATACAAGTTGAACAGACAGAGTGAAAGGATGCAGCCTTGTCTGATTCCTTTGCCAATTGGGAACCATTCTGTTTCTCCATGTTCTGTTCTGACAGTAGCCTCTTGTCCTGAGTACAGATTCCTCATCAGGACTATCAGATCTGTTGGCACTCTCATGTCTTTAAGGGCTACAAGGTTACCCCAGTGAGTTTCCAGGTTTGGACATGGACTGAACCAGAGGAGCCCAGGTTTTAAGCTCCAGCCCATTTTAGGCTGGGTCACACTCTGCCTCCATTCCCCTTAATTGCCTTTTGCACCCATCTAAAGGTAAACCCCACCTTTGCTTTCCCCACTCTGCACTCAAAGACACTCTCAGCTGAACCCAATCAGAAAAGCAAGCAAGAAGGACAAAACAAAAATGTTGTATTTACCTTCAGCTTCCAATTGCAACCCCCCTTCCACCCCAGCCCAGGCGGAAACGGAAATGGAGAGCCCCAGATGGAAGCCACCTTTTCCCTTGTCCGTACAACATGGCGGCGTCCATGAGAAAGGCATATTGGCTGTTTTGTAAATCTCACGAGGCACTTACCGTCCCCTATTGGGGTGTGGTATAGACCTGCTTTGGGTCTATACATTGGGTCACTCCAGGGGTTTGTGAATACGAAAGAGAAGGGTAACATATTGCTCTGCTAATCTGTGAGTTTGGTGAAGCCCAGTGGGAGGCGCCATTTTGGGTTACGAACAAGCGGGAGGTGGTTACCAGGCAGGAACCCCCACAAGATGGCGTCGCTATCTGTGGAAAGAGCGTCAGGGGAGAGCCATGCCAACAGGAAGACTGAATGTTCTGTTTTTTGGCTCTGTAGCTTTTGTAACCCTCTTTCAAGACAAACTATTAGTGGCTTTTATCTCTCTTTTAATTTGAAACAAAACCTCCACTTTTAAAAAATATTTTTTACTACATTTCCCAATTAGTGGCTTTTATCTCTCTTTTAATTTGAAACAAAACCTCCACTTTAAAAAAATATTTTATTTTATTTTTAAATAAAATAAATTGTACTTTGCATCCATTGCTCTGTGTCCTAATCTCTGTGTCCTAGTGTTTTCTAAAATAATTTTTTAAAAAATAATTAAAATGTATTATAATTATTTAAATGACAGTTTAAGATCTTGTTTCATTGAATTATATTATTATTATTATTATTATTATTATTATTATTATTATTATTATCATCATCATCATCACCATCATTGAATTTATTATTATTATTATTATTATTATTATTATTATTATTATTATTATTATTATTTAAAGGACAGATCTTGCTTCATTGAATTCATCCTGAAGAGAAGTGACCACAGGGTTCTGTCCTGGGTCCAGTGCTATTCAACATCTTTATCAATGATTTAGAATAGATGAAGAAATAGGGGGCATGTTTCTCAAATTTGCAGATGATACCAAATTAGGAGGAACAGCTAATACCCCAGAGGACAGGATGAAAATTCAAAATGACCTTAATAGATTAGAAAGTTGGGTCAAAGCTAACAAAATGAATCACAACACAGAGAAATGTACTGTATCTAGGGAGGAAAAATGAAATGCATAGATATAAGATGGGGGACACCTGGCTTAATGTGACTACATGGGAAAGGGATCTAAGCGTCCTAGTAGACCACAAGTTGAACTTGAGTCAACAGTGTGATGCCGCAGCTAAAAAGGCCAATGCGATTTTAGGCTGCATTAATAGAAGTATAGTATCTAGATCAAGGGAAGTAATAGTGCCACTGTATTCTGTGTTGGTCAGGCCCCACCTAGGATTTTATCACATGGGGGCCAGCTCCGTCTTTAAAGAGATAATAAAGCGCAAATAAACCATTCCTAAATAAAGCGAAAATGGAAACCATGCCCTATGAGGAACGACTTAGGGAAATGGGTATGTTTAGCCTGGAGAAGAGATGGTTAAGAGGGGATTTGATAGCCGTCTTTAAATATTTGAAGGGATGTCATATTGAGGGAGCTAGCTTGTTTTCTGCTGCTCCAGAGAATAGGGCTCAGAACAATGGATGCAAGCTACAGGAAAAGAGTTTCCACCTCAACATTAGGAGGAACTTCCTGACAGTAAGGGCTGTTCGACAGTGTCCTTCCTTGGAGGTCTTGAAACAGAGGCTGGATGGCCATCTGTCAGATATGCTTTGATTGAGAGTTCCTGCATGGCAGAATGGGGTTGGAATGGATGGCCCTTGTGTCTTTTTCAACTCTATGATTCTATGAATTATTTTTATTTATTATTTACTATTATTTAAAGGACAGTTTAAGATTTTGTTTCATTGAATTATTATTATTATTATTATTATTAATTTTATTTATTATTTAAAGTGGTTTGAGATCTTGTTTCATATTATTATTATTATTATTATTAATTTTATCTATTATTATTTAAAGGACAGTTTAAGATCTTGTTTCATATTATTATAATTATTATTTAAAGGGCAGTTTAAGATCTTGTTTCATTGAATTATTATTATTTATTATAATTGTATTATTATTATTATTTTTGTTGATATTATTTATATATACAAATAAATATACAGTTAAAATTCACATACAGTCTAATCATTCTTTAAATGTTATCTTCTACTTAGTCCTTCCTATAGTTCTTTGACAGTAAGTACCTGTTCTATAAAACCGTAGTTACTACATTTCCTATATCGTTTATACATATACATATAATTGTCGGCTCTTGCTATTAAAGCTATTAATCACAGATTAATTCTATATTTCCTTTTATATCTCCCATCATCCTATCTCAAATCATCTATTATCTTAAATTATTTCTTAGTTGCTTTGCTGTTTTAATTCCATCTTACTTTTATATATTCTTCAATTGGAGCCAACTCTTCATCCAGTCTTTTTATGTCCTTGTGATTTAGTAGTGCCATTAATTTATCCATTTCTTTCATTTCTGTTAATTTCAGAAACCAATCGTCCACAGTAGATATGTCTTCTTTTTTCCATCTCTGGGCTATCAATAACCTAGCTGCAGTAGTCATGTACAGAAAAATCCTCCAATACTTCTTTTCTATAACTGGGCCTAGTTTGTTTGTCATGTTCAACAAATATAGCTCTGGACTCATCTCATATTTAATTTTCAACATATCCTGTATAGCTATATGAATTCTTTTCCAGTAAGTTTTCATTATGGAGCTTCTCCACCAGGTATGGAACAACGACCCTACATTTTGTTTGCATTTCCAACATTTGTTTGTTTTTACATTGTAGAGTCTTGCTATTTTTGCGAGTGTTAGATACCACCTCTGTTCCATTTTCCAAAAGTTCTCTTTCAAATCCTGTGAGTGGGTAAATTTTTCTGTTTTTTTCCCTAGCATTTTCCCAGCTTTCTAATTCAATTGTTTTTCCAACATTGGTTGCCCATTTGATCATATTTTCCGATATCTTTTCGGTTTCCTGCTCCCTCTCCATTATTATTTTATATAATTTACTTATTCTTTTTTCCTGTGATTCCATCAGTACTTTATCCAAATCCAATGGTTCCTCTTCAAATCCCTGGAGTTTAAAGTCCATTTTAAATCTTTCTTTCTTTCTTGCGTGTATAATAGCCAGTGCATTTTAGGCTCTAATTGTTCTAGCTCCTCCACTGATTTTAATTCGTATCTTTGTCCTTCTGGTCTTTTGAGTATATCTGTATACCTCAACCATGTTTTGACTGCAGTCCATTTTCCAAAGAATGCCTCATGTGGAGATACCCAAAGGGGTATTTTCCTGTAAATTTTCTTTTTAATTTCATTCCACACATTCAGAAGTGATCTTCTAATCACATGATGTTTGAATTCTTTGTGGATCATTTCTTTTCCATACCATAAATAACTGTGCCATCCAAATCTATTATTAAAGCCTTCAATATTCAATATTTCTGTCTTCCTAAGTGAGAGCCAATCTGATAACCAATCCAATGCATTAACTGTATGGTATTCTTCCAAATCAGGTACACTTCTACCTCCATCATGTTTATTCCTTATCATTGTTTTCCAATTTACCCTAGCTCTTTTTTTCTTCCAAATAAACTCTCTTAAATCTCTATGCCATTCTTTAAATGTTTTTTTATTATGAATAATTGGAATGCATTTGAACAAAAAGTTCATTTTGGGGAGGACTGTCATTTTTATGGCTTCCATTCTTCCTGTCAATGAAAGATTAAGCTTGTTCCATTTTAACAAGTCAGTTTTAATTTCTCTCCATTTAAGTTTATAGTTATTATCAAATAGATCTACGTTACTTTTAGTAAGCCAAATTCCGAGATATTTGATCTTATTTTTCACTGAACATTTTGTTATTTTTTCCAAATCCTTTTCTTCTTTCTTTGATAAATTTTTGTTAGTATCACTGTTTTTTCATAATTGATTTTAAATCCCGCTACTTTACCAAATTCTAATATTTTGAAAACATCTGTAATTTATTGTTGAGGGTCATCTAAGATAAGAACCAAATCATCTGCAAAGGACTGTAATCTGTATTCCTTGCCTTTTATCTTCATCCCTTTTATTTTCCCTTCTTGTCTTATTTTATTCAGTAATATCTCCAGGACTGTTATGAATAGGAGAGGTGATAGGGGGCAACCTTGTCTTGTTCCTTTTGATATCTTAAACATTTCTGTACTATTCCCGTTAATTATCAAGTTTGCTGATTGCTCTGTGTATATTTCTTTGATCCAACTGCAAAATTTAATTCCCATCCCCATTTTCTCCAGGACTTTCATCATAAAATTCCAATTCATGTAGTCGAAGGCCTTTTCTGCATCTAAAAAGGTCAATGCCAATTTTTTATCATTGTTTTTTTCATAGTATTCAATAGTATTTATAATCGTCTTAATGTTATTTTTCAATTGTCTTGTTGGAAGGAACCCTGTTTGATCTTCATGGATTACATTTATTAATATTTTTTTAATCTATCTGCCAAAATTAATGCCAGAATCTTGTAGTCTATATTCAGTAGGGATATTGGCCTATAATTCCCCATTTCCTTTTCATCTTTGCCTTCCTTTGGTAGTAATACAATATTGGCATTCTTCCATGTATCAGGTATCCCTTCTTTATTTATGTTATTCAGAGTTTTCAATAAAGGTGATTTTAATTCTTCAACAAATGTTTTGTAATACATCACGGTGAATCCATCTGGACCTGGAGCGTTCTCATTTTTGAGCTTTGCTATCGCTTGCATTATTTCATTTTCTGTGAAATCGGCATTTAATATTCCTTGTTGTTCTGTTGTTATCTTCCCAATCTTTTGCTTTTCTATATAATTATTTATCTCTTCTGGATTTATCCCTTCCACTTTATATAAATTTGTATAATATTTTTAAAGGCATTTTGTATTTCCTCCTGTAAATGTAACATTTTATCTCCTTCTTTTATGTTCATAATCAATCTCTTTTCCTTTTCCTTCCTTAACCTGTATGCCAACCACCTTCCAGTCTTGTTGGCTGATTCAAATTGTCTTTGTTTGATAAACTTCATCTTTTTTGCGATTTCCTCCATCAATATCTTGTCAAGTTGTTTTCTCAGCCATTTCAAGTGCTTATTCTTCTTATCATTTGTAGGATCATTAGCAAGATCTGATTCCGCTCTAGAAATTTCGCTCTCCAATCTATTCTGTTCCAATGTCCCTTTCTTTAATTTAATCCTCTTTGCTTTTCCGTTTTCCTTGTATTATTTATCTTGTCCCTGTCATCTCGTCCTCCCGTCCTCCTTCCAACGCCTCTTTCTTTATTTAATTCCTCCTTGCCTCACCGTTTACTTTCACTCCAGGGCCCCTTTCACTTTCTTCTATCTTTTCCCTCTGTCGTTCCGTCCTCCCATCCTCCTTCCGATGTTCCTTTCTTTATTCCTCTAAATGTTTTAAGTTATTTAAGATTACTTTAAATCTTATTCTTCCACCTCTATCTAGTCCTATATTCAACTTTTTGATTGCACTTCCTCTCTGGTCCGATTTCGCCCAGCACTCTCACTCTCTGCTTTCTCTTCAACTCTTCTTTGTCTTATTGTTTTTTTAACCATTGCCATTTTCCTGTCTGTCTTTATCCTCCTATACCTCCTGTCCCTTTTCTTTTTCTTTTTACTATAATAATAATAATAATAATAATAATAAATTTTATTTATATACCGCTCGTTGGTGACCCAATCCGGGCGGTTCACAACATTAAAATAATACAGCCTAAAACCAACGTATTTCCCACCCCCCCTTAAAAAACTATTAAACCAGATTTAATTAAAATCAATTTTCCAACAAGTTTAAAATAAACTATAACAAAACAACAATAAACCCCTGCAGCTTTCTACAAGGGAAGGGTTATGGAGGATCTGCTGAAGGGGAGGAGGGCCGAGGCCGGGATATTTAGTCCGGGAAGGCCTGCCGGAAGAGATCCGTCTTGACAGCCCTTTTAAAGCTGTCTAAAGATGTTAATTGACGGATCTCATCCGGCAGGACGTTCCAGAGCCTGGGGGTGACAACAGAAAAAGCCCTCTGGGAGGTAGCCGAGAGCCTCGATTTTTGAGGCTTCAGCAAGTTCCTCACAGAGGACCGGAGAGCGCGGGGAGGATTGCATGGGAGGAGGCGGTCTCTGAGATAACTTGGACCCAAGCCATTTAGGGCTTTAAAAGTGATAACCAACACCTTGTATTGGGCCCAGAAGCCAATAGGCAGCCAGTGGAGGGACCTCAAAACCGGGGTGATGTGGTCCTTCCTAGATGTTCCGGATACAAGCCTGGCTGCCATGTTTTGGACCAACTGTAGCTTCCGAACCAAGCACAAGGGTAGCCCCATGTAGAGCGCATTACAGAAATCGAGGCATGAGGTTACCAGAGCTCTCTGACAGAGAAGGCTAAATGTCTCACAAAACTACAATTCCCAGAATTCCTTAGCATTAAGCCACGACAGTTAAAGTGGTGTCCAACTGGATTATTTCTGCAGTGCAGATGCAGCTTGCACCTATCCGTCTGGATTGTGGTCTTCCTCTTTTCCCATTGCCCCCTCCACTTTCCCAAGCATTGTAGTCTTTCCTAGTGAGTCCTTTCTTCTCGTGATGTGGGGCCACATCACAACAACCTCAGTTTAGTCATCTTTGCTTCTAGGGAAAGTTCAGGTCTGATCTGCTCTAGGACCCATCCATTTGTCTTTGTAGTGACCCACAGTATTTCCAGGATTCTTCTCCAGCATCTCAGATGAGTTTATTTCTTTTCCTATCAGCTTTCTTCACTTCCTAGCTTTCACAACCATCATAGGAATGGGATATACAATGTTATGGACAATCCTTGCTTTGGTATTTAATGATATATCTTTACATTTCAGGATCTTGTCTAATTCCTTCCAAATCCTAATTGTCTTCAGATTTCTTGATTGCCATCTCTGCTCTGACTTGAACCCAAGTATGGAAAATCTTGTCCAATTTTGATTAATTTAAAATACTATCATTTGTTTATTAGCAATATTCTGTACCCTCCTTTTGCTCACTGCTTAACATTTTGCCCAGCATTCAGTCCAACAAAAAAGTGAAGAGAAATGGAAAGGTTTCACATTACTTTTTGTTTGTTTGGTCTTGACAAAGGTATTATTATGCTACTGGGGCTTTGGGATGTTCCCTCTCCATGGAAATAGAGCTGTCTATATTTATTTTATTTTATTTTCATTGGAAGCTAATTTGCTATCTTTTCCCACAGGAGGGCCTAGTTGTTTGACCAGAGATTTTGGAAACCAGTGTGTTATAGTGGTTAACATGTTGGACAAGGAATGCATCTACACTGTAAAAATAATGTAGTTTGACACCACTTTAACTGTCATAGCTCCATTGTACAAAATCCTGGGATTTGTAGTTTTGAGAGGCACATGCATGCTTTGGCAGAAGAGGCTAAGGACCTTATAAAACTACAAATCTCAGGATTCCATAGGATGCAGCTACAGCACTTAATGCAGTATCAAACTACATTATTTCTACAACATAGATGCACCTTAGGACTCTGGGAGACCAGAGTTTGAATCCCTGCTGAGCCATAGAAACCCTCTGAGTGACCCTGGGCAAGTCACATGCTCTCAGCCACAGGAGAAGGCAATGGCAAACCTCTTGGCAGTAAGCCCCATGATAGGTTTACCTTTAGGTTGCCATCAGTCAGAAAAGACTTGAAATTTTACAACAAACCACTTCCCATTGTTGGAAGGGAAAAGCTTGTTGGATATCCTGGGTCATGTTTACTGTTTATTTTGTATTTCTTCAGGAGTGCCCATTCTTCTTGCCCAAAATGGAACCAAAGTGATCCATTTAAGGGGAGATCCAGACCTACCTGTGTCTCCTGATCAACCAAAGTGGAGCTTCCATTTTAGTTCAGGGGTTCTCAACCTTTCACACTCCAGATGTCTTGACCTTCATTTCTCAGAAGCTCCAACCTACTTGGCCAATGGTCAGGGATTCTGAAAGCAAAACTCCAGAACATCTGGAGGAGCAATCGTTGAGAATTTTTCCACCATCTGGCCCAGGGTTGAACAAAGTTTGGCCCTCCACATGTTGCTTAAACTGCAGCTACCAGCAGCCTGGCTAACATAGATCATGGTGAAGAATGCTGGGAGCTGCAATTCAGCAATATTTGGAGGATTACACAGTCCAAATAGAGTGGATCCAATAGAGTGCTGGCCATCAGAAATGAAATTCCCTCTCAGCCATGATGAGTTGAGCTCATTCCTGTCTTTTAACCCCACTTCACTGAATTGTCAGAATAAAGTAGAGCAGCCCCAATGGGCAAAAGGTAGTTGACAGAGGGCCAGAAAACCAAGGCTTGTTGTCAATTCCTGGCAAGACTGGGTGCATGGGTTAGAAGGGTGGAAGCAGGTCTGATCACTGGCAGAGGGAGGAATTAACCAGGTGCTCTCTAGCCTGGGAGAGCCAATATGGTGTGGTGGTTTGGGTGATGGACTAGCACACTTTGCATCCCTGCTCAGCCATGGAGCCCACTGTGAGCGTTCATAGCGACGTCACTTTTGGATCAAGTCACATTCTCTTAGCCTATCTTCCTTGGAAGAAATCTTGCCAAGAAAACCCCATGGTAAGAGTTTTGTTGAAGGCACATACAACAGATCTAAGCTGTGATCGATACTCATCTAGCAGTTAAGGGCAGTGGATGGTGCAGGAAACATATAGGCAGAATACAAGCCAAAATGAAGACTCCTGGAATGAAGGTGACATTCCATACAGGGTTTTCAGGACCCTGGACAGATCACCATGCCCAATGATCTGACAGCATCTCATAGCCAACCAGCCCTTATATGCCTAGTTTACCCCATCAGAGCACTATCCCTTTTGCTGAGGAGTGGAGGGAGTTAAAGGGACAACCCTTGAGGATGGATTGAAGAACTCTAATCTGCCCAGGGTCTTGAAAGCCCTACGGCACCTCTTTTCTGGGAATCTTCATTTTGTCTTGGATTCTAGCTATATGTTTCCTGTACCACCCACTGCAGTCTTGATCGCACGTTAGATCTGTTGCTGTCATGTAGCCTGAAGTCAACTCCTATCTTGGCTAGATTTCTTCCAAGGAAGTTTGCCTTTGCCTTCCTGTATGTTGCCTACATCTGTGAGCAAGCAAAGCCAGTGGGGAGAAGATAGTACCCAGTCATCCCCAAATCTCTGGGGCTCCTGGTGCAGGGATCTAAGGCAGGGGTAGGCAACCTTTCCCCTTTAAGGGCCGAGGGACTTCAGCTCCCAGAATCCCAGGAGCTATTGGCCAACATGGGACTATTGGCCAACATGGCTGAGGCTTCTGGGAGCTGAAGTCCCTTGGCCCTTAAAGGGGAAAGGTTGCCCACCCCTGATCTAAGGTTTCAGGGATCCCAGACATCAGAGTGTTGCTTGATTCTAGATCCAACACTTCCACAGGTGCTATCTGGACTTGGTTGGCTCTTCCAACAGCATATGAGAATTCTGGCAGTGCCTACTAGAGGCCAATATCCTGACATCTAGCATTATATCTTAGAAAGATTAGTATTTTAAATGACATATTCTAGAATCCTCTCTCCAGCTGGCAGGATCAGTGGGCATAGTGACTGGGAAATTCTGGGGGTTGCAATCCTTTTTTTAAAGACTGTCTAACTTATACTCCTCTCCAGATTCAAATCTAATATGCGCTGCAGAAATAATGCAGTTTGACACCGCTTTAACTGTCATGGCTTCATCCTATGGAATATTGGGATTTGTACTTCATTGTGACACCAAAGTTCTCTGAGTGAGAAAGCTAAATATCTCACAAAACTACAAATCCCAAAAATCCATATCATTGAGCCATAGCAGTTAAATCAGTGTCAAACTGCATTATTTCCACAGTGTAGATTAAACCTCAGAGGTGTAGGGTTGTAATTAGGTAGCTTTGTTATTGCTGTTCTCTATCTTTAAGTAGACTTCAACTTTTGGCAACTCGATTGTATGGTTTTCTTGGCAAGATTTGTTCTGAGGTGGTTTGCTATTGTCTTCCTCTTAGGCAAAGAGAGTGTGATTTCCATGGCTGAGCAAGGTTTTGAACCCTGGTCTCCCAGAGACCCAGTCCAGCACTCAAACCACTGCACCACACTGGCTCTCTTAGGGAAATGAAGGGCCTTTGCAGACTGCCAGAAATAATGCAGATTGAGGTCACTTTAACTGTCCTGGCTCAGTGCTAATCATGGGGAACTGTAGTTTATTGTGGCGCCAGAGCTCTCTGACAGAGAAGGCTCAATGTCCCAGAAAAAAATACAATTCCCATTATTCCCTAGCACTGAGCCAGGACAGTTAAAGTGACCTCAATCTGCATTATTTTGGGCAGTCTGCAAAGGCCCTTAGATTGGAAAACTGTAGTCTTATGTTGTTGGAAATGAAACTCCTAGCTTTCCTCAACTGTGTTGGTTTGGGTTGCAGTCTAATAACATCTGGAAGGTTCCACTTTGTCCCCACTGTTGCTTTAAATCAGATTTCCAAGCTTTGATCCTCCAGGTGTTTTGGACTTCAATTCCCAGAATCCCCAACCAGCCTGACCAACAGTCAGAAATTCTGGGAGCTTAAGTCCAAAATATCAGGAGGACCAAAGTTTGGAATCTACTGCTTTAAACTGGGGACTTTTGATCGTTGGGCAAATTGTGGTCCTTCGGAGATTGCTGGCCTATACTTCCCACGGTCCTTCACCATTAGCTGTGATTGCCAAGGCCAACTGGTGTTTCAGTCCAACAATATCTGAAAGTCCACAACTTGCTTACCCCTAATGTGTGTTGTTTCATTTCCTTCAATGTGTGAGAAGCTGGACGTGAGAGCAGTTCCCCTCATTTTGCAGTGTGGGATCTTCTGCTCCAAACCCTTGTTCTTCTTCAGTGTAAGCCTGGTGGTAAATAAAGCATCATTCTTTGAACATTTTAATTTTTTATGCCACTACCTTTGGTCTTGCTTACACCACAACTTCTGGCTATGGGAGACCAGGACAGATCTGCTTTGCTTCAACTATCAGTATGCTTTACTTCACTATCAGTATGCCACGAACAAAAAAGAGAAGTTTTATACAGATCTACTCAGAAATAGAATTTAATATGGCATACTCTTAGGTAAGCCTGTATAGGACTGAACCCTCAAAATCTTGCACACTACTCCATTCATGGGGCTGAGGTGGAACAGATAGAAGGACAAGGTAAGGACTAAGGGCCTTTGCAGACTGCCAGAAATAATGCAGCTTGAGGCCACTTTAAATGTCCTGGCTCAGTGCTAAGGAATCATGGGAACTGTAGTTTATTGTGGTACCAGAGCTCTCTGACAGAGAAGGCTCAATGTCCCAGAAAAAAATACAATTCCCATGATTCCTTAGCACTGAGCCAGGACAATTAAAGTGACCTCAATCCGCATTATTTCTGGCAGTCTGCAAAGGCCCTAAGTATTAAACATCTGTAGCAACTTCATCTACCAGCAGAACTTAGAAAAATTATTTTTGGACTATGGTGTCAGAATCTTCCAGCCAGTATGGCCATTAAGCATGATGGCTGAAGGATTCTGGGAAATGTAGTGCAGAAAAGTTATTTTAACAAGTGACTCTATCCTGAGAATAAATTGAAAGGTACAGCACACTGCTCCTGCTTGTAATTTGTCAGCACTTTGTAAATTACATCTGTAACCAAGAGTCATTATTTCATTATTTCTCTCATTTTCTATTATGGTACATCTGATCATGCAAATCAAGTCAGGCTGTAAAATGGTGCATTTGTTTTTATTGAATGGTCACACAATTTATGGGATTTTTTTGGTTAACATTGCTCAAGGATCATTGCTAGCATGGTAAGAAGATCAACAAGCTTTATAATCTCCCTGTAAATGAACCAAAGTGTAAAAGCTGATCTAGAAAACCAATCTCCACCTGAAACTGATTAAATTCTTAGTGTGAATGGGAACCTTCATGTTAAGAGAACAAGTATGTGGACATTGATGTGTAAATTTTGTTATTCATCTTGAAAGTGGAGCTGTATTCCTAATTTATTTGAAAATAAAGTATGCAAAGGATGTACTATGTACGCATTAATTGATGCCTCATAGGAACAGAAACAGTAAATGTTTTTGTATTGTTACTAAACTAGGGTTATTTGATATACGGTAGGTTTTTTTTAGACCAACATGGGTGGCAGAAATTCAACAGCTGCTACTTCTCCAGCATAGGAGCTGCACATGTAAGATTTCTGATGTGTATATATATATATACCTCTCCATTTCCAGCTTTAATTGTTCACTGAAATGTAAACCACTCTCTTCTCCAAATGTACTGTGGCAACTTCACCTTTTTCTATTATCATTCCCTTCTTGCACAGACCATAACAATTGGTTTGCTTCCATGATGTCAGTGGAATTTGCTTTTTGCAAGTACACTTAGAATCAGGATGTTATTAAACAGTCTGGCATGAAAGCTCCCTTGAAATCTATCGGTCCCATTTTCTGGGTTGCCACCTTTCTCCCTGTACCTAGTAGCTATGCTTTTAACAAAAACTAGATCTCCAGACATTTACTTCCATGCTGTGAAAAGCTTCCTTCCAGATCAAACATCTGTTTTTTTAAGGGTAAAATAGCAAGATATTCTGTTTTTCTAATTAGTTGGAAACCCTACTGGAAATACAAAACCCTAGCACTTAAAGAGGGGTAGCTAGGCTGATCTTTTGAAAGAAACACAACAATAAGTCTGGTGGCACCTTCAAGATTAGTACATTGTTTATGTCATAAATTAAGAAGTGTAGTGTTAAATTCTGAAGTGTAATCCCTATCACAACATCCCTTATAACAACACCATGAAGGCAAGTCTATAAAAGAGGCATGCATCTTGGCTGATAAAAATCAGCAAAGCCATTTTCACAGCTACCAGAAGCAGATCTTTTGTAAAGCTAATGTGTCTTCATTGCTCATTCAGGATGAAGCCATCCCAACACTTTGGGTTATACTAGAGAATAGTTTATAATAATAGGCAGCTGCTAAGTATTTCCCACTAACCACTGGGACTATAGTTAATGTCAGAAAGGGAGGGAAGCAGATTGGAGAGGGAGGTAGCAGATCACAGCATTACTCCTGCTAGTAGCCCATTGCTTAAATTCCTGAGGGCTGGAGTCCAACAGATGGATAACCTAAAAAAGGTGACACTTTCTTAGTGAAAGAAGGTTAGAGCAAGTGGTATAACGGTAAGAGAGGGGGAATGGGATGTAGGTAAGATGGCTTCGATGAGAGAGGAAGGGAGTGAAAGGAAGATTGGGGTTAAGATAGTGTTAGAAAGATAGAAGGTATAGGAAGGAAAGTATAAAGTGGAAGGACATAGAATGAAAGAGAATAATTGAAAGGCCATCAATGCTGATTACATTAGAAAGATTACAAAACAAAGATGAGTATTACTTTAGATGCAAGAACGTATGTTTGCAATATTGTATGTTTTAAAAATAAGGGGGGAGAGAATTTGTTTACATTTATGTATGTTTGAATTTTAATATGTTTAATAAAAATATTTAAAAAGGTGACACTTTCTTCTGCATGGAGATGGCTGGTAAAAAAAAAGCCCCAACAGCTCAATTTCTCCAACTGGAGCTGCTGTTAAAAAGCACAAAAGGAGGGCTGTATTTCAAAATATAAAATACTCCAGGGAGATGGGATCCAGGAAGCACAAAACTCTGAGCTGACTTGTCTTATGTGTTCCATGCCCTTACAGTTAGCTTAGACTGCACTGGAAGTTGGAAAAGGTATTTTACTACAATACCCAGAATCCCCTAACTATTGAATTCTGGGAACTAGTCCAAGAAGGTGTTTTCTTAGACTATGCAGCAACAATGAAGGGATCTCATTGTTCTTGACAGACATACAATTCTTCCCAGAGTTTTCAAAAGGACACCTAAGGGGATGCTAGTTTTCATAATCTCCCAGCATGCTAGGGGATTCTGGGAGCTGTAGTCAGAAGGGGATGCTAGTTTTCATAATCTCCCAGCATGCTAGGGGATTCTGGGAGCTGTAGTCAGAAATGTAACTCCCTCCAGCTCTTCCCCTTTCTAACCCCTTCCCTCTTGAGCTGTTCTTAACATGCCAGATACAAACACTTTCATTTGTTAGTCCTTCCAAGAACATTCACTGAAGTTCAGTGTTTTTCAAATTTTGCAATTCTGGTCATGGGTCTTCCTCAGGATCAAAGTACTTGCACATTCCCTTTGCAGGGGGGAGTTTTCCATACTGCACTTTATAGTCCGTCATATGATCCAATGCTTATGCTATTCACACCTTATTTACAGGAGATATGTACCTATTTGAAAGAATTACACACAGAGACAAATTAGCTAATACTCCAGAGGACAGGATCAGAAGTCAAAATGACCTTAACAGATTAGAAAGCTAAACCAAAATTAACAAAAGGCCTTTGCAGACTGCCAGAAATAGTGCAAATTGAGTCCACTTTAACTGCCCTGACTCAGTGCTAGGGAATCATGGGAACTGTAGTTTATTGTGGCACCAGAGCTTTCTGACAGAGAAGGCTCAATGTCTCCAGGGCAGTTAAAGGGGACTCAATTTGCACTATTTCTAACAGTCGGCAAAGGCCCAAACTGAATTTCAACAAAGAGAAATGTAGGATACTATGCTTGGACAGTAAAAATGAAATGGATAAATATAGACTGGGTGATAACTGGCTCGACAAGAGGACATGTGAAAAGGATCTAGGAGTTTTAGTGGACCACAGGCTGAACATGTGTCTGCAGTATGATATGGCAGCTAAGAAAGCCAATATGATTCTAGGCTGTAGGAATCTAGAGTGTAGTGTATAGATCAAGGAAAGTAATAGTACAGTCAGCCCTTAGTATACATGGGGGTTATGTTACGGATTCCCCACACACACACACACACACACACACAGATGAAAAAAACTTGAGGTCCTGCAAAGGGGGAGAAACAAAGCTTTAAGTGTGCGAAAAACTGTGACAGATCTTGAAATACAGCTATTAAATTCATTGTTCAGAAATCAGGAAATCTGCATAGATGAACCTCTCCAGTACAACAGTGTAACAATACAGGAGCAGAACCCATCCCTGATAAATCTTTGAATCCTTTAGGTGCATCTGGGTTGCAAGGCAGCGGTTACAAAGGTTAAAGTGACAGATGAGAAAACCGTGTCCTGTTAGACCAGGGGTAGGCAACCTTTCCCCTTTAAGGGCCAAGGGACTTTCCAGAATAGGAGCTATTGGCCAACATGGGATTATTGGCCAACATGGCTGAGGCTTCTGGGAGCTGAAGTCCCTCAGCCCTTAAAGGGGACAGGTTGCCTACCCCTGTGTTAGACCTTCACTCCACTGTATGGCAACTGCAAAAGTGAACCTCATTTTCAAACAGAGAGCTAGTTATTTGACAAGTGTCTGCCTGGTATTTCTTTCTTCTGTGTGGATTTTCTGGTGCCGAGTAAGATGTGAATTCCGATTGAAGCTCTTCCCGCATTCGTTGCACTCGTAAGGCTTCTCTCCTGTATGGATTCTCTGGTGCTTGGTAAGACAGGAGCTTTGACGGAAGCTTTTCCCACACTCCAAGCAGACGTATGGTTTCTCGCCTGTGTGAATTCTCTCATGCAATATGAAATCTGAGATCCCACGATAGTTCTTCCCACATACCGCACACAAATAAGGTTTCTCCCCAGTGTGGATTCTCTTGTGGACAACCAGGTGAGAACTCTGGGTGAAGCACTCACCACACTCCCGACAAATATATGGTTTCTCAGCTGTATGGATTCTCTGGTGCCTGATAAGGTGGGAGCTGACCAGAAAACTTTTCTCGCAGACAGAACATTCATAAGGTTTCTCTCCTGTGTGAATCCTTTGATGGGCTACAAGGTTTGAGCTGACACTGAAGTTCTTCCCACAGACAGGACATTTGTAGGGCTTCTCCCCAGTGTGGGTTCTCTGATGAGAAATAAGGGTTGAGCTCTGAGAGAAGCTCTTCCCACACTCAGGGCATGTGTACGGTTTCTCCCCTGCATGGATTCTCCGGTGCTTCACAAGGGCAGAGCCATCGCTGAAGCGTTTCAAACACACGCGGCAAACATAGGGCTTCTCTCCCGTGTGGGTTCGTCTGTGTCTTATGAGGGGCGAGCAGCGCTTGAAACACTTCCCACAGTCAGGACACTTGTAGGTTTTTCTTGTTTTAAGGATGGGCTTTTGCATGGCTGTCTTACTGAGGTCAATGGCAGTTTCTTCATGTTGGGAGGTTTTACCCTGCCTCTTTTGTGGCTGCGTTTCAGGCTCACGTTGACTCACACAGTCTTCTTCCTGATCCAGACTCTGGGGAAAATTTGTGTCACATCTTTCTGATAACAACTCCTCTTTGGGACATTCCTGAAAAGTTGTCTCCTCCTCACTCTCGCTCAGCATCTTCCACCTGCTCAAAAAAGAACAAAACCACATTAAGATTATAATATGACAGACCAATCATCTTCATCTCTTTTGGGCCCAGTGCTATTCAACATCTTTATCAATGACTTGGATGATGGAACAGAGGGCATGCTTATCAAATTTGCAGATGACACTAAATTAGAAGGAGTAACCAACACCCGGAGTAGAGGATCAAAGTTCAAAATGACCTCAATAGATTAGAAAGCTGGGCTAAAACTAACAACATGAATTTCAACAGGAAGAAATGTAAAGCAGAAAAAAATGAAACGTTCAGATATAGGATGGGTGATACCAGGCTTGACAACAATACATATGAAAGGGATCTGGGAGTCTTAGCAGACCACAGGCTGAATATGAGTCAACAATGTGATGCAGCAGCTAAAAGAACTCAATATAATCCTAGGCTGCATCAATAGGAGTGTAGTGTCTAAGGGAAGTAATAGTACCACTCTATTCTGCTTTGGCAGACTTCACCTGGAATACTGTGTCCAGTTCTGGGCACCACAGTTTTCAAGAGGGATATTGGCAAGCTGGATCGCGTCTAGAGGAGGGTGAGCAAAATGGTGAAAGGTCTAGAAACCATGCCCTATGAGGGGCATCTTAAGGAGTTATTCAGCAATGGAACATGCCTTCTCCAACCTTCTTTGGAGGTTTTTAAACAGAGGCTGGATGGCCATCTGTTGGGGTGCTTTGTTTCTGTATTCTTGCATAGCAGGGTGTTGGACTGGGTGCCCTTGTGGTCTCTTCCAACTTTATGATTCTATTAATCATAAATGCCAGAACTATGAATCATCTTAACTTATACTCGGAAAATGTTACTCTTTCCAACTGGCTATGCTGGCTGGGAGAATCTGTGAGTTGTAGTCCATAAATGTAATGTTTTCAACTCTAGCCAAAGGCTTCAGGAGAAACCTGGATTATAAAGAGAGATTTGAAGGCAATAAGGAAGGTAGCACTCAAGAGGCTTCATAGGATGCAATTACAAGCTGAAGTGGGCAGTAAGAGAAAATGTAGAGTTGTTTGAAAGAAGAGAAATCCTTCAGCTTATTAAACACTGTGGAGCTGGAGATGCAAGATGGGATTGGTAACAGCCAGCCTAATCCTAGTGCGACCACAAGAGAAAATGGACAGGGCTCCTGAACCTATAATCATTGGGTAGAAGAAATGATTTCAGCAGACGTCTCTTGTACTGAAAGCTTAGCTTCCCCTTAGATTAAGAAAGAGCCCCACCCTGTTTCTCACCTTACCTTAACCGAAACATCTCTTTCACACTATCAAAGTACTTTGATATTACTTGTAGGATTTTTCATTTTGGGAGGTATTTAGAATTCTTGGTTAAAGGTCTCTGATCATAGAATTATAGAGTTGATGCCTCACCAAGTTACAGATTCTAGGATTCTTAGGATAGGACCATGTCCACTTAAGTGATATCAGAGCGCTACAACTGTATAGTGGAAAGAGCCCTAGATTTGGTGGTGGTATTGTTTTATATACAGCCCTATTCCCATGTAGTGAGTAGAGCACTGAAAGTTTTAAGATGGTATGGGGCTAGGCTTCTTGCCCCATCCTGATGCTCACATATTAGCTCCAGACTCCAGTGCCTCTGAGCCATTTGTGAAACAGCCCCTGTTGCATGCATTTCTTGCAGTTCAGGAAACAATGCATGCATCTGATACATTGCACACTAGTCCACAGCACTGGCATCATAGGGCTGGTGTCACCCTTTGCAGTAACTCATGGTGTCACTCCCCCGCCCATTGATCTCTTCCTATAACACACCATACAGAATTCTTAGTCATGTTTTTGTACAAATGTTACTCATAAAGTATAATTCCCATACATCACTGAACCTAATGACATAATAGCTGGGAACATAAACAACGAGCAAAATTAAAATTATAACTTTGAATTACGCACAACCTAAATGTATTGACATATACATAGTTCCATGTGGTTAAAGTGAAAATTTGATAAAAATTTTAAAAGAACTTTAAAAATTAAAATAAAATTTAAATGTTTTTTTTTAAATTGAAATTTGAATTTTTATTTTTTTAAATAAAATCCGGGGCCTTGCCTTTTTCCTCCCACTGAGACCCATCCTCACACCCTCTCTTGCAGCATTTTGAACAGAAACAGGCAAATGCCACAGTGGGTTTCTGCCTAAAGGCAGATATTTGAGAAGCAATGGTGTCACACACACCTCTGGCTTAGGGTGTCACCTGGTGCGGTCCACACACTCCATACCCCCTAGTGATGCCACTGGTCCACAGAAGTTTTATGCCATCGTAAATGCTTTAGGCCTGAATCCTATTCATTAGTCTGAATGAAAGTAGACCCACTGAATTAACTGTTGCATGGTGAGTAAACACCTAAGTAAACAGGAGGTGCATCTGCACTGCAGAAATAAGCTTTGTTGTAGTGCCACAACAAACTACAGTTCCCAGAATTCCATAGCATTGGGCCATGGCAGTTAAAGTAGTATCAAACCGGATTACTTCTGCATTGCAGATGGAGCCTAAGTCTATGAATGCTTATGCTACTTTTTTCACTCAGTAGTCTCTGAGATACTACAAGCTCCCTTGGCATTCTTAAATCTGAGTGATTTGATATGTCCACTCTAGTGATACCCCCATGGATACCAAAATCTGTGGATACCCAAGTCCCATTAAATACAGTGGTGTAGTAAAATGGTGTCCCTTATATAAAATGGCAAAAATCAATGTTGGCTTTGTGGGATTTATATATTTTTAAAAATATTTTGAAGCTGTGGATGGTTAAATCCATGGATAAAGAATACGTGGATATGGAGAGCCAACTGTATTAACTAATTAGGAGTCAGGCTTTAGCCTTTGAAGCCAAGCTGGGAAACATCATTTTTATTATTTATTATACATATATTTATTAAAACGTTTATTTGTTAGTTGCTGTCAAGTCAACCTCGACTGCTGGTGAGCCTATGAATGAGAGACCTTCAAGTCCTCCTATCTATCCTCAATAGCCTTACCTAGGTCTTGCAGATTCAGGGCTGTGACCTTCTTAATGAAGGTCTATGAATGAATGACATCTGCAATGTGGTCTTCCTCTTTTCCTACTGCCTTCTACCTTCTACCATTGTTGTGTGCCTTCAAGTCATTTCTCACTTATGGTGACCCCATCATGAGATTTTTTGGGGCTGAGAGTGTATGACTCATCCAAGGTCACTCATCGGGTTTCCATGGCCAAGCAGGGAATCAAACCCTGGTCTCCAGAGCCATATTCCAGTGCTCAAACCACTACAACATGCTGGCTTTCTACTTTACCAAGCATTATTGGCTTTTCTAGTGAGTCATGTTTTCTCATGATATCCCTAAAGTATGCCAGTCTCAGTTTAGTCATCTTGGCTTCTAGAGGGAGTTCAGGCTTGATTTGCTTTATGGCCCATTTAGACTTCAAGATCTTGTCTAGTTCCTTCATAACTGCCTTTCAAAATCCTACCCTTCTTTGGATTTCGTGACTGTATTCTCCATTCTGATTCATGACAGAGCCAAGGCATGGAAAATCTGTAACTATTGCAATGTCTCCTTTCATGCTACGTAAATAATCTGTGGTCATTATTTTTATTTTCGTAATGTCCAGCTGTAAACTTGCCTTTAAACTTTCTTCAGTAATTGTTCCAAGTCTTTGCTATTTTTTGCTAGTAGTATGGTGTCATCTGCATATCTTAAATTGTTGATATTCCTTCCTCCAGTTTTCATGCCTCCTTTCCCTGGATCTAAACCTGCTTTACATATGATATGTTCAGCATAAAAATTAAACAGATAGGGTGATATGGTGATAAAATACAACCTGCCTGACTCCTTTGCCAATTGGAAACCATACAGTTTTTCTGTATTCTCTCCTCTTATCCTATGTACAGGTTACATACCAGGACAATCCATAGTTGTTCATGAGCTACACAATCGAAGGCTTTGCTATAATCTATAAAGCACAGGTTGATTTTCTTCTGGAATTCTTTGGTGCACTCCATTATCCAACATATGTCAGCAATATGATCCCTAATGCCTCTTCCTTTGCTGAACCCAGCTTGGACTTCTGGCATTTCTCGCTCCATGTATAGTAAAAGGATATTTATATCCTACCTTATATCTGAAGATCTCAAAGTGGCATACAATATAAATAAATAACAATAATTTAAATACTAAAAATATACTAAATCATTTATCACTTAAAATCAGAAAATTTAAAACCAGTTGAAACAGTATAAAAATAATCCAACTATAGCACGTGTGCAAAGTGAATATAATCGATTAGGTCCCAAAGGCTTTAATAACAAGCCACATTTTGATCTGGTGCTGGAATGACAGCGTTGTTCATGCCACCTGGACCTCTGCAGGGAAGAAAATACTCCATAATCTGGGTGCAACAGCATAGAAGTCCTTCTCCCAGGTTATTGCTCCCACTGGTGGGACAGAGGAGGACCCCTGCAACAATTCCCAGTTTTTTGGCAGGTATATATGTGTGCATGTGTACATGCCTTCAAAGTTGCCTGTTGACTTGTAGCCTCGGTGGTGCAGGCATCATGTATTTACTGATATGATGATGTAGCTGAAGAAATCTCCCACAGATGAAATGAAGACTAGAAGTTCCCAAGGTCTCTCCTTCTACCTCCAGTCCTTGATTTATGCACATTGCTTATCTTCTATGTGGGAACTCCAGCAAGCAGGAATTTGAAGCTTTTCAATAAGGGGGAACTAATGACTTTTAAAGAACTCACAGACTTCCCAGGACAGCTTCATAACTGGATATCTCTGCTGGACACTTCCCACAGACTTTTGCAAGTTTGGTTCTATATATGTATTATTCACCATTGGTTTAAACAAAAATATTAGTTATTTATGGTCTCTAATATAGAGTTTTCTAATTGCGTATGTAATAATATACCTTTTATATCTATCTACATTGCATACCTGTTTTGTTTATTCAGTAGTTTCTAGGTTAGTAGGGGTTATGGTGGTTTTTCTTTTGAAACTTACAGCAACCCCATTCATTTCATAGGGTATATTTAGGCAAGGAATACTCAAGAGGTGGTTTTGCCAGTTCCTTCCTCTGGAATATAGCCTACAGCACCTGGTATTTGTTGGCAGTCTCCCATCCAAGTACTAACTAGGGCTGACCTTGCTTAGCTTCCATGATCGGATGGGATCTGCTGCCTTTTTTAGGGTATTTAGGCCAACCAGCGAGGTGTATGTGTGTAATGTGAGAGAGTGCACTCCCCCAAATCTGGAGGTCCCAAGCTATTCAGGGCTATAAATGTTATCACCAGCACTACACCTCAACCAGTGGCCATATTGCTTGGGGGAATCTGGGAGTTGCAGTGCCAAAAGGTAATTTCCTAAACTCTGCTTTCAAGGCAAAGAAACTGATCATTAGTGGGATCTGATCAGGTGGGGGGGAGGGCACCAAAACCAGGATTTACTGGGTCATCTAGGTCCAAAACACACTGCAGAAGTAATCCAGGTTGAGACCGCTTTAACTGCCCTAGAAATACTGGGAATTGTCATTTATTGTGGCACCAGAGCTCTCTGACAGAGAAGGCTAAATGTCTCACAAAACTATAGTTCCCAGAATTCCCTTGCATTGCTCCAGGGCAGTTAAAGTGGTCTCAAACTGGATTATTTCTGCAGTGTGGATTGGACCCTTGTCATCCTTCTTCCACCCACTCCCAGGGTTTAGCATTCCTTCCAATTTAGTTCCTCTCTTGCTCCTCCTTTCCTTACCACCTGTGCTGAGGCTGAGCTCACCTGATGCACCTTAGTTTTTTAAAAAAGACACCGAAGAAACCTGTGATTTGACTCATCCCTTGGAGAGGAGACTTCTGACAAGTGTGGCAATGATTTTGTTTTTTGAAATACTCCTTCTGTCCTGGATTTCTCCTTCTCCCTGCCCTCTCCTCTCCCTGGTCCTCTATAACCTGATGATGATTTCTATTACCGAGATGGCTGCCAATTGCCACTCATCCTCCTCTTCTTCCGAGGGCCTTGAGGCCTATCAGTTATTCCCTGCTCTGTGAATCAATGGTGGATGAATCGACGCTGCATCCACACTTCCGAAATAATCCGGTTTAACCCCACTTTAATTCCCATGGCCCAAGGATATGGAACTCTGGGAATGGTAGTTTGTTGTGGCACCAGAGAAAAGATCTACCATTTCCAGAATTCCATAGCCTTGGGTCATGGCAGTTGAAATGGTGTCAAATCAGATTATTTCTGCAGTGTTGATGCAGCCTTAGGCAAATCCTACTAATTCAATGAGTTTATTCTAGTAGGGGCTAACCCAGAGGCTCCAAGCCAAGGAGAGCAAATCCTTGGCCTCCAATAAGACTTTTTTTAAACAGAGGCTGGGTAGCCATCTGTTGGGGATGCTTTGGTTGTGTGTTCCTGCATGGCAGAATGGGGTTGGACTGGATGGCCCTTGAGATCTCCTCCATCTCTTTGTTGTTGTTGTGTGACTTCCAGTCAATTCTGACTTCTGGCAGCCCTATCATGGGGTTTCCTTGGCAAGATTTGTTCAGGGCAGGTTTGCCATTGCCTTCCCCTGAGGCTGAGAGAGTGTGACTTGCCCAAGGTCACCCAGTGGGTTTCATGGGTGAGCAGGGAATTGAACCTTAGTTCCCAGAGTCAGAATCCAACACTCAAACCACTTTTACACCACACTGGCTAGATGATGAGATTATAGCAAAGCCTTTGATTATATAACTCAGTGACTCCCAAACTCTGGCTTTCCAGATGTTTTGGACTTCAGATCCCAGAATTCCAGACCATTGGGTAAGATGGCTGAACCTTCTGGGAGCTGAAGCCCCAAACACATTGAGGACCAGAGTTTGGGAATCACAAGCTCATGAAACACTATGGATCACTCTTAAATAGAAGTGGGTGTACCACAATTGAGTGTCCCAAGGCATAACCTGCACCCAGGACAATAGGGCAGAATATGGAGAATTTGCTTGTCTCTTCTGCATGGCAAAAGGGGGCTGGATTGGATGGCCCTTGTGTGTGTGTGGGGGGGTCCCTTCCAACCTCTGGGATGCTATAATTCTATTTCAGCTTCTGCTTTACCTGGGATCTCTTGCTCCAGGTGCTCAAAGGTGAGGAAGAGGAGCCGATTGCCCTCCAGGAGAGAAAAGGCTGGTGCCAACCCAAAGGCACGCACTTACTTGGGTGACTCCCTCCTTGGCAGCTGGCACTGGCTCCAAGAAGGAAAGGGAAGGAAGCCGAGGAAGGCAGGGATCCCAAATTGGAAGGTGGATGGATGATGCAGCTGGAGCCTCAATGCAAGGATGGATCTGGTCTGGAGCCTCAATGCAAGGGGTCTCTGCTGATGCTGATGCTGCTGCCTCTGGGCTACAGGGCCCCTCCAACAAGGATGTCAAAAGGGAGATGGCTCGCCTTCTCGACCCACTGGTCGCCAGTCTCTGCCCCAATGGCCAGCTCCTGCTGCCCAACTCCTCCCTTTCCTCGGCTCCAGCTCCAGCTCCAGCCCCTTCCTGCGCCTCCTCCTCCTCCTCCACCTTGGAGCCCAAAGCAAGCAGGCAGCTGCACTGCGCCTCCTCCAGCTCTTTCATTCACACTCCCATAGTAGAGACTCGGGACAAACTGGATCTCAAAGGCAGAAAAAGCCTTTTCTCTTTCTTGCAAATGGACCGAATCTCCCAGTGTCCACATTCATCCCGGCCTCCCATCCAAGGGTTAACCAGAGCTGGCCCTGCTTAGCTTCCAAGATCAGACGAAATCTGGTGCCTTTAAGGTGTTTAGGTCAATCAGGGACTCTATCTATCTATCTATCTATCTATCTATCTCAGGAATGCTATTATATACATTATTCAGGAATACTATATCTATCAGGAATACTGTGTGTGCGTGTGTATCTATCTATCTAAGGAATGTTGTATATAGCATTCCTGAGATAAATAGATACACACACACACATACATATATATCTCCCTGATTGACCTAAATATATAGGGTATTTAGGCCAATCAGGGAGATATATACGTGTGTGTGTGTGTGTATCTATCTATCTCAGGAACGCTATATATAACATTCCTTAGATGCATCCCTGATTGGCCTAAATACCCCATATATATATATATATGTGCACATGAATATAAGTATGCATGCATCCCTGATTGGCCTAAATACCCCATATATTATAATAATAATAATAATAATAATAATAATAATAATAATTTATATCCCACCCCTCTGCAGAGCAATCGAGGCGGCTTACAACATTAAATTTACATAAAGATATGTTAATACAGTGTAAACAGAACCTAAAAATCCAGAAACCCACCCGCTCCTTAAAAGGTAAGTTTTAAAAGATAGTCTAGGTCCGATGGTGCTGGGCCTGGTGTCTCTCTCCCAGATGACATCGGATGGAATGGAGGGAGGGCTCTTCTTCTTATCCTAGGCCCAGTTAATATAAATATGCATGCATCCCCGATTGGCCTGAATACCCCATATATTTGTTCTGTTGTTAATTGCCTTCACGTCCGATGGCAACCCAATGGATGAGCCATCTCCAGCCGCCCCCATCCTCTACTGCTCTGCCCAGTTCCTAAAAACTCATTTTCTTGTCCTCTTTAATAAAGTCCATCCTCTCTTTCTACTTCCCTCCACCTTTCCTAACATTATTGTCTTTTCCAACAATATATATATATATATATATATATATATATACACACACACACGATTATAAATATGCATGCATCCCTGATTGGCCTAAATAGCTTAAAGGAGCTGGTGTGTGTATAGATAGATAGATAGATACACACACATTGAGCCCTTGGCATCCGCTGGGGCTTGGTTCCAGGACCCCCCATGGATACTAAAATTTGTGGATGCTCACATCCCATTAAACACAATGGCACAGTAAAATGGCTTCCCTTATATAAAATGACAATATCAAGATTTGCTTTTTTGGAGTGTATAAATGTCTAGAATGTGTTTCGAATACATCCGCATCATCAGCTCCATCTATATTTGTCGTGTTGACACGTGTGAGTAACAGAACTCACAGAGATGTGCATAGGTGTGGTTCTGATTTTAAAAAATCGTGTGAACAACAAATCAGGGAGTGCATGAGAGAGATTATTCACATGGTTGCGTTCCAAAATAAAACATATGAATAACCGTTGGGAGAATAACCTCTCAACACTATCTATGGCTGGGCAGAGAGTGTAACCCATACCACTTCCATCTAACAATCTAACAATGAATCTGACAGAACTGTAGTGTGTGTGTAAATAGGTGTGATGTTTTCTAATTCTTTTATTTTATTTTCATTGAAACCACAATTTAATTATGTTTAACTCTTTTCTAGCATATTCAGTAACATCAAAAACAAAAACCCAACAAAACACCAAACAGTGTTATTGGACCAACCAAAATGCACAATATACATGTTGCAAGCTTTCAAAGCTCCGCCGGCTTCTTCATCAGGCAAGGTATTAAAAACCATATAGGAGGCTGGGTGTGTGAGAGAGGATGTTAGGGATGTTAGTCCTAGGCCTGCATTTTGCTGATTTTGTTCTTAGTTCAGATGGTATAGAAGGGCACTTCTTTCAGGTTGGCACCTCCTCCTTCTGGCCATGTAGCTACTGGGAGATTCTCAAAGTCCAGGAAATTTAACATCCATTTGCAATACAAAAAGATATTTCCTTTGCAATCCAGCACGTCCCCATCCTTTGTGAGTCCACAGGCTCCTTTTGTTAAGCAGAGGACACTGAATTTCTCAAGAAGTCTTTATGCTTTTCATTAGGAAAACTTTAGGTGGTGTTGAGGTAAAAACATGCCAATGCAGTCCCAATTTTAGGGGGAGAAAGTGTTACCTTTGTTGGAGTTGGAAACTTCAAATAGTCAAGTCCCAGTCCACTGGCTCCCTCTTTAAGATTCTTCTGTTGCCACTATAATGCAGTATCTGGAAATCCAGAAAACATCCGAGAGTAGCTGTGTTGGCCATATAGCAAATCCAATAACATCAAAACAAAAAACAACCAAAAAAAAATCAAACAGTGATAGCTTTATCGGACCAACGAAAATGCACAAAATACACATAGCAAGCTTTCGAAGCTCCACTGACTTCTTCATCAGGCACCATAAAAACCATACAGGTGAAAAATGTTGAAGATGTTAGTCAGGCCTGCATTTTGCTGTTTTTCTTCTCAGTTCAGAACTGACGGCATGTTTTCAACACCTTGGCCTGATGAAGAAGCCAGTGGAGCTTTGAAAGCTTGCAACTTTCAAGCCCGCCCCCCAGTCTGCCACTGTTTGTATACCGCCCAAAAAATCGTTTTATTTGTATTTATGTTTAAATTCATTTTAATTCTTTCTTGGTTTAATCTAGTTTTAAGGGGTGGGAGGGTTAGGGTGTGGGATTTGGGAATGTTTTAAATTGCTTACTGTTTTTATAAGGTTGTACGCTGCCCCGATTGCTGAGCAGAGGGGCGGGTTAAAAATAAAACTTATTATTATTATTATTATTATTATTATTATTATTATTATTAAACTTATATATTGTGCATTTTGGTTGGCCCAATAAAGATATCACTGTTTGGTGTGTGTGTGTGTGTGTGTGTGTGTGTGTGTGTTTTATGTTATTGGATTTGCTATACGGTCAACATGGCTGCCCCTGGATGTTTTCTCTTTTCTAGTTTTTAATAATAGTGATATTTAATTCCTTTTTAAATTTGGTGTTTTAGATGTATCTTTTAAATTGTTGCAAGCAGCCTTGGAGCAAGGCGGGCTATAAATTTAATAAATAAATAAATAAATATTACCTATTATGCTACAATCTCATTCTTCTTGTCCTCCCCCCCCCCCCTTCTTGCAATACTTTATTTTTAAGGGATTTCTTTATGAGTATTATTGCTGATAGAGAAAGCTCTTCCTTCAGCCTCATGACCCCACCCCAATAGGAAGAAGTGTATATAAGTGATCTAGTCCCAATGGAGGACCTCTTTCTGAAGAGCACCAGGTAGAAGCTGTAGGTAGAAGCCAGTAGTGGCTGTAGGGGGGAAAAAATCCAAATATTTTGAGAGGTGAGTGAAGCGTTAACATGCTGTTATATGAGACCCTTTAAAACCCAGAGCAGTTTTCTTTGCTTAATTTTTAAAAACTTTTTGTTACTAGCAAGAGTTACTCGGAGTGTGGTAGAGTGTCCTTATTTGGAGGTCTTTAAACAGAGGCTGGATGGTCATCTATCGGGTATGCTTTGATTGAGAGTTCCTGCATGGCAGGGGGTTGGACTGGATGGCCCTTGGGGTCTCTTCCAACTCTATGATTCTAGGATATTGCTGACTTAATATTTCTTCTGCATATTTTCTTTGGGAACAACTGCTTATTTCCCCCGTTGTTCTGCTTGCCACTTAGCTCCTTTCTGAGTAACTGCAACTTAGGTTTACACACACCCCAGCCCTACTACTCTCTGTTAAAGCTCTGCCACCCCCCCACCCCTGACATTAAAATATTAGTTGTTCTTTTAACATCTAATAGAAATAAGACTGGCATGTCAATGCTTAGTCTTCCAATCCCTGTGTCTCTGCCTTGGATCCTATGCAGGGAGAGAGAAAATGCTATAATTAAATAAATAAAATATTAAAGTAAAAGTATAAAAGGCAGAGAATGGTTAACGCCAAATATAATATGATTTGGAGTCATACTGTGGAAATAGCTCGGTTATGAAGGCGATAAATACTTCACATTAAGTTGACAGCTGAGTAAGCCCTCTGTGGTCTGTGTTCTCCTGTGCATGTGCAGAATCTTGTTTCCAACAAAGTTATTTGGAGTTTCCTTCTAAAATAACTATTAGGTTGCTGGGAGTAGACGACAGACTGCATATGCTCGGAGGGAGCGAATGTGGCATAGTTTTGAGTGTTGGACTATGACTATGGAGACCAGGGTTCGATTTCCAGCTCAGCCATGAAATGCATTGGGTGACCCTGGGCAAGTCACATGCTCTCAGCTTCAGGGATGGCAATGGCAAACTTTCTCTGAACAAATCTTGCCAAGAAAACCCCAAGTCACCATAAGTCAGAAACAGCTTGAAGGGACACAACAAAAACAAAATTCTGCTGAAGGCAACCAGACAGAAGGGCAGGGCTTTATGACCTTTAATGTTTATATAGTAGAGGAAGTTTTGTAGGTGGTTCTCATATCTGCTACTACACCTGCTAAAACAAGTGCTGTAGCTATCTGCGCATGGCTCCAGGGCCTTATTTAGGCCTGCTGATGCCTTTCTCTGACAGTCCTTCTGATGTGTCATAGTCTTAGCCCTGGGTCCCCATCATGGTGGTCTCACCTTCTCCAGATGGAGATGCAACTCCCACAATCCATGCCCCCTTCTGCTATGTTCTTGGCTGGGAGTCCTGGAAATTGTAATTCGACAATCCCTGGGCATTGGCATCACTAGGGTTGGCATCACCTGGTGTGATAGTTCATGGTGTCACACCCCCCCTTGATCTCTTCCTGTACCACACCATACAGAATCCTTATTGATGTTTTTTATATTGAATGTAATGGCAATGGTTGTGACATAACTAATTAGCAAAATTAAAACTATATCTTTAAATTACAATATAATATATATAGCCTATATGTATTTACATGTACATAGTTTCATGTGGTTAAAGTGACAAGTTTGGTAAGATGCGATGTTTTTAAAGAAAATCTAAAAAGAATACCTTTTAAAAAATTAAAATTTAAAAATTGTAAATTCAAAGTTGTAGGCTTTCATGGCCAGCATCCATAGGTTTTTGTGGGTTTTTCGGGCTGTGTGGCCATGTTCTAGAAGAGTTTCTTTCTGACGATTCGGCAGCATCTGTGGCTGGCATCTTCAGAGAATACTGTAATAGAAGAGAGTGGGTCTATATATACTGTGAGACCCTGGGTAGGGAGGGGTAATTATCATGTAAACTGTGGATTGTTCTGTGTAGAATAGGTATTGTTCTGTTCTGATGCTGGCGAAACGTCAGAAAGAAACTCTTCTAGAACATGGCCACACAACCTGAAAAACCCACAAAAACCTATAATTGTAAATTCATTTTTAAAAAAACAAACCCTGAGGTCTCTCCTTTCTCTTCCCAATGAGCCTCACCCCACTCACCCCATCTCTTCCAATGAGCTCCAGTGTTTAATTTAAAGGGTCGCAGGGAAATGCCACAGTCCAGTTTCTGCCCAAAGGCAGATATTTGGGGAGCACTGGTGTCACCCCCCCCCTTAGGGTGCCACCTGGTGTGGCCTGCATTTTCCGCACCCGGTAATGATGCCTCTGACTCTGGGGGCTGCCCCTGTCAACATAACCAAGTCAGGCTCAATCTATTGGGACAGGGGTAGGCAACCTTTTTGAGCCGGGGGCCGGGTTGCTGTCCCTCAGACAATTGGGGGCCAAAGCACCAAAAATAAATAAATGAATAAAAAAATAAAAATAAAAATATTTTTTTTTAAATTTAAAAATTTTAAAAAATATGCATGCACACTCTCTTAGCCCCAGAAAAGCCATGGCAAAACCCCTGTGGAGATTTTGCCAAGAAAACCCCAAGAACAAGTAATAACAACAATAATATCATCATGGTGGGGGGCAGCAGCGGGGGCGGCAGGACCAGCCTGGGGCCAGTCCAAAGGCCTCCGGGGGCCGCATCTGGTCCCCGGACCTTAGGCTGCCTACCCCTGTCTTGGGACATCACAAGGGACATGCCTAGATCTTAGATTTTGGCCCTGAATTCTCAGGCTTAATGATAATCCTGAACTGGTAACATCATCCACCAGGTTGAGAAGAAATATTCTTGGCTATGTCTTTCTGTTTTGCATGTTGAGCCTCGAATTTAATATGTTTTCTTTTCATTTCTTTTTCAGCCAACAATGGAACCCCTTAGCAATGATGAAAGAGAGCAAGGAAACTATGCTGCAGGGAGTGAATCAGGTATTCTTGCTGTAGTCCAGACAGTCCAAAAGAGCCACCAATGCCTGGAATGTGGGAAAAGCTTCCAAAGGGCCCCAAGCTTGTTGACTCACCAGAGAATCCACACAGGCGAGAGGCCTTATCAGTGCCCAAAGTGCGGGAAGAGCTTTACTCAGCAGTCAAGCCTTACCATTCACCTGAGGATCCACACAGGGGAGACCCCATACCCCTGTCCCCAGTGCGGACGGTGCTTCCGACAGAGTTCAAACCTCCTTAAACATAAGCAGCTCCATGCAGGGGTGAAGCCCCACCTGTGCGCCGAATGTGGCAAGTGTTTTGCGCAGCGCTCCAACCTTCTCATCCATCAGAGAATTCATACAGGGGAGATGCCTTATCTGTGTGCCGAATGTGGGCAAACCTTCCGGCAGCACCGGAGTCTGCTTGTCCACCAGAGATTCCATAAGGGGAATCTGTCTTCGGGTTACAACTGCCCTGAGTGTGGGAAAAGTTTCATGCAAAGCTCAGATCTAGTGAAGCACCTGAGAGTTCACACAGGGGAGATGCCCTACAGTTGCCTGCACTGTGGGAAAAACTTCCGCTATGTCTCCAACCTCAACAGGCACAAAAGAACCCACACGGGGGAAAAGCCGCACGCTTGCCGGCAGTGTGGCGAATGCTTTAGCCACTTGTCCAGCCGAAACACCCACGAGAGGATCCACACGGGCGAGAGGCCCTACGGTTGCGCAGAATGTGGAAAGATGTTCATCTCCAGCTCCAAGCTGGCTCGGCATCTGAGGACCCACGCGAAGCAAGCGGCCTATATTTGCAATAAGTGTGGGGAAAGCTTTGGTCATCATCCGAACCTTGTTAGACACCAGCAACTCCACAAGGCTTGGAATTCCCGCTCAAAAAGGAAAGGGACGTGAAGGACAAAACTGGCTTTACCGAGTTGAACTTTGTGGACCAATTCCTTTCACCAGGTAACAGCTTTCGCTGTGGGCTTAGGATCGTCCCAGAGCTTGGAAGTAACACGTTACAAATATCAAGTTGCTAGTTATTAGTTCCTACCCCCAGTAATAAAGATATAAATGTGCTGCAGAGAGCCAGTGGTGTAGTGGTTTGAGTGTTAGACTAGGAAGCCAGGGATCAAATCCTGGCTTAGCTGTGGAAACCCACTAAGTGATTTTGGGCAAGTCACACTCTCTCAGCCTTAGAGGAAGGCAATGATAAACCCACCCTTGTACAAATCCTTCCAAGAAAATCCTGTGATAGGTTTGCATTAAGGTCGCCATAAGTCAGAAATGACTAGAAGGCATACAACAGTAACAACAGGTAAGCTGCTTTATCATTGTAACTTGTAAAGAATAACCTTCAGTAGGGTAACTATTACTTTTTGGTTCCTTTTATAGTCATGGAAGGGAGGAGGAACAGCACATGTCCAAAGCTGGCTTGTGCTGCTGCTTAAGATGATTACGTATATTTTTAAAATTAGTTACCGGAGCTATTTCATATGAAATAACAAAAATGGTTACTTTAAAAATTGCAACAATCTGGCAAAGAGATAGAAGAGACAATGGGAAAACACAGGTGAGTTACAAGTGGAAAATGCTTTTTCCCCTCTCTCTCTCTGAATAGGTTTGCCTGTAAAGTCCTCACCTGGTAAAAGTCCTCACCTGGAAGCACCTGACTGTAATGCCCTCCACTATGTAACTATTAAAGGTTCAGGAGCCTTGCCCTTTTTTCCAGGTGCCCTCCCCTCAACAGAGTATATCACTCTCTCCAAACAGCAGTTCCCAGAATAAATGCTCAGGCTGCTGGGAGCTGTAGTCTATCAACATGTGGAGGGTATCGGGATTCTTATTTTACTTACTTATTTAAATCCTGCCTTTCCTCCAGGACAGAAAACAAGACAGCCCACAGGACTGAAGGCTAGATGAATTCTGACCCATGGATGAGCTGAACTTGAAGATGCCTCCATTGCTGACCCATACATTTAAGAATTAAATTCTTAACTATAAATACAGCAAGTCTTATGTTCATCCTCTCAATAGATGTTTCGCAGGATCACTCTAGGAAACCTGCTGTATCCTCTGAAGATGTTCTGGGCTTTACCATCAACAAACACTTGGGGTGCATCTACCCTGTAAAAATAATGCAGTTTGACACCACTTTAAGTGCTATAGCTCCATCTTATAGAATCCTGGGATGTATAGTTTTACAAGGTCTTTAGCCTTCTCTGCCAAAGAGTGCTAGTGTCTCACAGAACTACCAGTCCCAAGATTCTGTAGGATGGAGCCATGGCAGTTAAAGTGATGTCAGACTGCATTATTTCTACAATGTGGATGCACCCACAGAAGCATTTTTCTGTTGAAAGAAGCAGGACAGGGAATCCTGACCCTCCAGATGATGTTGGATTGTAGCTCCCATGATTCTTCATCACTAGCTACAGAGGTTAGGGCTGATGAGACTGAACAACATCTGGAAGGCTGCACAATTCCTACCCTTGCTTTATATGGAAAGATAACAGAGACAGGGCTATGCAAGTGCTAAAGAATGTTTCCAGTAGTACATCTGTAAATAACAATAGATATTCATAAATATGTAGTATACATACCCAGCTCCCATCAAATAGCCTTCATTTGTGTATATAGATGTCCGACGTTCAGAAATGAACACCTGAGGTTCATAGTGCAGGAAATGCTCATGACAAGCTGAATGCAAAATCGACTAATGTTCCTCCTAAAAATGTTTTGAGGAAAAGAAAAACTCCTTGTTGACAGGGATGGGCAACGTGTAGCTCTCTAAATGTTTTTGAACTGCAACTCCCTGGATGCCTTCACTGTTGGCTGTATTGGTCCAAGGCAGATGGGAATTCTTGTCCAACAACAATTGGGAGAGCCATGTGTTTTTGCCCAGCACTTAGTGTTACAAGACCAGTGCTTTTCTACAAAAAGCAATTAAAGGGAGTTCTGGATCTCATCAGAACTTGTGTAAAAGAGAAATACTATAGAGGGACCTTTTTCCTAGAAAAGGAGGATGGTATGGGGAAATAGTACATTCCCCTGAAAAAGAAGGAGGAAAAGTGAGAACAAGGCATAACTTTGTGTGTTCTGTTGTATTTGGTTTTATTCTGCTGTTGGTTTTCCTCTTGATAAGACTATTACTAATCACTGAGCCATCCCTGCCTCGAAATGTGGAGCTTGGTTATTGATTTATCTAAAATACAAAGACTAATATTTTGTCTAGCTGAAGTTTTGGTACAGCCTTTGAGCTCCACCACAGAGAGGAGTCTAAATATGTTTATGTGTGAAAGCAATAAAGTTGCTTATAAAAAATCAGTTTTGTTGGGTTCAAAATCTTCTTTGAGAAGATTCCTTTTGTTACATGTGCAATAACAAGGACTCTGATATTAATATATGCAGTGCACCAAGAGATAAATTAAATGAATAAATAATTCAATTACACTTGTTTCTCTTTCTGGTCTTCCTTTGTAATTTCCTTGTTCAAGTACTGCATCCTTTAAATCCTGTCTTTTATGTCCAGGGAGGTTGAAATGTTCTGCAACAGGATTATACACACACTATCATTTTTAATGTCAGGTTTATCCTCTTGCATAGAAAATTTGTCCAATGCAGAGTGGAGGGGGACACTGCTGGCATAGGATGGCATATATAACATGGGGAAAGCACAAGTGAATTATGTTGTGGGTTATATTATTGGCCCCTTGCACTTCACGATTCCCATGTTTCTTTCTTTTGAATCTCATCCCAATTCCATATGACGTTTTGCATAAACAGAGTGAGAAAAAGTGTCTGTCTGCCTTCCCAGTTGGAAACCATTCTGTTTCTCCTCCACTTCATATATAGTAAATGTATTTATTGTAAAATCTTCAGCATCACTTTGCTTGCATGAGAGATAAATGTAATGGCTTGATGATTACTAGAATCCTCCCCCCTCCCTTTCTCAGAGACTGGCAAGTATATTGATCTTTTCCAGTCTGTGGGTCACTGGTTAGTTTTTCATTTTTGTTGGCCAATTTTTGTTAGAATTTTAATGGATTCCTCCTCTATAACATGAAATAGCTGCATGGACATGTCATCTGTTCTGGTGATTCCCCCCCCCCCCCGTTGCTTTGAGCATAGTTTCCATTTCACTTTCTAAAAAACACTAAACATTCTTTGCTCTGCTCTCTGTAGTCACTGTATTGCCTCCATCTTATTTTGTCCTGATCATATATTGCCCTGTCGATCATTCAACAGTCTTCCTATCAGTTTAAATTTCCCTTTGATTTCTCAGATCTTGTGGAATAGGTTTCCTGTTCTTTTTTTTGGTTGTCTTCTCATGTTTCTCTGCATTGATTGTTATAAGGCATTCAGGATTGTAACTGTCTATCCCCTTTTTATTTTTGTTTCTCACCAGTCCTTAACCATTAGAAGACTTTCATCAGTTAGGCTTTTCTTTTTCAGTACAGATGGTGTCTTTTTGCATTTTACTCTAATAATGTCCCTGGTTTTAGTCCTGATCTTTTCTGGCTCATGGTCCGTTAGTAGTGCAAATGTGTTCTTTACATGATCTTTAAAGTCTACAGGGATGTTCTTTTTATTGTATTGTGACACTTTGATTGATTTAATGTACTACTTTAGTTATACTCTAATTTTTTATATTAGCAGCTCATGGACTGTGTCACAATCCTCTCCTGGTCTTCTTTTTCCAGAGGCAATCAGCCTTCTCCATCTTTTCCTTTCAGTTATATAGTCTGTTTGATTTCTATATTGACTACCTGGTAACATTCATATAAACAGTCCTCTGTTCAGTTGCCTAAGGAAAGTGTTTAAAATGAACAAAGTGTTGGCCTCATAAAAGCTAAATTGATCCACTTCATTTCGAGATCCTAGGTCCAGTTCTCCCACATTTGGTTTTGCTGTTTCCTACTTTTGCATTCCAGTCATCTATAGGCCTTTGCAGACTGCCAGAAATAGTGCAAATTGAGTCCACTTTAAATTGATGCACTGCCCTGGCTCAGTGCTAGAGAATTATGGGAACTGTAATTTATTGTGGCACCAGAGCTCTCTGACAGAGAAGGCTCAATGTCTTAGAAAAAAATACAATTCTCATGATTTCCTAGCACTGAGCCAGGGCAGTGCCTCAATTTAAAGTGGACTCAATTTGCATTATTTCTGGCAGTCTGCAAAGGCCCTATGTTTATGAACATCAATTTGTTCCTTGATGTCAATAGAGAATCCTTTGATTTCTTCCTGTTCTTGCTTTGCATAAATGTGGATTATGTATTGTTAGGTTTTGCATGAAGTCTTCTTGACATTGTTCAAATGGATTATTATATCCACTCTTTTTGTTAAATTTCATTACACTATTATTGTCACTCCATTTCTTATTAGCTTGACATTTCCTGAGCAAAACAGTGATTATCCAATTGAAATTGTCTCATTCCTGTACCGCAATGTTTATACATTTAATTTGTTTTACAATGTCTTAACTGCCCAATTCATGCTTCTCATATTCCACGTTAGTCTTGTGCAGCTTCAGACTTGACTTTCACATCTGAGCATGTAACTAGTTGATTTTCAGTTTGAGCCCAGTTGCACCATTGAACACAGTGCTACTTCTTCGTGTCCTGTTCTCTCCCAGTAGCTAGTTGAGTGCCTTCCAACCTGGAGTTCTCATCTTCCAACACTATCTCTTCCTTCACTCTGGACTGTCATCATAGGGCTTTCAACTCAACCTGCAATTCTAGCACTAAGCATCAATGAACTCAGCAGGACTTCTGAGTTGACATGCATACTCTAAATCCTAGGTTGTATAGCATTGTTCAGTACCCCACTACCACCATGTGCTTTTAACACCATGGAAGAAATTGGGTCAAATGAGATCTCATCCAAAAGCATATACATTTGACTTACTGTATCAGATAAATTAGTCCTGCCTTCTGTGATATCGCTAAGTGGTTTTGGGTCTTTAACACACTTTCAAGATTTAGGCTGGAAAATATGTGTAATTGCGTGCCTTAAAGGCAGTTAACAACAACAACATGCCTTGTATCATACAAGCCAATATCAATCACTATTGAAATGGTATCATAATTGTGAATGCTTTTTAAAACCAGTGGTTCTCAAACTGTGGGGAGGAACCCCTGGGGGGGTGCCCTGATCCTTAAAGAAGACACTTGGAGCCTCTGCCAGAGGGAGGAAGAGGAGAGCCGTTTCCTTATAAAATGTTAAAATATGAATATATATGAATGTGTGAATGAAAATACGCACACTAAACAAACAAAATATTTTTATTCATATACAATGTCAAGCTGGGGGAGGACGAGGTCCACATGTAGGGCCACAAGGGTAAAAAGTTTGAGAACCACTGTCTTAAAGAATACAAGCATCAACTGTCAAACTTCATGGAGTCCAGTCTTTTTTCCTTTTAGGTTTGGACTAATGTCCGCAGTTTACAGACATCAAAAACACATTTTAAACAAACTTTATTGACTACCATAAGAAACCAGAATACAGTAAATTCAAAATTTAGAAGTCCGACTCTACATAGATAACAGTTTAAGAAATAAAAGGAGTACAGGTAGAACAGACAAGAGATAAAACAAAATTGACCCATAAACAAATTAAAGAGACAGAAATTTTAATCTAATCCAGACAGGAGTTAAAAATCCCCTCCTCTCTTTAAAAAACTTACCTTCTTTCAATTCAGCTGGCCAAGCCAAAGAGAAAGTGCAGTTGTGATTAAGTTAACACTCTTTGGATTGCTCTACACCAGAGGTGTGAATCATGCAGCTTGCCAAATGTTGTTGGACTACAAGTGTGGGCATTTTTCACTAGCTATGGGGCTAGAGCAGCTGAGGCTTGAAGTCCAACCATATATGGAGGATGGCATGTTTCCTTCCCCTTCTACAAACATGGAAAAACCCTACATGTGGTGAAATTCACAGTTTGTCAGGTGGCCTAACATTTCTTATAGTCAAATAGATAGCAGAGTTTAAAAAAGTTACTTTTGGACTATAAGTCCCAGAATTGTGGGAGCTGTAATGAGGTTCTGCGAGATATAGTCAAAAAGTCAGAAATATTGTAATCTTGCAACAGTGTGAAGGAGAAACTTAGGGAAATTGCATTTTAAAAAACCTACAACTCCCAGAAACCTGCGGCCAACTCACCATATTTTCCAAAGTCTGACTGAGAGAGAAAAGCAGTATTTGTGTGTATATATGTGTGTGTTCAGGCCTGTACACACAGAGAGAGAAAAGACAAATTTCCAGATGACTAAAGCTCAACTAATAAGATTCCCCTATATGCTCATTTATTCTTTCTTTAACTTGTGCACTTTGCATTCAGCCAGCAAAGCTTAATTTCTATTATCTTTAAAGAAAGACACAGGAATACACAGTGCAACAGCAGGCTTAAAATAAATAAAGAAGACAGCTGGCTGCTGCCAACCATTCCACCTTTGGTGGCAGCATGGTATCATTCTTTTTTCTTTTCTTTTAATGGCAGTTTACTTGCAAGGAGTTATAAAATACATTTTCTGATTTATACTTGCAAGGAGTTATTAAATATATTTTCAGATCCAGTTCAGGTTCAACTGTGACTGAAACTGTCCTGGTTGAGGCCAACGATTTGCTGTTCTGCTCACCTGAACTAGTTCAGTTTCAGTTCATATGTGAAAATTTAAATATTCACATTATAGATGCTGATTTGTATACGCAATGGAGTGATTAATAACATCACTATAGCACGGAAACCTAGCCTTAATACAAGATGGTTAAGCATATATCTAGAAAAACTACAAGATCCACAGGCAATTGGAACATAACAGTGAGGAATATACAAAAATCAACTCATAGAAAGTGATACACCAATATTGCATTCTGACTTAAGATATTAACAACATAATGGGGAAATGGCAATTTTAAAAAATGCACCTGGTCTCTTGTGTGCTCCATGTCAGTTTTGGTGACACTAGTTGGACAATGGTTGCCTTCTTCACTGCCTGAACTCTTCTAAGAACAGAGAACATTTGGTCCTCCAGATGTTTTGACTTCTGGCTCACATCAGCACCACCCAGCTTGGCTTGTCCAAAATACGTGGAAAGCCAAAGTTCCTCTCCTTCCTGTCACAGGCCTTGTTACCACCGATGAAGCCTGTGAGAGAACTAAAGTTCTATTAAATGATGTTGCCCATATTTTTAAGTACAGATGAGACGTTTCAGTAATTGCTACTTAAATTTTTTAACAACTATGGAGATTAACATCAAGCGGCACCCTGGGCTACAAAGAATATTCCCCTTTTCTGTTTCTTTCTACCTTTAGCAGAGCTTGGAAACTGAAGCTCTTCCAGCCATCATGGCTGGGGTGGGGGATTCTGGGAGCTGTAGTCTTAAAAAGTTAAAATGTCCAAGGTCTGCCATTTTGATGTTGTCACTCTATGCCTTCAAGTTGTTTCTGACTTATGGTGACCCTAAGGTAAACCTATCATGGAGTTTTCTGAGGCTGAGAGTGTGTGACTTGCCCAAGGTCACCCAGTGGGTTTCCATAACTGAGTAAGGATTTTGAACCCAGGTCTCCAGTGTCCAGCACTCAAATCACTATACCATGCTGGCTCCATTTTGTTGCAGTGCCCTTGAAAATTCCTGTTACCATGCCTGAAAACATGAGTTATTTTGCCTGCTTGCCGCTTGCCATTTCCCAGTCTGGAAGGAAGGATGAGTAGGGCAACCTAGACAAACCAGTCATCCAGGAGTCAGCTTCATAATTAACCACAATCAGACTTTATAAAGCACAGTTTTATTTTAACTGTCCTCTTCTAGTTTTGGCTCAAGTAGATGTTTTTAAATTTCATTCCAAGATCGGTTGTGGTAGGGAAGATATACGGTTTCTAGAACAAAACCCTACTTCTTCACATTACATTAGATACATCAGGATTCACATACACTCGTCCCTCCACATTTGCAACTTTGACTTTTGTGGCATTCATTATTCATAGATTTTATTAATATGTTCTCCGTAGGAATATCTAGGTCATGCAGCACAATTCTATGATCAATGTCTGGCAGATGTTGACCAGAGTTGCACTGCAGGACCTAGAGATTCCTAGAAAAGCATTCTTTCAGGTAAAAACATAGTGTTTTTGTTATCTGCAGTTTTTCCACATTCATGGGGGTCCTGTGTCCCTAACCCCAGCAAATGTGGAAGGACTAGTGTATTGTTATCTGAACCAGAAACTGCTCTTTAATGGCATGTGACAGATGTGTGGTCCAGAAGGAGATAGATGCTTCATCAAATAAACCTTTTCTGGACCCAACACAAGTGAGAATATTGTACCCATTATACAGTATTCCTGGAGATCACTTTCATTAGGGTTGTATGGTTGAAGTACCTCAAATTATTTGTTAGCAAGCTGACAGCAGGATGTAAGTTATGTTGCATTGGCAACTGAAAATTTTTGGAATACATTTGTGCAGATCATAGCAATACACTGAACTGGAGACTGGAGACTTATCAGATATAGTCACCAAAGCAGCTTGTTCAGGACTAGTTTTATTCAGCTCATTCCTATGTTCTAAGTATGTGTTTGAATATTTTGTCTTTCCCTCCTGTCCACTTTGTACTTGATTTGTAATACACATTGAGTTTCCCTTATCTGAAATGCTTGGGACCAGACGTGTTTTGCATTTTGGATTTTTGGAATACATGTATTTGTTTATACATATATAATAAGATACCGTGGAGATGGGGCCCAAGTCTAAACACAAAATTTATCATTTATGTTTAATATCCACCATATACACATAGACATTAAGGTAATTTTATACAATATCTTAAATAATTTTGTGTTTATGGACACTGAACCAACAGAAAGCAAAAGTGTTGCTATCTCAGCCACCCATGAAAAAGGTTTTGGTTTTTGGAATACAGTGGGCCCTTGGTATCCACTGGGGTTTGGTTCTAGGACCCACCGTGGTTACCAAAATCCATGGATGCTCAAGTCCCATTAAATACAATGGCATAGTAAAATGGTGTCTCTTATATAAAATGGCAAAATGAAGGTTTGCTTTTTGGAATTTATTATTTTGAATATTTTCAATCCGTGGATGCTTGAATCCGTGGATAATCCATGGATACAGAGGGCTACTGTATTTTGGTTTTTGGAATTCTAGATAAGAAAAACTCAACCTGTAATACTGTTATGTTACTAGCCTGCTCCTCTCTATCCTATCATTACTGGCCTATACTGGGAACTGCTAGGTGCTCTATTTCCACCATCTTACACCCACCTTATTCATTTCTTTATTGTCTATATCAACCAGGTGATGCTTAAATACAAGGCTAAAAGAAATACTCTAGACTGACTAAAAAGATTATGTCATACTCATTTGACTAGCAGTTACCAAACTGACTGTGCAAATCCTTCACTTTTAGATAAAAGCCCCATCAAATTCAATGAGACTCCCTCCCAGATACATGCATAGGATTGCAGTTTAAGTTGATTTAAGGTACTGGAAACCCTTACACTGGCATCCCCACCTCCCCACTCAAGGTGGAGTTGTTAGCAAACATTTAAGACATCAGGACAAGAGAAAAAAATTGTAACACCAATACAGATAAGCAAAGCAAAAGGATTAGTGAGGAACTATTAAGGAACAGAGTATATGCTTTTACCATATCAGAAGATATGTATTAAAATCTGGCATATTAGATTTTTTAAAAAAGCATTTGGGGCATTTGGATTGAAATCCCTTGGAAATTATTGAAAAAAAAAACAAATGGGCATGATTCCTTCCCACATAGGTGCAGAGTAATTTCTACATGGCCTGTTTCTCTCTCCCTATCCAGTACATGCATATGCACCGCAGTTGCAAGCCATCAGAGAAAGAGAACCGATGTACACATCTCACATTTGCTACCAGCCTTCCCTGTACTAAGAAGAGCAACTGTATTTGTGTTCCTTGAAAAAGCAGAGGTAGAAAAAGCTATTCCTTGGACTACAACATCCAGAATCCCCACAGCCACTAGGGTCAACTGCTGGTGAATTCTGAACAAGGACATCCACACACACACCCAAATAAAAAAAAATCAAAAATGGATTATCATCACTGGATTATCTGCTATTGTTGGCATCCTCATTAACAATATGTTTATTTGCTGCTTTCACTTTTTCTTTAGTCTCTTTACCTTTCCTTCGATAATCCAGTGATGACAAGTAGGAAGTAAGAGTGAATGATAGGAAGGAAGAAAGAAAATATGCAAGTGAAGGGGATGAAGGTTAAGAAGAAGGTATAAGTAAGTAGTAGATGGTGTGTAAATGTAGATAGCGAAGAAGTAGGAAGACAGAAAATGGGAGGGGAAGAGTTTAGGAAAAGTAGAGAACAGAAAGAGATGGAAGATAGAGAAAAGGATTATGAGGATGAAGGTAAAAGAGGAGTAGAAGAGAAGGAAAAGGAATAGAGAGAAAGGGAATGAAAACGACGAGAGTGGTGAATTGAATAACTATTAGATGTGATATTGTATTAATTGAGGCAACCTTACTGGAATGAATACTTGGAATCATTTGTACAACTAAAAGAATTGTTGGTATACGGTAGGTTTGCATAATTGTTAGAATGTATGTATGTGTGTAAGAATGTTTTAATGTTTTTTTTCAATAAAATTTATATTTAAATTATTTTTTTTAAAAAATTCAAAACTGGGGTAGGAGGGGCAGGCTGGACAGGGGTATGAAACAAACATTCTCTATATGAGTCTGGCATGATTCTTGCACACACCCCTACACTCACTCCAAGAAGAAAGAAAGAAAGAAAGAAAGAAAGAAAGAAAGAAAGAAAGAGCATCTCTGTGCTGTCCTATAGGGATCCCTCTTTGGGTCAGCCCTACAAGGAAGAAGAATTTCTTATAAATTAAATTAAATATTCTTTTAATAATGACTTAAAGCTCTACACTAACCAACTAAAGTACTTGATTATACTGAAAACATGGGGAGGGGAGGATTCACCCACCTTCAGAATAAACTGCTATTACATGATAAACAGCAGAATGTTGTTTTTATGAGACATGTAACTGTACTTACAGGGAGAACATTTGCCGCCATGTATATATGGAACTATTTTCAGAACCATGGCTTCTCATAGGAGCAGAAGAAAACAGGAAGGCTTACTTTATATGGGGACACCAGGGGTGGGGTGAACAGGAGATGATACAAAATCAACATTAGGAAAGGTTCATTGCAGGAAGAAACTTTTGGGGTGGTTTCACATTTTTTTCTTGCTTCTTTAATCATTTCCAGTACTCTTTGTTTTGTCTCATGTTGCTTTTAATTTTTCTAAAATGGGTGTGTACAGGCTCAACTCTAGTTTCGTTTATTTCCTCACTACCAAATAAATAAGCATTGTTTTTAAGCTCTAGGAATTTCTAGTGAAAAATTCTCAACACTCCCCAATCTATATTTATCAAGGATTCCATTGGGGTAAGCAAAACCAAGTGAACAGCTTTAAAAAATGGCTTTTAATGAAGATGTGTTTGGTGGTAACTATGCCATGAGGCGAGACATGATCTAGTTCCTTGTGCCGATGCACACATCCTCTGAGGTACACAATGAGAAAGATAGCTCAGAGATTCAACAGTTTTGTAAATACAAGGCTTACTTCAATCTTCCCTTTAAACTTCCCCAAGTGAAAAGGGATGGAGGGAGGAATCCATGATACTGTTCCATACTCTGTTACTGGAAAGTCAGTGTTTTTGTATCCCGCTGTTGCCTCACTGCTCACACAATATCATGAATCAAGAAAGACACTCCACCTTTATCTCACCCACATGGGTTGCTTGAGAGGTATTGCTGAGGACAAACTGACTCGAATTTGCAAGTCCAGTCAAAGCGGCAGAGTCACTGCTTTGCTTAAGGGATGGAGCTACTTTTTCCTCTTGTCCCCAGGGACGTTCAGAAGCTGGGGACCAGGCAGTGGCCCCAGGGGATGTGTCAGTTTCAGAAAGGGCCGTTCCAAGACTTCCATCCTTCACATGGACTCTCTGATGGGATACGAGGCGTGAGCTCCGAGCAAAACATTTCCCACAATCAGCGCAGGTATAGGGCTTTTCTCCTGTGTGGATTCGCTGATGAGTGACAAGGTCAGCATTGATCCGGAAGCTCTTCCCACAGATGTGACATTCGTAAGGTTTCTCACCCGTGTGGATTCTCTGGTGTTTAATCAGGTCTGAGCTATAACTGAAACTTTTCCCACAGATGCCACAGGGGTAAGGCCTTTCCCCTGTGTGGACCCGCTGGTGGCAGATGAGATGGGAACTCCGCTTAAAGCCCTTCCCACAATCAGGGCATTCGTACGGCTTTTCTCCTGTGTGGTTTCTCTGATGGGTCACTAAGTCATAGTTGACCCGAAAGCTCTTCCCACATATGGAGCACTCATAAGGTTTCTCACCAGTATGGACTCTCTGATGTCTAATCAAATGGGAGCAGTCTCGGAATCGCTTCCCACAGATCCCACAGGGATAGGGCCTCTCCCCAGTGTGTACTCTCTGATGGGAGATGAGGTGTGAACTCCGGGTAAAGCTTTTCCCACAGTCGGAGCATATGTAAGGTTTCTCTCCTGTGTGACTTCTCTGGTGGTTGACCAGGTCATAGTTGGACCGAAAGCTCTTCTCACAGATGATGCATTCATAGGGCTTTTCCCCTGTGTGGACTCTCCGGTGAGACATCAGCTGGGAACTCTGGGAGAAGCCCTTCCCACACTCAAGACAGATGTAGGGTTTCTCTCCTGTGTGGACTTTTTGATGAGAAACCAGGTCAGAGCTGAAGAGGAAGGTTCTCCCACATTCCAGGCAAGAAAATGGCTTCTCATCTGTGTGGCTCTGCATGTGCTCAGCCAAGTCAGCCTGCTGGCAAAAGCCCTTTCCACAGACAGGGCATGTATGTGGTTTCTCTTCTTTGTGGATTTTTTGATGTTCAACAAGGCAGGAACTCCCATTAAAACATTCTCCACAAACAGGGCAGATGTACTGTGTCTGTGACTGATAAGAACCTCCATTGATGGGAAGAGATTCATTCTCCAGTTCTGGGGCTGAGCTTCTTGCCTCTATTTCTGAACTGGTCTCACTGATTTCATCTCCTTCCAGTTCACTGTCTGGAGAAGCATTCCTTGAGCAACTTTCTGAAGGCGTTCCATGCAATGTTAGTTTGGGACCTCCTTGCTGAGAAGTACCCTCCTCTTCCTCATTCACCATCTTTTCACTCACTGCTCAGAGAAAAGAAAAGAACCCACACAATAATTAGTATTAAATATAAATATTTGTATCATGCTTTTAAACATTCACTTCACTTATATTCTACAGCTGGACAATGCAGTTATTAGAATAAACAGAAATACCACTAAAGTATGCTTTTGAGTTCTGCAGAACTCACCATTCAACTACTAGATGGTTTTTAAAAAGTAGGGGAAAGAAGGTAGAGAAGTGCAAAAATTAGGGTAGATGTGGTAGTCATGACACCTGCAGTTTAACTCAACATATAGCGGGCTTATGTGGTTCACCATACCCTATATTATTCAATGGTGGTGTGTGCATGTGGACATGCGGATGTTGCTATCTACTTAATGAAATAGGGCATGATTGTCTGCATTTTCCTTCATCTGTAGGAAATGGACAGAACTGAATCCCAGTGGATGGGAAAGGTCCACTATACTGAATCAATGATTGCTAGTTGTTATGTTAATGCTTAGCAGTAATTACAGTGATAAGAAATCAATGATTAACTTTGGTTCACATAAATGTTTATCATACATTATCTGTTTCAGTAAACCTTACTACAACAACCCTATAAGGTAGATAAGTACTACTGTCACCACAGTGAAGAATGGGGGAGACACGTAAGCTGAGAAAATAAAGGCTATCTGAAAGCCACTTAGATTAAATTGAAATAAGATTTCATGATTTGTTGCTTGACCCCTAGATTGCTATGTCATGCCTTCAGATCCTAGTTACATTCTTCACCAACTTTCAAAAGCTTAGTCTTATTCATCTGTTGCAGAAAAATACAGTAATGGAGAGTCTTGTTGCGTGTTAAAGATGAGCAGATTTGGACTCGATACATACACACAGAGGTGCTGGGAGAGGGGGGAGAGCAAATGTCAATGAAAAGCAAAAAGTGCAGCCTGCAACATTTCTATGCAAAGCTTAAGATAAGCACAGTGACCTTAAGATAAGCAAAGGGACAACAAGAAGAACTGGCAGCAGTATGGATTATCCCAGTTTCACAATGTTAATTAGCAGCTGCAATAGAACTGAAAAAAACAACGGTTGCCTCTGCCTCTAAAAGGAAGAGAATCCAACTTTGTGGTTTTAACTTGGCAGTTCTCCCTTTGAAATTCTCTTGCTGGAGAAGGGCAACAAAGTTTGATTCCTGAATAGAGATAATGATTTTCTGACTCATAGTGTGTGTTAACTAACACAGTTAAAAGGGGGTGATAGAATACTGAACTCTCCTCATCAAGCCTTTTGCTGTTTTGTTGTTTTTACTTTTTATTGTTATATAGTCATTCTTTTAATATACTCTCAAGTTTAATTCTGTTTTAAGGGGTGCGGGAGGGATGTGGGTGGAGGGATTGGGATATTGGATTGTCTTTTAATTATTGTATTTTAATTGTTGTAAGCCGCCCCGATTGCGCTGCAGAGGGGCGGGTTAAAAATAAAACTTATTATTATTATTATTATTATTACTGCTTTGCCAAATTATCTGGCCCAATGTTTTTTCAGAATGAGGTAGACACAGAGCAATGGATTAATCTTGGAGTAGATGGAGGTAGTTATCTTTATTACAGGGGAAAAGGACCCTAAGACTTTCTCTTGCCTTCAAAATCTAATGCTGTACCTACTTTTACAGCATACTGGCCCCACAAAAATGTATGTGCATATATTAAGTACATTATGAATTACTACTGGTGTGAAGTCATTTGATTATTGTCAGCTTTATATAGAATTGTATCAACCACATGTTTTGTATTTTATTCCCCCGCCTATATACCTGTGAGTATACGTATGCCATTTGTATATTACTTACGTGGGAGTAAGCCTCACCAAACACAATGACATTAACTTCTGAATTATGATTACAGTTAGTCTCAATGTTCCCTATAAGACCCCTGATTGCTTTTTTTTTTTTTTTTAGTTATAATTCCAATTTTTTTACTACAAGGAATCAAAATAGAAGAACAATGGACATCTAAGCACCACACTATATCGCAAACCCACTGACCACTGCACATACTTACATGCCTCCAGTTTCCACCTTGAACAAACCACCCACCAGATCCATAGCTTCCAGCCAACCCTCTGATACAGTTGCATCTGCTCAGACTCACAAGACAGGGGTGCCAAGCTCACAGAATTACAAGTACAGTGGGCCCTTCGTATACGCGGGGGTCCATTCTGGATCCCCACTCCCGCATATGGCAAAAAACGAGGGACCTCAAGCCCTGTTTGTTTCAATGGCTGTGTGCTCCCATGCACAGTGCGGCCACGTGCACCATTTTGGAGACCTGGGCTTGCTGTCCATGCAAGCTCAAAGCCACGTATGGTGCGCCCGTGTCTCCATATTCACTGGGGTTAGGGGTGAAGGTCCCCTGTGAATGTGGGAAAATTACAAATTAAAAAAAGACTATTGTTTTTATCTAAGAGAACACATCTTTAGGAATCTCCAGGTCCTCTGGTGCAACTCTGTGGTCAATATCTGCCAGAGGTTGATCATAGAATGATGCTGGAGGACCTTCAAATGCCTAGAGAAGTGTTTTCTCTAGGAATATAATATAATAATAATAATAATAATAATAATAATAATAATAAATTTTTATTTGTAGCCCGCCCCTCTGCAAGGCAATCGGGGCGGGGGACAACAGCATATAAAACAGAACAACATTAAAACATTCCTATTCCCTTTAATCCTTTCCTCTAGATTCTCGTCTAGATTCTCCAGCACAACTCTATGGTCAACTTCTGGAAAGTTGCGCTGGAGGACCTAGGGACTCCTAGAGAGGTCATATTAATCAAAGCCGCAAATAATCAAATCCACATAAGTCAAAATCGTAAATGTGGAGGGCCGACTGTATTCCTCAAGCTACAGTATTCACCATACAAAGTTTAACAAAAACACAACACGAATAAACAAGGCAAGACTTGTACCCAGGACTAATCTGTTACAGAAGAGACTGAAGACAGAAAATGACAAAACCCTACTAATACAGCTCCCAACTGATACCACTCAGACATATCATCAATGAAGTACCACCTATTCTGGACAATAATGCTGCCCTCACAAGGAATCTTGGTGGCAAGCCTTTACTTGCTTACAGACAGCCTCCAAACCTCAAACAGTTACTTACTAATATAGGAGGACACATAACACAGATGGGGAGATGGGTACAAGACCTTGCCACAAACCCAGATGCCAACTCAGCCCACACATCTATTCAGGAAATGTCATCACAGGACCTAATCACATCAGACACAATCCTGGAGGTACTATGCTACCAACGTCTTTCTTTCCCCCAGTTAAGTCTCAAAGGTGCTACAAGATTCCTTTGCATAAGGATAAACTCTGTAAACTTCCAAAAGGGATTTAATTTACACAATTGTTCTATTTGTAATGTCTGAGCCAGTTCTGTGAATTTCAAAATTTTACATATAGCATCACCAACAATCTTGCTCCAGAACTTATATAAAGTCTCTTTTTGTACTAAAATATTGGGTTGATTCTGGTATGTGTATGTTTTTGGAGAATTTAAAATATTTACTCAATAAACAGAGCAGGCTGCAAGAATATGGAAACAGGGAAAGCTGTGGGGAAGAAGAACCTGGGCAGAAGAAGCAATAGGGCTTTCTTAAAGGTAGTTAAGAAGAACAGAAGCTGATCACAAGATCATATATTCCCCTTTCTCTCTGGAGAAAATCTCCCCTGCCATTCCATGCACACCTTAAATGTAGTGATGGACCACGCCAACAGTGACTTTAACTGTGGCGAAGACTGACAAGGGATGTCACCTAACAAAGACGGCAAGCAACTTTTCAAACTGGCTTCCAAGTCCTTAAAAAGTGGGATACTTACTCAGCTTAGTTTAGAATTGATATCGGTGCTGGCACTTTACTGTAATGCTTCACTATTGTTAACAGAGACGGAAAGCCTTCGCTCCAAAGAGGAAGAAATACAGTGGGCCCTTGGTATCCGCTGGTGTTTGGTTCCAGGACCCGCCATAGATAACAAAATCTGGGGATGCTCAAGTCCCATTATACACAATGACATAGTAAAATGGTGTCCCTTATTAAAATGGCAAAATCAAGGTTTGCTTTTTGGAATTTATACACTTTGGGAATATTTTCAAGCTGTGGATGACTGAATTTGTGGATATGGAGGGCTGACTGTATATAACTCTCCTGCGACCCTTTCTCCATCTCTTAATGGTTAAGAGGACTTCTCGGTTACATCTGTACTGGCCCAAAGTCAAGGCAGGCTAGAGTTAGGCACACACAAGATTGGGTACCAAAGGGTAACAATATGGATTACCTCTACCACGAGATTTTCCCCACATAATTCCTTACACATTTTCTCTGTCGGTGCTACTTGCTTGCCTTTGCACACTGACCTGCTTTCTTTCAAGATGCATGACCCCTATGTACTGAAATTCCTGTCTCCAGCCATGAGGATTAGGAACTTGCTTTGCAAAATAATATAATCCTTACTAAAGAATTGTGTAATACCACAGGTAAATTTAACTATTTAATTATTTACTTAAGTAAAAAGTATTTATTTAGTTACATTCACCTCTCCTTTTGTTTTAAGTTTTTTTAAAATGTAACTTTTTAATGAGTAGTGACAACATTTGCATCCTTCCTTTTCTCCAGAAGCTTACGGTCCAAGGGGGGGGGGGAAGCAATCATTCCTTCCTTTGGACTCAGCCCTCTGTCTTCAACTGTTAAGAGATTAAAATGCAGCCTATTTTGTGGAACTATTGTACAGAAATCAAGGTGTGTGTTTGTGGGGAAGTGATACATTTGCACACCCAGTATTATGGTATAATTCGGAGACACAGCCCTATTAGTCTGGAATATCAGTATTCAAAGGGATCTTGTAGCATCTTTGAGACTAAAGGGCCTTTGCAGACTGCCAGAAATAGTGCAAATTGAGTCCACATTAACTGCCCTGGCTCAGTGCTAGGGAATCATGGGAATTGTATTTTTTTCTGAGACATTGAGCCTTCTCTGTCAGAGAGCTCTGGTGCCACAATAAAATACAGTTCCCATGCTTCCCTAACCCTAACCCTTAATGTGGACTCAATTTGCACTATTTCTGGCAGTATGCAAAGACCCTAAATGAGCAAAGGAAGTTGTAGCATAAACTTTAGTAGACTGGGTCTACTTCTTCAGATGCAGTCTCAAAGATGCTGCAAGATCACAAAGGACTGAGACATCCTGGATCTCAGAGGAAGTACCTTTTTTGTGTTGCTAATGGAGCTTAAAAATTTATTTCCTGGACTTTGTTTCCCAGTATCACATGGCCAAAAGGACCAGTGGCCTCCCTGCATAGATGTCCCTCCATACTCAGAACAATACCAACAACATCTTGACAAAATGCAGGCCTGTGACTAACAGTTGTCCCAAAAAAAATAACTTTGTATGATATCTAACACCTTTGCCTGATGAAGAAGCCAGTGGACCTTCAAAAGCTTACAACATATATTTTATGCATTTTGGTTGTCCCAATAAAAGTATCATTGTTTTGTGGATTTTGGATATTATTGTACTTTATGGCCCAAATGGATGTAAGATCCCTTTGCAAACTCAATATTATGATAGGTTCACCTGAGGGTCACCATAAGTTGGAAATGACTGGAAGGCACACAACAATGACAACAACAAAGATTTTTAACAACTTAGCATGGTGTAGTAGTTTGAACATTGAACTACAACTCCGTAGACCAGGTTTCGATTGCAATGGCAAACCTCCTCTAAACAAACCTTGTCAAAAGACTGGAAGGCACACAATAACAACAGATGAAAAAGTCAGTGGTGCTTTGAAAGCTTACAACGTGTATTATGTGCATTTTTGTGGATTTTCGATGTTACTGGACTTTGCTACATGGCCAATGGTGAGCCAGCATACCATAGCAGTTTGAGCACTGGCCTATGGCTCTAGGGAACAGGGTTCGATTCCCAGCTTGGCCATCAAAAACCACTGGGTGACCTTGGGCCTGTCACACACTCTCAGCTTCAGAAGATGGCCATGGCAAACCTCCTCTGAACAAACCTTGTCAAGAAAACCCCCATGACAGAATCACCTTAGCTTAGGGTCTCCATTAGATGGAAATGAAGACACACAACAACAACTGATGAAGAAGCCAGTGCAGCACTGAAAGTTTGCAACATGTTTTTGTGCATTTTGGTTGTCCCCATAAACAGGATGCCCAGAGGTCCTCACCACAAAGAAGGACAATGTAGGACACTGTGAAAAGGTATGTCACAGAAGCAAAAATGTAAGGCATGACCAAATAAAAACACTGATCTAAAGATAAATCCATGCTTCTCAGTCATGCTCAAAATGGAGGACGTTATGGAATTCCTCCTGGACAGAAAAGCTGAAATGTAGGACATGACCTGTGAAAGGAAGACCTTTGGTCACCCTGTCCTAACCACAAAGGACAAGTCACCGCAAAATGTAGGGCATTCTCAAATACAGTAAATGCTCAAACCACTCCTCTAATGATAAAATCCATGCTTCCTTAAAATGGAGGACGTTATGGAATGCCTCCTGCACAGAAGGCTCAAATGTAGGACATGAGTTAGGGAATGGAGGGCCTTTGGTCACCCTGCCCTAACCACAAAGGAGGACAAGGCACCGCAGAATGTAGGACATTCGAGAGGAAATGTAGGGCATTCCCAAACAAAAGCTAAAAACACTCATCTAAAGATAAATCCATATTTCTTAAAGCCATGCCCTCAAAATGGAGGACGTTATGAGATTCCTCCTGGACAGGAAGGCTGAAATGGAGAACATGAGCTGGGAAAAGGAGGACCTTTGGTCACCCTGCCCTAACCACAAAGGATGACATGGCACAGCAAAATGTAGGGCATTCCCAAATTAAAAAAGCCCAAAACACTCATCTAAAGATAAATCCATGCTTCTTAAAGCCATGCCCTCAAAATGGAGGACGTTATGGAATGCCTCCTGGACAGGAAGGCTGAAATGGAGGACGTGTCCTGGAAGAGGAGGAGGAGGAGGAGGCCTCTGGTCAACCTTCCCCAGAAAGGCATCCCTGTTTTGTGGATTCTGGGTGCTATTGTCCTTCCCTCCACAGCTAAGACGTCTAATCCCTTGTTAACTCCAGAAAGAGAGGGAAGGAAAGGGAGAGATCCATCTCCAGACACTGTAGGGCCTGGTGACCTCTCATTAAAGGAGGGGGGGACCCTGGCTGGGGATCCCTTTTGAGCCCGGTGGGGAAGCCAAAGGCACTGAACCCCCAAATCCCGCTTCCCCACCGAGCTCAAAAGGGATCCCCAGCCGGGGGGCCCCGATCTACCCGGACTGTTTTCCCAGTCCCACTCGCCATTAAATGAATGCATTTCCTCAGAGCAGGAGAGTGATAGATTGAAGGGGAAATGGCAATGACCAGACCTGGACGGGGAAGAGCCAGAGAATAATCGGCTGCTGAGGGGCTCCTTCCTTCGGAGTCTCCAGGACAGGCCTCCTGCGCCTCCTCCTCCTCGGTTCAGAGTAGGAAGCGGCGCCCGCCTCCCGAAAGGCTCCTCAGAGCCAAGCAGGGCCTGGAGGAGGAGGAGAAGGAAGGAAGGAAGGAAAGGAGGAGGACTAGTCCAGAGACCTCTGGCGGCCCCGAGGAGCCAAGCAGCCTCCATGCCCGCCTGCCTAACCGGGTGGGGGGCTTCTCCTAGGCCGCAGCCTTCGCCTCAGGCCTACTCTTTTTAGGCCCAGGTCGCCATTGTGGTGGCACCCTCCCCGCCTTCTCCATGTGGAGATGTGTTGTTTTATGATTTATGACTTATGGCGACCCTATCATGGGGTTTTCTTGGCAAGGTTTCTTCAGAGGGGGTCTGTCATGGCCAACCTCTGAGGCTGAGAGAGTGTGGCTTGCCCAGGGTCACCCAGTGGGTTTCATGGCCGAGCAGGGAATTGAACCCTGATCTCCAGAGTTGTAGGCCAACACTTAAACTGCTACACCACATGCTGGCTCTCCCAGACCCTAAGAAGGCAATGAACCTATCATTGAGTTTTCTTGGCAAGGTTTCTTCAGAGGGAGTTTGCCATGGGCAACCTCTGAGGCTGAGAGAGTGTGGTTTGCCTAAGGTCACCTCCACTCGGTTTACATGGCCGAGCTGGGAACCGAACCCCATTCTCAAGAGTCATAGTCCAACACTCAAACCACTTCACCATACTGGTTTCTTCTTATATGTTAATATTTCTTATATCTACTTCTATTCATCTCTACTCTAGATGTCTGTGCTTTTGTGTGCTTTCAAGTCGTTTCTGACTTATGGCGAGCCTAAGGCAGTGAAACTATCATGGGGTTTTCTTGGCAAGATTTGTTCGTGGGGGGGTGCCATTGCTAACCTGAGGCTGAGAGAGTGTGGCTTGCCCAAGGTCACCACAATGGGTTTACATGGCTGAACTGGGAAATGAACCCTGGCCTCCAGAGTCGTAGGCCAACATTCAAAACACTACACCACATGCTGGCTTTCCCAGGTGGAGATGGAGGACTGCAACTCCCACAATCCACATACACACACACACACACACACACACAGAGGACCTAGTCCTTGGCTGGGTTTTAGACATGGAGCAATTACTGAGGAAGGTCAAGGAAGAAAATGCAAAAGCAGCCTTGTTGCTGAACAGAAAGGAAACAAAAATAATGACCATGGGCCATATTTCTTGTTGAGTGCCTTCAAATCATTTCCCATTACTCAACAACTGGCTAAATATTGTACATAACAATGAACTTGTGGCAACCCTGAGACAGTGAAACTATCATGGAGTTTTCTTGGCAAGGTTTCTTCTGAGGCTAAGAGAGTGTGGCTTGCCCATGGTCATCCAAAGGGTTTTATGGCCAAGCTGGGAATCAAACCCTGACCTTCAGAGTCATAGACCAACACTCAAACCACTACAGTGGGGATGGAAGAGTGCAGCTCTCACAATCCACACACACACACACACACTGGGCCCCATCCTTGGCTGGGTTTTAGACTTGGAGCATTTACTAAGGAACGTCAAGGGAGACAGTGCAAAGGCAGGCTTGTCACTGAACAGAAAGAACAGCCAAAGACTGGGGGGGGGGGGGGGGAGAGCAATGTATGTGTGGATTGTGGGAGCTGCAGTCCTCCACTTCCATCCCCACCTGGGAGACCCAGTGTGGCATAGTTGTTTGAGTGTTGGACTACAACTCTGGAGACCAGGGTTTGATTCCCAGCTTGGCCATGAAATCTACTGGGTGACCTTGGGCAAGTCACACTCTCTCAGCCTCAGGGGAAGGCAAAGACAGCTCCCCTCTGAACAAACCTTGCCAGGAAAACCCTGTAATGTCTCCAGAGGAAGACTGGATGCTAGATAGATAGACAGACTCTATTAGGGAGGCCACAGGTATGAATCTGCAGGACCTGAGCAGAGCAGTGGAGGACATGGGATCTAGGAGATGTTTTATCCACAGGGTCGCCATGGGTCGAGATCAACTCGAGGGCAGTTAACAACAACAAAACCCAACAACCCCTGCCTGGACAGAGCAGCCTTTCTTTACTACCATAGTAGTAAGGTCTTTACTACCTTCAGAGGCTGGGTGGGGCTGATGGGAATTGTTGTGAGCCAAAAGATTCTCCCCTTGCTGAGGTGTAAATCCCATTGAACTCAGTGGGAGGGAAGGAGATGTGCAGGATTACATTTCCTTTCAAAACTATAAAGAGGGGAGAGTTGCAGCAAAGCTGATCTCATTTGTTTTTAATGGGCTTTCAAAGTGTGTAGTTCTAAAACTCATTTGACAGTTTCTTTCTAAGCCTCTTGGGAAGCTAGTTCATGTGTGGTTATTCTGTGCGTTCAAGTTGACTCTGATCTATGGTGACCCTACCTTCAACATCATTTTCGTGGCTAGATTTATTGGAGGGGTTTGCTACCGCCTTCCTCTGAGGCAGAGAAAGTGTAACTTGCCCAAAGTCACCCAGTGGGTTTCCATGGCCAAGCAAAGATTTTAAACCTTGCCTCCTTGGGGTATATCCAGACAGCACAATTAAAGCAGTTAAGCACCACTTTAACTGCCATGATTCCATCCTACAGAATCATGGGATTTGTAGTTTGGTGAAGCACCAGACCAGGCTGAACACTTCGCCAAATTACAAATCCCATGATTCTGTAGGACAGAGTCGTGGCAGTTAAAGTGATGTCAAACTGCTTTAATTCTGCAGTGTGGATACACTCCTAGGACCTTATCACACGTGGCCCACAAAGCGATAATAATCCTGAAATGACAAAACCCGAAAAGAAACCGCAAAGAAACCTTCATTACGCAAATGGTTATCACACACAATTAGCATCATCGCGCATTTAAGGAAATACGTATCTGCCGTGCACACACTAGCGAGGAAATCCCGTACATGAACAAGCAATGATGTTCTTGCACATGCGCACTATGCTCGCCATGGCTGTCACTCACTCGCCGCGGCTGTCACCCTTTCCCAGGTCGTCCTCGGTGCAGTCGGCCCTCCACACGGCCAGCGCTCTGAGGAGGACCTCCCGCCGCAGCGTTCACCGAGGAGGTCCTCCTTGGAGCGCGGCCGTGCGGAGGGCTGGCTGCACCGAGGACGACCTGGGAAAAGGTGACAGCCGCGGCGAGTGACAGCTCCAACGCAGGGCCGGCGCTCCAAGGGGGACCCCCTCGGAGCGTCGAACCGACGCAGGGCCGGCGCTCCAAGAAGGACCTCCTTGGAGCGCCGATCTGACGCAGGGCCGGCTCTCCAAGGGGGTCCTCCTTGGAGCGCCGACCCTGCCTCGGCGCGGCGCTCCGAGGAGGTCCCCTTGGAGAAGCGGCGCTACGGGGAAATGCTCCCCAATACGTATTTGGCGATACGTATTGGGTGACCATACTTACGGTAAAAGCGAAATGATTCCCATCGCGCAATTGTACTTCCTGAAGAAACCGAAATTCAAAAGAACTCGGATCATGCTGCATTGTGTCGGGGTTCTGTGCGATGTCGTGTGTAAACACGGAAAAATAATACGTATTAGGTCGGGATTCCTTTTGGATTCTGTCAGGATCTGGCCCTGTGTGATAAGGTCCCTAGAGTCCTTAACACTTAAACCACTATAAAACACTGGCACTCTGCTAGTTCAGGACCTAAATCCAATTGTCAGTGACAATTAGAATAAAGAGAATATAGTGTATATCACAAATTTGAGAGCCAGCATGGTATAGTGGTTTGAATGTTGGACTATGACTCTGGAGACCAGAGTTCAAAACCGCCACAATAGGTTTACCTTAGGGTCGCCATGTCAGACATGACTTGAAGGCACACAATATCAACAACAACAACAACAACTTCACAAATAAGTGAAATTTATGAAAGTGTTGACTTACTAAGCTCCCATTGATTCAGTAGCTGTATTTTAGTTGGAACTAAGAATTAGATTTTGACCCAGGTGATTTAATTTTTTTTTTTTTTAAAGGTTTCAAGCTGTAGTGGGCTGGGGGCATAGAATCATAGAGTTGGAAGGGGCCACAAGGCCCATGCAGTCCAACCTCATCCTGCCATGCAGGAATACACAATCAGAGCACCCCCGACAAATGGCCAACAACCTCCAAAGAAGGAGACTCCATCACTCTCCAAGGCAGCCTGTTCCACTGTCAAACAACTCTTACTGTCAGCAAATTATTCCTAATGTTTACCTGGGATCCTGTAGTTTGATCAGATACATGGATTGGACACTTTTAATAAACATGGTGTCTCCTATTGCTCTATAAGCAGAAATTGTGCTTAGTTTGGTGTAGTGGTTTGAGCGTTGGACTCCGGCAACCAGGGTTTGAATCCCAGCTCGGCCATGAAACCCACTGGATGATCTTGGGCAAGTCACACTCTCTCAGCCTCAGAGGATGGCAATGGCAACCCCCCTCTGAAGAAACTTGCCACTTTGGTTTGCCTTAGGGTTGCCATAAGTCAGAAACAACTTGAAGACACACAAAAACAAGGATGGAAATGTATACCTCCTCTTTCCCATTTAAGGTGAATTAATTACAAAAGTAAAACAATATGCATTAATATGCCACCTGTCCTAAAGTATAGACTCTGTCCTGAACTGCAGAATCAGCAGATTAAAAACAAAATCAAACAAAACACTTTTAAAAATCACATAGTATTCAATGCATGGATGAATTGGGTTAGACTTATTTGGCACCTAAAAGATAGTATTGATGATATCAGGAAGGCAAATTTGGGGAAAGTACCACAGAAAATTCCTGGTTTGTTAACAGCCACCTAAGATTTTGGTGCCCATGAAAAGCATGAGAGAGAGAAGCATGTGTTACCTCAAAGTGTTATTATCATTATCCTGTTTTTGTAATCATCATCGCTGATTAACCTTTCATGTGCCATAGGACTTCATTGTGTTGCTGTAATAGGTTAATACAGCTGTTAGAATATGTTCGTAGAATCTGATAATGGGATACCAGGTATGCTTGCAAACAAGGCTCTTTTTCATGAAATCATCCAGGCTTTTTCACAAAATAAGACATTCAGGTCTGGGTATATGCATCTTGACAGGGGTGGGAGTGGAATGGGACAGGGAAGATGGAGTCCATATGCTATTCCTATGTTTATGTGGTTTTTTTTTCAGGTTTTTTTTATTAAAGATGTTCAAACCATGCAAAACAGTAAGTTTAACAAAGGAAAAACAAAACAACAAAAAAAGTATGAATAAACAACAAAGTGTTGTATGTTTTAACTTAATGTGTTTAAATGGTTTCCTGTGTTTTAATCCATGTTGTACTCTACCTTGAGCCTTGAGGAGACGCGGGTAAGAAATAATAATAATAATAAAATTTATTTATATCCCGCCCTTTGGAAACCCAATCAGGGCAGCTTACAAGCATAAAAACATATACAATGCTCAAACCCAACACTCCCTCCCTCCTTAAAACAGTATTAAATCAATAAGAACTAAAAATTGTACATCATTCAATAAAAACAATACAACAACCAACATATAAACCCAGCGGCAATAATCCTAACCATCCTTAGATGGGGCCACCCAAGGATTACTGGGGTGGGAATACCCGAGGCCGGGATGATTAATCCGGAAAGGCCTGCCGGAAGAGATCCGTCTTGACAGCCCTTTTGAAGCTGTCTAACGATGTTAACTGATGGATCTCATCCGGCAGGCCATTCCAGAGTCTAGGGGCGGCAACTGAAAAAGCCCTCTGGGAGGTAGCCGCAAGCCTCGATTTTTGAGGCTGTAGCAAATTCCTCCCGGAGGACCGGAGAGTGCGGGGAGGATTGTATGGGAGGAGACGGTCCCTGAGATAGCTTGGACCTAAGCCATTTAGGGCTTTAAAGGTAATAACCAACACCTTGTACCGGGCCCGGAAGCTGATAGGCAGCCAGTGGAGGGACCTCAAAACTGGAGTAATGTGGTCCGAGATGTTCCTGAAACGAGCCTGGCTGCCATATTTTGTATCAGCTGTAATTTCCGAACCAGGCACAAGGGTAGCCCCATGTAGAGCGCATTACAGAAGTCAAGGCGTGAGGTTACCAGCGCGTGCACAACAGTCTCGAGATCCCTTACTTCCAGAAAAGAGTGCAGCTGGCGTATCAGCCGAAGCTGATAACAGGCGCTCTTGACCGTCGCATTTACCTGATTTGTCATCAGGAGCAACGAGTCAAGAAGCACCCCCAGACTGCGAACACAGTCACTGGAGGAGAGTGTGACCCCATCCAGGACTGGAGGTTGCAACCCAATTCTTGGTTTCGGGGCCGCCACCGTGAGCACCTCCGTCTTGTCTGGATTCAGTTTCAATCTATTTTAACTCATCCAGCCCATTACCGCTTGAAGACATTCATTGAGAGAAGAGATGCCATTGGAATTCGAGGCCGACGAACGAGACACGGAGAAATAGGTTTGGGTGTCATCGGCGTACTGATAACACCCAGCACCATAACTCCGTATTATCTCACCCAGCGGCTTCATATAGATGTTAAATAATATCGGGGACAGAATAGCCCCCTGAGGGACCCCACAAGTGAGGTCCCTCTTGCAGGAGCTACAGTCCCCGAGCAGCACTCTCTGGGACCTACCTGAGAGGAAGGACCGGAACCACTGCAAAGCAGTGCCCCCGATACCTAACCCCCTCAGGCGGTCCAAGAGGATGCCGTGGTCTATTGTATCAAAAGCCGCTGAGAGGTCCAGGAGCACCAACAGGGTCACGCTACCCCTGTCGATGCTCAGACGCAGATCGTCAGTCAAGGCAACCATGGCAGTCTCAACCCCAAAGCCTGTCCTGAAGCCGGTTTGAAATGGGTCTAGATAATCGGTTTCATCCAAGACAGCTTGGAGCTGAAGAGCAACCGGTCTCTCGATCACCTTGCTCAAAAATGGCAGCAGTGATACAGGCCTATAATTTCTCATATCCAGGGGGTCTAGGGAAGGTTTTTTTCAGGAGCGGCCTAACAACCGTTTCCTTCAAACAAGATGGAACATATCCTTCCCTAAAGGATGCATTGATGATGTCCATAAGGAATCTCCTCAATGCATTCCCCCCCTGAATGGCCAGCCATGATGGGCAAGGGTCGAGTGGGCAGGTTGTCTTCCTCACCTTACCAAGCAGCTTGTCCACATCCTCGGTACTCACAGATTGGAGCTGATCCAGTATAACTACATCGACGGAGTTGCTGGACACCTCGCCTACTGACTCTGTTCCAATAGTGGCGTCTAAGTCGGCTCTTATCTGAGAGATTTTATCTGCAAAGAAGTTATTAAACGCATCACAGCAGGCCGTTGTCGGGTTAAGTAGGGGATTTGGCACAGGGGACACCTGCGTCATCTCCCTCACCACCTTGAACAGCTCTGCTGGATGAGACTCTGCAGACGCAATACATGCAGAGGAGAAAGCTCTCTTTGCTGCACGTATTGCCTCCCAACAGGAACAAAGAAAGTTCCTATGGCGAGTTCTGTCAGATAAGAATCGAGTCTTCCGCCACCTGCGCTCTAGTCGTTGTCCATACCGCTTCATCCTCCTAAGCTCAGGTGTATACCATGGTCTACAGTTTGAAGCTGGATGGCAAGGATGCTTGGGAGCGATGGTGTTGACAGCCCTGGTGAGATCGCTGTTCCAAGTGTTAACCAGAGCCTCGACAGGATCACCGGCATTCCCAACCATTAACCCCTCTAAGGCTTTCTGGAATCCGATTGGCTCCATTAGCCTTCGAGGGCGGACCATTCTAATGGGTCCACCACCCCCGGTGGGGCGGAAATTGGCTCTCAATTCCATCTTGACCAGGAAATGATCCATCCATGACAATGCGGAGGTACTTACAACCTCCGCCCACGGATATTCCTGTTCCGTACTGAAGACCGCATTAAGTGTATGACCTGCACAATGTGTGGGCCCGTTGACCAATTGGGATAGGCCCATGTTTGTCATGGTCTCCATGAACTCCCGAGCCGCACCTGTTAAACTGGTCTCGAGCGGAATGTTGAAGTCCCCCAAAACTAAAAGTCTGAGAGATTCCAACAAGAGCTCAGAGACCAGCTGTGTTAGCTCGGTCAGGGAGTCTGCTAGACAACGGGGTGGTTGGTAGACTAGTAGAATCCCTAAACTATCCCTGGTCTTCAGGTTAAGGTACATACACTCGAAGCGGACTGTATTCCGGACAGGTATCCTGGTCAATATCAGGTGGTTCTTATGAACTAGAGCCACTCCGCCGCCCCCCCCGCCCACTTCCCCTCACCTGCTCACTAACAGAGTACCCAGCTGGGAGGGCCTGCGCCCATGTAGCAGCGCTATCCTCTCCCAGCCAGGTCTCTGTGAAGCAAGCCAGGTCGGCATCCTCATCCAGGAGGAGGTCCTGGATGGTGTGGGTCTTATTCTTTACCGACCTGGCATTGCAGAGGAGCAGAGTGAGGTTCTGTGGAATGGTTGGTCTGCTCTCCAAACCATTCTGGGAAACAGAGGGAACTGATGACAGGATAGCTTTTAAACAGCGATCCCGTCTCCTTTTGTAACATACATTCCCTCTGTTCCGGCCATACCTCCCATTCCCCAACACTTCTCCTATAGCCGCCCCTATCTCCCTTCCAGCCTCGGGGGGAGCTGTAGGACTATGGGCCAGTAAAAAGGATGTTTAAAGTCCAATCAATAATAAAGGCCCAGTGGACCAACAGATATTAGTCTATGTCATGTTCATCCCCAATGAATCCGAGGTAACAATTTGATATTTAAGGACCCCATTCGCCGCTGCCGCGTCCAGGCTTAAATAGTCCTGCCCTAGGCCTCGGAGGGACACGTCTCCGCCGCTGCCGGCGCTGTGTCTTGGAGGAGATGGTACCGGGCGACCTAAAAGGCCAGCGCCCACCTTCCAATAGCCCAGCCTTCGCAGCCGCCGCCGCTGCGTCCGCCGCGGAAGTTGTTCCTGGCAGGGTTTAAATAGTCCTGTCCTGGGCCTCGGAGGGACACTGGTGTTATTCAGGCATGTGGGGAGCTTTTGAGGCTTCTCCCAGCGTTGGCTCCGCCCTCTCTGCCTCCGCAGGTGTTTCAGCCAGGCAGGCAAGGGCAAACAGTCCCACCGGGTCAACCTCAGCCTCTCCAATGCCTCTGATGTTACTCAGGCGCGCAGGGAGCTTTTGATGTTACTCAGATTATTTATAAATAAATAAATAATTCTGGCTTAACAAGGCTACATGTGAAAGGGATCTAGGAGTCCTAGTAGACCACAAGTTGAACATGAGTCAACAGTGTGATGCAGCAGCTAAAAAGGCCAGTGTGATTCTAGGATGCATCAACAGAAGTATAGTGTCTAGATTGAGGGAAGTAATAGTGCCACTCTATTCTCTTTTGATCAGGCCTCACCTGGAATACAGTGTCCAGTTCTGGGCATCACAATTCAAAAAGGATGTTGACAAGCTGGAGTGTGTCCAGAGGGGGGGGGGACGACAAAATGGTGAAGGGTCTGGAAACCATGTCTTAACGAGGAGAGACTTAGGGAACTGACTATGTTTATGAGGAAAAGAGAAGGTGATATGATGGCCCTGTTTAAATATCTGAACGGGTGTCATACTGAGGATGGAGCAAGCTTGTTTTCTGCTGCTCCAGAGAATAGTACATGGAGCAATGGATGCAAGCTACAAGAAAAGAGATTCCACCTCTTCTATTAGGAGGAGCTTCCTGGCAGTAAGAGCTGTTCGACAGTGGAAGATGCTCCCTCGGTGTGATGGAGTCTCCTTCTTTGGAGGTTTTTAAAGAAAGGCTGGGTGTCCATCTGTCAGGGTAGCTTGATTGAGAGTTCCTGCATGGCGGGGGGGGTTGGATTGGATGGTCCTTGGGATCTCTTCCAACTCTGTGATTCCATAATTCTATGATTATTATTTTGTTGCTGCCTCAGGCAGCAAGATATCTTAGTCCTGCCTTAAGCAATGGGAATAAGGCTGAGGAAGTGCATGAAACAGTCTTCACCAAATTGTATTTGGGATGCACATTGATAAATTCTTCATTCACCCTGGTTATTAAAGGAACATACTAGATATTTTTGGGAGGTTGGTCGGAAAAAAGATGAACCACCAGCTATTTTGGAAAGTTGCTGCTAACTCCAAACAACAGTGCTGTCTAGATCAGGATCTAGAGAAACATACAAAACCAGAGGCCAATTAAGTAATTATGAGAAATGAATGATGCTCAATACACAAATGAAACTGGAAGATACCACTGAATAATCCATCACTGTATGGTACCCTTAAAATAATATAACTGCAAGAGCCCACACAAAACAGCTTTGTTGAACCTAGCTGTACCTACTTACCTAGTAGTACCTCCTGTTCAACTCAGTGGGACATACAACTCAGCAGACACGTATACAAATGCATACTATTGTTTGCTTATTTAAGACAGCATCAACTTGTCACCTTGTTGATGGTGTGGACTAGAATTCCCATCAGCCTCAAGGAATGGGGACCATGGGGTTTGTAGTCCCAGAGACCCAGAGAGTACCCAGTTGTGAAGGGATGAATTAGCCCAATCAGCGTTCTCCAACATTGCTTATCTGCAGGGTGACCAGATGTCCTCCTTTACCAGAACATCTCCTCCATTTCAGTCAGGAGGAATTTCAAAATGTCCTCCATTTGGAGCATGACTAAGAAGCATGAATTTACATTTATGTTAGTGTTTTTAGCTTTTATTTAGTCGTGCCTTAGAAGATTTTTCTTGAATGTACTACATTTTGCAGTGCCTTGCCTCCTTTGTCATTAGGACATCTGGTTACCTGCTTATTTTCTTCTTACCTGGTCATGACTGTCCCTTTCCATAGGCCTTTAAGCAATAAAGAACTAACCTCTTCTCCTCTTATTACCTCACTTCCTGAAAGAGAAGGCTGGGGCATTCTTCCTTGTTACATAAACAAATGGCTCAGCCATCACTTTGCTGCTGGGTGATCCTGGGACTCCTAATCCAAGACAAATGAGCTGTTTTGCACCTAAATTTAGATCAGTGGTTCATAAGAGGGCATAACAAGGGGCATAACACAGGAATGCCAGACATCTGTAGGTACCACACTCTGTATGGTTACACATCTCTGTAAGTCATTTGCTTCCCCTTCCAGCCATTACTCAATCCTCTGTTAAGGAAAGCACATTGAGGAATCAGCTGGAGAATACATGCTCATGTCTACACTGGCTTTGTTGTTGTTGTGTGTCCTCAAGTTTCCAACATATGGCGACCCTGAACCAGCATGGTGTAGCTGTTTGAGTGTTGGACTATGACTCTGGAGGCCAGGGTTTGATTCCCTGCTTGACCATGAACCCTGTTGGGTGACCTTAGGCAAGTCACATGTTCTCAGCCCCATCATAGGGTCGCCTTAGGGTCACCATAAGTCGGAAATGACTTGAAGGGACACAACAACAACAACAAAGGTAAACCTATTACAGTGTTTTCTTGGCAATTTTTTCAGAATGGGTTTGCCTATCCCCTGAGGCTGAGAGTGTGTGACTTAAGGTCAACCCAGCAGGTTTCCATGGCTGTGCAGAGATTCGAACCCTGATATCCAAGAAAGTGCTAAGGCAGGCTTAATGTTGAGCATAAAGAAAACAAAAATAATGACCACCAAGGTCCTTCACAAGTTCAACCTAGACAATGGAGAAAAAGAAATAGTGAAAGAATTCCCATACCTGGGATCAAACATTGATAGAAATGGGGACTGCAGTCAGGAAATCAGAAGAAGATTAAGAACGGGGAGGGTGGCTATGAAAGAACTAGAAAAGATCCTAAAATGCAAAGATATACAACTCAGCACAAAAGTTAGAATCATACAAGCCACTGTATTCCCTATTACCATGTACGGATGTGAGAGCTGGACAGTTACGAAAAATGATAGGAAAAAAAAAATGCATTTGAGAGAATGTGGTGCTGGAGAAGAGTACTGAGGATCCCATGGACAGCCAGAAGGGCAAACAAATGGGTCCTAGAGCAAATCAAGCCGGAAACCTCCCTGGAAGCCAAGATGACCAAACTGAGGCTGTTGTACTTTGGACACATCATGAGAAGGGAGGACTTTGGAAAAGACAATAATGCTGGGGAAGGTGGAGGGAAGTAGAAAGAGAGGAAGGCCACATGCCAGATGGATGGACTCTATGAAGGAGGCCACAAGGATTAAGGGATTGCAGGAATTAAGCAGAGCAGTGGAGGACAGAGAGTCTTGGAGATGTCTCGTCCATAGGGTCGCCATGAGTCAAGATCAACTTGAGGGCAGTTAATAACAACACAAAATTCCAATGCTCAAACCCCAACATCATACTGGCTTTCTTCCTACTGAATGGTCAATCTGAGTTTCCAATCTGTCTCTGGGAATTGTCCATCCTTCGCATCCCACCTGACTCTATACAAGGGTACTGGAGGGGAGTTTTGCAGATACTGTATGATGGACCACCAAAAAGACAAATGGGTCCAGGAGCAAATGAAGCCTGAACTCTCACTAGAAGCCAAAATGACTGAGGCCATTGTACTTTGGACATTTCATGGACTCTTTGGAAAAGATGACAACGCTCTGTAAAATGAAAAGCAATAGGAAAAGAGGACGATCACCTTACAGGTAAATTAACCCAATTAATAAAGCCACAGTCTAAATTTGCAACCCCTGAGCAGGGCTGTTGATGTCGAGGTCTCTCATTCATAGGATTGCCAAAAGTTGAAGTTAATTGATGGCCAATTAACAACACTATACATGCATGGTATCTGCAAAACTCTCCTCCAAGTATCCTTGTACAGAGTGCTCATCAGTGTTTCCAAGATGAGGGAAACCATGGGGGGCCTTTTCCCTGACAACCCTTGTAAAGTTCTCAATGTTATGATAATGTTGCCAGGTCCACCAAGATACACTGAATGGGTTTCAGACCTATACTAGGATTATTTCTCTGCTTGTCACCAGTGAGCAGGCTTGCTCCAGAATGGACATTTTCACTTGCAACTTCTAGTTTCAATCTTTGCCCCAATACTTTTTTCACAAGCCTTCTGAAACTTAAATTGCTAAAATGAACTTCACACACCTGCCTATGTATTTTACTACAAACACTGCATTTTACTGTTAAGGCTGCTACAAAACACTCTTAATTCCCCACAACACATATAAAAAAACCTAGACTACTACTCTGCAAGGCTGGCATAACCCGCAGTCTCTTACCCCATCCCATCTCCTGAAATGTGGGTATAATAATTATGGTTTTTACATTAAAAGATCTCATTATGTAAAATTATTATATTAGCATAGGAATATAAATCCTCAATTATCTCATATTTGCATGTAAGAAGGAATAATTACTTTAGTTTTCTCTCCAGTATGGGAGAAAATAATTATGTTTGTGCAGTATCCTGCTAGTCCATGAAAGCTCTCCTCTAGTAAGGAGTTCAAACCTGGATTCTCAATAGGAGTGGTCACTCCAAACCAGTGAGTGGGATGCCTGTCTGTCTGTACATTAAATTGAATGAAGAAATACATTTAAGGGAAAGCCTTAACCAGTTTGTTCTATGTTTCATTTTGTTCTGAAACCAAGTGACCATTTCTGAACTTCTCACTGGTTGAATATATTCTTAAATAAATGTACTGAAGTGGTAACTACTCAATTTAGTTCTTTTGCATAGCCTGAGATTGATTTTACCCATGTGCTGGACTAGTTAGGACACATGCTAACATGGCCTTCACAAAATTGAAAAGAAGGTGTCATTTTCCTTTCCAATTTATGGCCATTTTATCACAATTTTTTTCTGGAAACATTTGTTCAAGGTGGATTTGCCAGAAAATTTTCTTTGAAGCTGTGGGGCTGTGACTTGCCCAGGTTCAACCTGACGATTTGAACCCTGAATCCTAATCCAACATTCAAACCATTACATTAATGCTGGATCTATTGCCTGTCCTTTACTGTATGTATAAGCCCAGTCTGACTTGCTTGTGTGTTTATCTTCAGGGTTATTAATATAGATTGTGGCAGCCTGACTTCCAAAATGTCAACAAAAGGTGTTCTATAGCCTAGCCTGCTCACATACTGGGAAATACAGATTCCCATTTAATGCACCACAAACCACTTTAAAATTGCTCAGCAATGGTCAATAAACATCTTTTTTGTTCTACAAAGCACACACACAAGACAAATGCTAATTTAACTGTTGTAATATTAATCAACACTATAGGCCTAAGCAGACTGCCAGAAATAGTGCACATTAAATTGAGGCACTGCCCTGGCTCAGTGCTAGGGAATCATGGGAACTGTAATTTATTGTGGCACCAGAGCTCTCTGACAGAGAAGGCTCAATGTCTCAGAAAAAAATACAGTTGCCATGATTCCCTAGCACTGAGCCAGGGCAGTGCCTCAATTTAATGTGCACTATTTCTGGCAGTCTGCTTCCACAGCCTTTCCTAAGTCACCCTGAATTAAGATCACAGAGCAAAATGTTTCCTTTACACCAGTGGTGGGCAAACTGTGGAAGGCTGGCTGCATGCAGCCCTTGGGACCCTCAAGTGCGCTCCTGAACCCCGCAAACTAAATTAACAAAAATTCAAGATGATTTTGAGGTGATGTTTTGCCCCTAAACCACAGTAGTTTGTTTCCCTGACCCTCCAAAGCCCCCCCAAACACAACCTAAAAACACAAAAGGAATCTAAAAAAATAGGTGAAAATTAGACAATGTGGGCTATCAGGTACATGCAATGTGGGGGGGAAATAGCCTCTATTACTGCACAGTTGCCCATCCCTTCTTTACATGATCAAGGTCACTGTAATTTTGTTACTAAATAATACCAATATATATTTAAAAACAAGCTAGCATGGTGTAGTGGTTTGTTCTGGACTAAGACAGGGTTCAAATCTCTGCTTGGCCATGGAAACCCACTGAGTAACCTTAGGCAAGTCATACACTCTCAACATGTGAGGAAGGGAAGGATAAACCCCCTCTGATCAAATGTTGCTTAAAAAAAAAATCACAGGTTCTCCTTAGGGGCACCATTAGCCAGAAGTGACTTGAAGGCACACAACAGCAGCAACAACAGTAACAATTATATGGAGATTTGTCTATTTCCTTGTATATGCTTAGGATCACCGTAAGTTGGAAACGACTTAATGGCACACAACAACAATAAAAAACACTATTTGTTAGGCAAAAGTGCATAATATTTTACATGAAGTCCTGCATAATTACTCAACAGAGTGGAATCATCTGTACAAATAGCATTTGTTACACTCCACGCTACCATAGCTTAAAACACTGTGGTTAATTTTAAAGGCTGTGAAGACAGCTTTTATATCAGGAGAGGGAAGGAGGGAGAGAATCTGCAGCCCAAGTGCTGCACAAAAGCAATGGAGGAGTTTCAGATGGACTTTGATTCTCTGTTCCATCAGTTGTTGGTTCTGGCCTCAGCGACTGGTAGAAAACAGACTTCTACAGGTCTTCTTGACCAAGAGTCCCCATATATTTTAAAGGGCCTTTGCAGACTGCTAGAAATAGTGCAACTGAGTCCACTTTAAGAGTTAGGGTTAGGGAATCATGGGAACTGTATTTTATTGTGGCACCAGAGCTCTCTGACAGAGAAGGCTCAATGTTTCAGAAAAAACAATTCCCATGATTCCCTAGCACTAACCCTAGCCCTTAAAATGGACTCAATTTGCACTATTTCTGCCAGTCTGCAAAGACCCTAATACTCTGTGTCTGGGGGGGGGGGGGAGTACAGGGCATAAAATAGGGAATAAAGAAAAAGTGATAACATTTTACTTAAGGTTTGTTGCCTAATCTAAACATACAATGGCTGGAATCCTGTTTGTGAACTACCCATGCAAAAGTAGCATTATGCATGCAGAGTGATAGTCTCAGCATTGCACAAGCAACAAATTTGACAGCAGTGGAAGCAGAGTTGTGCATCTCCACATGTAGGTATTTATGCTGTGCTGAGGGAATGTTGGATTGTAACTTATATGCTCAGGTTTGGTCTATTACAAGCAAAGTAATGAAAAGAAAAAGTTCTGAGCTGACAGAATAGACTGACCATTTCAAAAGTGTAGAGGACAGAATCAAGTTAAATTTTTCCCTTATATGAAATGTGTTTGCTAAGGAGAAAATATTATAATAATCTGCTTAGGGATGTACAAATATTGGTTGAGTCTCCCTTATCCAAAATGCTTGGGACCAAAGGTGTTTTGGGTTTTGGAGGGGGTTGGTGGTGGATTTTGGAACACCTCTATTTCCATATACATACATAATGAGATATTGTGGAGATGGGACTCAAGTTTGAACACGAAATTAATTTAGGTTTCATATACATCTTATAAACAGAGCCTGAATGTAATTTTATACAATATTTTTAATAATTTTGTGCATTAAACAAAGTTTGTGTACACTGAATTATCAGAAAACAAAGGTGTCACTATCTCAGCCATCCATGATGAAGTTTTGGTTTTTGGAATATTTCGGATTTCAGGATTCCGGATAAGAGAGATGCAACCTATACACACACACCCATACACACATATAGACATATATATTAAAAACTCCCTGAAAGTTACAGGCAGATATCTGTCAGTTCAAGGAAGAAGTTCTTTTTGTCAATGGAGGAGCATTCAAGATTAAACAAACACAGACTATCAAATAACATACATTGGAGTGTCTATTCAAATGCTGGTGGTCTAACAGAATAATTGTATGCCTGTTTACCCAAAAGTCTCACTATGTTCAGTGGGGCTTACATGGGATTTGCTGCTTTAAACGTACTAGTAAAGTACTAATGCTAATATTATAGGAAGGAGGAACAAACTCACATATCCAATGAAATGATAACCAATGAGACCCAATCATTCTGGAGTAAAAATACAGGTTTGCCATCCTAGTTCTGGATGAAAAGTGGTTAGAAAATATAAAAATGAAAGTTGGGAATTGAAACATGCCACACTGGAGCAGCAACATGGTTTTCTTGAAGAAAAACCCCCCACAAAACTCTCAGAATTTCAAAAAGCATAGAGTTGCAAATTTCAAAAAGCCACAGTATTGCAGCCCCATTTATATTACCACGTGCAGTTATGACCTCCTTCATCCCAATCCCAATGTAAGGATGAAAGAGTAATGTCGAAGATTGTACAGAGGGCAAAATGATCCTTATATGTCCCATGGCTACTTGGTGTGGCACATCAAACCCCAGCCACTATTCCCTACAGTTCAGGGGGTTTACAAGAAATGGGTAACAGGAAACAGTGATCTTAACTGGGATGGGGGAGAGTTGCACAGTTGAAGCCCCTCTTCCCATCCTCATCAAGATTGCTATTCTCCATTGTTAATAAATGTAAAGCCAAACTAGTTGCAATGGTAGACTTGTCTAAATATAGGTCTGCTACCATATGAGTGTTTTGAAAGTTGGATTAGGACTCTGGGAGACAAGGTTCAAATCCCTGCTTGGTCATGGAAACCCCCTGAATAACCATAAAGTCACCATAAGTCAGAGCTGACTTAAAGTTACATAACAATACCATCACAAAGTTGAATGGGACTGCTAAATTCCTACTCTGACTGGTCCACACTGCCTAATGTAGGAATCAATCCTAAGATTACAGGTTGAGTCTCCCTTATCCAAAATGTTTGGAACCAGAAGTATTTTGGATTTCAGAATTCTTCAGATTTTGGAATATTTGAATATACCTAATGAGATATCTTGGAGATGGAATCCAAGTCTAAACCTAAAATTCATTTATGTTTTGTATACACCTTATACACATAGCCTGAAGGTAATTTTATGCCAATTTTTTTTAATAATTTTGTGCACAAAACAACAGTTGCGTACACTGAATTATTAGAAAGCAAAGATGTCACTATCTCAGCCACCCATGTGGATGATTTTGGAGTATTTTGGATTTCATAATTCCAGATAAGGAAGACTCAACCTGTACCATTAACATAACTGGCCTTTTGAAGGATTTAATAAATGCACTGGAATGCATCTGTTGGTGGCTACTGACCACAAGCTCCATTTTCAGAAATGACACCTCCTTGATTAGATGCTAGGGGCTAATAGCAAGGGTGAATGCTGCCTTCCTACCCTACTGTAAACATCTCTGTAGCATCTGGCTAAAACAAAATGCTGAATCAAAGAGGATGTCGATTTGACCCAGGAACTCAAGGCACTATTGCAGAACACATGTTGAAGGATTTAGAACAACAGTGCAGCTTTATTACTCTTAAAAGATTACCTTTTTACAGGACCTGGTCATGTATTAAGTGTATTTAAAAAAACATTTCACTTTTACATCAAACACTGCATTCCTCTGGAAACATGGATGGAAGAGAAACTAATGTAGGTACACGAAAAAAAACCCAGTAAGAAAAAATCTAAATGTACATTGTTGGCAGCCGTTTCCACAACTTTCAAAGTTGTAGGGCAACACGCATAATGTGGTGAAAACACGTTCTACCTATGCAATTAAGAAAGGCAGTAAGAAAAGCAATATATATGTCATAACAAGAACAGAGAAGAGCTGGAGGGATGGTTTCCATAATGACAGCAGAACAGCAGTGCCTCTCTCATCTATTTCATTCGTTTCCTGGGGGAGATGTCTCCATTGCTGGTGGCCGATTGCTGGGACGTGAATGCAAGGCTGGAGGGGGAGGGACATGGCATCTCTTGGCCATTTGAGGAAGTGCCACCTGTATGCATCATACTTGGGCCAGGAAAATCGTAATACTGTGATGGGTAGGGGGGACTGTAGGACGTTCGGCCCCGTATGTCCTTCATGACTTCCAGGATGCCCTGCAAGACACTGGTCTGGCTACTCAGCTGCTCCTTCAGAGTTTGATCACTCGATTCCAGAGCACTGACCAGCCTTCCAATGTCCTCAGCACTTTGCTCCATCTCATCTTTACGGGCTGCAAGGTCCTCCTTGTAAGCACGCTCAAAAGAGGCCACCTCTTTATGTGTGAGTTCAGAAAGTGTCCGGACAAGTTCACTGGTGGCCTGGGAGGTAACTTCCATGAGCTCCTTCAAAGTGTCCCCCCTCCTCTTTCTCTGCCTACAACGGAGATTCCGCATTCGCTCAGCAGCAGTCAGCGGTCGAGGGCGCAGATTTGGTGCTGGAGGAACAAACAGCAGAAAAGTGGGTTGAATTAGTGCTGCAAAATGACATAGGGAAGACAGACTAGGGCTTGAATCTTACTGTTAATCCCAACTACAGCAGATTCAACAAGGCAGTGACTGGCATTCTGTTATTAACATCTGAAAGAATAACACCTTGTTTCCCCCAATATTCACCATATCATTCCTATAGACTCCTCCAGCCATACTGTTGCTGTTGGAGAGTGAAGGGGATCAGAGACGTCAGGCTATGTTCGCACAGTCAGACATAGATTGATCACATCATCTGCTAAGATCTCTGCAGGACTCTGACAGAAGATGTTCTCAATCTGTGTATGGCTATGGAAACAGTAGGGAACATAGCCAGACACTTCTACAATTCTGTCCCCCACCTTGCTATTCTCTAACCATGTAATGGTGGGAACAGGTTATGAAAACAACACAGTGAGTCCTGTAATAGAGAAGCCATAGTGGAGTTCCACATATGGAACACTTACATTATATTCAAGTATGTAGAATCTTGGCCTTAGTTACGTGTGTTGACTCACCATTCAACTGGGGACTGAACAAGTCTATTCAATATGATTCAGGATCAGGATTGTCACAAGCTGTTACTACAAGGGTGTGCTGTGCACAAAAAAATAAAAATAAAAATCCAGACTTGTACCAACAGGAAACCTGCTTAGCCCTACCAGAAATCTTGAAGTTTCACTGGACAATATATGGCTTTTAAGGAGCCTAAATATCCTAAATGCACTAAATTCTTTCTGTTAAGTTAAGCAGGGTCAGCCTTGGTTAGTATTTGGATGAGAGACCTCCAATGAATACCAGGTGCTGTAGGCTATATTTCGGAGAAGAAACTGACAAAACCACCTCTGAATATTCCTTGCTTAAGAAAACTGTGAAATTCATGGAGTCACAGTAAGTTGACAGGCAACTGGAAGGCACATACACACATACACAAGCCTTCAGTTTCCATCCAAGTGGGTTACAGGCTTGAATGTCTTCCCCTTATCATTATTGCAAATTGTGATTCTCAACTTCTTGACCCTAACAATTCATTACTCACCACTTACAACAACACATAAATTCATCGCTCTCTGCTTCCAATTTACTCAAAGACAAAAGTACCCAGATGTCCATGGACAGCTGAAACAATAGATTATACAAAAGCCCTTAGATAGGACACAAAGCCACACGAAACTCACCAGAGATCAAGTCACTGGGTGGCAAAGGATCTGTGGGAGTGCCTGGGCCAACACTCCCATCCATGGATATATCGGAGTGTGCTGCTGGAGAGGGGACTTGGTTTTCCATGTTGGCTTCACTCTGCTGAGATCCAGCAGATTCAGGCAACAGTAGACAGTCCCCATCAGGTTCTTCAAAAGTCCCTTTGTCACTTTTCCCTACTGAGGACGGTGGCTCGTAGGCTGCATCCTGTGTTTCCCGGTGTTCCCGGCGTCGACGGTCAACGGGTGGCCTGGCGTTGCTCCCTGAAAGCCGTGGAACAACCAGATTTTGCTTGATGCAAAGAAAGCGGTTAAGTTCTTCGTAATACGGCCAGACACGGCGCCCGTGCCCAGCGTTGCTGTTCCCATCTACTATCTCTTTGAAGCCACGCCGAAGCACCTTTGCACGCTCCCGGCACTGTTCCCAATCCCTGTTGTACCCCCGGGCTCGCATTTCATCTGCTATCCATTGGAACTGCGCCACTGTACGGTAGTTTGATGCCAGGGCATTCTGGACAGCGTCATCACCCCACACCTGGATGAAGGCCCGGGTTTCCTCATCAGTCCAAACGGGTTGGCGCCTGGATTTTGTGGCAGAGGAAGAGCCCTGCGAAGAAGCCGTCATTGTGCCGTGATTCGGCATTGGCACGGTCTCTGGAAGGGTATCAGACAACATGGTGTGCTCCAGGGATGACACGGTGATATTGGCAGCAGGATATTTTTTAAATGGTAGCAGGAAACCTTTGAATTGATTTGGGTGAAGTAAAAGGAGCACTAGTAGGGAAGAGGGTGTAACAATGACAGAGTGCAGCTAGAGAGAGATGGGATGCTCTGCACAATGCACTCAATGATCATGCTGGCAATTCCCCTGCTGAGACATGTGCATTTCACACAAATGTTACAAGAGACACGCATCTCACATCTTTGTTCCCGCAAGTTGGCCTGCAAAGAAAACACGTGTAACCTCAAGAAAATGACACAGGAGTCTGCATTCCAACATGCGGAAAAAAAGATTCATGATAACGGTGCGATACACGTGTCTAGCGTAACGTATGAAGTGGGCTTAATGGTCTGTCCCTCCATAAGCCTCCACTAACTCTAAGCCCTTAGACAAACAACAACAACAATAGTTTAAAAAGTCAAACAAATTTTCCATAATATATTTCAATCACTACATTCTTTAAGAGCAAATTTCTAGACACACTTGATTTTTAAGCCTGCCTGACCAACATGCAAAGGAACAACTCACTCACCTGTATAACTGCCATCTGTGGAAATATAGGCCGCTCGGAGAGAAAAGAAAAACAGATAAAATTAGAGGTAAAACTTTTTAGATCCCTGAAGATACCTGAAAGGTAAATATGACTGAATGTCATTAGGAAAGGGCAATCAATCACTCAGTTCACAGAAAGGCTATCCTATGAACCCATGAGGGCTGGAAACCTGATTGAATGATGAGTCAACAGAAACAACACACAGGTTGTCTTCAGAATCCATGTTTTAAGTCAAATATCCATAAAAACCCAACATAAAATAACTTATCAAGAGTATAATTAATAATACTTACCAAGAGTATAGATTAAGCTCAGGCTTAAAATGAATTGCATACAGTGTAGGTGTACAGGTAAAAAAACCCACAATAACTGTAGCAACAAAAGGTGAATCCCTAAAGCTGCCAACAGCTGTTGGATTTTTTTTATTATTATTTTACAGTACAACCCCTGCAGTTTCACTTATCCACAGAAAAAATATGTTTTCTCTAGGCATTTTCTAAGTCCTCAAGTGTAATTGTGCCATGATTCGGCATTGGCACAGTCTCTGGAAGGGTATCAGACAATATGGTATGCTCCAGGGGTGACACAGTGATATTCCAGCAGAAGCTGACTAAAGAATCATGTGGGAGGACCTAGAAATGTCTAGACAGGTGTTCTCTCTAGGTTCTCCAGTGTGACTCTATGGTCAATGTCTACCAGAAATTCATTTCAATGGGGTTCATTATAATCCATGTTTTTATGTTTCCACGGTAACTCCAGGAATGTATCCCTTACAGTTATGGGGGTTGTACTGTATTTAAGTGAGCATGTATGAATCCTAAGCCATCCCACTTGAAACAAAGCTAAAAAGCTTTCTCCAGATTCACATTCCAGTTTAGGCAACAAGAAACCAATCTCTAAAATCGCCACCAGGCAACATTGGGAACTTTAGGGCTATGTGAATATATTCTCATTTAAGGGATCTGATACACAATTTCAGTCCATCTAATCTCTACAATCCTTATTTTCAGACTGCTTTGGGCAGGCAGGAATCTTTTTAGGACTAGCAAACAGGGTTGGGTGGTCTAAACTAGCTTGGTTTAAACCAAATGACACTCCTGTTTTGTTAATTCATTCTGATTGATAGATAGATAGATAGATAGACAGACTCAATAAACTGGTAACGTTAAAATGTTTAAATTCAAACAGTCATTGTTCCTCCAGTAAGAGGGTTGGAAAATAGTAATAATAGCCTGTCTATTATTACTATTTTCCAACCCTCTTACTGGAGGAGGGTTATTATCACTATTTTCCAACCCTCTTACTAGAGGAACAATGACTGTTTGAATTTAAACATTTTAACGTTACCAGTTTATTGAGTTGTTCATCATTCGACCAGTATTCAGTATCAGCTGCTTCTTTTTAATCACTTTATTTTATAGTGCAAGCAATGCCATTCAGAATCAAATTCTGCAATTTACATAAGTACAACCAAAACAACTTGCTTCAAAAGAGCACTTTTCTGCCAATTATTTAAGACAGCGGTCATATCTGAACTGCATTTTGCTACGTAATTTTCTGATTTAATCCTATATTGATGTAGTTCTACACATTAGTAAAAAACAAAAAAGTGGTTTAAAAAACAATAACAAAAAAACCCCTGGGAATTTTGGTCTTGGTGTTTTTTAACCTGTTTTCCCCCCAACAGTGCTAAGAAGAGACTATGCAGGCCTTGTAAACTGTTCCTTCCCTTAGAGAAAATGGGTAATCAGAGAAGAGAATAACTGACTTTTCTTACAGAGATGTTTTTCATGCTTCCTCTTCAACCTCCTTCTTTTGCCTTTTTAAAAATACTATTGTATTGAATCAGAAATACGTGAAGCCATTTTGAATATTCCCTTTTAGGATAATTTTTCAGATGGAGGGACCAAAAGTAGCTCACAGTGAGGAACAAACTCTGCACTCAACTGCTTTAGGCAGGGGTAGGCAACCTTTCCCCTTTAAGGGCCGAAGGACTTCAGCTCCCAGAATCCCAGGAGCTATTGGCCAACATGGGACTATTGGTCAACATGGCTGAGGCTTCTGGGAGCTGAAGTCCCTCGGCCCTTAAAGGGGAAAGGTTGCCTATCCCTGGCTTTAGGTCTACTGCTATCAGGGCAACACTTACAACAAGCCAAAAAGGATGGTCATAGAGGAAAAGCCACATCAACCAGAAGAGTACTGTCTAAATCATGGGTAGGCAACCTTTCCCCTTTAAGGGCCGAGGGACTTCAGCTCCCAGAAGCCTCAGCCATGTTGGCCGATAGTCCCATGTTGGCCAATAGCTCCTGGGATTCTGGGAGCTGAAGTCCCTCAGCCCTTAAAGGGGAAAGGTTGCCTACCCCTGCAATAGTTCTATGCAGTGAAAGTTATGAGACTGCATATCAACAGGGAAGAGATCCTTACCCAGGGAAGCCACATCTTCACCATTCTCCTCCATGATCTTACTTGGGGGTCCTCTTTACTCCCCACTTCTCTTGAGGTAGTAACCAAGCCCTCAAAAAGTACTGGCTCCTGAAAAAGACAGCAAAAAAAGGCTGTTAGATCTCTCCACTTAGCATCATAGATTGGGGCATCAATATAGCAGAAAAGATTTGTTACTTAATACTTCCCTTTGAATCATCACAACAAGAGCCCTATGTAGTAAGTCATGCAGAGAGGGGGGAGGCGGGAGGAAGAGACTCCGACTCAAGGACCACTCAGTGTGTATCCCTGTCACACCAAGAGGGGACTACCACTTCGATCTCCAACACCCTAACCTAGGGATGAACAAAGTATGGCATTCCAAATGTTATTGGACTGTGGCATAATCAATCCTTGCCAGGATCAGTCAGTGGAGATGGATGCTAGGAGATACAGTTCAACAACATTTAAAGAATGTACTGCCCATCCTTGCTCTAACCACTATACCACACACACTCAAATTTTAGTTCACCAAGCTTAGGTGAAGATAAGCAACTCAATCCTTCCGTCATAAAATACCAATGCAGGAAAAACAGTACCACCTAGAAAGGAAGACTACAATCCTACATTTGCTTATTTGGAACTAATCCCCACCAAAGACAATAAAGGCTGACAACAGAAAACTAGTCAGAAGTGATTTACTGTGTCATATTTACAAGTAGGGTACTGACTGTGAAAGTTTTTGCCACAAACAAACCAGACTCTAGTGATTGTTGACTAGTATTTGTTGAATGAAACACTGTATTTTCTACTGGCAAAGCAATAGGAGCAATGTAAAAACCTTAGTATTAATTGCGAAAACATACCCAAGGGCTTCTAAAATTTACTTACCCTAGAGTACATATCATATTATACAAACATATTATTTATGTAAACAAAGAAGAACACAAAGTCAACAGCAACCTGTTGACACTCTCCCAAATTAGTTTAGCTCCTCCTTAGCTTTTCCAATTTGTTAAAATTAGCTTTCGTACAATCTTTGTTTATTATAATACAACCCTTCTCACTTGAGCTATCAGCTATTTTATAAACAATCTCAGCATTCCTATTACTTGTCAGTAATCCAGTAAATAAGACTTCTCTCTTGCCTCTGTACAATAGCTGCATGTCTTTTTCCATATAACAGCCAGGTCATATAATGCAAGTTAAAAGGTTTAATGTTGTAATTACTTCATTTATCTGACTGTATTTAAAGCCTTTGCAGACTGCCAGAAATAGTGCAAATTGAATCCACTTTAACTACTCTGACTCAGTGCTAGGGAATCATGGGAACTGTAGTTTATTGTGGCACCAGAGCTCTCTGACAGAGAAGGCTCAATGTCTCAGAAAAAAATACAATTCCCATGATTCCCTAGCACTGAGCCAGGGCATTTGCACTATTTCTAGCACTCTGCAAAGGCCCTTATCCTCTGCAGAATTCACTTGAAAGACATAAATTCTGATGTGCTCCAAGATTATACAAATTGATACAAATGTTCTTCCCTATTAAAAGAATTCCAAACTCTACTTTCTCTTCTCAGTTTCAGCTAGAACCAATTCTAACATTAACTTTCAATGCAAAACACAGTTTTGTGGCAATCCAAACTCAAGCACAAAGATAAACTTTTGCTCCCAGTTTATCCAGTATTTAAATCTCTCCTCGTGTTCAGAACTTTTTAGAACAGGGAAATTTAAAGAACATTCATTAGATGAACATTTTCATTCATCGTAATTCCACAACTATTTCTTTTCTTGCTGTTTCCAGCCAAGGTTACTACCTTCCACTCTGCCCTGAACTCTTTGGGACAACCTTAAACCAGTCTAATGTTTTTCACTTCAGTCTCTCAATCAATGTGTGTTTGTGTGTGTGTGTGTGAGAGAGAGAAAGAGATAGAGAGAGTGTGCACATGTGTGTATCTCCAAGATGCCTGCTGACTTATGGTGACCCTCATGGATTTCAAGAGTTACTTAAACAAGGAAAACACAGAGGTGGTTTGCCATTGTTTTCCCCTGAAAGTAGTGCTATTTAAAATGGTGTGGTGGTCCCTGGACCAATGCCTGTCCCTGAGTCATTGGCTACCAGTCCCTGGTAAACTTCCAGGAAAGAAACAAGCAAGAAGCCATGGGCATAAATATGGTCCTGGTCCCTGGCACACTGGGGAAAAATTACTGTCAGTCCTCCACATCAGATTGCCTGAGAAACACTGGCCTATAGTACCTGGTTTTCTTGGCTGTCTCCCATCCCGGTATTAAATGGGTCTGACCCTGCTTAACTTCTGAGATCAGACAGGATCTGGTGCC